>CM074745.1:9067574-10267574 GCA_037367245.1 Phrynocephalus guinanensis | reverse complement strand
CTTTCCAAACCAGCGAAAACAGTGTCAGAAAATAATTCACCCATGGCGCAAGAACAAAAAACAGCCATACAGGACCCATACTAACAGCCTACCTCCTTCTGAGTGTTCTTGGTGATGTTCCCAAACATTCAAACTTAACTTACATATGATAGCTTACTATACCTAGATTCATCCAGTGCACTACTGTATAGGACAGTGATGGTGAACCTATGGCACAGGTGCCAAAGGTGGCCCTCGGAGCCCTTTCTGTGGGCACCCAACATCGCCCCTTCATAGCCACCTGTATACAGGTTAAATTGCTGTATTGGCACTTTGCAAAAAAATTAGTGGGTTTTGAATTGCAGTTTGGGCACTCGGTCTCTAAAAGGTTCACCATCACTGGTATAGGAGACTTGTGGTGCAGTGGTTAAATACCTGTACTGCAGCTAAAACTGTGCTCACAACCTAGGGTTCAATCCCAGGTAGTCGGCTCATGGCTGACTCAGCCTTCTATCGAGGTCAGTAAAATGAGTACCCAGCTTGCGTGCGTGCGTGCGTGTGTGTGTGTGTGTAGCCTGCATAATTAAATTGTAAAACCCCCAGAGAGTGCTTGAAGCACTATGGGGTGGTATATAAGCAGAACACTTTGCTTTATTCACAACACCATAATTTCTTTCCCAAGGCTGCTCAGCCATAGAAAGAGCTGCCTGCCACATGGTCACAGCAAGGACCTCGCTACTTGTCAGAGCACCTTCTCCCACTAAAACCCACCCATAATACCCGATCCTCCCAGGCCAGGCATTTGAGGCAAGTGATACCATGAGAGGCCCGAAAGGAAAAAACAAGAAATAGGGCCTTTTCCGCCATTGCCCCTTGCCTATGGAATAACCTTCCACCAGACATCTGCCTGGCCCCCTCTTTGGCTGCCTTTAAAATACTATTAAAAATGTGGCTATTTAAGCAGGCATTCCCTCAAATATAATGCAACTTCAGTATGCACCCATTAAATCTTGATTTTAACTGGTTAGCCTGCCAATAATAATGCCTTGTTATATGTCACTGTAATATTAATTTTATTTTTATTTTATTGTATTACTATTTTATGGTTTTATTGTATGAATTGTTTGAATTGTTAATTGTTGTAAACCGCCCAGACTGACCTTGCTGCCAGATGGGCAGTATAAAAATCCAATAAATAAATAAATAAATAAATAAATTCTGTCTGAACAAAAATGGATAACATAGGGCCTTTCTGACTGTGGCATGCAAATTGGCGAATGCCTCTGTTTTGTCTTTTGCTCACAAGAAGGGCTGTAGTTCTATCCTGAAAAAGAATCTGAATCTGAAACAGCTATTCCTCAGACTACAACAAATCATTATGTCCATCAGCCATGTTGGCTGGGAAATTCTGAGAGCTTTAAACCTAAAAACTAACTTTTCCAGCACCCTCATATCTTGCACGTGGAAGGTTCCATATCATATCCTTTGCAGCTCCAAGACCCCTTGGAGAGCCACCTCTAATTAGCACTGACCACAGAAGACAACATGCACTCATTCAAATCTTTTCATGACTGTGGCTCCTGATACTGGCTAAACTAACGCAAGCTGATGGAAGCTGCTGCCAACAACATCTGCATACCCAAATGGTTCTTATTGCTCAAATGGTTTACCAACCTTTGGTCATCCAGATATTTTCGAGTTCAACTCCCAGAATCCCATAACACTGGCCATACTAAGTTAGAGCTTTGGGGAGATGAAGTCTAAAATATTTGGAGGCCAAGGTTGGAGAGCTACTAGTGTAGACCAGCCATTTCCAACCTTTATTTTCGCCACAGCCCTTTTAAGAGATCTTCTCACATTCCAGGGCCCTACTCATATAACACATTTGCATATGACTAAAAAAGAGAATAGGGTTGTTTTCAATCAGTGCCCCTCTTCAAATGCGCCAGAGGCCCCCAGGAGGCCACATGGCCTGCATTCAGAATAGCTGATGTACACAATGAAAAGTTTGATGGATTTAACTTGGCACAAAGCAGTTCCCCAGGTCAAAATACTTAAATTTTGAATATGTAATTGACCTAGAAGGACATTAAATGTGTTAAGCCATCATTTGTGTTTTTCTTTGTTTTGATACTGCTGTGGTTTTACTTTATTCTTGTTTTCAATTCATTTTATCTATGTATCATTTTGAACAGGTTCTCTTCCTCCTTCCCATATTTCATCTTTTTTATTTTGTTAGCTCTTTTGGGGCCCTTACTAAGGCTAAAGAGTGAGATATTATGTATTTTAATAAATAAAACAATAGGAAACAGGGAGATCTGTAATCCTCTCACAGCTGAGGAAAAGCCTGCCTGGACATTCATGCTTGCAGAAGCCAACACTTTTCATGTACTGTACTATAATCCCGAAAAACCTAGGGCAAACCAACATGCTGTGTCTAGAGAAGCTGAGAGGCCTAGATTTGCAGAGCACCAGGGAACTGAAGGAACTGATGTTTTCCCTGCCCTTTGCTGCATTTAAACATCCAGACAAATAAAAGAAAGCAAAACACTGTAAATAAAAATGGCAAGAAAAAAATAATACTGGTGAAGACAGCTGATATCAGTTGTAGAACCATCCCTCCATGTTAGCAGGACACAACTCTTCTGGTGCATGAAAGAAGAGAAATACTTTCACTGAAATCAAAGGAAGAACTGTTTTCTTCTTCCCTTTCATAACAAGATACGAAATACAAGCAACTTAGCTGTGTGTCTAGCATCTTCTGAAACCCAGCTCTGTGGACACTTGTAGCACAAGCTCCTTCAACAGCCAAAGACATGGTAAATTTGGAAGGACACCTAGTGAGATTTATTTCTGGATTAACCCTGGACTTTCATCCAACATGGACTGAGACCTAGCACAAGCCTTCCACGGATAAAATCATTCCACTACTTGAAAACTGAACTGACCGGATGGAGCCCCTTAATCACATCTGACCTTCTCAACCCATCAGGACCCCCCTGTACACAGTCTTAAAGTTGGAGCCTGCGCCAAATGCCCTGGCAGACGATGCCACCGGACTCCAGCGAACACGTCCCACCATGTCCTGAGAAAAGGTGAGCTACCATCCAAGCCATCTGGGTGACCCTGGGCTGGAGGACACCTTTCTCCATGACTGTGCCGCTCCTCCTCCTCCGTGCAGTAGGAGGGCACTCCTTAACAGTCAGTCCCAAGTTCTCCCAACAGTGTGTGTGTGTGGGGGGGGGGAGACACACAACAGGCCAGGTTGTGTCACAGGAAGATGGCCACATTCCCAACAACCAAGGCACTTGTCCTGCTAAAAAGAAACGAAAGGGACAGCGCTGGCCCCCTTGCTTGCATGTCTGCACAAGGGCTCCTTGCCCTCCAGGAGCAACAAGGCACAGGCTCAACAACTGCTCAGGGGCTGTTCCCAAGCACCAGTACCATCACACACACACACAAACACAAGGCAACACACATACACCTCTTCTTCTGCCTCATAACAACCCTCTCCGGAGAAACCCTGGTCCTTCCCCCCCCCCCCAACCTCCAGGGCAGGTGCCCCTGGCTGGTGACCACCTCGCCCAACGGACAGCATCCGTTTGGGTTGCCATGGAGACACTCGCATGCCTCCCTCCCCTCCCTCTCTCTCTCCAGCACACCTTAGCCAAAACAACAACACCACGCCGACCGCCCTCTCCCTCCCACCCCCAACCCCAAAACACCCCCCTCCCCCCCAAAAAATATAAAACGAGAGGGCTGCCGTTTCCCGAAACAGAGACAATAAAAACATGGCAGCCAGGCGAAAGGGAAGTGCCCGCAAGAGCGAGGGAAACCCGCCTCGCCTCCCCTCGCCTCCACCCAACACACACACACACACACACACACACACACACACACACACACACACACACACACACACACACACACACACACACACACACACACACACACACACTCCGGGTCCCGTCCCATTAAATCTCCCCAGACACCAGAACCGACAAACCAGAATATAGGTAGTATAGATAGACAGACAGACAGATAGATATTATAGAGATAAAGAGAGGGGGGTGAGAGAGAGAGAGAGGGATAGATATTGTAGAGAGAGCGAGATCCTGGATAGATAGATAGATAGATAGATAGATAGATAGATAGATAGATAGATAGATAGATAGATAGATAGATAGATACTGTGTAGATAGATAGATAGATAGATAGATAGATAGATAGATAGATACTGATAGATAGATAGATAGATAGATAGATAGATAGATAGATAGATAGATAGATAGATAGATAGATAGATAGATAGATAGATAGATAGATAGATACTGGAGAGAGAGAAAGAGGAGGAGGAGGAGGAGGAGCTGGAGTGCTCAGGCCCGGCGCAGACAACCTCGAAGCGAAAATAAATCTGTTTCCCCCCCCCCAACCGCCACTAACGAGGAAGAGCAAAAGGGAAGGCAATCGACATGCTTCGCTTCTGAACCCCCCCCTTCCCCTGCCCCCTGGAAAATGTCCCTCCCTGCAATCTCTCTCTCTCTTTCGTTTCAAGGGTAACCTCGCCCGCCCTCCCTCGCCGCCCCTTCTGCCCCCCACCTCCACCTCCACCTCCACCCCCACCCCGGCACCTACCTACCTCCGAGGCGGCGCCGCCAGAAGAAGGAGCCGCTTCGCTCGGCTGAAAAAAGCCCCCCCCCCCCCGAGCCAAGTCGCGTTTTTTAAAAATGGCCCTTTTATTTTATTTCTTATCCCACCCACCCAGCCACCCCTCCAGCAGCCTGAGCACCACCTCCTCCTCGCCGCCGCCGCCTTTTCCCTTTGGCTCAAAAGAGGAGGAGGAGGAGGAGGAGGAGCAGGAGGACGGCGAAGAGGAGGCGGCGGAGGGCTCGGAGGGCTCCGCTCACAGCGCCGGCGGTCCTCGCTGCTTCATCGTGGCCGCTGATGATGATGATGATGATGATGATGATGATGATGGGGGTGGTAGTGGCTGGGCGGGTGGGGGGGGGGAATGAGAAAGCACCAGCAACCCAGGGGTGGCGGTGGGGAGGGGGGAGAGTGAATGGGAGGCGACGACGGCGTGGAACTAACAAAGCCCCCCGTGCAAGCGGCGGCGGCTGTTACTACTATTGCTGCTGCTTCTGCTGCTGCTGCTCTTACTCCTCCTCCTCCTTCTCCTGCTGCTGCTTCTGCTGCCGCCGCGGAAGCCCCAGACGCCCGAGCGCATCGCTGCCGTCGCAGCAGCAGCAGCAGCAGCAGCAAAAGCAAAAAGCAGCAGCAGCAGCAGCAGCAGCGCCTCCCCGCCTCCGCTCTCGCCCCGCCAGCTCCAGTTGCACAATAGAGGCCCCGGCAGCCTGGCCAAGGTTCGCCGCCCTCCCTTCTCCTCCGGCACGGGTGAAGCCAAAGCAATCGAGCTCCGAGCTCCACACCAACCCAGCCACCCACCCACCCCCCCAGCTGGAGGAGGAGGAGGAGGAGGAGGAGGAGGAAGAGGAAGGACTCCCTCGCTTCGTACTGCGCGTGTGCCTGTGAAGATTCCCAGTCCTCCAGGAGAGTTTATCTAGAGCAGGCAGGTCCAAACGTCGGCCCTCCAGATGTTTTGGGACACAACTCCCACAGTCCTTTGACATTGGGAATACAGGCTTGGGATTCTGGGAGTTGTGGTCCAAAACATCAGGAGGGCCGAAGTTTGGACATGCCTGATCTAGACGTTGAGTCTTGACCACTTGGCCACAATGTGTAGCCTGCATACTGTGATTAAAACTATAAACCGCCCAGAGACTACTTGAAGGGGTATGGGGCGGTATATAAGCAGACCACTTTGCTTTTGTTTTTCAGACCTTCGTTTTCTTGAGCTTCCTTGTTTAGACACTCAACAGCCATTAAAGAGGAGGATGGCCCAACGCTGGAAGGGTAACAGCTCAGGACCAGAAGCAGCAGTACACCTCTACCTGAAGGAACGTAAGAAGAGCCATGCTGGATCAGGCCAAAGACCCATCTAGTTCAGCTTCCTCTATCTCACAGTGGTCCCACCAAATGCGTCTGGAACCGTACGAGACTAGATCTCTGTCTCCTGATACCACTCCCCTGCATCTGGTCCTTGAAGTACCCTGGTTTTAAGCCTGGAGATTACACATCGCCATCATGGTTTGTAACCTGTGATGGACTTTTCCTCCAGGAATCTGTCCAGTCCCCTTTTGAAGGCATCCAAGCCAGATGCCATCACCACCTCCTGAGTCAAAACAACAGATCCTCATGGATCCACCTGATTTTTTCCCCAGGATTGCCCCCAAACCATTGTCCCATCACAGGCCCCATCTGTGCCTACAGACTACACCACAAAAATCATGAGTCTGTGAGCACATGGCTCCACGCTGGCATAAAAATATGGGTCCAATGCACAGATCCTCATGGATTCACCTAATTTGTTTACAGAATCACCACCAAATCACTGCCTCATTGTTGGCCCCATTTCTGTCTACAGATTAAACCACAGAAATTATGGGTCCGTGAGCACATGGTTCCACAGTGGTGCTAAAACATAGGTTCAATGATCTTCATGGATCAACCTGATTTTTTTACAGGATCACCGCCAAACCACTGTCCCATTGTTGGCTCAATCTCTGCCCACAGATACCACCTCAAAAAATATTTTCTACTATTCCAGGATGGAGGATAGCCAGCCTATTTATCTTGGGGGGGGGGGAGCAGAAGACCGCGTCGAGTCTGAGAAGAAAATGGAAAATCACTTGTGAACAATGTGTACCTTAAACCCCTTAGAAAGGATCACCATATCTCTGAATCTATATTTGTGTGCCCTGGCAGTGTGTTTAAGTGTTTGGGCCCAAATATGATCAAACATTTGAGGCTTCTGCTCATGTGAAATGCACATGACTCATGACCTTCCTATTCCAAAAGTTTTTTAACTAATGATTGTGAGACCTGATGGCAATTTTTAGTGGTGTGCTTTTAATGTACTGTATTTATTGTACTTACTGGTTTTTATTGTTCTAATTTTATTGTATTTTGATGTTTTAATTGTTTTGATTGTGAGCCGCCCGGAGACCTTTGGGTAGTGGGCGGCATACAAGCTATATAAATAAATAAATAAATAAATAAATAAAGGAACTGTGCCTATGTTCCATCCTCTCCTACAACAAGGAATCCTTGTCTTCTTTCAGTTGCTCACTTTAGTGGTATTAATTAGATGGTGGAACATTGAAGTTCCCAGGGAGAAATAAACAATATGCATCAATCAGGATCCAACCATCAAGTCCATAGTGTTGTACTACATCAATCTCCTGCAGCAAGTAACTCAAGATCCCTATGTTAAAACTGGTAGGCATGGAAAGAGGCATTAATTTTGCAGGGACATTCATTCTGGAACATAATAAAACTAAAGATCCCATGTATACTTGGAGACAGCAGCAGGGAGGGTATGGTGATGGCTGGGTGTAGACATTGTTTATAAAGACTCTCTTGAGGCTGTCAGGCTCTTGGCACTGATAATACCAGGCCTGGAAACCCTATATGGGTCAACTGGGGACAGAGAAGGTTTTGGGATTGTACTGTTGCACCATGTTCCCCGTCACCCAGCACTCTTCCTTCCAGAGCTGGCAACCTTTGTCTCCAGAATGCTGTTGAGGTCCCCAGGCTTCTTTTCCTGGGTGATCTCAACATCTACGATTGATCCATGCTGCTGGGTAATTTCAGGTCACAAGTCCAGCTCTTGAGTGCTTGGAATTCTTAGCTTCCTTGGACATGTCCCAACTTGTCAAAGGCCTCCATACAAGATGGGCAGCTATCTACTAGATCTGGTGTGTTCCAACACAGAGAGGGAGGTTGGTCTGATGATGAGTCAGTCTACTTGTCATAGTTGGATCATCACCTGATAAAATGCAGCCTCATGGTGACACCTCTTCCCCGTGGGGAGCCAAGACTGCCCCCCACAGGCTGTTGGATCCTGTTGGTTTCCAGGATATCTTGCTGAGAGTTCTAAGTCTGATCTGGCTGATGCTCCTGTCAATGCCCTGGTGGATGGATGGTATACTTCTGCTACCAGCCTTATGGACACGCTCGCTCCTGAACGCCCCTTTTGTCATGGAATTTGCCCAGCAGCATGGATCAATCAAGATTAAAGCAAAATAGCAGGAGCCTGGAAAGCAATCAGAGATGGGCTGTCACCGAAACTAATCTTACTGCTGTAAAGATCATGTATACTATTTAGCAACAGAGATGGGCACGAAATGAACTTTTAATTCATTTTGTTATTCGTTATTCATTTCGTTAGCTAACGAAATGAATAACAATCCAACCCATCAAAGAAAAACGAAATGAAACGGAAATTTCCGTTTCATTTGCTTTGTTTTTCGTTACCCCCTCCTACCTTGTTGCCACCGCTGAACTCCCGGAACTCCGGGGAAGATAGTGCCTCAAAAAGCTGGGGACGTTTTAAAATAAAATAAAATAAATAAATAAATAAATAAATAAATAAATAAATAAATAAATAAAAAGCACCAACCTGACCCCAGGGGCTGCGTAGTCGGCGCTCTAAAATCAATTTTAAAATAAAATAAATAAAACAAGTGCTGACCCAGACCCAGGGGCTGCGTGGTCGGCACTCAATAATAATAATAATAATAATAATAATAATAATAATAATAATAATAATAATAATAAATAAATAAATAAATAAATAAATAAATAAATAAATAAATAAATAAATAAAAACAAGCGCCGACCTGGCCCCTGGGGAAAAATAAATAAAAAATAAAAAATAAAACCGAGATGTGGGGAAGCAAGCGCTTTAAAAAGCCCCTGGCGTCTGGGACTTAACATAATTTTTTTCAAAAAATTAAAAGCGCTGGGTCTTGGAGGTGATCGCGGGGCGGCCGCGGTTGGGCCTTTGGAGACGGTGGACTTCCAGGCCGCCACCACCCCTGCAGCCGCAGGAAGGTAACTTGAACCAATTTGGCTCGGTTCGGGTTCGTACGGTTTATTTTAAAATTTGTATGAACCCAAACCGAACCAAACCAAGGGGAGAGGCGAAACAGAACCAACAGAACCATTGGTTTTCTGTTTTGTGCCCAACTCTAGGATGTGCCCAAGCTAGGATGAAGACTGCAAGAAAATCTTACTTAACTAACTAAAGTCAGTGCTTCCAAACCTGGGGGTCGGGACCCCTTTGGGGGGGGTGTCAGATGACCATTTCACAGGGGTCGCCATGAGCCAGTCAAGAAAAAGGCACAAACGGCTTCGGTCTGGAGGAGGGGGGGAAGAGCAAGTTACAACTTGATATGTTGGAGGGGATGTCAGTCAATGGCACCGGAGGCTGCGATTGGCTGAGGGTGCCTGCAGAGGGAAGTTCTCTATGGCACCTACGGCAGTGGCCTGCCAAAGGGGGCTTGTGGCCTCTTCCAAGCAGGGCAAGGGGTCACCACAACATAAGGGTTGTGGCATTAGGAAGGTTGGGAACCACTTAGATAAGTGAAGCTCAGAACCAGGCTTTTTAAAATCAAAAGTGGAGGCCAACTGCTCCGGGCTTTGCCCCTTGAAGCATTGGCCTAGTTTCCAATGCAAATATCTATACATTACATTGGCACTTGGTTTCATGCCATGGTAAATGCTAACACAAGCAACTTGCTGTAGCCTTTCAGGGTTTTTTGGACTCCCAACACCCATCAGGCCCAGATGGCATGGACAATGAGAAAGGATACTTTGAGTTGTAGCCCAACATTGTTTGGAAAGACACTGGTACTCCATCCCTGAATTGCATATAGAGATCTGTGGTTGGTTTATACTTTCTCCTGAAGTATAGAATAGGACACTACTAAAGGACACCAATACAGTGTCTTTCCTGGTTCCCTCTCTTCATGAACCCATGTTATCCCCTGCCTTTCCTGGTGAACAAAAATAAGGGCAGTGCCTCGTGGCTCAAGAGTCAGGCCATCTCTGATATCCCTTGTCTTGACCATAAACGGTCAGAATACGATCTCTTCTTATGGTCATAGGTCAGGAAGCAGGCAGGTTCAAGTGGTTTCCCCTTTCCTGATCCTTGCCAAGATAAAGGTCAGTATTTTTGAAATAAGCCTCTTTAGTTTTTGCCCCTAATGCTATGATGCAGAATCGCTACCATGGTATGGTTATTTATGTTCCTGCACACTGCGGGCTTTAGTGGGAAACTACTGACAACCCAGAGAAGAAGGCGGTGGGGCCGGGGAAGGGGGGAATCCCTCTGATTTGCATTTTTTCCTGTGAAAAGATGATCTGAAACCAGTCAGCTGAAGGGAAACAGCTAATTCTGTACCACCATCGTGTGGGGCCTTTCTTAGCCGGAGCGTTGGCTCTTTGGGTTAGTAATGCCTCAAACAAAAATCCTAAGGAAGGAGCAAGGAAATATAACAGCATCCTTGTAAGTAAGCTTCCGGTTCGGTGCAAAACTGCAGCTAAGCAACTTTAAACTCTGGCCTGAGCGGCCCAATGCCCTTTATCCCACTTGAGCTGACAGTGGGTATTCTGTCACTTACTTGAATAATGTGGCATACAAACATGGCCCCCTTCTGGCTGATGCTGGCGAACACTTATGGAAGTCTTCTCCAAAGTCCCATCACATTGACACTGCTTCTAAAATAAGAGTCCCATGGGTTGACAATGTTGCAGAGTGGAGGAAGCCTACCAGATTGCTTCCTTATATCAGCATTACTAATGAAAGGCAATAACCTTTTTTGAAATGTTGCACATGGAGAGCTGCCTAGATACCCTTAGAATTCTGGGGCTTGTGGTCCAAAACAACTGGAGTGCCAAAGGTTCACCAACACTGGACTAGAAGAACTCCAAAGGCCCCTTCCAACCCTACACTGATTTTATGATTCTATGTCATGTTAAAATCTCATATTCTTTCCACTGAAACTATGAATAAATGCACAAACATTGGAAAATATTTTATCACAAAAGAAACCCAATTCTGGCCTATCCTTAGTGCTATTTCAGCCTGTGGCAATACATGAAAAAGTATTTTTAAAATTGCTGAACTCTGTCGGGAGAAATCAATGTTACTTTTATAATCTATCATTACTTGTGTAATCTACAGCATCTATACTTTGCTGGGGGGGGGGCAGGAGTAGCAAGGCATGGTCCCTTCAGGAATACCATGACATTGTGCACTTAAGCGCCCTGTGAACTGACACGACCACAGAGATAAACATGCTTTAGTAATGTAGCCCAGCAACTATGTAGTGGCAAATGCAGCTAATAAACTTGTCATACCCTAAAGACCAATAGATTTATGACAAAGTGGATTTCAATGTGAAAAAAACTTATGCCTCAATATGTTTCTTAGTGCTTAAGGTGCCAGGAGACTTTTCTTCCTGGATGCCTTCAAAAGGGAATTGGACAGATTTCTGGAGGAAAAGTCCATTGCAGGTTACAAACCATGATGGAGATGTGTAATTTCCAGGCTTATAACCAGGGTACTTCAAGAGCCAGATGCAGGAAGCTGGACTAGATGGGCCTTTGGCCTGATCCAGCATGGCTCTTCTTGTGTTCTTATGGTGCGTGTTTCTGTATAAGCAATAAGGCCTAAATTCATCCAGCTTTGCAGCAACAAAAAACACAATTCCTCAGGTTAGTCTGCCCTCGGTTTGATAGCTATACAGTTCCAAGTGAACAGTATCTATTAGGTTCTCCAAAGTTGTCCTTTTTACGTACTTTGCACCCAGTTATTTGGATTTTACTGTGCCCATCGTAGTCATAATTGTGTAGTAATACACCACCTTGTTTACTCAATTGTGCATCAGCGGTAAGGCACTAGGGAAACATTTCTATGTGCACATGTCCCACTGATGGTAAGGTCAGTAACAATTTGCATGTCAAATAGGTCTTAATTACCACCACTTTGATTCTGCTAACCCCTGCAGCTCTACATTAACCAGTTCCACTTGAGAAAGCAGAGGATTTACTTCTCTAAGAGGCCAGGATTAAATGTGAGCCCACATGCTGGCGGGAAAAAGCTTTTCCTCTGTGATGAAAGCGCATGCAGAGAGTTGTGTTTAGAACTGGCTGTCTGCATATGCCACCTGCCCTGCACGCTCCTGTCTTATAAGGACAGGAAACCTATGGCACTATATATCTCCAGATGACTGTACTACATCCATCACCCCACATGGTTAGTCACTGTGGCAGAGGCGAAGAATTAGAATCCAGTTTCTGGAGGTTAACAGAAATTTAAACTTAGCGGTATATAAATCCATAAACAAACAAACAACAAAAGCCCCAGACCTTCCATGGGCAGCACTGGTATGTCAATTTGTCACCCATCTATGGCAAACTAACCCATGAGATGTGCTGGGTGGCTGGAAGTTTTGACAGGTTTAAAAGCATGTGAGACGAATGAAAATGTTTATTTGTAGCTAATAGCAGTGAGCCGCTCCTCACTTAACAACCTACCTGCACCGTGTCAGCAGCTCAGAGGGGAGGAAACAGGGCTACCTATGTCCCCTCAGCCTTCTTCCTCTTCTGCTCCTTCCAAGGGAGAGGTGTTGCTGGGCACTGTTGAATAATTAATTTTTACTTCTTTTCTTCCTTTTTTAATAATAGATTATACTGTATTGTTGTACTGTGTTTTTATTGTTGAATATGGGATTCTTATATTTCCTTTTATATATGGAGAACATTTTTTACCAAAACAAATTCTGGGTGCGTCCAACCACACTTGGCCAATAAAAATGATTCTGATTCTGATGTCACATTTCCTAGCGTCAGCCACCTCCTTCTGTATTTCCCCCTCTCCTTTGTGTTCTGCTTCTCCTGTGGGCACCCAGAGGCTCTCCTTGCAAGGAGGGCAGCCTCACAACACCACAAGACATCTGCCTTAAGCGCCTCACTTAACAACCAATTCACTTAAGAAGTACCTAGCCCTAGGAGCAGAACTCTGTTGTTAAGTGAGGAGCACCTGTATGACAAACCTATGGAACCTCCATGTTGAAAGGACTTAACCTCTGCTTTAGAGGCACATTTACCGAGATGATCTATGCAACACTTTGCCAAGAATGCCTCTGCGGGGTACATAGGAGTCTTATGTTTGAGAAAGTAGACTTGACCCTTGGAAACGTACATTAAAATATAGTAGCAAATCCTTAATGTGCTGAAAAGTTTTTGTTATCACTTTTGTTTTGGCTTTTTTTTTCTCTTGTAAGGGCATTGCCTTCTGTTTCCCTCCCTGCAAGCGAGAGGAAGTGCTGTTGCCATGGCAACAGGAGGGCTCCCATCCTGCCTTTCCTTGTTCTAGGTCTTGTTGCACTGATTTACCAAAGCTGCCTTAAAAGCGCTGGTTGGTGGGCAATTCAGATCTAGTCCTGCCCCTCTCAAGAGGCAGAGGGAAATCAAGCTTCCAATGTCTGGCTCCACAGCTGGATAAGGAAACCCCCAAGCTATCCAGAGGTTTGGCTGATCAGTCGACCATATACACAAGTGCCTGTGTTTAAAGATCACCAAGGGATCCCTTTTCTGAGAATGGTTGCTATTTCAGAAGATAACAGAAGGGAGAGCCTCAGCACCGTCTCCATGACGAAGGAACACCCTCCCTATGGAGATGTAACTGTGGAGAAGCAGGTGGACTGTGGTTCTCAAGAGTTCTTCGGCCAATTCTTTCATTACTCACCAATGCATATCCTCCAGCCCTGGAGATCTGAACGGATTCAAGGTGGTAAAATGTCCCTTGACTATTTATCTTGAGCTGCAATTCTGTCCCCTCCATTTGCACTTTGCTTTTGTCTAGGGGCTGAAAGTGTGTCTTATGGAAAAAGGCTGAGCTAAATTGGGGATTCAGCACCTCTGTCTTTTCTTTGTCATTTCTTACTATTTTCCCATCTCCACTGAGGAGCTGTGCCACTAAAGTTTTTGTTCCTGCCTTTTCTTTGTCTTTTGCTATGTGCATTGCTGAAGAATGATTTTTATTGC
This sequence comes from Phrynocephalus guinanensis, assembly GCA_037367245.1. Lineage (NCBI taxonomy): Eukaryota > Metazoa > Chordata > Lepidosauria > Squamata > Agamidae > Phrynocephalus > Phrynocephalus guinanensis. Next base: position 10,253,639 of record CM074745.1, on the reverse strand, counting down.
TTTTAGTGTCTCTATCGAACCTTAGGTCTTTCTCAGCTTTTGCCCTCCCATTTCCTTGTCTGTATTCTTCCTTCACAGCCTGGTCTGTGCACAACAACATATAGGTTTGTAGACTAAATAGGACCTTACCTACTTCCATTCCACCTGTCTTCACAAGGGGCCTGTTGCACCTGGTGAAAAGACTGAACATCTGACAAGTGAGTCAGCTGCACATGCTTTGGCCAGAAGATCAGGCTTTATTGTTTAAGCCAGACACAGTCTCAGTCTGATTTTCATTTAAAAATCGTAATAAATAAAACAGGCTTCAAGTCTGAGGGAACTTCAGAGTAGCGTGAACCTAGGATAAGCAAGTTTCCTCTTCCACTAGTCCATGTTTTGGTGCAAGTTAAACTCAAGGTTTTTTTAAAAAAAAGTATTTATTTTGCAGAGCTAAGGAACTATTTTGCAGCCCAACCTGGAGTAATCATAACACACGAATCCTGACAAGTTTTCTCCTGGAAAAGTAGGCATCACTTTTGAAGCACGCTGTCTCCACTATTGAAGCAGCATGCAATACGTAATAGACTTCCCAATGTAATAATCTTGATTCCCAAGATGGCATGCTCTTTTGGCATGGCTGGCAGGAGACACAGAAGCAAACCAAGGAACAGAAGAAGCTATACCGTCTCTCAGTGATGACCAGGAGATTGAGCAGATGGATGGAGAGACGGACATTTATCACAGAAGACAGCTAAGATGGTCAGCTGGGTGGGAAAGGAGAAAGATGCCCAGAAAGGGCATGGCAGCTGCTGTTCAGAAACTGGCGAGACTGGCAAAGAATAAACACAATAAAGTCTAGGAGGAAGTGCAATTCCTTGTGGTGTTGTGCGCTCAAGGCAGGCACTACTGGGTTGAGGGTTTTACCGCCTGAACTCTCTTGGAAAAAATCAAATCACTGCTGAATTCACCACAAGATGTAACATTTAAAGGGAGGGTCAGAAAAGCACTGAACTACATTCTGTTTCTGGCAGAGCCCTGAAAGCAGTTTCTGGTTACCAGTGAAAAGGGGTGGCGAAGTACTTGGCACAAGGCCACATGGGCATGGGGTAGGGTGAGAGCTGAAAAGTGTTTATTCTTTAGCATTGCATTTCAGGTGGGAGATGTTTTACACCCTCACTGCCAAGGGCAGTCAAGATGCTCACTGTGCGCATGGATGAGAACATAAGACAATTTCAGAATCAGCTCTGATCTATTCTTAGAAGACTGTGAGGAGTTTATTGTTTCTCAAAGGGATGCTCATCTACCAATGGATTGTTTACTCAACCATCAAAAGAAACTCCAACCTCTGAGAAGCACCAGAAAAGCAGAAGGCTTGCAAGGCTTAGAGAAAGAAATGACACCTAAGCCTTCCTATTTACGCCACTAACGAGAGTTGCTTTCACCAAGCAGGGTCTCCTTCCATAGGTGGTGTTTAGTTTGTTTCTGAATTATACAGCTCCTCAATGAGAAGCACATTTAAGTTACTTCTCAAGATACAAGCGCCTGCATAGATAACCTCTGCATATAACCCAAGTTCAAAGAGCAAGAAAATCACAGACCAAGTAACGCCCCTGCCCAGCAACAATGACTACTGGATATCTACCGCCATATTTGAACCTGTTGGCACAAGTATCTTCCCAGAGAAAAAGTCAATTGCTTTCTTTCAGTATATATACCAATAATTCTAGGCAAGCATGCTGCAGGTGTCTTCTAAAGCTGTACGTGGACAAACATGGGATTTTAGCCTCCAAAAAACCCTTGCAAACGTATTTCAATTAATGCCACATCTGCACAAAGAGTACTTAAAAACTCTGATTAAACTCAGAGTCAATACTATGAAATAACTATTCTGGAAGAAACGTTTGAAACAAATGTACAGCAAACTGGCTCTTCCCATTCCGAATCTCAGGGAAAAAAAGTGTGCAAGATGATTATATAACTGTGAAGGGTGTAAATTTACTCTGCTGCTCAAGTGATAGTCTTAAATTGAGCTTTTGTTCCATATGCAATAATAATAAGAGGAAGGATACAACATGGTGAACAACATACAGTAATGTGTTTTCCCAAAAGTGATATTACTTGTGGAGACCCAATGATTTATCAAAATTTCCCAACATAGGTTTCTTTATTTAGAGAGCCAGAGCCTCAAAACTAAGCAAACCTGAAGGCTCCTATGACATAAGCTATTGTCACTATATTCCCGATCCCTTTAACACAGATTCCTACCCAGGATGTGAGAGTGGCATTCCAAGGGTGGCAGCTTTGTAATGCAATAAAATCAGATCAGTGGCTTTCTGGGTTACTCTGTCTTTTTGGTGAAGGAAATCAACCATCTGCAGAAGAACCTGCCTGAACCTGAAGATGGTGGAATCAGGATGAGAAAGAATACACTGGCTTAAAAAAAATAGGGAAAAGCATCAATGTTTGGGGTGCCAGCCCAATATTTTCAGTGCTGAAGATCTGGAGCTTAAGGAAAAGGGATCTCATACAACTGAAGAGCTAAAGCAAACATTATATAGAGGCAAACGGAGTAGGAAGATCAGATTTGTTCTCCTTTCAGGTGGATATATTTGTGTTATGGATTCAGAACCAGTGCCTGCAACCAGGGGTTAGACACAATGACTCGAACACTGTCCTGTAGTGGCTGTAGTTTCCAAAATAAGGACTCATTTGGAAGGAAAAGCTAGCTCCTCCAAAGCCTTGATTCTGGAGCAGTAGGGTTGACTAGTTCCAGGAAGGATATACAGTATGGACTGCTGTAGTGACATCGCACCGTTCCAGAGGTTTGAGTGGCAGCACTTGGAAGATAAAACGTAACATGAGCGTTCTGGACAGAGGTCACAAAAGACAGTTCCTCAATAACCAACAAGCAGTTAATAATAGGTGCCTTAAGTTAGTTTACAGGATCTACAGTCAAAAGACATAGAAAAGAATTGAGCAGAAAAAGAACACACGCGCACACATCGTGCTCTGCGGAGCCAATTCCAAATGTATCTAAGACAAGCCCTTGAATGAGTCTAGGTTGAAGGCCGTGTCCAAGAAGCGCTGCAGTTCAGTCAGATGAGTCTTTTTGTTGCCCGTGGCTGGGGCGGCAGCAGGCTCACGGCCAGCATACCTACAGCAAGGAAAGAACAGCAGAAAAGGCAGGTTGATCTTAGGCATGTCCAAAGTCCGGTCGGGGGCCCAAATATGGCCCGTTTTAAAATTTTGAGTGGCCCGCAGCTTCTTCTCCCTGTCGGCTCAGCCTGTCACTCTTCCCTGCCGGCGGACCTCTCCCTGTGCTGGCTAGAGACATCAGCTAGCAGTTTTATGGTTTTCCTACCCTCTCAGCCTCCGTCCGTCCCCCAGCCACCTGCCCTGCTTTCCCACCCTTGGCTCCGTTGCTGCAGTGTCCTCCCCACCTCCTTGCGAGGGAGGGCAGCTTATGCAAGCAGCGGTACATCTTGGGTGCACGCGGGCTGATTTCCGGGCCATGCAACAGACGCTGGGCCCTTGATTGCCTCAAAACCGGAGCGTTTGTGGCTGCTGCAGTTGCGTGTGGACCTACACACTTTCTCCCCCCTTCAGGCTGAATGGTTGGCCCCTACACATTTTCACCTCACCAAATTTGGCCCTCCTTGCAAAACGCCTGGACACCCCTGGCTTATCTGCACTCACACAAACCTACTGGGAGACCCGGCTGTTGCCTAAAGCCTCATGTCCCTCCCTTCCTGGATTAGCTGCCAAAAGGGACATCCGGGTTGCTGCTCCCTTAGGAGTCTGCCCATCTTAAACCCATGTCTCTTGGGCCTTTTCCCAGACTGGATCGCTTCTGAACCACCAGTGCAGCACGGGGGGACTCCCACCCAGGCATTCAGACCATTCCTTTGAAGCTTATTATCATTGTAAGGACGAGTGAGAAGCTGTGGTTAGTTATGCTGTCATTCATTCTTTCTTTGTCTCGTACACAAAGACTAAGCCTATACCTCTACATTTTTCAGACAGAGTATATATAGCTTTACCCTGATCATGAGAAGGAGACACTTACCATACTGGTTTTGCCCGGTCAATGGTTGTGCGGAGTCTGGGCTTCACATAATCATAATATCCTTGGTTTTTGTGTTCTTCCTGACACCAAACCAGGTCCGCATTGGGGTATTTATGAAATTCCTTCAACATGAGGTCAAAGGGGAAAGGGGACAGCTACAAAAAATGGGAGAGGAAGCCATAATCAGTTGACAAGGCTTATGAACCGCCAATATTTATCATAGACCAGTGGGTGTCTAAACTTCGGCCCTCTAAATGTTTTGGACCACAACTCCCACAGTCCTTTGTCAATGGCAATACAGGATTGGAATTCTGGGAGTTGTGTTCCAAAACATCTGGAGGGCCGAAGTCTGGACATCCCTGCCATAGACAAACTGCTGTGGAGGGGAAACCAGCACTGCTTCAGAAGTTCTACGCAGCAAAAGCAGGGCTACAGTTTCACCAATATGAGAAGCTTGGAGATGCCTACGATAAACACCTCAGCTGAACTGAATCCAGGTACCATATGAAGCAACAGAATATGTCATGCAAAAAAAAAAAACCACCCAGCCCAAAGTGTTCTGCTTATATACCGCCCCATACCATTTCAAGCAGTCTCTGGGTGGTTTACAGTTTAATTACAGTATGCAGGCTACACATTGCCCCCCCCCCCCAGGAATCTGGGTACTCATTTTACCAACCTTGGAAGGATGGAAGGCTGAGTCAACCTTGAGCCTGCTACCTGGGATTGAACCCCAGGTCGTGAGCACAGTTTTAGCTGCAGCACAGGCATTTAACCCCTGCGCCACGAGGCACTTTGTTTTATTCTCTCCAGACAACTATCCTGAAGGAACAGAATCTGGTGCCTCTGGATATATCATTGATCAGTTCTGAGTCCTCTTTCCAAAACCCCCTCCTGTACTGCAAACAAGCATCTGACATATGTAAGCTTCAGACCTTAGAAAACAACATCAAGTAGTAGAAAATATACATGGCCTACCTGTTCCACCCTTGTGATGGCCACCTCCGCTTCCATCCCCCGGGCTTTGCGTTCTCGAGTGAGATCATAGTAGACTTTTCCAGTACAGAACAGAACTCGCTTCACAGCATCAGGGTTTTGTGCTGCAAGGCTATTTTCTGGGATGATACGCTGGAAATGTGTGCCTGCAATAGAGAACGGATGGTTGTTTGCATAAGTGTCACAGCACTGCGAGTGTGCATGGCACTTTACAGAGTGCTAGAATAAAGAGCCCTGGTCTAAGAAGCTTACAAATGTCATACGGAAAAGAGAGAAAAAAGAGGGAAGTTGAGGCAACAGGAAACAAATATGCAGCTAATTCAGTTGAGCACTTCAGGATTTAACCATCTTAAGAAAGACGGCTCTCCCTTGGTGGATACTGACTAGATTATTCAGTCAGGCTGTAACATTTATATGAACAAGACTGAACTGTCCATGATGGTCTTCTACTATATGCTTAATAAAGAGTCAAGAGTAGGTGTGGAACTTTGGTTTTAGTAACATTTCCAGCTGCCAATCTGAACCCGAGGTTCCTTGACATAAACAGCACAGGCTCTCCTGTACAACTGTCTTAAGAGGGACAATTCAGTAAGAATCAAGACAACGTTCCTCAAGCATCTGATCTTTTAGAGAAATGAAATTTTCAAAGGGGCAAAGACAACTGGATGGCGGGGGGAGGGAACTGATGGCACTTTCTTCCATTCTCAAGCAGCATTCACACACGGCGCCTCCTGCTGCTGCTGCTGCTGCTGTCAAGAGCTTTTAAAACAGGGGTGTCCAAACTTTTTGCAAGGAGGGCCAGATATGGTGAGGTTAAAATGTGTGGGGGCCAACCATTCAGCCACATTTGGTCCCCGGGCCGGACTTTGGACAAGTCTCTTTAACAAGCAAGGAGGCAGGGAGGATGGTGCAGCCAGAGTCGGGGGCAGGTAGGCTAGGCAGGTGGCTTGGGGGATGGACAGAGGCAGGGAGGGCAGGCAAACTGTAAAACTGCAAGCTGATACCTCCATCTAGTATGGAGAGGGGCCAGCTGGAGGGGATGCATGGCAGGCTGAGCCTGCAGGGAAAAGAGGCAGCGGGCTGCTCAAAATTTGAAAACGGGCCGCATTTGGCCCCCGGGCCTGACTTTGGACATGCCTGTTTTAAAATGTCTATGTGGCTGGATCACTCTGCTTCTCGTGCACAGAGGAAATTAAGGTACACTGAGGCATTTTTTTCACCCCATTATTTCCTCATGCCTGTGTGGGAAAAGAGAATGGAAGCAGTCACGGAACAGAGAAGTCCTGAGCCAAGTGGGGCTGTGGCAGCGGCGGCGGCAGCAGCAGCAGCAGCAGCAGCAGCAAGTCCTTCACCATTACTCCTCTCCTGACCACCCAGGCTTCACAATAAGAGGAGGAGGAGGGAAATTTGAGGCTGCCACCTCTGCTGAGGGAATTCTTGCTGGTTCCCCACCATGGAGGCTTCCGCTCCAGAGACCTCCGGACCCAGTATGTATGTGTGAAATTTTTTTTTACACATACATACCTCCAAAAACTAGTTGCGTCTTATGGTCCGGTGCATCTTATGAAGCGAAAAATACATGTATTTTATATTATTACTTTCCATTATACAGTGGTCCCCCGCGCTTTCGCGGTTCATATACTGCGGTCCTGCTATATTGCGGGACCACAGTATATGAAAAAAAGCCCCCTGGGGTAAGGGGGAAAGTCCCTTGGAGGCCTCAGAAATGATTTTTGGTGATCCGGAAGTCACTTCCAGTTTTCCGGAAGTCATTTCCGGTTCGCAGGGAGGCCCTTTTGGGGCCTCCAGAAGGCCCAGGAAGGCCCTCGCAGGCCCATTCGGGGCAGTGCCAGGCTGGGGATAAGTACAAGAGCCCAGAGCTAGACCCCCAGGCCTGTCCCGACCTGTATCTGCATATCGTGGATTTTCAATTATCGCGGGTTGGCTCAGGTCCCTAACCCCCGCGATAGGTGGGGGGTCACTGTACTGCTCTTGCAATGTATCATCATTTATTCCGTGATGCTATTCTACTGTGACTTCCCCCCCTACTTCAACGTCAAAAGAGTCTTATAATCTTTCCTCACGGGTGTGTTTATTGTTTCTCAAATCACAGCCCCCATCACCCAGGTAAGACAGCTTGATTACTAAATCAAGTACCTTCCTCTTGGCAGTGGAATATAAGGAATTTCCCTGAACCCAGTTCCTAGCATTATGTACCTGGCAACATGTCATCAAAGTTCGACCGAGCTTCAGGATGGCGCAACAGTGATTTTGGAGTGAAAACTATCAGCTAAAAGGAGAGGAGAAAAAAAAGAAGGTTTCTGGGTTAAAGGCAATTGGAGTAGAAACACTTCCTGAATAAAAACTGAATTATTTAAATTTACATTCAGTTGTTAATCTATTAAAGGCCAATCACCTAAAGTCAGTTAAGCATAGCCATTAGATTTTTAAGTAATAAGAGTTACTACCAAAAGGCACTCAATGGCTTGGATGCCCTGATAACTGCAAGGAGTTCCAAGTGACTGATGTGATAGCATGTCTCTTCTGGGGACCAACAGCCATGCACCTTAGTGCCTTTGCAATGGGTTTCCCAGCCCATAGGGCTGGCATATGTGGTGACTTGAATAGACAGGCGGATATGTACAAAGGATCCACCAAAGCTAAGGTAGTGGTCAGAATCCCACAGAGTAAACTGCACTGCCAGTTCCAATGTGAATATCAACAGCCTGGAGGGGTGGTCAATCATGGGATTGAAAAGGGTCAAAATACCGTGCCTAGATGGATCACATTTGTAGATAGAACCGTTCTTTCTTTCTTCATGTCAGGATCACCAAAACTTATATTGACAGATAAACACACACTACTAAATAGAATATAAATAAGTTATAAAATGATTATGTACAAAAGGGTATATAAAATAAATAAGATTTCAAAACAAAGCAAAAAAATTAAATGACCTTCTTGCCAGCATAAGATCTTCCTCTGTGCATGTTGAAGGACATCGCATGCATTGTAACATGTGAGATGGTTTGTTCTTCTCCACGTTGGCAAAAGGTGTCGTCTACAGGGAACCTTCATTTTCTCAGATTTGAGCTTTCAACCCCGGTGAACATTCTGTTTAATGCTTCCCATACAGGCCAAGGTTGTTCTTGGCCAGGCAGTGGAGAGTCATGTTTTTCTGCCCAGTTATCCAGATATCAGTACCAAACAGGCAGGAGATCCAGGGCTCGTGTGTGCCAACTGCACAATCATAGTGACCTCAGCAAAGGTATTTGTGACTGAACTGTGGAGAAGGCACAATTTTGTACAAGAGGAGCCCAAGATTGTCATCTCCTGACACTGAGAAGAGGCAAAGAGCCTCGTGCCTATATTTTTTTCTGGGAGAGAAGAGGGTAAATATGGTATTTCTACTGGGGAGGGGGGGGCAGAGGCCTCGTAGACTTGTGAGCAAGTGATGAGGACCTTTTCCTCTTTTAAGGGACATCGGACACCGTAGATGTCAGTGCGGTTGAGGTGGATTTTGATGTTGACGCTGACGGTAACACTGCATGCGTCATTTTTGACATTGATGCCGAGGCTGACACCAATCTATTATAAACCTTCGATTTAGTCTGACTTAGATTCTGGCTTGGGTAGTACTGGAGACTGAGTAGGTGATGGAGGTAAAGGCTCCGTACTGTGTGGCTGTGAGGCTGGGGTTAATTCCATGGCCAGTTTCAAAGATTCCTCCCAAAGAAAAGATCAGAGGCACCGAAGCTGTTGTTTGAGGGCTGGTTTGGTCACACTTCTGCATGCCTGACAGGTTGGGGTGCTTTGCTGAGACAGAAAAGGCCCTGGGAGTGCCCATAAGACAATGACATCTTGTTTGTGCAAAAGGGCCCAAAAAATGGCCATAAAATAGAGGCTGTGGGAGGGGGAGGAGGTCAAATGAAAAATAAAATAAAAATCATGGTAGGAGAAAGGAGAAGTCTGTAAGGAAAACTGAACTGAAAAGAAGCTCTCTTGCTTTTTTTAAAGTGCACGGAGCTCTGTAGCTGAGATGTGGGCACAGTGGTAGCAAAAAAGGAACTGAAGCATGATACGGTACAGGCGGGAGCATGAACACTGGGAGGGAGGTCCTGGCAAACACCTGTTAAAGCTCAGGAAGATTCCAAGTGTCTCTGCACAGGTGCAGAAGAACCCATTGGGTGCATCTAGAGACCACGAAGAAGAACCCAGAGTTTTGGTCTGTGATTGATACATCGAGTTGTCTAAACATGATTGCTTTCACTTCTCTGAGAAGAAGAATCCTAGGTTTGGTATAGATTTGGCTCTGCTTGTCATAAGAGAAGCAAGCTAGAGAAAACTGCCCATGTTCAGTACATATGATAAACAAACCACAGGACAAAGTTTACACGTGCTTTGCTCCCTCAAACAAGGCACGAGTGGCACAAGATCAGCCACGGCATATCATTTATATGTGGAATTCACCCTCAGAGGGCGTGGTGTGAACAGTTAGCTTACATATCTTTAAAAATATGTTAGGAAATTAGGGAAGTTATGAGAAGTGCATGGAGCGTATGAGAAGTTCATGGAGGATAGGTATAGCAGCAACCACAGGGGAACCTTTAGTTCAGTGGTTTAGGTATCTGGATGTGAGCCAGAGGTTGAGAGTTCAAGAACCCCACTGGGCCTTCATGACAGGGGTTGGACATGATGATCTTCAGCAGGTCTGCACAACAGGTAGACCGTGGGTTACCGGTAGCCTGCGAAGGGTTCAAAAGTAGCCCACTGGCCATCAATTTAAAAAGGGAGGGGATACGTTCTCCACCCTTTCCTCCCCCATCCCGAGGACCGCCCCAGCCCCAGCAAAGTTCTGGGTCTGCCAGCCCAATGACTCAGCTGAGCGGGGCAGTTCAAGGGCCATGGCACAGTTCCCTACTCCCCCCATTGGCCAGATGATCGAGTGGTACGAGGGAAGCGTGTGCATGGTCAGCCTTCCCATAGGAATGCACTGAAAATCAATTAATCCATTCCGGAGGAAACATATTTCAATGCATTCCTATGGGAAACGACTGCTCTACTTACATTTTTTTTACTTATGAGCATGTGCTTGGAATGGATGAAATTCGTAAGTAGAGGTTTTAGTGTAGTAGCCCTTGGGCACTTTGGGCCGGAAAAAGTAGACCTTGGCCGTTCAAAGTTGAACAGCCCTGCTCTACAGGATCCCTTCCTGCTTTGCAGCTCTAAAAATATTATAAAGTGTTTATTGCTGATTATTTAGAGCTGAAAGTCGGAACTATGGTGACTATGACTGGGGACATACTACTACAGCAGACAGTTCCTTGATCTGATCCCCGTGTTCTTATGCCTCTATATTTGTCCCATCCTTCAGATGGGACACTGTTCCAAATACTGGCTGCCAACAGACTGTGAAGGTGAAAGGATTCTGCCTCTGGTCCAATCAAAAAGGGCTGTTCAGTTACTGCAGTTTGGCACAAGTGACTTACTACAATCTATTATAACATTTCATTTAGATTATGTGGATTTAAAAGCCAGGGCATTAATTGAAATAAATAAAGTTAGCATTTTCTAATGCCATACGTCAGGCATGCCCAAACTTCGGCCCTCCAGATGTTTTGGACCACAACTCCCACAGTCCTTTGTGGGTCTAAGCCAATGGGCAATCTAAGCTTAGAATTCTGGGAATTGTGGTCCAAAACATCAGGAGGGCCAAAGTTTGGACATGCCTGCCATACATCAACACAAACTTTAATTCAGCTAAAGGTAAAGGTTCCCTCTGACTTTCAAGTCCAGTAATTTTTGACTCTAGGAGGTGGTGCTCATCTCCGTTTGTAAGCTGAAGAAGCAGCGTTTGTCTGCAGACATATTTTTGTAGTCATGTGGCTGGTATGACTAAATGTGAAAGTGCACAGAACACTGCGACCTTCCCACCAAGGTGGTACCTATTTATCTGCTCATACATTTTTATGTGCTTTGGAACTGATAAGGTTGGCAGGCAAGCAATAGGCGCTCACTCCAATGCACAAATTCGAACTGCACCTTTTGCTTGATAAACCCAGGGGCTCAGCAGTTAAACCTCCAGCAAACACCTGCTCATTCAACATCTCTAAAGAATTAATATGGAGGGGACACACTATTTGTTTGTTTGTTTGTTTAATTCTGCATGTAGGGTTTGTTTAATTTATATCGCGGGGGGTTACTGACCCACCCCACCCACCACGAATTTCCGCGAAACTGAACTTATTAAAGAAAGCAGGGGGCATACCTCCCGCCGCCGGCCCTCTCCGTGCAGCCCCGAGGCTTTTGGTTTGAAGACTGGATCGCCTGCCGCAGCAGAAATAGGCTTTCTGCATGTCGGGATTCATGTAACACATCAGATATAATACAGAGGTTCCACTCAACAGATACAGTAAAAGTATCAAGTAACAACAGTTGTGGGACACACAGGGTTGCTTGGCTTGTAAGATTCCTTTAGTTTGCTTAAGTTTCTGGATTCGAGTCTCAGGTTCCCTTTTTGCATCAAGTAAGGCTTTTTCTTTTTCTGATGCAACAGTAAAATAAGGGAATAAAAGACTACAGAAAAGAGCAGAATCATTTTTATCTCCCACTTCATCATGCATCTCTCTCCACCTGACTTTAATGCCTAATTAAATTACATTGTGGGAGGGGAAAATGCAAGCCCTTTTATATTAAGGAAGTTGTTTTTTTGTACTGACCGGCTTTCTGAAGGGGAGAAGGATCTGTCTCCGTATAACGTGGAAAAAATTTGCTGGCGTAGAGCAGTTCACCACAATCCAATTGCAGTCATACAACTGGCGCACATCAAAGTCATCCAGTTTCTACAGAAAGATAACAACGAGATTGCAGAAATTTATTCATTTATTTATTTATTTTATTTTTATACGCCCGTCTTCCCAGGGAACAATAGGGGTTACAGGACCAATAAAACACAAAGTGACATCAGCAAAATTCAAAGAAACGATTTAAAAGAAAAGGGGGAGGAGACAATACAATAAGAGAAAATCATCGGCAAGAGGCGTCAAAGAAGGAGAGGAGGAAAAAAATGGAAAGAGCTACATGCAGACAAACATGACCAAGTGGTTAAAAAAGGGTAAGCCATTCTGTGATAACCAATTAATCAAAGGTACCTTAAGTATCTCCCCCCCCCATGAAGACGGACTGTAAAATGAATAAAACACACCCTTCGTAAGTAAGTAGCTCATTCTTAGCAGAAGCCTGACTTTTATCAACCCAGACAGAATCTTCTAAGGTTTTTCACTGAGAGTTCAGGTACATGGCCTCCTTGCCCATGTCTGGAACACAGTCATCAGCCATGCCACATGATCCTCTTTAATATTCTGCAGATGCTTCCAGAAGCATTTTTTTCAAAATCCAAGAAGCATGGCTGGAGTACACAAGGGAAGGAGACGAATGCAAAGCAGTCTTTCACAAAAGAACTCACCGGGAAGACATCTGGGTCATCATTGCACATCTGCAGGAATCGCTCTGGTCTAGCAGAAGAGTGCTCAGGGCCCTGCAATCAGACAGAGACGGATTAGTGCCTTTCTTTAATAACTAAATAGTATGCTGAATTAAACCTTGTTGAGGCACTTGCAGTAGTTAGTACTGCATTTTGGTGAAAAGCAAAAGCATTTATTCCACAATTCTATGGAAACTATCTCAAGTAAATATTTCTAATTTTAGTGCCTTATTAACACATAATAATAGCCCCCGTTTGCTGTTTGTCATCTAACTCAGAATGTAGTGTAGAACCCATAATAATAGAATTTGTTCCTTTCCCCTTCTTCTATTGTTGTTGTTGTTCAGTCGTTAAGTCATGTCCAACTCTTCGTGACCCCATGGACCAGAGCACACCAGGCCCTCCTGTGTTCCACTGCCTTCCAGAGTTTGGTCAAATCCATGTTGGTTGCATCGATGACACCGTCCAACCATCTCATTCTCTGCCATCCCCTTTTCCTTTTGCCTTCAATCTTTCCCAACATCAGGCTGGACTTTTCCAAGGACTCCTCTCTCCTCATGGGGTGGCCAAAGTACTGGAGCCTCAGCTTCAAAATCTGTCCTTCCAGTGAACATTTGGGGTTGATTTCTTTCAGGATGGATAGATTTGATCTCCTTGCAGTCCGGGGGACTCTCAAGACTCTCCTCCAGCACCACAGCTCAAAAGTGTCAATTCTGTGGCGATCAGCCTTTCTTTATAGTCCAGCTTTCACTTCCATACATCACTAGCTTCTTATTTAGCGATGGATAAATGTATGATGAAACTGGGCATACCGGCAGGCTTATGCAATTTTACAACTTAAACCCAGCGAAGAGAAGTTTTTCTTTGGATGGAATACTTAATCCCAAACCCATCTAAATTTAAGGGACGAAGAAAAAGCTGCACATCAAAATAAGAATGTTTTCTTACCATTCCCTCCATGCCATGAGGAAGGAGAAGCACCATGCCGTTCTGTCTCACCCATTTGGACTGTCCAGAGCAGATGAACTGGTCGATAATACACTGAGCTGTATTATGGAAGTCACCAAACTGAGCTTCCCAGAGCACTAAAGCATTGGGGCTGGCCATAGCAAAGCCTAGCTCAAATCCTGCAATGACACAAATTCAAAATATGTGCTTTTCTGTAACGTTCTCAATTAACAACTGGATGTAGGACCAGACAGTTAACCTCTCCTATTCCTTAATTCCTGTAAGGGGCAGTCAGATGTACGTACCTAGGACACCATACTCGGAGAGTGAACTGTTGCAGACTGTATATGGAGCCTGGTTTGGCCACAAATGATTCATGGGAATACAGGTCCTCTTGTCCACATTTTGATCGTGTAACACATGATGCCGATGGCTGAAGAGAGTGACAAGATGGTCTAAGTGTTGTCAAAGTTCAACAAAGTTTAATTGGCTAGAGTAGGCTTGCATTTTTAAACTAGTTATTAAAAAATCTCACAACATTACTTTTTGCCCATAACTATGTTAGTAGATAGATGACAGACTATCTATCTGTCTAATTATGTTAGTAATTTTAAACACAAAGATAACACAGAAGTTCAGAATCTTCTTTTAGTTTTATTGACTTCCCTCCCTAGATGTACTGGGGTGACTGTCATTAGACACAGGTGATTAAGTGAGAGTTTAGAATAGACAAACACATACAGCCCAATCCCATGCACTTATATGTGGAACTCAACACCAAACAAAATAAATACACATGAGCATATTAACTGTGTAGAACTGCAGCTTTTCATAGATTTATAGTGTTCTGATCAGGATGCTGGTTTGATCCGAGTCTTTATTACTGTGGCCTGCTGCTAACAGTCTACAAACTGGAACTCTGAATACACTAAAAAAGGTTATGGGTTTACGTTAAGTATCAGGGACTCTTTGAGAAAGATGGGCCATACATAGCCATGTGAGCACTTTACCTGAATGTTCCTCTCTCAACATCTTGTCCACTCAGTCGGATGTGAATTCCTTCTTTTAGGAGAGAGCCAAATGCCATGTATTCTGCTAAAGCCCAGTCTACAGTCCTGTTAGTAACCAGCTCTCCACGAGTTTTTAGAATTCTACTTAAACCTGCAGAAATAAGCAAGAGTTTGCACGCTGCCTCTAAGGAACTAAAAATTATAAAATTTCATTTTGCAGCTTCTAAGACAAGACTGTGTACATTCATGTGCGGACGCAGCACTCAAGATGCCTTAATATGAGTTCCAGAGAATATATGGTGAAGATATGAAGAATAATATATTAAGCATGGATCAAAGTATTTAAAATGTGGAAAAGTATCACTGCTCAAGGGGTCTGCTCTAAAGCAAGATCTTCATCCACCACATTTGCTGATTAATTAGATGACCATTAAGTTATGGCACAATGAAGCAGGGCACGTTATTTACCCACAAGAAAGTTAAAAGTCAGCAGCAAACAAAATTCCTGAATGTTCCATCAGTTGCTGGACCGTTGCTTAGAACAGACTCCAAGAAAATCAACCAAGGATATTATGGATATGGGGCTCTTGATGCCCCCTGCAACAGATGAAATGAAACATCGGCAGTATTTAGCCCATTGAGATATAAATTAATTAAGGGCGATGAAACATCCCTACTATAATAACACAACATGTCAGTTTTCATTCTGTTCTCTTTCTATCTTTTGGATTTATGTGCAAATCTTAATGTGAGCATATAATCACAACAGTAAATCCATTAATGTCTTCATTAAAAAAACTGTCTCATTCACAGTTCTCTCCATGGTATGATCCTCTAGTTAAATGGTCCCCAACCTTTCTTGTTACCATGGACTGGTATCATGAGTGTGTGAGCATGCACACACTCAACGCTCCCACCCCAACTTTGGTCCCATTGTTACCAAAATGGTTGCAATGGGTGCGCAGGGGAGAAGCATTAGTGTCTGCTCAGGTGCTGGCCTTAGAAGGAACCTTGCTGGACACTGGGTGCTGGGCGGCCCCACACACTGGGGGTTGGGGACTCCTGCTCTAGTTTAGCCTATGGCAGTGGTGGCAAACCTCTGGCACTCCAGATGCTTTGGACCACAACTCCCAGAATTCCAAGCCTAGCTTGCCAATGACAAAGGACTGTGGGAGTTGTGGTCCAAAACATCTGGAGTGCCAAAGGTTCGCCACCACTGGCCTATGGCATAAAGGTTCATTACCTTGTAACCTCCATGGTCAGATCAACAGTTGCTACTCCGAATAGTCTTGTATTGTCTTAAAAGCGAGCTAAAAGCAAACCAGTGATTAAAAACCCATACCCCCATGAATTGTGAAGTTTTCAACAGGGACTGAGCTGGCCACCTTCCCTATATGGGCCAAATCCTCTTCATTCAAGCCAGTAGAAGGGCAGGTCATACTCCTGGGCTGGCCATCCAAAGTGAAGAAACCTGAGGAAGTAAAGACGATCTCAGTAACAGAGGAAAGACGGAGAGTCATAGGAGGAGCACATTCTGGCAGCTGGAACAACTAAAGGGCACTGGCAATTTGGTTTTGTGAAAATCAAGTTGGCAACAAAACTATGCCAAGTTAAACCATTGACTACTAGGCCAATTCCTTCCCACAGCATCTACAGAAAGAACAAAGCTTTCTCACCAAGTTAAAAACCATCTCCTTTTAGTGCAAGTCTACCAACATATGTAACGCAGCCGGAGCTGCAAGTACATAATCTTTATGGAGAGGAATGACTTCTTAATGGAGGCTGTGAGTAATCAGAAAGCAATCTACCAGGCCATGGAGAATCCAGCCAATGCTTGATGTGAAGGATTTTCTCATCTTTGGACCTGGCATAGGCCTCCTCACAGATTTTATCATACTTGGAAATTTCCTCCTGAAAGGCACAAGAAGCAAAAAATTTATTTATTTCTCTCCCCCTCTCTCTCTCTCTCTCTTTGACACACACACATACACACGGACAGTTTTTCTCCTTCAAAAGGACCCAAGGCAGCTTATGTCATTAAAATAAAGTATTTAAAGATAAAATTAGTAAGTACAGTGGTACCCCGACTTAAGAGCAGGTCGACTTAAAAGCAGCTTGACTTAAGAGTGGAACTGTTGGCGTTTTAACTGCCGCCTTGCACATTTTAAATATGGTTTACTCGACTTACACATCTCCATTTTTGTAACCCGTTTTTTCTTTTCTTAGGAATCTGTTGTTTTCCCCTTTTTTTAGATAGGATACCACAACTTAAGAGTAGTTCGAGTTCCATAGAGCATGCGCTTCGGAACTTTTGGATTCTTACTCTTCACTCAAGTTGAGTGTACCACTGTATATTTTGAGAGAAAAACTCTACACTTTACCCCACAGATTATTTTGTAATCAAAACCCCCCCCTCCTCCCTAAAAGGCCCAATTGTTTAACACTTCAAAATCCATTGAAAGCAGTCGCTCTCTTCTGCACCTTTTCCAGTTCCACTATGTCTTTTAGAGGTGAGAATTACAAGTACAGGTGGGGCTTACTATTTTTTTTCAGGTAAATGTTGGCATCTTAAATCTCAATCCTTTTTTATAAACATAGTATGCCTTCATCTGCCACACATTGACATCATGGAGCTGCAACAAGTCTCTCTCTGATCCGTCAGAAATCAGAGCCCATGGTTGATAGATGAAGTTTATTTTGCCCCAAATGCATTACTTTACATTTGTACATTAAAATCATTTGCCATTTCTCAGCACTCCCCCAAACGATCCTTCTGGAAAATTCATAATTGCTATGTTTTTATAAAAAGTTTTGTGTCATTGCCTTGGCCACCTCACTGTTAACCCTGTTCCAGGTCATTTTCATTGAAAAGCACTTCCCAGGACAGATCCCTGGGGCACACCGCCTTCACCTCTCACCATTGTTGTCCCATTCTACTCCCTGACAACCATTCACCATTTGTCATCTTCCCTGACAACCATTCAAATGCAACCAAAATTTAAAAAAAATGAATAGGTTGCATTGCATTAATGTAAAACTTAATGACATATTCTACTCTAGAACTACATAAGTCTGAAGTGCAAAAATATTTTTCAAAGTAAAAGATTTCATATCAGCTTCTTTCAGCATTAACTGTACCAACATCTGTTTTGCAGTTGCTCCAAAATTACACCAAGTTACAAATTTCATTTCAAATAAACTCTGAATGCTAACAAAATATATATTTTTGCTATTGTTTCAAAAGCACACTAAAAAATTAAACAAAGGCTCTATCCAAAAATGTTTTCTCTTAAGCCACATAACAAAACTTATAGTTCTGAAATTACAGTAATAAAGTTTCCCTGACTTCAGACCAATTTCCCTGATCAATTTCCATTCCCCCAACTTTCCCTGACTTTCCAGAAAGTGGCAACCCTGAGTGGGGCAGAATATTTTTAATATGTTTTTATCATAGCCACATATCCTTCTTAAGCTTTTATAAGCTTGTTCATAGCTTCATCCTCTTGATCATTGGGCTGCTTCAAATTGCTCCTTTGATTTGATTTATACAGTCATCCCCCGCTATATTGTGGTTCATATACTGTGGTTCCAGTATAGCGTGAGACTGCAGTATATGAAGGCAAAGGCTCATGGGGCAAGCTGTGTAGGCCTGTTTGGAGCCTCT
The DNA here is from genome assembly GCA_037367245.1 of Phrynocephalus guinanensis. NCBI lineage: Eukaryota > Metazoa > Chordata > Lepidosauria > Squamata > Agamidae > Phrynocephalus > Phrynocephalus guinanensis. The sequence continues at coordinate 10,235,493 of CM074745.1, read as the reverse complement.
GATGGACTTCCCGGGCCTGTCAGAAGCACCAGAAGTGGTTTCTCGGGAAACTGGAAGTGGTTTCCAAAAAAACAGAAGTAACTTCGTTTGCCAGAAACCACTTCTTTGGAGGCCCCTCTCGGGGCAGTGCCAGGCCTGGGGCAAGTGCAAGGGGCCCCAAGCATGCCCCCCAGTCCCAACCTGACCCAGCATCAACATAACACGGATTTCCTTTTTTCGCAGGTCGGTTCGGGTCCCTAACACCTGCCATAAGCAGTGGATTACTGTACCACATTCCTTCTCTGCCAGTTCAAATTTCAGATGCTGCTGTTACTTCCTGTACTCAGCTTGCAGCACTAACCAATGACCATCATTTTGCTATATACTAAAATAAAACAGCATTGTATTTGTATAACACCATTTGCAATCTTTAGTTTGCATTTCTAACCTCCTTTAAATTTCTCTATTCCACCAGTTTTAAGAATTCCAAAAAAATAAATAAAAATGAAATAGAAGTGTACACTGTCTATTGTTTCATTTTTATGGTGTATTTTGTAAACCGCCCAGAGTGGCCGTGCTGCCAGATGTCGCGGTATAGAAATACAGTAAATAATAATAATACTGCGAGAAGGTCATCCCAGGTCACTTTCTATGAATAGGCAATTATATCATGCATGAAGATACCTCATATTCAGGTTGATTGACCACTCCTTGTGAAACCAGTGTCTCTGCATATTTCTGCAGCACCGTCTTCTGCTTTCTGATCTGCTTATACATCAACGGCTGGGTGAACATTGGCTCGTCCATTTCATTGTGCCCATTGCGCCTATAGCATACCTAGCACATTAGAAGGAAAAGGCATTACATTTTAGTCCAGTTTACACATTTCAATTTTCCAATCAAAATGTTTCCAAGATTGCTAAGGGGCTCAAGATGCAGGATGTGAAAAGTAATATTCCTCTGTTAATTATTTACCCTATCTTTCTCTCAACAATGTGACTGAAGAAGGTGGAATTCAGTCAATTTAAAGAGATAAATATGTCAATACATAGGTGAATTAAGGTTCACTTGACTGTTCATAATCAAAGGCTGCTTTCACAAAACCCCTAAAATCTGCTGGCAATTTAAATGCAGCCCTCCCCCCCACACACACGTGGTTCTTGTTCTGCTTTCTGTGTTCCCACCTCCCGCACCTTTGTAAGCCCTTACTGGGCCTCTTGTTTTGTTTTGTTTTGATTTGGGGTATGGATAGGATTGCTCTGGTTTGGTTCCAACACACGTGACTGCTTGGATCAAACCAAGGTGGGTTCCCTGTGCTTAAACAGCATTGCTATTTTGGGAAACTGAACGCTTATTCTCGCTTCACTGAAGAGGAGGAGGGAGGGAGAGAGAAGCAAAGTTTTATTTTCTTCAAAAAAAAAGCCCTTGTAAGACATGATATACCTCTTAGGGGGGAAAAGTGGAAAACTTTCCCTGCCCCATCTCCACAAGGTTCAATTTCCCAAGATCCTGGAGTGACTTAAGCTATGGAATGCCCTCCCGATCGAGATCCGCCTGGCGCCAACACTGATTACATTCCGGCGCCAGGTAAAAACCTTCCTGTTCCAGAAGGTTTTTAATTGATATAATATAGATTGTGGGTCCTCTGATGACAATTTTAGAATAATGATTTTAGTGTAAGGTTTTTATTGATGATTTAGTGATATTTTACTCTTAACTATTCTAAATTGTTTTATTCCTTGGATTGTAAGCCGCCCAGAGACCTTTGGGTAGTGGGCGGCATATAAGTTAAATAAATAAATAAATAAATAAATAAATAAATAAATAAATAAATAAATAAATAAATAATATAAATTTGCAATAGATTTCTAAAAATCTATTCTGACATGATCACATCTTTTTGTACTCTGTTTTTTCCACTTCTTTAAAGTGCTTTGTGAAGGCCCAGCCCCAAAGAATTGAGTTTAAAATATTTAGGATAGCACCTAAACGTAGGGGTTTCAGTATGATGCCTACTGCAAGACACGCACACTTCCTTGTCTGCATTTTTCTTATATATAATCACAGTGCAGATTTATCAAGATACCCAAAGAATCAACACCACTTACCAGATCCACTACTACATCTTTATGGAAAGTACTTCGCCATTCAGCTGCCACATTGCATACGTACACCACAGCTTCGGGGTCATCGGCATTGACGTGGAAAATGGGTGCATTAACCACTCGAGCTACGTCTGTTGGGTATGGAGAAGAACGTGCCATACGGGGATCGGTAGTGAATCCAATCTGGAGAAGGCGATAGAAGCCCAGTTAAGAAAAGTGGAGTAAATTAAAGATCTGAGTAAGAGCTATTTGGTGATTTATATCGCCAATCCTGACAAAAATGTTTCACGTACTTTAGGGGGAAAAAGTGGTTTGCTTAAGTAGCATTTTTAAAAATGGTAGGCCCTCAAGAACAGATTATTCCTTTTTTTATTTAAAAGTAGTATTAATTTTAAGGGGAAAGGGAAAAGGACAAATACAGAAAAAATACACAAATATAAGAACAGATTATTCATATATCAACAGAAAAACAAAAAACTAGATGCCACAAAGGAGTGTGTTGCACGCTAAGGGATACAGTGAGCCTGTGATTTTTCTTTCCTTTCTGTTCTAGGGGCCTTTTCACACGACCCCTAAAATCCGCGGCAAATGGCTCCCAGATCCGGAGCTTAAAATTGTTTCCCCACCAGCTCCAGAGTTTACAAAACATTAAGTGCGAACACGCCCACCTAAGCGCATCCCAGCACACTTTTCAAGTACCTGCTCTCCAGGGGTGAAACATTCCTGATGTGGATGTAATGTAGTGAGTGCCGGGCTCTCCTTGCTTCTGTTTGTTGCTTTTTTGCCCCCCGCCCCTTTAAGAGATACTAATGCTGCCGGGAGCAGAGCGAGACAGCAGAATGGAGGTGAGCGGCATTCTTTTCTTCCTTTTTTTCTCCCTCCCCTCACGCAGACAGCAGCCAGGAGTGCGGAGGGGGTGGGAACACAGGAACAGCGACAAACCCCTAAGATCTCTGGTCCGAATTTAAGTAGCCAGCGGATCTTAGGGGTCGTGTGAAAAGGCTCCATGTTCCCCTTGTCATTATTAACCTTGTCATTTTATCTGTTCAAGTACTGCCTGGCACTGTTTGCTGAGAAAGTTGGCCGGCTCTCTCTCTCTCTTTTAAAAATATTTACATGATGAAAATTGCCTCACCAAACAGTTCTGTATCTTTACAGCCTGACTTAATATGGAGGAGTTGGTGCTGTCAACCGCTGAGGATGGGAGCAATTGCTTTTTAAGTGTTAATTCTCTGTTATTATGCCCATCTTTTGGTTACTGGTGGCTGCCAACTGCTTTTCTTTTAATTTAAATTTTCTGCACACACACCCTCTGTCTTAAAAAAGCGATGACAAGGGCAGAGCCCAGAGATTTCTCACTTGAACTGCTGATCTTAGGGGAGGCCTCATGTCAGCACCTGACTCAACTCTGAATGACACAAGGCCAATTCCAGACTAGCTTTTTCTTCCTCCATGACTAGAGAACCTATGATGTTCCTATTTAATAAAGACTTGACCAACAAGAAGTATACTCAAATATATACATATTGCCCAGTAAAGTATGGACAATCTACTTAATGGATTGTCCAGTTAGAGTACCAAAATCATAAAAGTGAGTGGTCTTTACCCAACACAGTTCAGATAAAATACTTAGGCTATTCACTAGCATGTATTAAAACCTTAGGTACTGTATTACAATGCTCTCAAAATCAGAGATAAAAGCTAGTGGGTTTAACTACTAGAAAAATTGTATTCTCTAGGCAAGGTTATGCAAAGTCAGTTTTGCTTCTATCTTTATTCTTCCTTAGCTGTTCAATAATTTATCTGGTTTAATGTTACTAGTTACATAAGAAGGGGGATAACACAGAAACTGCCAGTGGTTGCAAAGAAAAACTACATCATACATTATTCTGAAATAGATTTTCAATGGTTCATTTGAGAAAAGGAAGAGGAGAGAAAAAAATATCAAAGAGCAAGAGTAGTGGTGACTTGTCCCTTTTTGTAGATACTTTATTTTCATAGAAGGTGTTTTGAAAGAGGGCAAGACAAACTAGATTCTTTTCACTAAGAGGACCAAAGGCTCACAAAGCAGAAGCCACAAAGTATGGGAGAACCCGAGCTTGCCAAGACCACAGGATTAAGAGGAGAAGCTGAACTCATCTTAACTCAGGCTCAGCAACATGACTCGGCAGAGCTGGCAAGCTCTTTATATTTGACCATCCAGATATTTTGGGGGAATATTCAGGAAAACCAAGAATAAAGAGACAGCTGTTGAAATCTCCACAGCTAAAAACAGCACCACCCAAGTTTTATTACGAATGCAGAGAAGGCTTTGATTACAAAAATCAACTGTTGTCATTTTAGAAGAGGGAGCAGTCTTAGTCTGTGCAAGGGTTTCCAGCTAAACCAAAACAAAGCAAAAAGACAAAAATATGTGGCACTTTGAAGATTAACTGTTATACGTTAGCCTTTAAGGAGCCACATGTTTTTGTCTCTCTTTTTGTTTTGTTTCTTTGCATTTTGCCTCCTAAAATCAACTGCTGTAACTCAGAAGACTGTTATGCTTCTGGTAGATTTAAAATTGGAAGTAGAAATCAGAGGATCAACACAAAGGGGATCTACATTTTACCTGGTTGTTCACCACCACATGAACTGTCCCGTGTGTTGTATAGGAAGGCAGGTCACTCAAGTGGAAAGTCTCATAAACAATGCCTTGACCAGCAAAATGCAGCATCTCCATGCAAAAGGATGGACATCACCTTGGAGACCCAAAATATATATATATATATCAATAAACAAATTCCTTGTCAATAATACCAAAGCACTGCTCTGAGGCAGATTTAGAGGCTGCAGGGATGATACCCTGTTTCCCCGAAAATAAGACATCCCCCCAAAATAAGACCTAGCGCATCTTTGGGAACAAAAATTAATATAAGACACTGTCTTATTTTCAGGGAAACACGGTACTTTGAGAGGGGTTCTTGGCTGGAGAAGGCCTGTGTTGGCCTGTGTTACACAAAGTATTTTGGTACCTCTTCTTCCCTCTGGTGACCCAGCAAAAGACCAGACAGTTTATATATGTATCAACTTACTTTCTTCCCTTCGGTGTCCCCACAATAAAATTGCTCTGCTTTTGTCTTGCCCTGAACAACTGGATCACAAGCCTCCAAGTGAGAAGGATTTGCAACCAAAGAAAGAGTGATTGTCCGATCGGTGACACGATTAATCCTCCGGTGGTACATTCCCAAATGATACTTTACATCCCCTGAGCCCTGGGGGGAAAGAAAAATAAGATCAACTTTAAAATCTGGGTTTTGGATGTTGTGACCTTTCAGATAACTCTGAGAAAAGTTATAATTAGAGATGGCAATGAACTGCTGGTTTGGTGGTTCAGCCCGGTTTGTTTACTGCCATAACACATGTTCAGAGATTCAGTGTCCCACCTAAGTCAGCAGACACCCACTCAAACACAGTACCCAGAGGAGATGGGGCAGGGAAGATGGTGATGGTACCTCTGAGCAGACACCTGTCAGAGAAGATGGGGCACCAACATACTGTACACCTGTTGCAGTGATAAACGGGACTGAAACACCAAACCAGTGGTTTGTACTCATCTCTAGCTACAATTTCAATATTTTAGAAGGAAGCGCTTTAGAATTAGAATGTGAACACATTTAGAATGAACCAAACTATGTCCAGAACACAAAACAGGGTGGTGAAAAGGGCAGTGCTACTTCTTAGAAATCTGCTTACCCTAGGTTTCATCTTGTGCCAATACTAACAGGATTTTGCAAAATGGATCTACATATCTGCAGGAAGTAGTGGTCTGTGCACTTAGCACTACTATACTTGCTGCTGTCAGAACATATACGGCATCCCTGCAATCAGCTGTTACTTTAAGAAATCTATGAGGTTTATAAAAGTCATTGCTATATCGAACGATAATGAGGAGAAGAGGGTTGTGTAGCAGGAGTCCCCCCAAACTTTTCTGGGTCAGTGGACACATTTAGAGTTCTGAGGATCCATGGCAGGTCTCACAAACTGCTGCCTTAGAAGGCGTGGTCACTCTTAAAACACCCGTTTCCCAGAAAGCAAATAAGCAAGAACAAGAAACAAAAACTGCCTGAGAATCTAAGTACAAGAGAAGAGTGGGAGATAAGCTCCTAAGAACCAAAATGTTAAAACCTTGTTTCCTGATCCAGCATCCATTTTGTTCAAAGGTGAACTAACATAGCCCAGTTTTAGAAGAGGAAGTCGTGTGAGTCTGTACTAAGGTATCAGGCCAAAAACATCACAGAAGCACAATTAAATGAAGACAACAACATTGCATCACCTTAAAGACTATGTTAGTATTTAAGGTGCCACAATGTTTTTGTCTATTGGTTTTAGCATATGGTATAACACAGAAGGAAGTAATTCAGCACAAGAAAGAGTCTGACTCCTCTGTGTGCTGTGTCGTTACAGTCGTGACCGACTCTTCGTGACCCCATGTCCATGGAGTTTTCTTGGCAGGAATACTGGAGTGGTTTGCCAGTTCCTACTACAGGCGCCTACAGCACCTGGCATTCCCTGGTGGTCTCCCATCCAAGTACTAGCCAGGGCCGACCCTGCTTAGCTTCCAAAATCATGCGAGATCGGATGTGCTTAGGGCATCTAGGCAGCTGCCTGACTTCCTCTAGCCCCGATATTACTTATCAACCTTTCTAGCTCCATGAAACCAGTTGTCTTATCCTTTTCCCCATGTGACTGGCTAAGCCTCAAATGAAATACAGTATAGGCATATGCAATTTTCTATCTATCTATCTATCTATCTATCTATCTATCTATCTATCTATCTATCTATCTATCTATCTATCTATCTATTTATTAAAAATTTCTGTAAAACAAACAAAGAAACAACAACAATAGTGCAACCCCACCCCCCGGGACCATCCAGTTCTTCCTGAATTCTTCCTTTTCTTCTCAATCTTCTGTTGTTTTGATATTCTTCTTAGAGTCCTCTTCTCCAGAACTGTGTTGCAATATTCCTCGGATCTTTCCCTTTCCCTTCTACTAATACAAAGTCTATAAATTTTCCCCAAATATCATAAAAATGTCCTTCATTTCTCCTCGTTTGACTTTTCAATGACTAACAAAGACCATGCTCAGTGGCAATGCTTTATTTTGTAGCACACATTTCCTTCATTTAAAAAAAAAGCACTTTGAAAAGTCAGGAGGGCCTGCTCAATACCAAGGGCAGACATGGAAGCATTATTCAGCTTGTGAAATACCTTTATTATGGGATCTTAGCCTATAACCCACACTTCCAAAATTCAGCCACGTATGTCAGCACACCAGGAAATTCTTAGTGACATCTACCTGTACGGAGCCCATCACAACTTCAAATATGAAATACAGCTTGAAACTGCTTCAACTTTTAAAAAAAAATCCAAATGTTAGTAGCCCATAGGACCCCACAGCATAATTTTCAAAAATAGCAGAGGCAAGCTTTTGGGTGATAAGTGACCCTTTAAAAGGGGCAAGAAAGGAAAATTGATGTTTTCAAAGCAGAATAACCATCTTTCAGTATGAGGAGGAACACTGGGCAGTAGGAAAACCACAATCCCCATAGAGATTACATCGTTAACTCACCTCATCAGCAGCTTCAAGTTTGGAATCAAATTGGCAGAAAATTTGCTCCAACTCTTTTCTGATAACATTGGCAAGTACATTCAGACGTCCTCTAGAAAGTCAAAGCCACATTTAGGAAGAAACTCCATAAGCTTATCTGGAGACAAAATTTAATTCATTCTACCACGTTTTTTTCTTGCAAATCAAGTGTATTATACCCTTCTGGGCTCAAATGAACTCCCTCTCTATTATTTATCATGTGACACTTCATAATCTTTGTACTGCTTTTACTTTCATGGCAACCTTGTGAGATACAATCTATCATTTGTATTTGAAGTGGTGTGCTGAGGCTAAGATAATAACTTGTCCAATATTAATGAAGTGGGGTCACAATAGAACTGTAATATCATCTCAGGTCTCCTGTGTTCAGGACAAATTTGCAAGACCTCTATCAGACTACAAACTTTTTCTTTTAATAAACAGAGTACCCCAGGAGAGAATTACCTGTGAGGCATCCCCATGATCACATAATCCACTCCTTTCCCACTTGACTTGTCAATTATTGTCTTCAAAGCCGGAATCAGAACCTCACACCCTTCCAAACCAAAGCGTTTTTCGGAAGACCACTTTCTATGCAGGAATTCTTCAAATCTGGAAGGCAGTTGGTCACTTTTAAACAAAATGTTACACAATGCACAGGAATCTTTCAAATGAGGTAATTTTAAAGGAGCAAATAACACCTTTATAAGACAGTCAGCTGAATATCTAATTCAACATGATTTTGTTTTTAAGAAAAGGAAATACATAGAAAAATAATTGAAACAAAACAGCAGACTAAGGCTGAAAACCCAAATTAAAAAAAGGAACTTCAGTAAATTAATTTTATATGGACAAAGCAGGGGAAATAAATGATAATAGCAATCTGGAAAAAACCTATTTGTCTTTTTGTCTTTCCATGACTCTCTTTTGTGGGCAAAGGTCCTGCAAAGGTCCATCCTGTGCAGTGCTTAGAGAATATATCATAAAACAGACTGCTAGTGTTACATGTCATCAAGCTTTTTCTGATTTAAGGTAATCCTATGAATTAGTGACCCAATGTCCTGTAATTAACAGCTTTCCCAAGGTATTAAAAATCAAGGCAATGGATTTTATTATCATTATTATTATTCAATATTTATCTATTCATTTCATATTTGGCCTTCTCCTCCTGCTGCCTTCAGCATTCCCCCAACATTGTTGTATTTACTAGTGTGCCTTGTCCTCTCATAATGGGTTCAATGTACAAGAACCCCAGTTTTTCTTTTTTTAAAAATGAGCCGTGTGGCATAGTGGTTAAATGCCTGTACTGCAGGTAAAACTGTGGGGTTCAATCCCAGGTAGCCGGCTCATGGCTGACACTCAGCCTTCCATCCTTCCAAGGTTGGTAAAATGAGTACCCAGCTTGCTGGGGGGGGGGGGGAGGCAATGTGTAGCCTGCATAATTAAACTGTAAACCGCCCAGAGACTACTTGAAGTGGTATGGGGCGGTATATAAGCAGAACACTTTAAGTGATTTTAAACCAAGATATTACTGTATAGCAATTATCAATTTCAAAATACTGCTTGTGCTTGATTAGATAATGATATTGGCAAATCAGGCCATTGCTGCATATAAACAACCCAGCGTTTCCTTTGGAGAGAAACTTGTTGCAGGTTGATAAATGGTGATTGCATATTCCTAAATAAGATGTAGATAGAAAGAAGATGGATGCTGCTTACCTGAAAAATATGTCTGCTCATACCTGTACGTAATGTCACCTCTAACACCTCTTACTGCTTTCAATTGGTTTGTGTGTGTGTGTGTGTGTGTGTGTGTGTGTGTGTGTGTGTGTGTGTGTGTGTGTGTTTGTGTTGGGGGTTATTTGTTTTTTATCCATGTTGTAGGGTGGTATTTTATTAGTATTTGTATATTTACTAATTTTATCTTTAAATATCGTATTTTAATGACATAAGCTTGGACCCTTTTGAAGGAGAAAAAGTCTCTCTCTCTCTCTCTCTTTATGGGACAGAGAGAGAAAGAAAGAGAGGGGGGGATAAATAAATAACTTTTGCTACTTGTGCATTTCAGGAGGAAATTTCCAAGTATGATAAAATCTGTTAAGAGACCTATTTAGAAAAAATGTTTGCTTGTCTTGCAAAACACTCTTAAACCAAGTTATTCTTAAATCAAGGTATTACTGTATAAGGAATTGTGTACTGTTTCAAGGTCCAACACAAGTGTCCCATGATTTTTTGGGGGTGGGGGGAAAAGAGGAGGTGGAACACACAGTAGGGTGGAGAACAAGCGGATTAAAGCAGACAGGGATGGGGTACAGTGATTATTGTAAACCACCCAGAGTAACCATTGGTTAAAAGGACAGTATATAAAACAAACAAAGTCTCGAGGTAACTTAGCTATTGGCTCCCTGCACATGCACAGGAGAGATGGAACATCCTGGTACAAAGTACATTTCTGATATGAAGTTAAAAAGCAATGGTTTCTGTAAATTACCCAAAGCAAGGGATAAAAGTATAAAACAATGTGCTTCTTTTCAATCATCTGGATGAGAGAAACTATATTTCTGAATATTATTTTCCATGAAACTCGATCTTCCATCTACCTAGAATTATAGCACACTGCACTTTTGAAAGTTGAAAACGTTCAAGTACCTGGTTGACCGGACCAATCTAGCCAGCAGGGTGCGCTTTTCTTCATTAGAGAACTGCATGACGCCAGGAGTTTCAAATTTCTGCCTTATCCATTGGCATTGTTCCAGATCATTAATAAACATGAATTCCACACCAATGTGCTGACAGTAAGCCATCTGTTCAACATGGAAAGACAGGATACCATTTAAAGGAGACCCAGTACATCTATCTCCAAGCATCAACTAAAATATATCTTATTTTGTAGTTATAACCTCAGCATACTTATTGGGGTACAACAGGATTTCCAATTTTACGATTACCTCCATGTGGTAAACTAGGCCACCAGAATCAGAACTTTCCAGCAGAGTTTCACAGATAAGTTAAACCTGAGTCTAGAGACTGACAATTCAAACACTATACATTATACCACTACAGTGCAGTGTTTATATGGATTTCCAATCATGATTGCATTGACTGATTTCATAAGAACACTAGCGTTTTCCATGTTGCTTTTCACCCCTCATTATGGATTTTCTTCTTTTCTTCTTGTGTGCTCTTTGCAGCTCTAATGTTACTTTTGAATGTTCTAAGATGTCTCTTCTAATTCCCTGTTCTTAATTTGAATCCGCCTTAAATGTTCTGGGCTGAATATTGTCCCTCATTATTGTAAGCCACCTTGGGTCCTTTTCCAAGGAGAAAGGTTGGGATAAAAATATTCAAAATAAATAAAAATAAATCAATTTCACTTCTCAATGTACATTATTATGATCTGGTAGATGAAGGCTGTATACAAAACTTTTGTTTTGTTTTGTTTTTTAACTACTGGATTTGCAGATAACTGTATACAGCCTTCATCTACCAGATCATAATGATGTATAAAGAGAAGTGAATTTTATTTATTTTTATTTATTTTGAATATTTTCATCCCTACCTTTCTCCTTGGAAAAGGACCCAACATGGCTTACAATAATGACTGACAATATTCAGCCCAGAACATTTAAGACGGATTCAAATCAAGAACAGGGAATTAGAAGAGGCATCTTATAACATTAAAAGGGGATTGGACAGATCCCTGGAGGAAATGTTCATCACAGGTTACAAACCATGATGGAGATGAGTAATCTCCAGGCTTAAAACCAGGGTACTTCAAGGACCAGATGCAGGGGAGTGGTATCAGGAGACAGAGATCTAGTCTCGTGGGCTCCCAGATGCATTTGGTGGGGCCACTGTGAGATACAGGAAGCTGGACTAGATGGGCCTTTGGCCTGATCCACCATGGCTCTTCTTAATCTTTAATTCTCCACTGCTTCTGCAGCTCTTACCTCTAAACGGTGGATGATTTCCCGAAGCGGGAGAGCAGATTCATTTCCACCGATAAAAGTGGTAGTAGGCAAGCGGAAGACTTTGTCGAGGTCTGATTCATCCAGGCCATAAAACCCTGCAGATTTTCATGGACAGGAGAAGGCAAAGGAGGAGTAGGGGAAGGTGTTTGGTGCAGACAGCCATGGCAGAGCAAACAGGTTTTGGTGGAGAAAGGAAGAAACAAGAAAGCAGCACAAAATAAGCATGAAGATGATTTGTATAAATTAAATTACAAGCAGGAGTTAAAATGATGGACATGTATTCAAGAAAAAAGATTATTATAAGGTATGCAGCATGTAAACATAAGTCACTTGGAACGGCAATTGGTAATTATATTCAAGAAAGGAATCAAAATAAAAAATTAAGACCCAAATACATACACTGAAAGGATACAGGTTTTGCAAGCGTGTATTATCACCACATTTCACCACATATTCAGAATTAAAAGTAAAGTGAAGCATGAATTAAAGTGTTAAACAACCAACTTCCAGAACCCAAAGGCTGAGAAGCAGCAAGAGTTTGGCATTCTGCAGAGGACTCTCCTGAATAGCTCACTATAGGGGGGGGACAAATACTTCCAAGTCATTCCGAAAGTAAAACACCCCTCACTATAGCTTTCAAATACTGTACTTTGCTTCCTTCAAGTCAAGAAATTCTTCCTTAGCAGTTCGTTTAAATATCTATGATCCAAAGGTTTCAGTCTGCAAGATTATTGTGCTATCACAGATACTTCTCCATCAACTACTGGTACAATTACAGTATTGATATTTCAGCTGAACAGCAACCAGCTCTGAAGAACAGAAAGATTCTGCACAACAACCTGACATGAACCTTGTCATGTTCGAAACAAACTTCTAATGGTTAGCTACTTAGCCATCGGTCAGCTGTGCTCAAAAATCTCTTCTGCTAAACAAAAACTGTTTGACATTTGTATATCCATTTTGAATCAGCAGATCAATGTTGCATAAATGCAAAAATAAATAAATATACAAACCCGACAGGCTGACACCTATCGAATAACAATTATGTGCCATTAAGTTAATTCTATTTACATCAAGCAGTGAACAAATAAAAATGATGAAATAAAAATACCCTTAGATTCTGGAGGGAAGCTGCCGATTGAGGGAGCTAGAACAAGAATAGACAACTGTGGCCCTTTCTGGATATTTCTGGATGGCAATTCTCATAACTGTAGGCAATGTCCCCTCTAATTTTCATCTCTGTTGCACAGGGCCCTTTTTTGGGTACGCTAGGTGCACACACATGCAAAACTCCTCCTCCTTCGCAGTTCTGTCGGGACCATAACAAAAACAATCACAATGGTGGGCGATAGGTTTCCCACCCCTGTGCAGAGGGGAGCAAGGGAAATTTGACCGTAGGGTTGCCTTTTATACTCAGATTAAGAACAAACCTCAGTTAGCTACATTCACAACTTTTAGAAATCTAGCATTTTTCAAATGTAGTGACGGATCAGCTGCAGAAGTCTTAGGCAGCAATAGCCAAACCAAAGTCAAAACTAGGTACAATTTAGAAGTTAGCAGCATCACATGACATCAAGTAAGTTGAAAAATATTCAGACTCGCTTCTGCATTAAACAAGGGTTTGTTTTTTGGTTTTGTTTTAAAAAAATCACTTCCCAAGTGGCATGTTCATACTGCCATGAACAGAAAGAGAGATGCTGTTCAAGTACATATTACAGTAGTTAAACTAATATGTCTTGATTCAAACATTAGACGTAAAAGCATCTTTACAGCTAGCAGATGACAGTTAAGAACCTGGTCACTTACTGCTTAGCACGTCTGCAAATTCACAGCACTTTATTACAAAGAGAGTTCACAGTACTCTTACAAAAAGAGTTCAGTCTCTTAACAATTCAGAAAGACAACCAAGAAAGCCTGTAAAGATATTTAGATGTTAATATTTGAAAGCCAAACATCAGTGTGGAACATTCTGCACAACAAAAATCAAGTAAATTCATACAACTCAACCTAAGCACCACAGTCGCACAGCAATCTGGATATGTGCCAATGGGCTTCCGACAACAGTCAAAACCAGGATGCTAAAGCGTGACAAAAGTTTCTGAAATACTCAATGCAAAATAAAATGGCAGGCAAACAACAGGAAAATGGCCACCACTGTGAACCAACCAAACAAACAAAAAAAAGCATAAAATGGAAGCATGACCGATGAAGCACTTCAATCACACATACCTGTTTCACTTTTAACACAGAAAACCATTTGGGGAAGGAACACTGTGGTTGTAACATTAGGTTACAATTTTACCTAAACTGTACTTGCCCGGAGTCAACTATTCAGGGAGTCCTAACTTCCAGAAGAGTTAAACACTCATTATTTGCATACCTCCTACTGTTAGCACTTTCAGCCGCTCCTTGAATACTGCAAGATCTGAGGAAGGCGGGAAAGCGGGATGCAGAAAGGAGAAGACAGAGAGACCCAGTCAAAGTTAGTTTTTTTTAAAAAAAACCTGGAAGTCCTGTGAAAGTGTCATGTAAAGAGGAAGTTAGCTTTTCAAACAATACTTGGACACAGACAGTCAAAAACACACATGACAAACGATTAGAATGAAGAATGATTTTTTTTTTCACCCAGCGTGTTGTTAGTCTGTGGAACTCCCTGCCACAGGATGTGGTGATGGCATCTGGCCTGGATGCCTTCAAAAGGGGATTGGACAGATTCCTGGAGGAAAAGCCCATCACAGGTTGCAAACCATGATGGAGATGTGTAATCTCCAGGCTTAAAACCAGGGTACTTCAAGGGCCAGATGCAGGGGAGTGGTATGAAGAGACAGATATCTAGTCTCGTGCACTCCCAAACGCATCTGGTGGGGCCACTGTGAGATACAGGAAGCAGGACTAGATGGGCCGTTGGCCTGATCCAGCATGGCACTTCTTATGTTCTTATCTACTACAAGGGGACTAAATCCTGAGTGATCCTTTGCGAGCCACCCACTTATTATTTGTTAGATGTTATGTTCTGCCGTTGCACTAAAAGACAGCACTCAGCAAGAGTAGCCTCGCTGCCAATGGGCGGTATATAAATCAAATAAATAAATAGCACTCAAGGCAGTTCACAAATATCTTTAAAAATAATTGTGTATGCCACGCTGAAAGTGAAGGGCACACATGTTACACCATACAGATAGCAGTTATGCCACATGGTTTGAGAAATCCTCATTATTTATTCAGGAATATATAAATCCATTTAGATCCATTGGATAAGGATCAGGAACAGAGATTCCTAGGCAAACATCACAACAGTTTTAAATTCCAGAAACGTACATGTTTACTAAACAAAAAAGCTTGCCCTTCGCTTGCTTTCTTCTTTTTAAACTATCATATGTACCTCCCACTTTTCCTCCAAAGTGCTTGTAAACAGTGTTCCTGCACATACTTTAACCTCACTACTAATCTGTAAATTACATATGAAACTGAAAACCAGAGATTCACAGCTACATCTGACCTTCAAGTTTACAACACAGATGCCTGTTACTTTTGACTCTCCTGCTCATATCTCAAAGTTAGTTTATTAATGTAGGGATAACTGGCAATAGTGTTGTTTTAATCCTTGCTTTGCTTTGCTGCAACATATGTTGCATTGCTGCCTTCTAAAAAGGAACAATTTACTAACATAAATTTGCCATACAGAAATTAGCTTTATTACTGCTGCAAATGTTTCTCAACTGGTCTCATTGTTTAGCAGTACTGTATGATCTGCTTGGGATACAGGAGGAAACCACTCATCTCATGGATCTGAACAGGTCTTTTCTTAAACACATTTATTGCATCAAGACCAAAAACTTTCAGGATACTATTGCAAACACTGTTATCTGTTCACATTTTCCCACAGCCCTTGTGCAAACGTGCATTTTCTTTGTTCAAGGAGCAATGGTGTTTTAGCTTGTGAAATAATTGTTACCCTGTGACAATTATGTCAGCTGGGTATCAACCCTGTAAACAGCATCCCCATAACTTATTTTATGGTTCACTGTAAAACCGATGGGCTGTTTAAAGTATTGCATGGCATTAGGAGAAAGTTTTCTAAAGTTCTCCATAATACACTAACACGCGCACACACACACACAGCTGTTTCTATTTCATATTGATTTTGCCTTCAGAAGCCTTCAGCTTAGGTAGTCCAAGATGTAGTCTGAAACTCAAAAATGAAAGCCAAGTAGTCAGACAAAGTAGCATAGTCAGCTAAGACGTGCACTTTTGCCAACCTAGACTGTACCCTTCAGTACAGATAACATTCAGATGTATACTTCTTTAGATCAACTGTCCAAAGTGCCAGTCCAGAAAGTGAAAGATGAGCAAGTAGAGAACTACTCCTCTCTAACTGGAAACAGACTCAAAAACATATTGTCCAGACTTGCCCTGAAGGTTCCCTGTTATGTCTTTCCCCAGTAGCAACTACCATTACTGTAAAAAGCCTCTCAATCCACAATAAAATATTCAGACAGTCAAAGGTTAAATAAGAAATGATAAGAAAAAGCAATGCTTTGGAGACAAAATTGTGAAAAACATACTGC
The DNA here is from genome assembly GCA_037367245.1 of Phrynocephalus guinanensis. Taxonomy (NCBI): domain Eukaryota; kingdom Metazoa; phylum Chordata; class Lepidosauria; order Squamata; family Agamidae; genus Phrynocephalus; species Phrynocephalus guinanensis. The sequence continues at coordinate 10,219,242 of CM074745.1, read as the reverse complement.
TGTGAAAAACATAATGTTCCATGATGATAGTACCAGTAGCGCAAATTTCTCAAACCACGGTCCAAGTTGTCTGAATTTGCTTCTTGCCAAAGCTACAGAGGGGTAGCTGGAATGGCACATGTCAATATCTGAGAAAGACAGCTTGCAGGGTATGAATCTAATGGTCTCAACAGCACCTCAGAAAGTTAGGTTATGCTAAAGCAGTGCACCTCTATGTAGGTGGGACAACTTGCTTTAATGGAATGACTGAATCCAGGGTGGCCTACCAAATAAAACAAAGTGGTGTATTCTACAAAAATCTAATTCCAAATAATCACTGATACATATTTCCAAGAGGCCCTGGAAACTGTTGAAATCATCTGCTTTGAAAGCAATGCTGATTTAAAAGAAATGTCAGAATCATCTTGCCCTCCCCAAGATCAAAAACAAAACAAACCCAGGAATGCTGCAAATTCTTTACTTTGGTTGGATACATACTATAGTCCTTTTACCATTCTACACAAAATGTTCGTCACAGATTGTAGTGCGAAACTGAATAAATGTACAAATAAATCATACCCAATTGTTAATGCATCTCAGTTAGTATTTTCATATTTAAGAAGCCAATGACTTTGTACTTGTCTGAATTCACATTTTAAAGGGCAGATGAAAGGTCAGCAATCTTCTCCGTAAACTGCACTTTTGTTATTTGAGGCAGCTTTTATGCAGATAATTACAAAAATCAGATGCAGTAGTAGGTAAGATGAAAACTTACAGTATAAACGACTAGCAGACAAACTGCAAATTAATATTATTGAGCTTTCAGCAGCGAATACTGCATTCAGCATAAAAACCCATTAGCACAGCATTTCCCCAGTGCTAAAGGACAATAGTGACTAATTCATCTAGTCTTATGCAGCAATAGACATAGCCTTCAGTCCTCAGCTAAGCATATAAATTTGACCTTTTATTTTCTGCAATTAAAATCCAGCTGGGCTCGTGTTAAATATGCAACTAAGGCAATAACTGTTTTTCAAGGAAATCCCACCACTTCTACAACTAATCATCTCTCCCTCCTCTTCCCCCTCCGCTATCCACCAATGAACATCTGGTATGAAATGTGTATCTCATCACATATTATATTACACACTTCATTCTGCTGCTATATGTCTGAAGAAGTGGACGTGGCCACGAAACGTTACATTAAATTTAAAATGTAGTGCTAGTGAGTGGTATATAAACAGCACACTTTTTGCTCTGCTTTGTACTGTAATATGATCTTAGTAAAATCCTGCCACCGATTTAAAGAGGGATCACTGACCTTCAAAGAACACACAATGTTCTAGGGCAACGTAGTCACTGTATTGTTGTCTAACACCTCCCTTTTCAAAGGCAGTTTGCTCTGTCTATTGCTACCAGAGGTATGGTATGTGAAGTGGCACATAGTTATCAGAATACACTCCAATTATGACAGCCCTGAGAGCTCACTAAGACTGGAAAACAGACTAAATGTAGAAGCTCAAAAACAACACCGAGTGAAAGATCAGGCTACCGAAAGCATTTCTCTCATTCAGTCACTCTATCCCGCACACGATTCCACTGATTCTCTGAAAAGTACTAGATATATAGATGGCAATGTTCAACTATCAGGATTGATAAACATGCACATTGACAGAAAACTAGTAGCAATATAACTAGATCACCAGTGGAAATTACAGCATCCCAAAGAGGAACTAAATAAAATGGAAAAGGAAAGGGCAGGTGTGGTCATGAAGTTTACACAACAGCAAGAGTAGATGATACCTACCACTAAAAATAAAACAAAAAAGCAATTTTTTGGATGAAATCCACTTCCTCAGATTCTAAGCCCACTCACTTCATAGATACTACAAAAAATGTCCAGAAATTGATATTACACATCTGGCAGAGATGGCCAGTTCTTGTGAAGCTGACCTGCATAGCCAGATTTCCTACCACACAGAAGCAATGGTAGTACTCCCCCACCCCCCAGAAAAACATTGATTCCATCAGAATTCAACATCAGCACTAATCCATTAGTCCACTGCACCATGCTGCAGTTCTCTGCAGGAGATGTTTTACTGAGGATACTGAATATGGTGTGAAATGTGGATGATATGGAAGGAGTACTGGGGGTCGGTCACACTGGGGGTATTATGCGAACTTCACGACTGACATCCCAGCACAAACAGATGCCTAATGAAAGAACCAACTGTGACTACACTGGCAAGCCAATTTGGAGTGGTTCCGTCTTGCTGTGGATTGATTCTTCTATTCACTTCTATTTGGATTAGGCCAGTGGTGGCCAAACTTCAGCCCTCCAGATGTTTTGGGCCACAGCTCCCACCGTCCTTTGTCATTGCAATACAGGCTTGGAATTCTGGGAGTTGTGGTCCAAAACATCTGGAGTGCCGAAGCTTGCAATCAGAGACTGTGGATTGTCTTGATGCCAGTGTCCACCGTGGCCTCAATCCGAAGCTGTTAAGTCTACACCACAGCTAACAGTCCCCTTCCTTTGATCTTGCCCTCTGCAGATCCTCAGCACTTATTGTTTGCTAAAGTTTTTCCATAAGATACCAACACGTACACACACAGGTGTTTCTATTTCATATTGATTTTTCTCTCTTTCTTTTGCCCAAAAGTTCCAATGCTAAACATGAGAACTTTAAAAGGTATTTTGGGATGACTAGGGAGAAAGACTGTGGGAGGAGGTGTTCCCGGTGTCCAAAAGGTCATGCCCAACGTAAGGAACACCACCCACAGTCACACACACACCCATCCTCTTGGAGAATGAAATAACTAATCACATGGGTGTTAACTGTTTGACTTCCTTGGGCTTTTAAAAAGTAGAAGCTCCAAATGGCAAGAAAAGTCTGTAATTGAAACCAAAAAGGCTGGGTTGATTATCAATGGTCTCTTATAATGTGATCCATTTTAAAAAAAGTTTGAAATCATCTGTTCTACTTCGGTAGCAAGTGGTGTGCTATTAGCCAGTGTAGTCGCAGTCATATTTAGCCAAAGAACCTGTACTGCCCATCCCCCCCCCCGGACAATCAGGGGAACACCCCAGAGGCATGAACAACAAAGCAAATTAACCAGAACACGGCCAAACAGCCCCTAAACCCCCAACAACCAGGGGTTTGTTGCTTTCTCCTTGAATATCTTCGACTTCATCAGTACATGCTCTATGAGCATCTCGATCCTGCGTATATCAACAGTAGATAATTTATATACATGACATGCATAATATGCTAATTAGTTAAATCTTGAAAAGAGGTTAGTGGTCATTATTTTCTGCTACACTCTAAGTTAGAAGCATGCTACTTAAAAGCGCTTGCGGGGCCAGGTTGAATTAACTTGTAGAAAGCACCAGCAATCAATGGAGCTCAGCCACCATAACCTGTGCTATGCTCGGGAACAGAGAAGAAACACTACAGTGAGCGTTAAAGAGCCATTTGGGCTCTACGGGAAAACTTAATTTCACGTGACAGTCAGCATACAGACCCTCACCTCAACAACACACATGCACTTTCCAACCAAGGGTCTCACTGATTTCAATCACTTGATTAGAGGTGGGAATGCATTCCAAAGCTTCCTTGTCATGATCACTAACGGAATCATTGGTTAGAGCTGGAAACTACATGTTTAAGCTCTTCTCCCCTATGCAGCTTGCCCTGAAGTTCTAAGGATGAAAACTGCCCTAAATGAAAGAAATATGCCCAGACACTTTAGCTGCTGAAAGCAAAATAGCTCTAAAGAAACCCCCTACCAATCTTTAGAACACTGCGGTCAACAAATGAGGATGATCCCTAAATACTCTTTTTGTTTTACCTAAGAGGCAACCCCCCCTAATTCCTAGCACCGCTAGCTTAGCGAGAGCTGCTTAAAACTGAACTTAAATTAAAAAGAATTGGAAGGGATAGAGCAGGCATGTCCAAACTTCGGCCCTCCAGATGTTTTGGGCCACAAGTCCCACAGTCCTTTGCCACTGGAAATACAGGCTTGGAATTCTGGGAGTTGTGGTCCAAAATATCAGGAGGGCCGAAGTTTGGACATGCCTGGGATAGAGCAAGCTGGCTAGCACCGTGTATACACCAACGAGAGGCTTCAGTCGTGACAAGGAACAAACACCTTTTCTGACATTTGATTTTTAACGAGTGATCATTATGAAGGAAACTTAAGACCTTTCCCTTCAGGCTTAGTGAAGCAATCTATCTAGAAGCTGTGAAAGTGAGAGAGGAGCTCAAGCAATGCGGCACCAACTGCTCTCGGAGCCCTCACCCAGTTTGTCAGCGGAAGTGATAATATCGGCTGGAACGGAAGAGTCCAAATCAGCATCCAAGATGCCCAGGGGGTCGAGCTGTGCTACATGATGCCCTCGAATCTATGAAATGGGCCAGGGACGAAAAGGAAAGTAGACACCAGAAAAGGGGGAAGGGGGTAGAAAGGAAAGGGGTATAAAAATTAAAATTACATTAGAATTAATTTGCAGGGTAATTCTCACCGACGTTTGGAGAATCAGATACTGTCGAATCATCAAAATTTACAGAACTAATGCCGAGAGGATCAAGCTTGGCAATATGGTGACCCCTGACCTAGAAACAACAACAAAATTAGTCAACAGCGGTTAAAAAGCATCTTTCAAATTGTTGTGTTGTGGTGTAAAAAAATTACTTTGCTGCTGAAATGCAGCAACATTAAACAATTTGAATACTGAACCCATTCACATACCACAGATGCAAACTTTATTTTCTTTCAGTAACAGAGTGAAAACATTTGTGGACAGAATTTTACTATTAACAAACGCTGATGTTATGTTGAATGGTCTAAAAAGGAGTGGTGACCTGCCACTAGTTGTATAGTCAATGCCTGTACAGTTTACTGCATGCTAAGATGCCACTGGTGTGATGAAGAATACAAGCACTAACTTCTAAACTAGTGGCAATTTGCTGCTACAATTTATGCCATTTTACTGACGTCGGTGTATGGAAGTGACAGGATTCTGACCACCAGTGTCGAAGTAGAAGACACAGATGTTCATACAACACATTCATTAGCACACAGATATTTTTAAACTATTATTTAAAAAAAACTGCATAAGGAATATAATTTTATTGGCTTATATAAGAAAACTACATTACTCTATCAGGCTGAATCCATTTTTTGTTTCAACTACAGTAGTCTATTGAAATCCATGGGATTTATCATTCATTTTAGTGTGTCTACTTTACTTGGGATGAAAATTTAATTATTAGCATTATGACTTCTGGTTTTTACTTGTACATTCCAGAACAGATGTTCTTGATTTTGACAAACGTTCCTTATAAGAAATTTCTTGACTAATTAAAACTTGCCAGTCATATACAAAATAAATGTTTTACCTTGTTTCTGTGAAATTTACATTGTTACTCAAAGAAGCTTAAGGAAATGGGGATCTAGGTTGCAGACCAGGCTAGAAAACCTAAAAGTCTATGCTAAGGTGGTGACCACTACAATTTCTACTAGGGGATAACCGATTATAAAACAGTTTTACAAGAGGTAGCTATATTAAAATGTGTGCTAGCACATCAGCCAAAAACAAAATAAAAATAAAAAATAAAGAAAACAAAAACATAGTACATACATACCACCTGTTTTTCAAGAAGTGGATCTGTCCATGAAAACTCACATTAAAGTTAGTCTTTAAGGCACCATAACTTTTTGTCTTTGTTTCCCCCCTTTGTTTTTGCCTGATATGTTTGCTTTAAGTTTACTGCATCCAGTCTCTGCCCCTTTCCACTATGCTGTGTTAAGCCTTAAGGTAAATGAGACACACTAAACATTATAGATTTGTATATAAAATCTTGATTCATGCTCCTGTTAAATTCTGACTTACGAACTCCATCTCTATGTCTGATGCTGCAAATTGAAAAGGCTAGGCAGATTTCTCTGCTGTATTAACCAGTGTCTCTCAGATTCTGATCCAGTCATGTGTTCATCCAGTACGATCTTCTTCTACTCAGTAAATAATTTTGAACCCATTATTAAATGCATACTGTAAATAATTAGTTTGTGGAGTCTCTTCATTACAATTGTGAAGACTTGCCATATAATGGAAATCAAACAATATATATGGATGTCAAAATGCCCAAAGTGTTCAGAAGTGCCCATTTATTTCAATCCAATCTGAACCACTAGCACATTCTGATCCATCCATGAATGATTAAAAATAAAATATTACATAGTCATACAAAACTACATAAAATTAAAGCCTGCCTTCTTCAAGAAAATGTTATAATTGTTAAAATATTCTGGGAAAGTTTTTAATACAGTGAGTATCACATAACCATCTTTACTTGGTTTCAAAACATTCTGCTATGTTTATTTACTCATAAATTATTCTCTAGCATATCTTTAAAAAATGACCTTCTTAAAGAAGGCTTAGTTTCTTCTACAATAATTAATTTGTCTGTGACCTCAGACTTACTCCTCAACTATTAAAATGACTTAAGTGCATTTTTCCAATAAGCTACAATCATACCTAAATTATTTATTGCATTGGATGTTTTTTGTTGAACATGGCCAAATGAATTTTTAATCTGTCAGGCTAGGTATCCATGTACATTTTTAAAATGCTAACTTTGTTAAGGTTGGCTGAACTTCTCTTGCTATTAGTACTACTGCAACATACAGTGGTACCGTATTTTTCTGTCTATTATACTCCATATTGAAGTTGGGAGGGGAAAATTTATGCTGGGTTTATTTGCTTCTAAATGGGGCGTGGTGGCTCAGCGGACTAAGGCTCCAAAAACTGTTGGCTACAAAGTCGGCAGCTCGGTGGTTCGAATCCCACGTGCCATGCCGCAGAGCAAGCTCCCGCTGTTCACCCCAGCTCCTGCCAACCTAGCACTTCGAAAGCCTGTAAATGCAAGCAGATAAACAGGTACCGCCGTAAAAAGCGGGAAGGTAAAACAGTGTTTCCTTGCAGCCATGCTGGCCACGTGGCCATGGACTTGCACAACACTGGCTCTTCGGCTTGAATACGGGGATGAGCACCATCCCTAGAGCCGGACACGACGAGCACGCATGTGCAGGGGGAAACCTTTACCTTTATCTTTTATTTGCCTCTAAAAGCACAATACTAATACTAGTTCTGTGTTATTTTAATATGAAGGTGGAATTAGAATGTCTATGTAAAGTTTTGATTAAAAGAATGTTTAAGAATAGAAAAAATAGAAAACAGTCTCACCTGGTATGCCCTAATGAGAGACTGGACTGCAAGATGATCTTCCACAAGTTTATCTACATTCGGCTGTGCTGGAACCAGAGACTGTGTCAGTGTTGACAGGCTGGTACTTAAAGGAGGGGGACTTTGGTAAGCAGTACCTGGAGCAGCTCCAGCATTGGCATTACGAAAGAATATGTCCCATGACTAAAGAAAACAAAAATTAAAATTCATTTTATAGGCAATCACTTTGTCCAATGGCTTAATATCCCATTTTTGATAAACCCAGCTTCATATCTCCTCTCAATACAAATTCCAATACCTAAAGTCATGTGAAATGAATTCTTTTTCTCTTCCCCTTTGAATTCTATGGTTTTATATAACAGAACATATTAAAAATAATCTGGTCTTTATCAGGTCAGGAAATTAGGTAAATACCTACAATTAGGAAAGTACCTTAGATGAACAACACATGACATGTTACACTGTGCCGTGACTAATTTTACAAAAATAAACCCAAATGAAGAAGCCATGTATGAAAAACAAAGTACACCCTTACTGTTTCCATAGGAATTAAGAGACTAAGTAGCAGCCAGGTATTTCTAACTGCCCTTGAGTAATCATCTATCATCAGCAAGTAGGACCAACTCTAAAAAACCCAAGTTTTAGCAGTTTGACAGTGTGGAGCAGTGGTTCTCACCCTGTGGGTCCGAGATGTTCCTGGACTGCCATTCCCAGAAGTCTTCATCACTAGGTGAGCTGGCCAGGATTTCTGGGAGTTGTAGTCCAGGAACATCTAGGAACCCACAGCTTGAGAACCACTGGTCTGGAGCATTCAGGTATGTGTTAACACAATGCCAAGGAGGAAACACATTGGCAATGATCATAGAGAAGCAACTAAATGATTTTTTTACAAAACAAAACAAACAAACAAAAAACAAACCAAGAGTTACATCTCAGGTTCTACAGGCCTCAGAATGTTAAATGTTAATGTTCATGACAGTACCATTAGAAAAAGAATGAACAAGTATGGTTTGCTTAGAAGGATTGTCAGGAGAAAGCCTCTTTTCTATGAAAGGAGCATGGCAGTATAGTTTGCATGGTTGCATTTGGACAAACCACAAGTCTTCTGGAACAATGTCCTTTGGACAGATGAGACCAAGGTGGAGCTGTTTGGGCATAATGTACAGCTCCACCTTTGGTGAAAACCAAATACAGCATATCAGCACAAACACCTCATATCAACTGTCAAGCATGGTGCTTGAGGGGTTTGGTTTGGATTTGGGCACCTTGCAGTCACTGAGTCCACCATGAACTCTGCTGTATTCAGGGCTGTTCAACTTTGAACAGGCCAAGGTCTACTTTTTCCAGCCCAAAGTGCCTGAGGGCTTCTACACTAAAACCTCTACTTACGAATTTTATCTGTTCCGAGCACATGCTCATAAGTAAAAACTTTTGTAAGCAGAGCAGCTGTTTCCCATAGGAATGCATTGAAAACCAATTAATCTGTTCTGGAGGGAACAGATTTCAATGCACCATGGCCCTTGAACTGCCCCACTCAGCTGAGACAGTGGGCTGGCAGACCCAGAACTTTGCTGGAGCAGTGGTGGTCCTTGGGGTGGGGGAGGGAGGGGTGGAGAACTTATCCCCTCACTTTTTTATTGATGGCCGGCGGGCTACTTTTGAACCCTTTGTGGGCTACCAGTAGCCCGCAGTCTACCTGTTGGGCAGGCCTGCTGTATATCAAAGTATGCTAGCATTAAATGTGAGGTCATTTATCTGACCGCTGAAGTTTGGCTGAAATTGGATTATGCAATAGGATAATAATCCCAAGCACATCACCAAATTTACAGAATAGCTGAAAAACAAAAGAATCAAGATGTTGCAGTAGCCCACAGTCCAGACCTCAATCTGTCTGAAATGCTGTGGTGGGACCTGCAAACCTCAATGAACGGAAGCAATGTTGTAAAGAAAAGTAGGCAAAGATTCCTCCACATCAATGTGAGAGACTAATAAATACAGACAATGACTTCCAAGTTATTGCTGCTAAAGGTGGTTCTACAAGCTATTGAGTCATAAGGTGTACAGTACCTACGTTTTTCATGTGTCGTGATTTTTTTTTGTAAAATAAATCACAGCACAGTGTAGTATGTGGTGTGGTGCTGTTCTCCCAAGGTTGCATTTATCTAATTTTCAGACCTGTTAAGGGCCAGATGATTTATATTATATCCTGTTATGGAAAACTGCAAAATTGCAAGAGGGTGTGCTTTCCTTTTCACATGATTGTAGCTGCTTAGTAAGAATAAATATGGCAACAGGTTTGGTTACAGTTAGGCCTTCAAATGAAATGAAGATAGGTGTGGTAAAGAATCAAGAAAGATTGATTCATAAGCCTTGGTACCAAGGTTTCTGGAGCCTGCATGATCAGTTTTTTTAGCAGGCTTACTTCTGACATACAAAAACCAAACCCTGAAAGGTAAAAGTAGAGTCTTCACCCATTCCTGACAAAGAGAAGTAACCACAAACAAATATGTACACAGAAGGTAGGAAACAAAAGGCAACATATTTTCCATTCAATAATTCAGTGTTTGCCATGATCTTGACTGCTTAAGATAAAGAAATACGAGTAGTGAATGTACCTCGCATATAACTTTTGTGAATTTTAGTAAAATCTTTTTCTCTAAAAAGCTAATTTAGCTGTTAGCTGATATTAAACTTAACATGAATTCAAGTTAACTCATGTTAACTTTAAACAATTAAAGAAGCAATTTTATGACTACACTAGCAATCTACACAATCAAAACATTACATTTCCTCTCAGTACACTTGTATTTACACAGAAGTTGTCAGGCTCGTCTATTTGTGTTATTTGCGCTGCAAGTTGTACTGAGAATACAAATTGCTGCATTATCTATCACAGGTAACTAGTACTTTTAAATGTGGCAAAGAGAGATCAGGTTTAGGTGCTCTTTTAGGACATGACCCAGTGTTTCTCATGTCAGTGATGTGAAAATCCAAATCCAAAACCTATCCATTGCTCCCCTCAAATGTCTTGGTGAAATTAGTAACCTTCATATCTACTGATTAAAAATAGAAAATGGTAAGCAAATAAAGAAATATTTTAGACATACTGTCTGCTAGGCACTACCTACCTTTCAAGTTATTTGGACGACAATAAGATAAAATTTGTAATTTGTTTTTAAAAACTAAAATCAATATATTAGTGTTTCTTTTCAGTTGGCCTAAACCAGCTTAAGAAAATATAGCACTTAATCAACTACATCCTATTTTCTCCACATTGCAGCAATGCTGAAAATGCTTTCCGTGACATGAGTGCATATGGCTTGGAACTGCATATGAATGATGCAACCACATTCATCTTTTCTTTTTTCTCTGGGCCTAAATTCTGTCATTTATGTATTGCAATTGATTCTTGCTTTTCTTATAAGGAGCTGAAGATAGCAGACTAGCTTTCCTCTTCCCCACTTTATCCTCAAAACAACCACTGGCATAGGTGTGATGAAGAAAGAGTGAGGACCTCAAAGAATTAGAGGAAATGAGAGAAAATACAGAATACTGGTTTTCACCCAGCCCATTTTGAAGATAAGTATTTGAATAGCAGCATATTAGCAGGTCTAGAAAAAGACACTCTTCCTTAGCCAAGTGTGTCTTGTAAATGAATATGCTTTTAATACTGTTAGCACTATCAATCCAAGTCACATGCTACTAAAGCTATTTTCAGCATCTTCTATTTATGTCAAATATAAGTCATATGACTATGTGAGGCTTTTAAGATCAGATCAAGAAACACAGCAATTTATGCCTTGATAGCAACAAACGACCACATAATTTGTTCTGGAGACAGAACAGATGGGTTTTCTTGTACATCAGCTTTCCATGTCTTGCTGTCCTATATAGCAAACCTCTTTTTGAAATGGTGGTGAGTTCCATGTATACCTTATGGTATGAGGGAGTGACTTGGTGTTGGTAATTAAAAAATAATAATATTCATCTAAACCACTTATTTGGCCCTTGTCCAAAAGTGACTCCCCCCCCCAAAAAAAAAGAACAAGAGGGTCATCTTAACTCTATCAGGTGTTGGGAGACAAGGGAAAATATGATGTATTGGCATCAAGATAACATTATTAGCCCTGTTTTGATGCATATTTCTCTGCTAATAGTCAAAAATGTGGAAAGACCTGAGGAAGACTGAGGACAAACATTACATGACACCCAACAATTTACTCCAAGTTTCTCTACAGCAGTGGTTCTCAACCTTCCTAATACCACGACCCTTGAATACAGTTCCTCATGTTGTGGTGACCCCTTGCCCTGCTTGGAAGAGGCCGCAAGCCCCCTTGGGCAGGCCATTGCCACAGGTGCCATAGAGAACTTCCCTCTACAGGCACTCTCAGCCAATCGCAGCCCCTGGTGCCATTGACTAACATCCCCTCCAACCTATCAAGCTGTAACTCACTCTTTCCCCCCCTCTCCCTTCAGACCCAAGCCATTTGTGCCTTTTTCTTCACTGGCTCATGTGAAATGATTGTTTGACCGCCAAAAGGGTCCCGTCCCCCAGGCTGGGAACTACTGCAGCCAAAATGCTGCTTACCACCTGGGTTCAATCCCAGACATCCAGCATGAGGGGGACCCAAGGCAGCTTACAAATTTGCTAATAACCTGGAACATAGAAATAAAATTCAAAAGGATCTAGATAGGTTTGAGCACTTGGCTGAAAACAACAGAATGAAATTCAACAAGAATAAATGTACAGTACCGCACTTAGAAAAAAAGAAACCAAGCATACAGTCACCAGGCTCAGCAATACTGCAAGGGAGAAGGACCTTGGAATCATCATAGATCACAAGCTGAATATGAACCAACAATGCTGCAAAAAAGCCAAATGCTATTGTAGGCTGAATTAATTAATATACAGTAGCAAGAAAAAGTATGTGAACCTTTTGGAATTTCATGGTGTTCTGCATTAATGTCATACAATGTGATCTGATCTTCCTCTAAGCCAAGTGTATTGACAAATATAATGCGCCTAAAATAATCACACACACAGAATTTCTGATCTTTCATGTCTTTATTGAACACACTTATTCAACATTCAAAATGCTAGTGGGAAAAGTAAGTGAACCCTTGAAATCAATAAACTGGTTGACACCCCCCAAATTAGCACCAATAACCTCAACCAGGCACATCCTGTAACTTTGGCTTATTCAGGAGAAATTTTAGCCCATTCATCCTGACATAACTGCTTTATCGCTGTCCTATTATTGGACATCGAATGTGTACAGCTGTCCATAGCATCTCTATTGGGTTTAGGTCTGGGCTCTGACTCCAAAAGGTAGATTTTGCTGTTCTAAAGCAAGCATTGAGGGGACGATGGATTCCTTAGTGTAGCAAAAAGTTCTACATGGTAATGTGAGAAGGTCTGTATGCCAGCTGAAACTCTGTAGAAGTTTAGTGATGCAAAAGGGCAATGACCCAAAACATTGGAACAAGCCCACCACATAATGGCTTCAGAAAAACAGAATATCTTCTATGAAATTACCAGCAGGGTCAGACAAGGCTATGTTTTGTCACCTCTTCCTTAAGGCCCTTGACTATGTCATGAGGCGTACTCCAGTTTGTACTGGAGCAGCCATCCATTGGACTGAACAAAGTTATACTCGCAACTTGGAATTCACTGATGATATCACCTTGCACAAGGAAGACGGAAGACGAACCAAAATTGCAGAATGCCACACCTGTCCTGGCTGAAGAGGCAAACAAAGTTGGCCTTAGGAGAAGTGCCAAGAAATTGAAGATCATGTATGTGAGCTTCATGGCCCCAACACAGGGAATTGTACTTGAGTTACATTTCGTTTGATTGCAACCATCGTCATCTGGGCAACTATTTATGCCAGGGGGACTTCAAGAGTCAGCCAGTATCAACCAATGCTGACATCTTTCAACAGAGGTGCCCCTGTTGTGTCCTAAAGATATTACATAATATCTTTAGGCTACAAAGATATCCAAAGATATAAAGATATCCAAAATATTACACCAATCTGGTTGGTGTAATATTTTGTAGTAAACAAAATGACAGAAAACACCAAAAGGTCATACTGATAACAGGAATTATCTGTATGAGGCTGCTGGGAGAAGTCATTCAGAGATTTGGAGTATGATGTCATCAATACGCTGATGACACAAAGCTCTATCTTTACTTTTCATCATTAGTAGAACCTGTGCAGACCCAGGAGTGCTGCCTGGCATTGGTTATGCACTGGGTGAGGGATAACAGGCTGAAATAGAACCCAAATAAGATGGAGATCTTGTTAGGTGGAGACCCTTATTGATTTGGGGAAATAAAAATCTGCTCTGCGTGGGATTACATTCCCCCTGAAGGGTTAGGTTTGTAATTTGGTTGTGCTTCTGGACCCAGATGAATTTCAGCCTGGTCAGTTCTGCCTGTTAGGCAGATTGCAAACCTGTGGCCCTACTTAGACAGGGAGTCCATATTAGCATGGGTAGTCTTGAGGGCTGATTATTGCAATTGATATTGACGTGGGGATGCCTTTGTAGGGCTGTATAAAAGGTGCATCTTTTACAAAATATGGCAGCCAGGTTGGTCCCAAAGAACTTGAGATAAGATCATATATCCCTGGTCCTGGCTGCCTGACCACAGGCCACCAAAATTTTCCATATTTTTAAAGGAACTTCTGAATATTTTTATTAATCCTAAAATTTTAAAGCAGATGTTAATTAATCCAGCTCTATGCCAATGAGTCGATTGCCTTTTTATAATCTATCCAGGCCATTTGTTTTTCATCTTTTTGCATTCTTTGGTATCATTTTATTGATATACTAGATTGTATTAGCACAAGTACAGAAAAATTACTTTAGGCAGTAAAAATGGAGAATTTGGAAATGACAAAGGCTCGATATAAGGAATAAAAATAAACGGTTGGAAAAATAAATTACTATATGGACAACAGCTGAGAATATAGATGGGAAGCATGATACCAATTTAACATGGTCATGGCTGAAATTAGGGCCCATTAAGAAAGAACCCAAAGGTGTGATTTTTGCTGCACAAGAACAGGCACTCAAAACAAATGTTTTGAAAGCTAAGATTCAAAGAATACGTACTAACAGCAAATGCTTGAAACTGCCAAGAGTAGTGCAGTACTGTATAAAATAAAATAAAATAAAGATACCTTTTAATGGGCTGCTACCTATGCTTTTGTTTTCCAAAGATTTCAGCAGTATGAATAGAAAATGCCAATTTTGAGACAACCTGGGTCTGGAAGAGCTGGGTTGGGGAATACAGGATGAACAATGTAATGGAAGAATAGAACAAGGCAGACTAAATGTGGCCTGTAGACTGCATGCAGATTCCTTTCATGGAAAGTAAAACAGAGAGAAAGCTTTTTTTTGCTTTTTGCCTCCAAACAAAAATTAAAAACCAGAAGTTGCTATTTCCCCACCCAGTACGCTACAGCCTAGCATAGCCTCTGGTAGGGTGCGGAGACAAAAAACTCAGTCCTGGCAGAGACGTGCATTCTTGTGGAAATATGTGATGAAACCAATACAGATACCAGAACAAAATTCTACCTAGTAGCAACGTGGGGGGGGGGGGGAGCGGGGGATGGGCAGAGAAGGCATTTCAATATAATAGGAAATCTTCATTTTCTAAATTGCCCATTATCTCCTCTTTCTGACAGTCATTTTTAGAATATCCCATGCCCACTGCCATGCTCACTCTTTATCTTTTTAGAAAGAAGAAAGCCACCATTGTTGTGAGTAGGACAGACATATTTTCTAAGACATGAAGGCAGAAAGTCCTTGCGTTCTCACAAGGGAAACACTTGTTTCTGTAGTTTTTACTGGTGTTCAACAGACAATGCCCACGCTTGCAAACCCTTACACAAATGTACCCGCTGATCAGTCATGGGAGATGACAGCATAACCATAAGCCTATTCTTTGCCTCTAAACGCCTATCCTGACCTTTCAATAATACATGTATATCCTTTTACTTCTTAATGGATCTCTGACAGGTAGAGACATTAAGAATTAAATTATGTTTACATCTAACAGCATGAAACATTATCCGTTGTTTCCAAGGATTTCAGCAGCTGTGCCAGACATTTCTATATGCCTGAGTGTTTCCCAGACATAAACAGATTTGTGATTAAGACCCATGCTGACTCAGGACGGCAACTTTACAGTCCGCTGCTAGCAGAGGCAGGGCCAGATTGGCTAGATTCCTTCCCAGAGTGGTGTGCCCTGCTGGTCAGAGGGGAATGGGTTAGTGCATTTGTCTCTAATGCTGACATGTACATGATTTTCACTTTACACGTTTCTGCACAAGTATAATATCACAGCATCAATTCAGCAAACTTTATTTGTAGTGCTAACGTTTATATGTAAACTTAATGCACAGAATCCTAATTTTTCAGGATTCCAGTGCCAATGGACTACTGGGTAACAAGAGCTCAGTTAAGAAGATACTGAATTTTACTGGCCAATGTAAGTTCTAGTGGTTCTAAGTCAATTTCAAAATGCTTAGACTACACGGATGCTTTGCTCTCATATACCAACTCCGTTGTTGTTGTAGAACTTGTCCTTGAACTATACTTCAACATATGCTTGTGCCAAATCTTGTTTTGCCAGATAATGCTGTGCGGTTACTTGAGCAGTACTGTCCAGTCCTAGCTAACAAGTTCTACATTAAACCAGCAGATCTTGTTTATACACCAATATTCTAGGACCTGTAATCAAGTCACTTGGATTTATTTCTATCTTATCTTGAGACACAGAAATTACCTTCCATGAGAATATTTTATAGGTCATATGTGGTGATGCAACAACCCTGATCTCTCTTCATAGCAGCTCAAGGTCCAGGACACACATCCAGTCATTAAAACAACCTGATTGATTTTAACATGCCAAGTCCTGTATCAAACAAGTTCAATTTGCATGGCTCTGTTTAATAAATGGGTCTCAGAAGGAACAAATGGAGTATTTTTTCTCCCAAAAGGAAGAAACTAGCTCAACTGAAGATACAATGGAAACTGAGTAATTATGAGTAATTACTTTGCAATCAGACTACCAGAAAGAGAGACTCAGCAATATCCCAGACCTGTAATTAAGCCTCTCTGATGTTTTTTCCAGAATACAGAAATGAGGTAACCATAGGTAGCAGACTAGGAATCACTTCACAAATGTGCCTTGTACCTGAATGAGCTCTGTATTTATAAAACATTATAAATGGGACCAATTTTAATACCTTCCTCTTTTCCAGGAGAATTCTATTGTTCTGATGTCAGTGGTGAACATCAACAGAACCTCAGCCAACAGCCAAAAAAAAGCAGCTCATTGCTCCATGTATCCATGCTGGATTCATAAAGATAATTCTTGAGGACCAAAGTTGATTTTACTCCCATGTTGATTCTTTCATCAGTGCCATTCTTTCTCAGGGACGTGCTTTCGCTTTCTCCACAAACTGAAGGGATTTTAAGGATTCCAGAATCTGTTAGCGGCCGTAGTTCCTTCTCTGACAAATTACACTTACCTTATGAAGCACAACATTAAGCCACGAGCACCAACATGCAGAGGGAAATGTTTTGTTCTTCTGAAGCTGCTCCTTACCTTATGTACACTTTTGGGATTTTCCAACCAAGCATAGTACATTTCTTCCACATAGTTTGAACTAGTCCCACTCAGAAATGGCTCAGCAGCAACAGGTGCACTAAAACACCTGATTTGTTGAAACGTCCTCGGTGCTGCTGGCTTGTTTTGAGAAACTGTCTTAACAGTCTGTGAGGCTGTCAGCGGCCTCAATCTAGAGGCACAAGTCCTTAAGTGAAACATTTTTGTACTGAACGCAGGTACCTGTTAGGAGAGAAATAAAGCATGTGTTAGCCGTTAAATAAAGATACAGGAATTGCAAAAATAATGACGTTTACCCAAGTCAATTACTTCTTTTTGTTTTTTTAAAATACATAAGCAACAAAGTGAAGAAGACAAGGAACTACTGCTGGAGAAAAGAAGGAGAGCAATGATAAATGTGTAAGTATCCTGGAAACTCCTAACACCTGTGTATACTGTATGCAACACGCAATTAAGCAATGAAAGCCCTATAATAATGAACTACCATGTTCACATCACCTTTCCTGCTTCGTGCTGCTGGCCAGTCAGAGAGGGAGGCGGGATGATGCCTGTCCCTGCCCAGCTCCTGATTGGCCAGCATGACAGATCTAGCACAGATGACATCAAAGCATGCTTCCTTGTTGTATTTTAACCCTGCACGAGACAGAGAAAGGTAAAGCGATTGGATCTGCGTGTATCAGCCGGTTCCGAGGACCCCCTGGGCTTGCGTAGTTTGTTTTGTAACCTACTGGTTCTGAAATGAAATGACCATCCCCAATCCTTACTGTTGGAGCAGTACGACAGTGGAACCACTTACCTCAAGAGGCAGTTTATGCTCCAACACTGGAGACATTCAAGAGAAATTTGGACAACCACCCACCAGATATCCTTCGATTTGTATTCCTCCATCAAGTAGGGATGGACCTGAGGGCCTGATCAGCCAACTTCACTATTCTATGATTCTATGAATTCAAGCTAATATTATGCATTATTTATCATCCAAAACGTATGGCGAGCATCTCTTCTTCCACCCAACAAGGCCTAATGACGACATTATCGTACATGATAGAAACGCTACATGAAATTAATGATTGTGACAACAGGCCAAGGAAACACAGGTCAGTTAAAGCACAGCTGTTCCTGATATTTAAAGGAAGGAGGGAACTGGACGACAGCATATTATAACTTCACAAGGCAGGAAATCATGAATCAGGCAGAAAAAATGTGCAAACTTGCTTCCTTTTTCCGTTAAGCTTTTAACACAACAAGATGGGGAAAATCAAAAAATATCTTGATGGACGAGCAATGGGCTGAAAAGAACACAATAGAATTGAACAGGGATAAGTGCAAAGTTCTACACCTGGGGGGAGGGGAACCAATGCACAGTTACAATATGGGAGATACATGGCTCAGTAATACTATGTGTGAGAAGCATCTTGGAACCATTGTAGATCATAAGCTGAATATGATCCAACAGTGCAATGTGGTTTGAAAAAAAGCCAAATGTGATTTGATGTATTAACAGAAGTAGTCTCCAAATTCCATGAGGAACTACCCCCCCTCTATTCAGCTCTGCTTAGTCCTTGTCTAGAGAACTGTGGCTAGTTCTAAGCATTAAGGATACCAAAATAATCTGCATCAAATTCAGAGGAGGGTGACAAGGATGACCACAGGACTGGAAAGGAAGCCCTATGAGAAAAGACTGAAATAACTGGGCATGTTTAGACCGCTGAAAAGAAGGCTGAGAAGAGATAGAATAACCCTCTTCAAATACAGTAATTGAAAAGTCATCATACAGACGATGGGCAGGATCTGTTCTCAATCATCCCAGAGTGCAGGACACATAACCATGGGCCCAACCAGATTTTGGTTGAATGTCAGGAAAAAAAACTAACTGTTAAGCAGCATGTCAATGGAACCAATGACTTTGGGAGATGGTCAAACACTGGAGGCATTCAAGATAAAAGAGGAAAACATCTATTAGATATGTTTATATCAGGATTCCTGAACTGAGCAGGACTTCGAACTCAATGGCCTTATATGTCCCTTCCAACTCCATTATTCTCTGATTCTATTACAGTTATAATCTGGCAGTGGGGACACTCTGGGCGGTTAACAATAATTGATGAATACAATACAGTGCAAATAAACTCAAATAATTCATACAATGCAGTAAACATAAAATACAGTAACTACTATATGCAGACCTTGCTGCTATAGTTTTGCTATTATATGTCGGAAAAAGTGGACTTGACCACAAAAGCTTACATTAAAATATACTGTCCTTAAGGGTGCCAAATGCTTTTGTCTTTTTTTATTTTGTTTCCTTGCTTTGATTTTTTTTTTTTTGCCATACTCAATTTGTACGCCACAAGGCCAAATACTGTCACCTTGCCTGTTTGACTTATATGCAGAGTACATCATGTGAAAGGCAGGGCTGGATGAATCACAAGCCGGAATTAAGATTGCAACAACCTCAGATATGCAGATGATACTACTCTGATAGCAGAAAGTGAGGAGAAATTAAAGAACCTCTTAATGAGGGTGAAAGAAGAGAGTGGAAAAAACGGGCTGAAGTTCAATATATATATAAAAACTAAGATCACGGCCACTGGTCCCATCACCTTCTGCCAAATAGAAGGGGAAGAAATTGAGGCAATGACAGAGTTTATTTTCTTGGGCTCATTGATCACTGCTAATGGCAACTGCAGCAACAAAATTAAAAGACACCTGCTTCTTGGGAGGAAAGCAATGGCAAACATAGATAGCATCCTAAAGAGCAGAGACATCACTTTGCCAACAAAGGTCAGGATAGTCAAAGCTATGGTTTTTTCCAGTAGTGATGTATGGAAGCGAGAGCTGGACTAAAAGAAGGCTGATCGCCGCAGAATCAATGCTTTTGAGCTGTGGCGCTGAAGGAGAGTCTTGAGAGTCCCCTGGATTGCAAGGAGATCAAACCTATCCATCCTGAAAGAAATCAACCCTGAGTGTTCACTGGAAGGACAGATTTTGAAGCTGAGGCTCCAGTACTTTGGCCACCTCATGAGGAGACAGGAGTCCTTGGGAAAGTCCCTGATGTTGGGAAAGATTGAAGGCAAAAGGAAAAGAGGGTGGCAGAGAATGAGATGGTTGGACGGTGTCATCAATGCAACCAACATGGATTTGACCAAACTCCGGGAGGCAGTGGAAGATAGGAAGGCCTGGCGAGCTCTGGTCCATGGGGTCACGAAGAGTCGGACACAACTAAACAACAATTTGTACGCATCATGCCTCACGTCTCACCCCTATTTTTTTAACCTAGTGTATTGTTAATCTGTGGAACTCCCTGCTACAGGAGGTGGTGATGGCATCTGGCCTGGATGCCTCCAGGAGGAAAAGTCCATCGCAGGTTACAAGCCATGATGGAGATGTGTCATCTCCGGGCTTAAAACCAGGGTACTTCAAGGGCCAGAATGCAGGGGAGTGGTATCAGGAGACAGAGATCTAGTCTCTTGTGCTCCCAGATGCATCTGGTGGGGCCACTGTGAGATACAGGAATCTGGACTAGATGAGCCTTTGGCCTGATCCAGCATGGTTCTTCTTATGTTCTCATGACTTGGCAATACCCCCCCCCCTTTCACCACCAAGAGCTCCTCAGAGCAGGGGCAACAGTCCCGGCCCCCTCCCTTCCCTCGGGTCCCCATCCTCAGCTTTGGTACAAAACCCCCACCCCACCCACCCACGCCCTGCACGGGGTTCTAAAGGCGGGACCCCACACGTCACATCCGCGCCAGACCCGCCAATCCCCCTCCTCGTCCCCAAACCGAAGGGGGGGGGAGAGAACCGGGCGGAAGAAGCCGGCCAGAAAGGAGGAAGGAGGGGGGGGGGGGGGAGGAGGGGGAGGGAGGGGGAGAAGTTTGGCGCGCGGGCCCCCTCCCTGCTGGCGCGCGCGCGCGCGCGGTCTCCGGCTCGAGGGCGCATGCGCGTCATTCCTGGGCGTGGCCGCCGGCCTGGCGCGTTTCCCCTGCCCAGTCCTGCCCTGCCGAGAGGCGACGTCGCCCCCAAGGACACTTCGCCGGAGCCCCGGAATGGCGCCCACACGGCAACTCGCCCGTCCCCTTCTTCCCCTTCCCCCTCCTCCGCCGCCTGGCTCTGAGGGAACCGCGGGAGCTCCCTCGGTCTTTCGGCCGGCGCCCCCCCCCCTCAACTGCCGCCCTTCAGGGCCCCTTTACCTGCCGGCGGCGCCTCGACGTCCCTGGCCCTCCTCTGCCGAATCAGCGCCGAGCTTGACAAGGGGCCCTCAGCCGCCGGCCCCGCCCCCTTTTCGCTCGCGGGCCCCGCCCCGCTTACGTCATCACGCACGGCAGCCGGCCCATAGATCTTTTAAGTTAGAGTGACGCGCGCGGTTGCGGCTGCTGCTGCGCGGAGGGACCTTTGAGGTCAAGGGCGGCGAGCCTTTCTGGCGTTCCCGCTCTTTGGGGCCTCCTCAGCTCCCAGGATTTCGAGCCTGTCATACTATTCTGCTGATATATACCGCCCTATAGCAGTTCAAGCACTCTCTGGGCGGTTTACAGTTTAATTATGTGCACGCTAGACTGTCATGCTCAAGAGGAAACAGAGTCATAGGCCAATAATCTGGATTTCCGAAATTGTTGTCACCCCCCTTATCTGGATGCTGCCCGTCTCAAAAGGCAATAAATAAAGAAATAACTTGTGGCACCTTAAAGACTAACGTTCATCTTTTAATGAAAATTTAAAATTTCATTAAAAATACGAAACAGGGAACAGCCCGATTGAGGGGATCCTGGGCAAAATATTTGGCCCCGTTTTAAAACGGGCTAATGCCGCTCTCTAAATCAGACATGTCCACACTTCGTCCCTCAGAGTTTGGACATGCCTGCTCTAAATTGTAGAAGTTTTGGAGAAGGCAGCCAGTCTGTGCAAGAATTCCAGGCAAAAATTAAAGAAAAACAAAACAAAAGACAAAAACATATGGAACCTTAAGGACTACCTTTCATGAAATTTTAAATTTTCATTAATTTCATATTTTAAATTTTCATTAATATATGAACATTAGTCTTTAAGGTACCACATGTTTTTTGTCTTTTGTTTTTCCCTAAATTATACTACTCCAGGGAAAACTCAAAAAGCCTACACCTTTTCCTGTTGGGCCTAATAACGGTATGGTCCAAGAGCCACTTGAATTTTTGATCTTAATATCCACAGAGTTATTTTCATCTGTAGTCGGAATTTCTGGTTTTTGAAGACTTTCCGTTTGGGATGGAAAAGAGGATTATCAATAAAATTCAAGGACTAGAAAACAGGCAGACTGCGCTGGGATTCCCTCCCCCACCACCTGCAACTCATTTTTTCCCAAACTGTTTTTTAAAGGCCAGTCCTATGCCTGTTTACACAGAAAAACATTCAAACGAGATTAAATGGTATATGATTAGCCAATTTGTGTACACTGGGTGTTTTAATAGGTGTGACTGTGTTTCAACAATTGCAGAGTGAGGACAATGAATTATACTGTATTTATTTTGCAATCTGTACTGGCAGGACTATATTTATTTTATTGAAAAGCAAAAAAGTTTTTCCAAAGCAGAAAATGAAAACCCAGCAAAAGAGTTTCCATGCAAGCGAAAGACCCAGGTTAAAAGAGGATTTATTGGATCCGTTATAAATAGTTTCTACCTTTTGGTTTTGTGTTTGTGATTAGAGGACCCATCCCACGGCAAACATGGTAAGACTCCAAATTTCTGAACTGATTTTTAAAATGGGTAATCAGCTTTATTATCTGCTCCAGCCAAGATCTGAAAATGAAAACTTGCACATTTCCTATTAGCGTTTGTGAGATAAAGTATGCTGCCTCTTTTCATCTCTGGGGAGCCAACACACTTCCAAAAGATTACCCATGATTATCACACTTCAGCCATAGAAGCAGAAACTGTTTGGGCCCCTCCTATTTGAGATATTACCCAATTCCAACCACAACTATAATGATGCAGATCTATGCTGCTTAATTGGGGTTACTCCCTGTCAACTGCAACTGCTTATAAGGCTGTGTGAAGTTTCTTGATATTGTCCCCAAAGTCTGATGACAACAGGGTCCACAGAGGTGCGTTTCATCCACAAGCAAAATGATATTAATGCTGATGCTTATTAATGAAATCAAATGACAGGAGTCCTCAGTCCTTGCAGAATAACGCTATACTGGGAGCAGTGTCATTTACTGTAAAATCATTCTCAGCTTCAGGGAATTTGAAGACTAGCATCATGCATTGAAGAGTAACCTTCCCTTCCTTGTTTGAGTGGACAATCCCAGTTGTTGCTATACGCTGCCAAGTTGCCCTGGACTTATGGCAGCCTCATGAATGGGTGACCCCCAAAATGCCCTCTTCTCAACAGCCTTGCTCACTCTTGCAAACTCAAGCCCCTGGTTCCTTTAAGGAGTCAATCCATCTCTTATTTCATCTTCCTCTTTTCCTGCTGCATAGGACAACCAGAATCATGAGGACCTCCAAAAGCTACGAAGTGATCCTGAGTTTTTTCACAAGCACACTCCAAAAATGCTGCTCTTGAATCAGAAAGAAACATGATGGGGAAAATGCTGTTTATTGATTCACTGCATTTACCACTTCTTTTATTCAGATTCCTTAAGGTGGGATCCATGGCTCATCATTACCCACCCAACAACTCTGTGATGCAAGTGTGAGGCAGTCCACATGCATTCAGACATATTCTTGGTCATGGTGGAATTTGAAACTGGATTTTCCCCAATCCTGGCCTCACACTGTTTAGTGTGCATATGGAAAATCAAAATTTGCACACTGAGGCCCAAACTCTGCTCAAGTCCTAAACATGCTGTACAGAGTTGCAGCCAAGACCAGCCAAAACCCAGCCCAAATCCTGCCTGACATAGCAGATGTGGAAGATTGTCTAAAAACCAGCAAGTTGTTGTAACCTATCTTACAATTATTTTTGCAAAAGCAACCTAGCTTTGACGTTTCTGGGAGTGCTGTGCTATTTGTATCTTCTCCACAGACAGAGGAATATATAGAAATGATTGCAACTGCTGTCCTATGAAATTTAACTTCATCTTCTGCATATCAGCTGCATCCTGGCCTCCTGTAATAACCTGGATATTTGGAATGCAGACAACAGCAGCAGGGGCACTGCCGTAGAACATGCCAGCGTCACAAGGTTCCCTCTGACGCACTCTGCCCAAGGACACGCTGTCACCTTCACCGTCTTCCTCTGCCCTTAACGTGACTTTCTCCCGCACTCAGATGAGCTGTAACGCAGCTTCCACCCTGATGTGTTGCTGCTGCTTGCTGCTGCTGCTGCTGCTGCTGTGTGTGTCCTTTGCAACAGCGAAAGCTGAAACAGCTGGTTTCGATCCAAAGGAAACCTTCAACTGGCTTCTTGGCAGAGCAACTTGCTTGACCTGGTTTGCCTCCACCTCCGGCAGGTTGCCAGGTTGGCGTGGGACAGTTTAGTTCAGAACCTGCCATCTGATATGGGCAGGATTTGATGTTCAGTTGGCAGGTTTGCCTAACCTTTGCCCAGCGACTTTAATATAGGAAGGCTGGACTTCTGCCTCCCTCCAATTCCGCCGCCCGGACATAAAGAGCTGCAGGAAATGTTTGTACCTCTTAACTAATTAGTTCTGAGGTAATAATGTTGATTGACAACTTGACAGTTACAGGCAATATAGGAAGAGGAACAAAATTGCTTTGTTGTGTAAAATAATAATAATGTTTCCTATAAGTTACTCAAACATTAAAGACATTTAGGGGAGTTTTGGGTTGCATGATTCTTCCCTGTTGTTTGTTTTTTGAAAAAGGAAAAACAGAACAAATGAGAATATCTAATAACACATAAGAAAACAGAACTAAAAAAAATTAAAAGGAAAAAGCTTAAAGCATGCATAAAACAACGTGAATTATTTAAAGCAAAAGCAAAGTGTTCTGCTTATATACCGCCCCATACCACTACAAGTAGTCTCTGGGCGGTTTACAATTTTGATTACAGTGTGCAGGCTACACATTGCCCCCCCCCAGCAAGCTGGGTACTCATTTTACTGACCTCGGAAGGATGGAAGGCTGAGTGAACCTTGAGCCTGCTACCGGGGAGTGAACCCAGGTCGTGAGCACAGTTTTACCTGCAGTACAGGCATTTAACCACTGCGCCACGAGGCTCATTTAGTCACTCATATGTACCCCTGTCCACTGGGACCATTCAAAGACATGTTGATTTTCCAGTTATGGTCCCCCATTTCTCTTCCAAAACTGCATGGACTTTCAGGTGTGCAACCCTTCCCTTTAAATACATAATCAATACAAAGTCCCCAAACATCTCTACAAATATTCTTATTGATCAAACCTTAATACCACAAGTTAGTTTATCATTAATTGTTTTATTTCAAACTTCTTTATACCAATCACACAACTGGAATGTTATTTAGTCTATGAATAATGTCCATCTTGTGTTTTGATCTTATGTGCTGGTATTATGTACTTACACTCTTATGAAATGTTGAAACGTGAAATGAAGTTTGTTTTCTCTCTCTCTCTCTCTTTCTCTCTCTCTTTCTCTCTTTCAATTTATCTTCAGGAAATCATGTGGGGTTTTTATTTGTAGCTAGTTGCAACAAGACAAAAAAAAGAGTAGCATGTGCTACTGAGTTTAGCTGGATTTACTCCTGGTAAACATGAATAGGATCACAAATAAAAATATTTTTAAAAACCATTTGTTAGTTGTAACTGGAGTAGACATACCGAACAAATGGGGTTTATTAATTAAAGTGTTCAGTCATTCACAATGAACACTATGCATAAACAGCTCACAGTTTTCTGATCATGTGAATACAGTACATTTTTATTGGTAAAGTACAGTATTTTTCCGTATATAAGACTATACTTTTGTCCAAAATTGTTAGACTAAAAATTGAGTGTTATCATCTTATACATGGAAGTAAGTAAGGAGAAAACTATGTAGTTGCAAAGCTGTAATTTTGAGTTGGAAAAGTGTGTGTCGTCTTATACATGGGGTTGTCTATATAACTGGGAAAATATGGGTGATTCAAGTTTTTTTATGGCAATAACTTGCACCGTTTTGTCAGGTAAGGCAAAATAACAATTAAAACAAAGCAAACCTTAAATACACCAATTTGCAAAATGCATTTTTACGCGTTTTTGACCTGCGCCATCACAATCCTGATGATATCCTTCAAATGTGCCTTTGGTGGTCTGGGGAGGTTTCCTCATTCTATCACCCTTGCTTAGTTAAATCATAATGGGATGGATCAGCATCCTATTTTAATTAATAATTACAGTTATGACATACTATAATTTCATGGAAGGACTTCCAGGAAAGAATGCTTGCCAATGAGACATGGGATTTCCCCATATGAGAACAATCAGTTTAACAGGCACACTTCGTTTTGGGGCAGGCCCAGGCACTCTTGAGTACTAGTGTTGAGGCTGTTAGATACCCTGCAGGGTCCACTGTTGCAGAAGCTTGCCAAAGTCTTCCAAGGTTCTGCTAGCAGAATGGAAGGAGGGAGCTTTTCTTCCAGGAGTTAAACAATCATGTGCCTCACATTGATCATAATGGAGCAGTATAAACACTATCCTTTGCTGAAGACAGGTAAAGGACCAGGATCCTATGAAGCAAGGGTCCCTTGCTTAGCCCACTCTGGTCCTCCAGGTGTTTATGCTCCACCTGACGTATAAGAGATAGAAAGTATGCATCTGTTCACAGGGGTAAGGATTCCCTTTTCCAAAATGGGCCCAATTAGACACTGATGAGAGATTGTTATTAGAAGCAGCTACGCTTTAATGTTAACAATTATCTGGTCCGAATCCTTCGAGTTTTGCTATATTACAGGTTAAATTGCATCATTTTATGGTTGATGATTAGGAGTATAAACATTGGCTTGATCTGTATTCCCACTTCTTGGGATATTGGGAAAGGGCTGTGTTGTCAAAACATTAATATAGTTTCTTCTAATGATATGATCTGACTATGACCACAGAGGAGCGTGACTGATTTTTGATATATGCCTTCGAGTCAGAACCAATTCGTAGCAACTCTAACAAGCTAAGAGTTTTTAAAGGAATGGTTATGCCACATATCTTCAAGGAGTGGATTTACCCCAGTGAGTTTTCATGGCTGAGTGGCAATTCAAACCCAGGCGTACAAAGTCGTAATCCATTATTCTATCCACTAACCCACACTTGGTATCCACTGGGCTGATCTATCCTGGGATTAATGTCTGAAATCCAGCAGCATAATTTACGTTGTGTATGGCTAATAACATCATCAGCCATAGTGGTTTTTCAGAAATTAAAGTTTTCTGATTCCCTCTCTGAAGGACCCAAGGCTCTCTTGAGAAACTGTTCATTGGGGAAGTCCAAGGGCCATGGGTACAGTGGTGGGAAGTCTTTGAATTCCAACAATCATCACTGGTGGGAAAATCATTCTTCCAGTGGCTATTTTCAGAAATTAAAGACTTCCTCCCATTCCGTGGCCCCCAGCGGCTTTCCATGAGAAAGGCGATCCCAGGGGAGCCTTAGGATCTTTATTTATTTATTTATTTATTTATTTATTTATTTATTTATTTATTTATTTATTAGATTCATATACTGCACCAACTAGCAACAAGGCCACTCTGGGCAGTTTACAAAGACTCAGCAAAATACAAAGCAAAAAGCAGTAATTAACAAATACTTGCAATATGGTGTACAGTCCCTCTTCCTTTTCAGACTCCAGCATGAATATATGGTGAAAGTTTTTGTTGCAACATCTTGAGTATGCCATTGCTTGAGGAAAATTAATGCAATGGCCATACAGTTATTGTATCCTTTGATGTATTTGTTTTTCGGGATGGAAATGTTTTAGATGTGGGTGTGTCAGAAAAGTTTGTCCTGGATCGATGCTGATCTCTAGACCACACCCTGGCATTTTAATTGCTGCTGTGGTTCATATAGGAAGTTTAATTATCCAGGGAAGGTGAGTTTCAAGTGTTTCCACTTCATGGAGTCCTCATCTTCACCATCATTTCTGCCAGTTTCACTTCACTTTTACATCATCATTGTGTAGCATTAAAATCCCTTCTTTTGTGTAACATTTGTCAAATGAAATCATGCTCTGTTGAGAAGTCATTTGAATAGTGCTGTATCAGTTGAGTGCTATAGTGCAAATTTGCAAAATGCATTTATACAAATAGCTAAGAAATTAATTATTTTTTGAAACAAATACAATTTGCGTGTTGCATTGGATTTGTAGCCCTACTTAGATGAGTAGTGAAACATTTTGATCCCACAAGAAAAGAAATCTGTGTGCCATGATTCAACTTCCAGGTAACCTCACGCGGATGACTGGGAGTTTCCCCAGACATAGGCATTAGTCTGTTGTAAACCCACAAATAATTATATAGCATCTAAAAGACTAACCGGTTTGTACATTTATAAGCATTTGTGTATGCAAAGGAGATAGTATCTGTGTTGATTGGATGGAGGAACCAACTGTTAAATGAGACAGATCTCAGAGTGTCAAAGAACAGCAGTCTGACACGCTATTCTCAGTCGTATGTAATCTTAGAATTTTACACAATCATACCCATCAGCATTTCTTGGGTATAAATATGGGGAAACTGCAGAGGCGAGCAGAAAGACACAGCCTTCAACGATAGGCACATCTGCTCACCACAAACGGTACAGTTGCTAAACCTGTTCTCTTTAGACTTCCCTTCCCTGTGCTTGATTGGCTGCTTTCAGGGCAAATCCACTTGGGAGATGGCAGTTATAGAAGTATTTCATTCTCTCCTCTTCTTCTGCTAAGACTGACACAGAAGGTAAGATGTTGGTGGGGGTGCATAGAGTCCCTCCTGGGAAATCGGAGCAATCTAGAAATGAATGAATGAATGAATGAATGAATGAATAAATAAATAAATGCATTAACAAAAGATATATTAACAGGTTGAGAAGAAAGAGGAGATCCAGCATCTGTACAGATTTTTGTGGGGAGAGGGATTTGGAGTGGTCTGGTTGGTGTTTAAAGATTCCTAACTTCATGCTATCTATCTTATCTTGAGAGAGGGGGGGAGACAGGGAGAGATGTTATCATCTGTTGATAAAATATTTTTTTAAAAAAATAAATATTTGAGGTAATGGCCACCCAGAAGCAGGATGTAAAATAAATCGGTGTATGGACTGCCTATTATATGAATCTACCATACATGATTACATAGACTTTGCTTTAAATCTCCCTTTTTGGATGGTCTACCGGGCATGTTTACATGGAATTTTTACTCTCTCTTTAACTGCTCGCGCTTTGTTGTAGCTTTAATGTTGTCTTTTAATGCTGTAAGATGTTTCTCAATTCCCTGTTATCAAACTTGAGTATGCCTTAATTGTACTGGACTGTATATTGTCCCTCATTACTGTAAGCTGCCTTGAGTCCTTTTCCAAGAAGAAAGGTGAGGTAAAAATACTCAAATCAATCAATCAATCAATCAATCAATCAATCAATCAATCAATCAATCAATCAATAAGGCATGTGTAAGCCCACAGAACCCCAAAATTTGAAGGAATGTACCAACTGAACTGACAGCCCTGTGAACAGGCCCAGGAATATATAAACCACATGACTTCACATAGAAATATACTTATATAAAAGAGAAAGGAAAAACAATTCAGATGGTTTATGTGATTACATCTTAACTGAACAACCTAATGTCAATTTAAAAGATTTCCCTTTGGAACTAAAAATTCAACTGGATTAGATTTACTTGAAGTGTTCTTTTCCTACTAGCTTGTCTGTTTGTGGGTTGCAGAAGAGGGACGACAGAGGAATATGGCCCACAAAATGGAATCTGTGAATAATGGGAGCCAAGTGGTTCAACCTGAGAAGAATGAGAAGGCTCACAAGAGGACCTGGGACCAAGAGATGAGAGATTTATTTAAGGGCAAAGAACTAAAACCAGGTGAAACAATCCATAACGATTCTGTTAGTTGTCTTGGGGAAGGTACCAAACTATGATTCCCTTACATATTCCCAGCAGGGATGGGGTTTGGGACCCCTGTCCAATAATGGGATGATCAGGTTGAGCTGCTTCTGAAGGACCAAGCTGACGTTCCTGAACTCTTTGTGGCAGAACTCTGAGAGAGCTCAGGCCTCAAGCTGTGTGACACTTGCTGGTCTTCTGCACTCTTCACTCTTCCTCCTTTAATGCTTGGCCTTATACCACTCTCACACCTTTCTGTGTAAAAAAACCTACAGAATTACTATCCATTTCCACCTTTCCACCTTGGCAGGACATTTTAGTTGGTGTTCATTCACTCACTCACACACTGGCAAAACTGGAGTTCCTTCTCCAACAAGAATAGAGTACTTGCTCTGTTACAGAAAACCTCCTGAAGTCCTCCTTTCTGTTCTTTTCTCCTTGTTATATTTTGCCTATTCCAACCTTGTTGAAAATCAATCTTTTATTCTGTTGTGGCCCAGACACCAAGATTTCATCTAACCATGACAGGCTTTAGATGCCCTTAGGAGTTGGGTGTGGGCCTGGCTAATACTCTTTCAGTTTCCCAAGGTTACATTTCATAAGATGCAATGCAAGCCAATGGCTTAATCAAGTTATTCCCAACCTTGAGTAACTCAGGCGTTCTTGGACAGCAACTAGCCTTCACCACTAGCTGTGCTGACCAGGATTTCTGGGAGTTGCGGTCCGATAAGATCTGAGGAGCCAAAGTTGGGAATCCCTGCTTGAATCAATAAATTCCAGTTCAAATTAGCATATATTCTGTTCCCCATTTAACTATGTAAAACAATTATAGCATCAAAGCCAGGAAGATATCCCATTGTGTCCTTATAAAATGTTCAGATTCAGTTTCATCATACCGTGGAATTAGGCGTGGGGTTTTCACCGCTTTTTGATGGCAAGTCTCAGAATTTGCTAGGAATTCCCCCAGTGAGAATTATGGGAATGGTTGTCAAAAATGTAAACTATTTACAAGAGTTTTTAATCAGACACAAGTGGTCATGGAAATTTTCAGTGGGCTCTGTTTAGCAACTCTCACAGTGTTGTGAAGCACGTCTCACTTGGTCAGCGTAATTTACCTCAGCACTATTACTGTCAGGGCAGAATTGGGAGAAGGCAAAACCCTCCATGACTTGGGACCTGAATACCTGTCGGAGCGTATCTCCCAGAGGTCAACTGAGGCCAGGCCCACTAGAATGTCGCAGTCGCGCTCACTTAGGGTGGCCACACCCAGGGAGGCGCGGAAGTCGCTCACACGCAACCGCGCCTTCTCTGTGGTGGGCCCCACATTGTGGAACCATCTTCCTAGTGAGCTGCGTCTAGCACAGTCCCTGCCCGCCTTCAAAAAAGCGCTCAAAACCTTGCTTTTTAGGGAGGCATTTGGCGACCTTTTAATCAAATTTTTAACTTAAATTTTTTTTCTTTCTGCCTGTGATGCCTCTTGCTGAGGGTTTCCCCTCTTTTTCTACTAGTATTGTTGACTTGTTGCTCTGTTATTTATTGTTGATTTTAATATTGCTGTAAACCACCCAGAGTTCCTATTGGAAGATAGGTGGTATAGAAATGAAACAAATGAAACAAATTTTGTGTAAACCACCCTGAGTTCCCATTTTGGAAATAGGTGCGGTATACAAGTTTGAAAATAAATAAATAAATAAATAAATAAGGCATGACCATATGCCCTGCTGTGAATTCATTGGATGAAAAGTGAGCTGTGTTTATGAGCAGATAAATTCCGCTTGGGATTGGTTCCAGGCCTCTCCGTGGGTAACGAAAACCATGGATAAGAGAAAATTTAATTTTGTTCCTCTACCAACCGTGGATAACTAACTTAGTGGTTAATGAATCAGTGGATACAGGGGTCCTACCTACTGTATAATCTATAAACCTTGAATTATAAAGTGTAATCCACATCTGTGAAGATTCTCAGTCATCCAGGTTCGTTTAACTGGGAGTTGAGCCATGGCTACTGGACTTCTTTTTTGAGAGATAGAAACGTTTCGCTGTTTATCCAAACAGCTTCATCGGTCTCTCAAAAAAGAAGTCCAGTAGCCATGACTCAACTCCCAGTGTAATCCACAGTTTACCAGAATTCTCTTATCACACATGCTACATCCCAATGTAGATAAACTTTACATAAGAAAGAAAAATGATATATCTATATGTACACACTAATGTACAGCTTACTTAATCATTGAAACGTTTTTCATATTATTACATTCAGCATAGATCTATGCACACACACATACACAATATGTTATCAGGATGTGGATGAACCATTTGTTCACATAAAATGAACGGTGGAATGCAAAGATGAATCTTACTGTCAAAAACACATCTCAGAGTTCAGAAATAGTGAGATGGGTCAGCCAAGCAAACTTTTGTTCCCCCGTCAAAATCTGTAAATCCAGCATTTTAATTCTCCCTTCTTTGGATTTTGAGATTTCTCCCTTTGCCCAGTTACTCTGGGTGTTGTTCCTTCGGACTCAAGCTTTTGAACATAAGCTTTTGACGTCTGGTTGTTTGTCATCCAGTGTTCACTGCTGGCCTCCAGTTTATCTCACCAACCTCTGAGTTGAATTCCTTCTACTTCATTGTTTTAGCTGTTGGGCTTTTTTCATCGACTTTTCCCGACTTTCACTTTAGGACATTCTGGGTGGGTGGGTGGGGGCAGAAATGTTGTGCCTTCAAAAAGCTTCAAGCTCCAGTTCCTCCATGAGAAAGATTTATAAAATCTGCTGCCATTTAAGTGCATTTCCATGTGCCTCTGCAATGTATGCATATGTCTCTTCTCCAGAGGAAGCCACATATAGGCCTATGAGTGAAGAAGCACCTAGGTTATACAGAATTTGGGATGTTAGCCAGAAAACCATTATCCTGACTAACAATATGTTGATAGCAACCCCACGGAATTCCAATGAACCAGGTAATTGGTGAAGCTTTTAATTTTCTTTCCATTTCTCTCCCTCTCTGTTCCAAAGGTATTAATGGTACACTTCCATAAATTCTCGAGCTGAGTAGCAGAGATCCAAGGCATTCCTCCTGTACATGGAACTTAGTGACCATTTTTATTGCTGTTGCATCGCTGACTCCCCAAATTCAGAGGAAAAGATGTGAAGTTTCCATTTCTTTAGCCACTTTACCTCCTGCCTGTCATTTTGTCTAGAGAAGTATTGTCTTTGCGCATTCTGCCATATTCTCCAGACAAGAGAAACACCCTAGATTGATTTCATATTTGACAGAAGATTTGTGGCTGATCTAGGAGAAAAGCTTAAACTGGAAGCCAAAGGCATCCTATTTCTGCTCTATTCCTGCTGTTTTTCCTCCCTGAGCTGGAAGCTTGGTCGAATCAGGCCTAGGTAGGATGAAAAGCTTTCACATTCAATCTCCCATGTGAAGCACTTTTAGGAGAATGAAGAATTAGGGGATTGGTAATTTCAAAAGAATCTGAAAATCTTGAGATTTATCTCCATGTGAAGTCCATGATTTTGACAGTTCAGGACTGGAATACTCTTGTTCCTTATGCTTTCAGATATTCTTTCCAAATACCAGAATAAAGCAATAAAATTTTATGTGGGCCCTGGTCATTCCTGCCTTAGTTTTCTTACTCACCACCAGGAGCTTCTCTTTCACGTCTCCTACACTTTTGTGGTTACCATGAACCAGTATACTACTGTGGTCCAGTGGGATGAGAAAAACAGATGCAAACACAGGGTAGTCCTATACATATACAGTGATACCTTGTATAAAGGAATTAATTCATTCAAAATGAAATTATGTTTGTTATCTTCGTAATTCATTGTCTTGCTAATGCCTCTATAATTGTTCAATAAGCTGCTTTGTACTGAGGCAGATCACCTAGTGCTGTAAAGTGGTACCTTATATAAAGGAATTAATTCATTCCAAATGAAATTATGTTAAGCAAATTTTCCTTTATACAAATTCCCGTAGGAATGCATTGAAAATGGAGTAATCCCATTTTTATGTTGTATGGATTTTCCCCATAGGCAATTATGTTAAGCAAATTTCCCCTATCTCCGGAATTTTTTATGTTCTACAGATTTTATGTTCTACAAGCTGTTATACAAGGGTCCACTGTATTCAGAACGTAACAAAGATACAGAGAAACAGGCAGCAAAATAACAAATAATTAAAGAAAGAAAAAAGGGGTTAGAACGGGAAGAGGGACAGCTGTTTGCACATGTACTTGAAATTCTTGTCTAGCATTACATCGTGACTGCCCCAATCATTGCATCAGAGTTTTCTCCAGTCAAGAGAACATAATCCCACTTTACAAACATGAAACAAAACATGTAGCACATTGAATGGGCGAAGAAGGTATGAGGAGGCGTGTGGGTATTGGTTACATTTATCTAACATCATTGAAGTTTCCCTGGCTGATTACAGTTGGCAGGAGTGCAAGCTCTTTATTTAACACTGGAAGAAAATCAGCTTGGATCAATGCCGGAAAAGGGTCCACAGCTTCATCTTTGAAGTTTAGTTTTTGCCTTACACTAGAATGGGAGGATCTAGGAATGCAAAAATTTAAGCAAACTATATACACTGATCATAACATGTTCCAACATGGACAATGGATTTAGATGTCTCTTCTGCCACTGAGTCTGTTTATTGCCTGTTGTTCTCCAGAGCAATTAATTCGTGTGCTCCCAAATACGAATTTAGATCCAAAAAAGCAACCCATCTTTATGTCACCCAGTGATAAGCACACCCTGTCCTGCATAAAGTCTGGCAGTCGTCCACAGCTGCAGTTAGCGGTGAGTTTCCACACCTTATCATTTAATTTTCCTTCATTGTTATTTGTATTCTGCATATTTCTGATTGAAAATGCAACCTTGTCTGCTTCTCTTTGGAGTCACTGCTCTGTACCACTATTAAGTTTAGAGAATTTTGCAGGCGACTATGTTTTCCTTCCTGTTGCTTCCTTTTTTTAGTCTCATTTTCTGTAACAGATTTATTTATTTATTTATTTATTTATTTATTTATTTATTTATTTTTATTCTTGTACTTATTGGTCGCCCAATTTTCCCATAGGGAACTCTGGGCGGTGTACAACACATCACCAAAACAGCAACTGCCCAACTACAACCACATAACATAACCAAACAGAAATAAACAGTAAAAAGACCTAATAGAATACAAATCATTATACAAATACAGTATAAAAATACTAAAACAAATGGCAGATAAAATAAACATAGCACCACAGACCAATGAAGTGTAATTAAACCATTTTCGCCCTTTAACATCCAGAACAATCATTTTCATTTTCAGATCCAGGGAAAACTGTGGCAGAAGTTATTGTGGGTGAGGATTTGGCACTTGAAGATAAGCTCTCACCATTTCTTCCCATTGGTCATTCAGGGTGGGCTGGTGAGGACAAAGTTGTAAGAGAAAGTCTCCTGCTGGTGAGCAGAAGGTTTCTGAAGACGCACTCATCACTAAGCTGGCACCCATTTCCTCTGATTGATTCAACTTTCTTTTTTTTTTCCCCTTAGGAGGAAAACATTGTGAAGCTTTCCAAAAAAGGAGAGGAACTGTTGAATTTCTCTTTCTACAGCAAGACCGATGGCAGCGTGGAGACCTGTTCTTTTGAATCAGCTGAGTTCCCAGGGTGGTTCTTAAGTACCTCTCTGGAACCAAACAAACCTGTTGGTCTAAGTCAGCAAGGAGGCACAGAGAACACTTTGTTTTACTTTGAAAGAAAAGAACCCCATATGTTTACCCTTCCTTGACATTTGACTTTTTTCTTTTCTTTTTGCGCAATATGGCATGGAATCTGGAACAGAGAGTAGCTCCTTGAGAGTCTTATTTAAGTCTTAGTCTTCTTCTTCTTCTTCTTCTTCTTCTTCTTCTTCTTCTTCTTCTTCTGATGATGATGATGATGATGATGATGATGATGATGATGATGAAGAAGAAGAAGAAGAAGAAGAAGAAGAAGAAGAAAGAAGAAGATGAAGAAAAGAACTTTTTTGGTCCTCAAAGTTGTGGAGAGAATGATGTGTTTTTCTCAGGGTGGTTTAATCTGTAGGTATTCAAAGGCAAAGTTTGTGTAGAGTGGGTGACGGACAGTAGGTTCTTAGGAGTCATTCTACAGGAGGATTTGACCTGGAGTGCCAACACTGAAACACTGGCTAAGAAGGCCCAACAGAGATTATATCTTCTGAGACTTCTCAGGAGGGAACAACTGTCTAAGAAACTGTTGGTAACCTTCTACCGGGGCTTTATAGAGAGCACTATCACTTACTGCCTCTGTGTCTGGTTTGCCAGTTGCACAGTGGCAGATAGAAGGGCGCTCCAGAGGGTTATAAACACTGCTGAGAGGATAGTGGGCTGTCCTCTTCCTCCTTTGGAAGAATTATACAACTCCAGATGCTTAAGAAAGACATCTAGAATTCTGAGAGACCCTTCGCATCCTGGCCACCAATTTTTTGAACTGTTGCCGTCTGGCAGGAGATATAGGAGTCTTAGGTTAAGGACAAATAGACTAAAGAATAGTTTTTATCCCAGAGCGGTATCCAAGTTAAATGCGACAGTTTTAGCACCGTCCTAATCAGTTTTTAAGTAGTGTTTTAAATTTTGTAAGCAATTTTAAGAGGTTTTTAATATCTTGCATGGTGTTTTATGTGTTTTATGTGTTTTGTATGGTTCCTTGTGCAATGGAACAGCACTCTAATTTCGTTGTGCATATCTTGCATATACATAATGACAATAAAAACTGTATTCTATTCTATTACTCTGTTTTAATAATTTATCCCAGAAATAATCACATGACATCTGAAAGCCTAACCATTTTTGGTTTTTAATAAGCTCTTGTGTTATGTAAAGGCATTTGTTCTAAGAAGACAGGATCTGCGTTGATTGGATGGAGGAGCCAACTTTTAAACAAGACCGGACTCCAGCTGCAAGGAGCGTCAGTCTGACACAACATAACCAGTCATATGTAATTTGAGAAATGCTGATGGGTGTGATTGTGTAAAGGACATTCTATGCGGAAATTGCAGCAGAGAGCACCTCTTCTCGCCATTAACGGTACACTTGCTAAACCTGTTCCCTTTAGACTTTCTTCCCCTGTGCTTGACTGGCTGCTTTCAGTGCCATGCCACCAGTGACATGGCAGCTATGGATCTTTTTCTTTCTCTCCTCTTCTTCTGTTAGGATTGACGCGGAAGGTAAGGAGGTGGCGGGGGTGCATCGGTGCATTTACAAAAGAGATGTTAACCGGATGAGATGAAAGAGAAGACTGAGGATCTGCCCAGATGGGTGGGTGGGCTGGCTTTAGGGGTGGCCTGGTTTGTTTTCAAAGGTTCCTAACTTCATGCAATCTATCTTATCTTGCACTTGAGCAATCCTTCTGCTCATACTGGAGATGTTTATTCAGCAGTGAGAAGCATCCAGACTGGTTTTGGGATGACCATTTAACTCGTGAGCAAGTAGGGAACAGCGGAGGACACCAGTGGCATGGAAAGCTCACAGTGGTGGTAACTGTAATAGCACAAGGGGCAAATGTTGGGGAGGCAGAAAGGAAGTAATTCCCCTTTTCCTGATTTTTCTCTTTAGGTACGGCTGTGCTGGGGCTGCGCTGCCTTGTGGGAGGCAGAACCAGAGCAGGTGACCCAAAAATTGGTGTTCTATTCTTTAGGAGATTGAGAGGGGGGGGGTTAAAGAAAGCCAGGGAGAGATGCTATCACCTGTTGATAAATGGGGGAAGAAGATGGGTAGAGATAACTTTCTTTGTACATAGAGTACGTGACATAGCTAAACCAGAAATGCATCTACCTAGCATGATACACATAATACCATCAGTGTATCTCATTTATCTAGAACCATGCTGCATCCATCGATAAACATTTTTTAAAAATAAAGTAGTAGGGAAATTAAAAATGAAAGAGGGGTTGTTCCACTTCTCCATTAAAATACTACAACCCACCTAAATAGTCACAGGGATGTACCCTCAGAGACCACCTGCAGCTCTGTTAAAGTGTGAACTAATGATCTGCAATGATTGACTTGTAAAACTGAGTCGAAGATTTCTCCCTTAAAGTCCACCCAACCTAGGGCTGTGTCTCATGTGGCATCTTCAAGATGGGAGGGGAAAGAGAATGATCTACGTTTTTTTTTGTTCTGGTATGGCTTTATCATTCTCATCTCAGGGTGCAGTCACATGTGCCCAAAGGATCCCAGTTATGTCTAGATGTAGGTGTTTGCTGAATGGAAACCATAAAGTGGATTTGGGCTTTAAAATGCTGGTTGAGATTACACTTTTCAGCAGAACGGCTACGTTTATTTTATGCTTTCTGACTCTCATCTCACCATTGCCAGTGGCTATCTCTGATGCAATATAAAATTAGGTCCACAGGTATACCCTTAGAACATATCAGCATTCTTGAGCAGTAACAGGACCTAAGAACTCTCACCCAGAGGCTGTGGGACATGGAAATACAAGAACTATTATTAGTTACAAGCCCATTATTAAAAGACCCGGCTTGGCTGTGGACGATTTGTCCAACTATCGTCCCATAGCCAATGTTCCCTTTTTGGGCAAGGTGATTGAGCAAGTCGCCGCCCTGCGTCTCCAGTCGTTCCTGGAGGAGAACCATGTCCTGGATCCTTTCCAGTCCGGGTTCAGGCCGCGTCATGGGACCGAAACGGCCCTGGTCGCGCTGCATGATGATCTGTTGAGGAGGGCTGACAGGGGTTGCTCTACCCTGCTGGTCCTTCTCGACCTGTCAGCGGCTTTTGATACCGCCGACCACAGTATCCTGCTGGAGCGGCTCTCGGAGGTTGGGATTGGAGGCCAGGCCTTGGCCTGGCTCCGGTCCTTCCTTGGGGGCCACACCCAGCGAGTGAGCTTGGGGGGTGAGTTGTCGGCTCCCTGGACACTCTCTTGTGGGGTGCCTCAGGGGTCATCACTCTCCCCAATGCTCTTTAACATCTATATGAAGCTGCTGGCTGAGATCATCCGGAGTTATGGAGTCTGCTGCCATCAGTACGCTGATGACACACAGCTCTATCTCTCCTTTTCCACCTGTGCAGCGGAGGCCGTCGGGACCCTTGATCGTTGCCTGGCTGCGGTACTGGACTGGACCAGGTCCCACAGGCTCAAGCTCAACCCAGGCAAGACCGAGGTTATGTTCTTCGGGGGCTCGTCGGAGGGGTACTGTGGCCCTCTTCCCAGTCTGGGTGGGTCTGCCCTCCAGCTGGCGCAAAGAGTGAGGAATCTGGGCGTCGTCCTGGACCCGGATCTGACCCTGGAACCTCAGGTGTCAGCCGTGGTCAGGTCGGCCTTTTACCATCTTAGGCTTATCGCCCAGATTCGGCCGTACCTCGATGAGGGCTCCTTGAGGACTGTGGTACAGGCACGGGTCATGTCGAGGCTGGATTACTGCAATGCTCTCTACATGGGGCTTCCCTTGAACCTTGTTCGGCGATTGCAGCGGGTCCAGAATACGGTGGCCAGGCTGGTGGTTGGTGCGCGCCGCTATGACCGCGCCACCCCTATCCTGGCTCGCCTACACTGGTTACCCGTTGCCTCCCGAATAAGGTTCAAGGTGTTGGTTTTGGTTTACAAAACCCTCCATGGCTTGGCCCCGGCTTATTTGGCGGAGCGTTTCCCCTGACAATTAGACTTGGCCCGACCCACCTGCGCCTCGGTGGCCTTATCACTGCAGACGGTCAATCCGAGGGAGGCCCGTAAGGCTGGTACTCGTGGACGGGCCTTCTCGGTAGTGGCTCCATCTATTTGGAATAAACTTCCCAGTGACATACGGCAGGCTCCATCGCTGGCAGCGTTTAAGAGGAATCTTAAGACCATCCTCTTTCGAGAAGCTTACGGCGATGTCTAAGGTCCCACTCTGGTTCCCCCCCCGCCTAATTACTCCTGGACATCGTTGTTTTGTTAATTGTTGTTTGCAATCGATTTTTATCTGTTTTTATTCTGATGTTGTGAACCGCCCAGAGTCCCCATTGTGGGAATGGGGTGGTATACAAGCGTAAATAAATAATAATAATAATAATAATAACTTCTCTCACAGGCAAATAGAACTGGTTCTCCTCTGTCAGGTGATGACCTCCCACTATGCGGGTCTCCAGCGGGCTACCTAACTTCAGTTTGGGCACTGCAGGCTTGTAGAGCATTCATGCTGGCTAGATTAAATGTGCTTGCCTCAGCTCTTCTTTAGGGTACATTCAAGGGAACCCCACATCAAGAAAGATTCTGCACAAGTGAAACAGGGGTCCCTTAAATTCTTTCACATCCTCTCCTACACTGCCCTCTCTATGAACAAATTAGGAGAGGTTTGATTTACCCTCCGTTGAACAAGTTTCAAGGTCGTACAACTAGATGGCTAGTCTGGTATGGTGGGTCTGACCAGACTGCTCACACTGCAATGCTGATTGGAAAGTTCTTTTTAGCTGCAACTTTCAGGAGGGCGAATCCCGTTTTCAGACACCTAATTGCTCAATGCATTTCTCTTCGTTTATTTTGCCCAGACAGACTAAACCATGCTCTATCAGTAAAATATAAAACTGTGAAATGGAACCTCAGATCAACACCAAATTTCACATAGATGTACCAGAAAGTCTGCTCTTGGTCTGTGCTAAATTTGGTAACATTTGGCCAAAGAGTTTTTGAATTCGGATTAACAAACAAGCCCAATACTCTAACCCCCCCCCCAGAAGCAACTAACTTTTGGGGAGGTCCTGGCAAAGATATGGATATGGAAAACCGAGTTTATTGGGTCTTTAGCACTAAACTGAGTACTGAAATCATAGATAAAAGAAAATTTGAATACCCGGGGAGGGAATATTTTGCTTTAACTGCTTTTTCTTCCTCCAATACAATTAGATAAATTATGAGCTTAAAGACCATTTAATTCCTGTTTTTTTAACCCGTAACACTTCTGAAATCATTCCTTTATAGGACAGTATTCTAGGCAATCAGAATGCATCGCTAGGGTCACTTTTAAACCACATTATTCCATACGATTTTTAGATGTTATCCTCCCTATACCAATGTCAGATTCTGGATCCTATTGTAACTCCACCAGAAATCACTGGACCACAAGCACATGGCTTTGCAGTGTAACAAACCCTGCATCTGAAGAATGGATCCTCATAGATCCATATGATTTTTTTTGCAGGATCACACTCAAACCACTCTCCAAATATGGATCCAATACACAACCCAATGGATCCACATTCCTTTTCTGCAGGGTTATCCCCAAACCACTGCTCAGACTAATGTAGGTCCCATCTCTTTCCACAGACTTAAAGACAGAAATCAGGATTCAGGAGTCCGCCAGTGCATGGCTTTGCAGTGATGCAAAACACCAATACAGTATAAGAGACATGATGGATCCAAATGATTTTTCTGCAGGACTGTCCCCAAAACCACTCTCCAAAACATAGGCCCAAATCAGGCCAATCCTGTAGGTTACACTACAGAAACCATGCTCCCCACCCACCCAGCACATGGCTTTAGAGTGGACCTCTTTTCTCCATGTCCCTCTTTGGGCAGCTGCTGGAGGAGGCAACGATGGGAAACCCATGCTCCTGCTGCCACGGGGCCACTGGCTCAAGAGCACGACAAAAGCAGCTCATGCTAGCTAGTGAGAAGGTGGAGGTAGCATTGATGGGCGAAGTGAGTGTGCA
This sequence comes from Phrynocephalus guinanensis, assembly GCA_037367245.1. Lineage (NCBI taxonomy): Eukaryota > Metazoa > Chordata > Lepidosauria > Squamata > Agamidae > Phrynocephalus > Phrynocephalus guinanensis. The sequence continues at coordinate 10,177,698 of CM074745.1, read as the reverse complement.
GCATCGGTGGTATTGGGCTGACGGTACATCACACACCGATCCACAACTGAAGATCGTGCCCATCTCTAGTGTGTATGCTTCTCCACTGTACATGTTGCACGTGTTCACACCTTTGCGTCACCATTTCATTATGTCCAAAACAGCTCTCAAAACATATTGGCACGGGGGAGACTCTAGCTGCTGTAAAGATGGGATTTGGTGGCCCTAATAGGGCGAGAAGCACAAGCACGCTTAAGAGAAGCAGCAGCTTTTTTAAGGTAACACAGAGGCAAACAGGCATACATATATAGACAAACCATTCCCAATGCAGTAGGGGTGTTAGGAAGGGGCGACTAATGGGATCTGCTCTTGCTTTCTAACACCACAGGCTGAAATCTCACAAAGGCTTTTATAGTCTCTTGACTAGTGGAAAATCCAGTGTCAGTAGTTTTCAGGCATTAAGTGGTGTGGTGGAAAGCCACCTGCTATTCTATTTTTAACTCACAGGTCACGATGGCCACAATGACTCCACAAGTGTTTCACCTAATAAGATGACTTTACTGGAAGCAGAAGTCAAATTGACCTTTACTCCAGAGTTCCCCTCATTAATGCATTTCATTGGATACATACAGCATATTAAATTGGATATTAATCTCATCTGAACATTACATTCAAACAGTTCTCAATTCTGTCTTCTCCTGTCATGTATAGTTAAATACTCCTGTCTTAAAAAGCCAGGGAATTCAATTGTTAATAAACAATCGGATGAATGCGGCATATTGTGCTTCTGCGCCCATGATTCAAAAAGCCAGGAAACGGCCTGACATTGCTGCAAAATAGCATGCCTGCGTTGCCAGCAGGAGAAAGGATGCAAAAGGCATCCTGAGCTTTGACAACACCAATGGCAGCAGTCAAGATGGTCTCCCAGGATAGCCTCTTCTGCTCACTAGCATGCACACTTTTCAGCCCTGAGAATTCCTTTGTGTTTGGGTGAGAAGTAGTGAACTGATGAAAAAAGGAGTCAGCTTCTGGGATTTTCCCTTGTGTGGTGTCACTTTGTGAATGATAGTGATGCTCAGGGATTCCTGTTCAACACCTTTACTTTGGCCTATGGAAGCTCTCATCGTTCTATGATTCTCCATGTGTGTGTGTGTGTTGCGTTGTTACAGTCATTACTGAATCTTTGTGACCCCATGCCCATGGAGTTTTCTTGGCAGGAATACTGGAGTGGCTTGCCAGTTCCTACTCCAGGCGCCTACAGCACCTGGTGGTCTCTCATCCAAGTACTAACCAGGGCCGACCCTGCTTAGCTTCCGAAATCAGGCAAAATCAGAAGTGCTTAGGGCATCTAGGCAGCTACTGTGATTCTCCATAGTATTTCATATATACATGAAAACCTGAAAGAAGCTGTCCAGCATTTTGTCACCTGGTACCGCCAGTGTGCTTGATCACACCCAACTCCATATGCTTTTAAAGATATTCCAGGGGGCCTTTATCTCAGTCTCTCAGGCCCCAGTGTGTGGTCACTCAGCCCCAACCCCACCCACTGCTAATTTTACCCTAGAATCTACAGTAAAAGTCATGGGTTTTTTATTTCATCATTTTAAAAATTTAGTGTTCAAAACAGCAGAATTCTTGAAGGAACACAAAATCAATTGAGTCAAATATTTTGACTCTAGCTCTAAGAATCCCCACACAGTAAACCAGTGGTAGAGAAAGACAGGTATTATATCTCTATGGAGAACCAAATCCTGCCACTCCTTAACGAATAAAAACATCTTTAACATTTGTGCCATTGGGTGGCCGTTAAGCGTCTCATAACTTCTTGACAAACAATATTTCTAATGATGTTTCAGGTCATATAATCTACTTCCCACTACTGGCAAGAAGTAGTTAATAATTAAGCCAAAGAAAGATGTACTCCATGTCTATCCTTAAAAAATACAACATGCCATTAACCAAAGCTAACCAAATGATTTTCAACAGAGAGAAATGTAGAGTCGTGCACCTAGGCACAATAAATGAATTGCACAGATATAGGATGGGAAACATCTGTCTGGAGAATAGTACATGTGAAAGGGACCTGGGAGTCTGGGTAGACCACAAATTGAACACGAGCCAGCAGTGTGATGCAGTAGCCAAGAAAGCCATTGCAATTCTTGGTTGCATCAACAGAAGCATAGTGTCTAGATCAAGGGAAGTGATAGTACCACTCTATTTTGCTCTTGTCAGACCACATCTGGAGTACTGTGTCCAGTTCTGGGCACCTCAATTTAAAAAGGATGTTGACAACCTCAAACGGGTCCAGAGGGGGGCAAGCAGGATTGTTAAAGTACTGGAAGAAATGTCTTACAAGGAGTGGCTTAGGGAGCTGGGAATATTCAGCCTTACAAAAAAGGTTGAGAGGGGATATGATAGCCATAGCCATGTTTAAATATTTGAAAGGATGTCATATTGAAGAGGGGACAGGTTTATTTTCCATGGCTTCAGAGACTAAGACTTGGAGTAATGGTTTCAACCTACATTTGAACATTAGGAAGAACTTCCTGACAGTTAGAGCTGTTCAGCAGTGGAATATGCTGTCGGGAGCACTGTGATGGGGGTTCCTGCATGGTAGGGGGTTGGACTGGATTGGCCTTGAGGTCTCTTCTACCTCTATGATTCTATGATTCTTTGAATATGTTTTATAACAGAACAGGCAACATCGGAGGAGCTGTGAACCCTTGTTTTCCACCCACCCACACCGTTTAGTGGGCTGCATAACAGTCTCACAGTTCTTCATGTTTCCCAGAAATCTTGGAAGAACAATTTAAATGCAACACATGCACTCTGGCTAGTCATAAATAGGAAGTGAGGAACTGGTCACTTCAAGTTTCTAGAAAAGGCTAACTCTGAAATAATGTGACTCAAAGGCAAAATTACATATGAATGGCATATTTAATCCCTTGTTATTGTTTATGTTTTCCCTAGCTTTTGAACATCACTTCAAATCCTTTTTAATACTGCCCTACACTTATCTAGTGACTTATCCCACCCAGTAGCACATCAACTAATGGTCAGAAATTAGAGGAAAACAGAGATACATCACTATTTTTATAAAATAAAACTTTGGGGCAATGGGCACCCAGGAGCAGGATGTAAAATGAATCAGTGTGTGGCATGCGTAGCCTACAGAAGCCATGCAAATACCAAGAAAAGTACCAACACCTGACAGCTCAGGAGTATATATACCACATGACTATACATATAGATCAGCTGCCTAGATGCCCTAAGCACATCCGATCTCGCCTGATTTTGGAAGCTAAGCAGGGTCGGCCCTGGTTAGTACTTGGATGGGAGACCACCAGGGAATAACAGGTGCTGTAGGCGCCTGGAGTAAGGAACTGGCAAGCCACTCCAGTATTCCTGCCAAGAAAACTCCATGGACATGGGGTCACGAAGGGTCGGTCATGACTGTAACGACGCAGCACACACACACACATACATATAGATATACTTATATTAAAGAGGAAGGAAAAAAACAATTCAGATAGTTTGTGTGATTACGTCCTAAGTGAACAACTTCGTGTCAACTTAAAAGATTTCCCTTTGGAACGAAAAACTGAACTGGATTAGATTTACTTGAAGTGCTCTTTTCCTACTAACTTGTCTGCCTCTGGGTTGCAGAAAACGAACTGCAGAGGAATAAGACCCACAAAATGGAATTTGTGAACAACAGGAGCCAAGTGGTCCAACCTGAGAAGGCTCACAAGAGGTCTTGGGATCAAGAGATGACAGATTTATTTAAGGGCAAAGAACTAAAACCAGGTGAAACCATGTTTCTGTTAGTTGTCTTATGTGTAACAACTATGTAAAATATTTAAGGCATCAAAGCCAGGAAGACATATCATTTAGTGTCCTAATTAAATGTTCACATTCAGTTTCATCCTACCGTGGAATTAGGCATGTGGTTTCCACAGCTTTTTGATGGCAAGTCTCAGAATTTGCTAGGAATTCCCCCAGTGAGAATTATGGGAATGGTTGTCAAAAATGTAAACTATTTACAAGAGTTTTCAATCAGGCCTAAGTGGCCATAGAAGGTTTCAGTGGGCTCTGTTTAGCAACTCTCACAGTGTCGTGAAACACATCTCACTTGGTCAGCGTAATTTACCTCAGCACTATTGCTGTCAGGGCAGAATTGGGAGAAGGCATGCCATGTGCCCTGGTGTGAATTCATTGGATGAAAAGTGAGCTGTGTTTATTTGCTGATAAATAAGTACAGTATATAATCAATAAACCCTGAATTAACAACAGTGTAATCCACCGTTTAGCAGAATTCTCTTATCAAACACACTGCATCCCAGTGTTGCCAAACTTTACATAAGAAATAAAAATGATATATCGATATCTACACAGTAATGCACAGTTTTCTTTATTACTGACACTATTTTCCTATTATTACAAATTCAATGTAGTCTATGCATGCACATACATACACAAAATGGAATGTTATCAATATGTGAACGAACCATTCTTTCACATAAAATGAACTGTGTGTGGAATGCAAAATGAATCTTACGGTTGAAAGCACATCTCAGAGTTCATAAATAGTGACATGGGTCAGTAAAGCAGACATTTGTTCCCCTGTCAAAATCTGTAAATCCAGCATTTTAATTCTCCCTTCTTTGGATTTTGAGATTTCTGCCTTTGCTTGGTGACTCTGGGTGTTGTTCCTTAGGATGAGCGTTTCAATTTAAGCTTTTGACCTTGGGTTGTTTGTCATCCAATGTTCACTGCTAGCATCCAGCTTTTCCCACCAGCCTCTGAGTTGAATTCCTTCTTCTTCAGTGTTAGTTTTTATGCTTTTTGCATCTACTCTGGCTGAATTTCACTTTAGGAAATTCTGGGGAGCCAGAGTTTTTGTGCCTTCAAAAAACTTTAAGCTCCAATTACTCAATGAGAACAATTTCTAATATCTGCTGCCATTTAAGTGCATTTACATGTGCCTCTGCGATGTATGCATATGTTTCCTCTCCAGACTATATCACAGTGCCTTTGAGAGAAGAAGCACCTAGGTTATACAAAATTTGGGATGTTAACCAGAAAACTATTACATTGAAGAACAACAGGCTGATAGCAACCCCACCGAGTTCCAATGAACCAGGTACTGTCATTGGTGGAGACTCCCCCTGTCTCCTTATCTTTCAGAGAAATTATTTCTGAATGTCTGAGGAGAGTTATGAAGGTTTCTGAGGGCCATGGCAATTCTTTCAAATCTACTAATGCAAAACAATTGATTTAATTTTTTATTCTGCCACTGAATCTGTTTATTGTCTGTTATTCTCTAGAGCAGTTAATTCGTGTGCTCTCAAATACAAGTTTAGATCCCCAAAAGGGGATCCCCATCTTTATGTCACCCAATGATAGGCACACCCTATCCTGCATAAACTCTGGCAGTCATCCACAGCTGCAGTTAAAGGTGAGTTTCAAAACCTTATTTAATTTTTTTCATTGTTATTTGTATTTTGCATATTCTCCTGAGCTGTTGTCCTGTACTGCTACAGTATTAAATTTAGAAAAATTTACAGGAGACTACACTTAACTTCCTGATGCTTCTTTTGTAAGCCTGATTTTCTGTAAAAGTGCCATGAAGTATCAGTAAAGCATATTTCTTATTTTACATCCAGACAAATCATTTTCATTTTCGGATTCAGGGTAAACTGTGGCAGAAGTTATTATGGGGAAAACACCACAATCCAGATGATCAGATTATGTTGCTCACATGAGAGTGGTTGTTTGTCCAGGAGTGAGATAGCAATGTAACACTTTTTGTCCCAAAATTCAATCCCTTCCACCCTTTTTTTCAGAGACCAGTAACCAAATCTTGTGTATGGAATCGAAGGATAGTTTGCAAAGACAGGTTTTAGAAAGCTGAGAAGCATTTTGTATTGAACGGTCAAAGCAAAAGCAAAGCAAAGTGTTCTGCTTATATACATCTGTGTTGTTCCTCCCCTCAGAAACTGTTTAAACACTGGAAGCTATACTAGATTTGTACTGATTTTAAAAAAGCCAATGCCTGATGGTGGATTTTAAATAGAAATGATTAGGAATAAAAAGGAGCCAGACTCGAAAGCAGTTACCTGTAGGGCTAATGATCAACGTTCACTGTAAAGTGTCTCCACAGGTGGGCATACAAAGTTTCATTTGCACCACACAGCGGTGGCCAAGGTCAATGCCTATTTACTTCTGGGTCTTATTTTTATTGACTGATTGATTGATTTTTACAGTTTATATGCCGCCCACTACCCAAAGGTCTCCGGGCGGCTTACAATCTTGGCTGAGCTCCTCCCCCCATGGCCGAGGCTCCCACACAGTAAAGGTATAAATTAGAGGCCAAGTTGTTAATAAACAGAAATCAAATGCAGTAGTTGACAGTTGGCAGCTGAGGTCAATGCCTATTAACTTCTGGGTCTTATCTGGATTGTCATTGCATAAAAGATAGATAGATAGATAGATAGATAGATAGATAGATAGATAGATAGATAGATAGATAGATAGATAGATAGATAGATAGAAGCTTCACTCTTCTGCTTCCTGTTTTTACTTCCATCCAAATTCACCAAATTGCTTGGTTCTCCTGTATATTCTACTTTTGTATCCTAGTCATCTATGATTATCAGCATCACCTCTGTTGGTGAGCAATCAGTTGCTTAAAGCTCCTGATTTCTGTCATGCTTCTCACCTTTTTCCACAGCATTTTTCAACGGATTTGGCACTTGAAGATAAACTCTCACTGTTTCTTCCCGTTGGTCATTCAGGGTGGGCTGGTGAGGACAAAGTTGTAAGGGAAAGTCTCCTGCTGGTGAGCAGAAGGTTTCTGAAGATTCATTCATCACTAAGCTGACACAATTTCCTCTGATTGATTCAACTTTCTTTTTTTTTCCTTAGGAGGAAAACATTGTGAAGCTTTCCAAAAAAGGAGAGGAACTGTTGAATTTCTCTTTCTACAGCAAGACCAATGGCAGCGTGGAGACTTGTTCTTTTGAATCAGCTGAGTTCCCAGGGTGGTTCTTAAGTACCTCTCTGGAACCAAACAAACCTGTTGGTCTAAGTCGGCAAGGAGGCACAGAGAACACTTTGTTTTACTTTGAAAGAAAAGAACCCCATATGTTTACCCTTCCTTGACATTTGGCTTTTTTCTTTTCTTTTTGCGCAATATGGCATGGAATCTGGAACAGAGAGTAGCTCCTTGAGAGTCTTATTTCATTCATTCATTCATTCATTCATTCATTCATTCATTCATTCATTCATTCATTCATTCTTCTTCTTCTTCTTCTTCTTCTTCTTCTTCTTCTTCTGATGATGATGATGATGATGATGATGATGATGATGATGATGATGATGATGATACCTAACAAATGAAAAGCACATTTTTGGTCCTCAAAGTTGTGGAGAGAATGATATGTTCTTCTCTGGGTGGTTTAGTATGAAGGGATTCAAAGGCATATCACCTACTATGAATTCATCAGGCAATAAATCTGAAGAAGTGACCCATGATCTATGAAATCTTACATTGCAAGGTCCTTTACTATTCCTCAATAGCAAAGATACCCTTCCTGTATCATTGGACAAAAATCTCCCAAATCCCTAATCCTAGTCTTGTTTCTGGGTATGGGATTTGGGAAGTTTTTGAAATAAAAATGGGGAAATTATTCCATGTTTTCTTCCAGATCTAAGTGTTACACTGTGATCTCAGAAATATATTTGTACATAAATAAGAAACAAGTTTCTTTTCTGAGATCGGTATTGTTTTTGCTTCAACAGCCCAACAGTTCCCCTTGAAAATTTTCAAAATATATTTCTTTATGGAAGAAATATATATTAAGGTCAATCTCAATCACATGTTATATAAGTACATTCTATCTGGGCAAAAAATATATATCCAGGTTTTGCTTTCATTTTGCTTCAGTATCATACCATTCCCCTTCCTTTTGGGCAGCCCTTGTTTAGCCTCTTTGTCTTGAAGACTCCACTCTGCTTTGCTTTTTGCAGGACTTGGTTCCTCCTTTTCAGTAGGGAAAGCCTTGGGCTTGAGAAGCCTGTTAAGAAGTGCCTTTCCATGCTGAAAAGAAGGCATGACTGATAAGAAGCCTTGCAAGAGTAAAGCAGAGAGGAGGGCAATCAAGTAGAGAAGATTCCACAGCCAGGTATGTAAACCATGGTGTCGATATGGACTTCTAACCAACTAATGTTGTGTGCTTTAGCATTTTGTGTATACAGTATGTGTTCTATGGCAGGCCTGCACAACAGGTAGACCGTGGGCTACCAGTAGCCTGCAAAGGGTTCAAAAGTAGCCCGCCGCCCCTCAATTTAAAAAGTGAGGGGATAAGTTCTCCACTCCTCCCTCCCCCATCCCAAGGACCACCACTGCCCCAGCAAAGTTCTGGGTTTGCCAGCCCACTGTCTCAACTGCATGGGGCAGTTCAAGGGCTATGACACATTGAAATCTGTTCCATCTAGAACAGATTAATTGTTTTTCAATGCATTCCTATGGGAAACCGCTGCTCTACTTAGACTTTTTTTTTTACTTATGAGAATGTGCTCGGAACAAATAAAATTCGTAAGTAGAGGTTTTAGTGTAGTAGCCCTCAGGTACTTTGAGCCGGAAAAAGTAGACCTCAGCATGTTCAAAGTTGAACAGCCCTGGTCTATGGGACCCCAGAAGGTTTCATCTGAGTTTCCGTTATTTCTTATGGGGAAATTTGCTTTGATATAAGAGTGTTTTGGGTTACAAGTTTGTTTCTGGAACAAATTATGCTTGTAAACAAGGTATTACTGTAATGGAGACTCAGATGATTCGTTCAGATGATTCAAACTTTTTGGGTGCATTTCTCCAGTGGTGGAAAGGTCGAGAATTGATCCTTTGTTGTTTCCATGCCAGTTCTGTGCATTCTGCATTTGGGGGGGGGTAGGGGGGTTGACTTTTTCTTCCTTTTTTCTGACCTCTGGAATGGATTCATTGGCTTTCAGTGCACTCTTATGGGAAACCATAACATCCCGGGAAACACATTCATTACTTAAACCGAAGTACCACTGTATTAATGTTTATTCCTAGACAAGTGTGATGCATTTTAGATCTTAATCTTTTCAAATCAGAACATAAATGGATTTAACTTTTGTCGTACTTTATTGCACTGCTGTGCTGTTTTCCTATAAATTTTGCCGCAGCCCGCGTGATTAAGGACTTAATAGAATTTGTTGTTCTTCATTGCTGGCCCAGGCTCTCCCTTCTGAGGCTTGAACCACAAAGGTGCCGTTCTTCCTTTCTGCCACAGAGGGGTGTCATTGCTTCTTCTTCTTTTCAGGACTGTGGCATATGCCTGAGAAAGTATTTTGCTATTGTGGAGCAGCGGTGTTGCATGGGTTGCCAGCACTTGGAAGAAGGCAAAATGTCCCCCCCCCTAATTTCCCCCCTTAAGGTGAAAGCCCCTTTGCCCCCCCCATGCTATGCAACTGCTACAGACTGCCTGTACTTCGCATTGCTCTCCTTGCCTTCCTATTCCTACTCCTTCATCAGTGCAAATGTTACTAATAGCAAATAGGGAAAGTATAATGGCATCTGTATACTGGAAAGTATACTGCGGATTAGAGATGGGCACGGAACGAACAATTTTTCATTTTCGTTGTTCATTTTTTGTTTCATTACGCAACGAAACGACAAACAAAATTTGTCCCTAAAATGAAACGAAACGAACAGAAACACGGGGATTTTTGTCGCGTGTTTCGTTTCCGTTACTGCAATGAAGTGAGGAGCTTTAAATGCTAAAAAAAAATCATTAAAAATTGGAATAAATGGTAACGAAACGGTAACAAAACGGTAACAAAACAAAAATGAATTTTTTGAAAATTTTCACGAACAACGGAAATGAAACGAAACGGACCTCTAAACGACAAACGACAAACAAAACTCTATTTTTTCTATTTGTGCCCATCTTACTGCGGATTACTGTCCACATCTTGAAAGAAACTCCTTCCATTCCACTTCAGCTTTCTACAAGAGCTCCCACTAAAGTTTGTTGGTACTAAAGCTGATTTAATACTTTTGCATTGTGTTTCGTGGTTTTTTAAACTGCTGAAGCAATTGCCATTCTGAAATGGATTATTATGAATGTCACTCTATTAAAAATAGTGTGATCACTGGCAGTGCAATCAACCTTTTGGTAGAACAAGTGTCATTTATTATGTTGTTAGGGTGGTCACATGGGATAGTTTCAGGACAAAAAAAAAGTTTAAATTAAAACATAAATAAAAATTAAAGAGTAACAAACATAATGCACCAGAACATTGTAATGTTATCAATAGCACAATGTGTGGCATTACATTAAACATGCTATATACCCCCTTTCACCCTATAGGCATATAAAACAAACAAACAAACAACAACATATATGGAGTAGATTTATTGAATATGTGCTTGTACGAGATAAGGGTAAGGCTTCCACACAACAATCGATTTTGTTCTGGAGGGGAGGATAATGACTGTAAATAAGAGTGATCCTGTTGATGAAGGGGTGCACTGTTGTTGATGTTACACCCCGAGAGGCCAGACGTACCTCCACCAGAAATCGGGCCTTCTCGGCGGCCGCTCCATCGCTGTGGAACAGCCTCCCCAGTGAAGTGTGCTCTGCAGAGTCCCTGCTGGCCTTTCGTAGAGCGATTAAAACCATTCTATTTCGCGAGGCCTTTGGTGACCTAGCTTAAAGATTTTTTTCCCGCCATCTGCAGTCCGTTCACCCCACTGCTCGACGCCCACGAGCGATAAATACTAACGTAGGGTGTTCGTGATTTTATGATTGTATTTTACTGTTTTTAATTCTGTTGTTTGTTGAAGATTATGATTTGTATATCCTGTGTTTACTAGTTCTGTAAGCTGCCTAGAGTTCCCTTAGGGAAGATGGGCAGGGTATAAATTTAATTAATTAATTAAATAAATAAATAAATAAATAAATAAATAAATAAATAAATAAATAAATAAATAAATAATTAAATAAATGTGTTGTCTTTTTTGTAATTTGTATAATATATTTTTTTAAAAAATGCTGTATCCCCCCTTTCACCCTATAGGCATATGACAAAAACAAACAAACAAACAAACAACAAAAACCCAACAACCAGCAAATTCCTTTCTTTGCTTATGGAGAGGCAACACAATTTTTATGACATGTGGAGAATAACCGCCCTGAGTCCCCATTGTGGGGAATAGGGCGGTATACATAAGCTAAAAATAAATAATAAATAAATAATAAATTTAAGGTTAAACTACGTGGAGAAGATATATGGTTGATTTTAAACTATTAAGATCTAAATATTTCCTTACTTGTGTCCTTTTCATATCCCAGCGAAGCCTGGTTCTAACTACACAGTGAATGCCAGGGGATTAGTTAGGGTCAGGCATTAAGTGGACAGATTTGAAGAACTGCAAAGCCATCTGTTTGTCTGTTGGGAGAACAGACAAATGTTTCAGTCCAGGGTAAGACAATCAAGAGAAACCTGAGGTTACCTAAGGACTCCGAAGTGGTAACATAGTCTGGGACAGAATTTGAAGCGTTACCTTCTGGATCACAACTGACAGTGGACAAATAAGCTGGGAGACCAATCCATCTAATAAAAGCCTGAAACTGGTTTATTACACATACGGGCTTCAGGCAACAAAACAGACATCTAAATAAATAAAAAATCTAGAATAGTGCATTGTTCAAATGAGGTGGTATAAAAACCTAAACAATAAATATATCTCCTCAACAGCTTCATATCTCATTGGCTCTGAAGAGAGAGAGAGAGAGAGAGAGAGAGAGAGAGAGAGAGAGAGAGAGAGAGAGAGAGAGAGCATTCCCAGTGAGATGGTGTGAAGTTACAGCTGTTGCTGAACTGATTTACCGTAATTGTAGAAAAGCACACAAAGCTTCTGGGTAAATGGTCCAGGTCTACAATTTTCAGAATTCATCTGTTCAGAGATATAATGTGCTATTTATTACATATTTTGATGTGCTGAATTCAAATATGAAAAAACAACTGATAGTCTAATGTTTACAATATATTTTATGGTTCTAAATTTTAAGGCCATGCATATTGAGTAGATAATAGAGTTTTAATCATAAATTGTAAACCTTGGCTTTTTCATGTGTTTAGGGTTGCCCCTACATGATATTTATCTTGTCTTGTTTATGTAACATTTTAAAAACCACAAAATGTTATTTTTACCCACATAAATTAGTCCTATTCAGTGTCTACTCAGTGCTTCTTGGCTTGTCTCTTGTATTCATTAAACCAGGCATGTCCAAACTTCGGGGGGGGGGGACTGTGGGAGTTGTGGTCCACAACATCTGGAGGGCCGAAGTTTGGACATGTCTGCTATAGACCATCTTGACTTGCATTAAACGGAGCATCTCTTGTCTCTGTCCAGTAATAGTTTGCAAACACTGATGAGCTCCACTAGCCTCTGTAGCATTTATCCATTGTTGCACTGTCCTGCTGAAATCACTCGCCGGTGCTCATTGCAGTTTCACCGGGGGTGGGAGGGGTATCTAGATGAAAGTGCAAAAAAAATGTATCTTTTATGACATGTTGCAACCAAGGCTTTCATGTGCCTCGAGGGGGTCTACCAACAATAATCTGTAGTTGTCTTCCTTGTTTCTGATAAAATGTTATTGCCACTATCATGGAGGCTTTCCGTGATGTCTTTTCCTTGCATCAACTTGAAGACATGGTAATCTTGACCACATGCATCATCTAGAACAGGCATGTCCAAACTTCGGCTCTCCTGAACACAACTCCCAGAAATCCAAGACTGTATTTCCAGTGGGAAAGGACTGTTGATGGTCCAAAACATCTGGAGGGCCCAAGTTTGGACATGCCTGATCCAGAAGAATCTCATGAATCTGAGGACCAACAAAGACACCTTCCTTGACCCTTAGCTTCACTGTACCTTTTCCACAGAGGTACAGTAATTGAAAGCTGCTTTTGTTTTGTTCATGGCCTTGACAAAGTTCTTCATCAGGCTGTGCTTGATGGTTAAGAGTGGTAACGAACTTGTCCTTGATTCAGCAAGTGGTGGATGCTGCAGACTTTTCCTCCCAGGTGCCAATGATGGTTGGAGTGGCCAATAAATCTCTTATATGCCCATTCCATTTGCAGAGAAAACAACAGTAATGTGTGTATCCACTCTACACGCCGAGCAGGAGAGCAACAACCATCAAATCAACACAATGCTGCCACTGCAAGTTGATCCTAGTTTATGCACCTGAAAAGTTGTTTCATATTGTCATATGTTTCCTTCACGTGGATTGCATGGCAATCTGGAATTGATGGTAAAACTGCCATTAGGGCAATGCTGCTTTAAGATTCTTCTTGAAAGAATCAATGAAAGTCTCTACTCATCTGGATCATGAACAATGTCCAGGGCTGCCATCACACAATCAATGTTGTTTCAAGTTGCAAGATCACCTTCCATGAAGAAGAATGGGACAAGATCCTTTTGACAATCACAGAACATGGAAACCATAACATTTTTGTCATTTCTAATTTAAATTGAGATCCCTTTCCTTAAAGACTCCTTTATCCACCATCATTCCCAAGTCAAGAGTCATGTGCACTGATCCAAGAGCATATCTTGAAAACTAGAGCCAATCAACAATTGTAAGCATCATTTTCATTCTCAATGAGCCAGAATTCGTAATGTTTGACTATTTTTATTTCAGAAGCATTTTCGCAGTCAATCAAATCAGATGGGGGGGGGGTTTGAGAGCTTTCTTGGTGTTTTAGCAGATAGCAAAATTATGCCCTGCAGTTGCAGTAGTTATTGATTTATCACCAGAGCTTACATTCCTCACAGCTTCTATATCCCAGCAGAAGGCATCTGGACTTGCCATGCTGGGACTTGAGGAAGGTCCATAGGTAATTTTCTTCCTCCATGATTCTGCTGCCAGTGCTTGTATAACAAGAAGCCTCCAAAACTGCCCAGCCTGATGGAAGGGCAGGACAGACCTAAGTGCAGCTCTTCCCACACTCCTGGGGTTTTAATGCTTTATATGTTGCACAACATCAACATATAAATATTCATATTCATTGAGAATATTCATATTCATTGAGCCCCAATCAATGGCTGGATATGGGCAGGCGCCCAGACATTCAAGCCACCTCTCACAAACAAAATCAAAGGTCCCCTTCCTCAAGTCTCATTTCTCCTGAGATTTGTTTCCTTGCCTGGGGGACCTGGATGAATACAGAAATCCCCTGGGACTTGGGTCCTGAGACCTGGCACCTGAGGTAAATATAGCTTGCATGGCTGTGATGGCTGGCTTTGTGGAACTCTAGTAAAAAAAAATCAAACCTTTCCAAAGTTCGTGGTGAACAGAAGACTAGATCAGATCCAGCAGGTCCCTTATTGTGCTTAGCAAAGCTTTGTTTGCTTCACAAATCATGGCTCCAAGAGGAATGGAGATGGGGCACACAGAGAGCAACTCACTCTGAAATGTTGAGGCTTTTTCTTGCATAATCTGCAATCTTTAAAGGTAGATTCTCATCACTAAGCCCATGAAAGCTTTCTGGGCTGCTTTAAAAAGAACTTGGATCAGGGGAGCAAACAACCTTAATTACTAAAGTGTCCTGTATAGAGATGTCATCCCCCTTCCCTCCCCATCAGACACTTTTTGATATGCAAATAAGCTGCAGCTAATTTCCTCAGCTTTATGGTGATGGGGTTCCTTCAGCACTGCTTCCTGCTTTACATCTGCCAACCCAGACGTAGCATTCCCTTTGGGGAAAATATGGGGCAAGCTTAATATTTGTTCTCCTGCATCCTGTTAATGAAAAGCCAGCTGCCCCCCCCCCAATCTCTCCAAGGGGATAAAAATCAGATGGCAGCAGGGTAGACCCTGTGGGTAGTCTCCATTAATTGGTACTTCAGCAAAAATGAAAGCAGAAAGTGGATAAATGTGTCAGGGCAGCAGCTGGGTTGTAAGGTGGGAGCCGGATCAACAGGTCCCATTTAGTGTTTGCTACCTGCTGCCTGACCAGCTGTGAAATGTCAGGCTCCTTGTTGAACACCCAGCTAAGTGGCCTGTGTGTGAGAGGTAGTTTACCCCTTGCCGGGAACTGGGAGATCAATCAATAGCCAGGTACAATAGATGCACGTTCAAAACCGAGACTTATTTATCCAGGTGACACATTTAGCATCACAGAACAGGGGTCTTGTTTAAGGGCCAAGACTTATGCTCTGGTTTGAGTAGCTGATTTTAATTCTGAACTTTTGATTACAATGAAATGAGTATAAAGAGTAGATATTAGACTCTTCCATTTACAGAAAGTTAAAGTTATTTTTAAAAGTCTGTGTTTCTTTTTAAAAAGTTTACATGGAGGTGTGCATGACAGGGGGGAATATGACTTTTGAAAATTGTAGACCTGGACCATTAACCCAGAAGCTTTGTGTGCTTTTCTACAATTAAATCAGTTCAGCAACAGCTGTAACCTCACACCACATCACAGGGAATGCTCTCTCTCTCTCTCTCTCTCTCTCTCTCTTTCATCCTCTCCTTCCCCTTCCCCCTCTTTCACTTTTGTTCAGAGCCATGGAGATAGGGAGCTGTTGAGGAGATGTATTTATTCTTTAGATTTTTGTACCTCCTCATTTCAGCAATGCACTATGCTGGGCAGCGAACATATGACAAGTGAAGCTTGTCAGAACCTGAGCAGTTTTGGAAAACGTGATAGCTAACTAAGCTTGTGTTCTCATGGCTCCGAGACTCTTAAACTTCATTTTTGTGACAGGAGAGGAAAAGATGATGAGCTGCTACGGCTGGCAGGCTGGCACACTAGGACTTCCTCCAGTCTTCCCTTTTTGCTTTTCACACCTCCTCCGTACCTAATGGTTTACAGCTCTGGAGCTGTCACTTCAAGCCCTGTACAGTTCCAAGGAGATCGCTGATAGCAGGGAAATTGGCCTGTACTTTTTTTGAGGCAGTGGTATAATTCATTTCACCTGCCAGGGGCAGAGGTGTGGATGGTGCGAAGAAGGAAGAGAAAAGCAGAAAGACATATGTGGCAGCAACAAATATGTAGATGAGCCACATAAGATGTAAGAGGGGAAACAGTAACATCATACAGTATTTGTTTAAACTACAGGAAATTCTCTGCTTAGATGCCCTAAGCACGCAGGGTTGGGCCTGGCTAGTACTTGGATGGACAACCACCAGGGAATAACAGGTGCTGTAGGTGCCTGGAGTAGGAACTGGCAAATCGCTCCAGCATTCCTGCCAAGAAAACTCCATGGACATGGGGTCACGAAGAGTCAGTCACTACTGTAATGACATCACACACACACACACACACACACACACACACACACACACACACACACACACACAGGTAATTCATGAAATCTTCTATTTATTTACACACACACACACACACACACACACACACACAAACACACACACACACCATATAGAGTGTGCTACAGTAATTCTGTCAGGATATAACTAGGACATGCGTCACTGTGGCCAGATAAGACCTCTCCAGGATTGGGTGCACCCGACACACTAACTTGAATTGTGTAAAAGCATTCCTGCTTCTGTTGAAACCTGGACATCTGTGATCCAGGAACACCGCCAAGTTGTGTGCCTATGTTTTTAGAGGGTGATTAGCCCAATCCAGCAGAGAGCTCGAGTTGGGTGTCATCAACGTCAGGACAAGAAAAAGAAAAAGAGTACATTAAAAATCAGGAATGGTGACTTAAGTCACACTGGTGACTCAACTTGGTTTCCCCTCTCCCAATGGTATGACTTGGTACCCACCTATCCACCCTCTCTCTTTTTTTCTGGGGGGGAAAAGTTCAGCTTTGATAGGGACTCAGACTTGGGACTCAGGACTTGGTACCTTGGGACTTGGAAAATGTATGTATGTATGTATGTATGTATGTATGTATGTATGTATGTATGTATGTATGTATGTATGTATGTATGTACCACCCGTCTTCCAATGGAACTCCGGGCAGTTTTGGAACTGTAGTCCTCAAAAGGACTACAAGCTCTTCAACTAGTACATCTTAAAAAGTATGCTTCATGATGGGATATTTTTAACAGTTCTAGCGGTGATTGCAGTAGCTGTCATCATCATAACATCATACAATCCCAAGGTCATATGGAAAAGAACTAGTGTCCAACAGTGCACACGATACAACAAATGCTTATTAGGAGGCTTCTTTGCAGGCTTCCAGTGTGAAAGCTGCTGCGGTCTCACAGAATGTGATGTGCAAGAACCAAGAGAAGACAGGCTGGTATACTGGAAGCTTAAGAGTATGTATCTTGACTCATTCTGGGCTTCAAGATTATTACCCAACACAATAGGTCAATATTAGAGATGGGCACGAATAAAAAAAGGCATTTCGTTTGTCGTTTAGGGGGTCCGTTTCGGTTCGTTTTCGTTCATTTCGTTACCGTTTCGTTACCATTTATTTCAATTTTTTGTGATTTTTTTTAGCATTTAAAGCAGTTCAATGTATTGCCGTAACGAAAACAAAACGGATGACAAAATTTCTGGTGTTTCTGTTCATTTCGTTTCATTTTAGAGATAGAATTAATTTGTAATTTTGTTGCATAACGAAACAAAAAAGAAAACGGAAACGAAAAATTGTTCGTTTCGTGCCCATCTCTAGTCAATATCATATCCTCTGTTTAAATGATTTCACCACACAGTCAAAAGGTAGCCTTTTCTCACTTATATTAAAAGTGGGTTTTTTAAAATGCTTTTAAAACACAGGTAGCAGATGGGGCTTTTCTGATAACAATGATGCCCTCTGCACAGTGGGAACTTTGATTAAGAAAGGATTCATGAATGGATGGAAGTTGTAGTCCAAAGCATCTGGTGTGCTGATGGTTCACCAGCCCTGGTTTAGGGCATGCAAGCTAGGATGTGGGACACATACAGCTTTGCCCTTAGACCAGCAGTTCCCAACCTGGAGGGTCGGGACCCCTTTGGGGGCTCGAAAGACCATTTCCCAGGGGTCGCCATGAGCCAGTGAAGAAAAAGGCACAAACGGCTTGGGTTTGGAGGAGTGGGGAAGAGTGAGTTACAGCTTGATAGGTTGGATGGGGATGTCAGTCAATGGCACCGGTGGCTGCATTTGACTGAGGGTGCCTATAGAGGGAAGTTCCCTACGGCCCCTGCAGCAGTGGTCTGCCAAAGGGGGCTTGTGGCCTCTACTAAGCAGGGCAAGGGGGTCACCACAACAGGAGGAACTGTATAAAAGGGTTGTGTCATTAGGAAGGCTGAGAACCACTGCCTTATACAGAATAATAAGGCCAGGGGATTAGGGAGGAACCACCAGGGACTGGCAGCCTTGCTCTTTACTATGTGCCTCCTAAGGCAGTAGCCTTACTCTGACTGACCGTACATGTTGAGCTTGGGGTATTAGTGGTGTATTAATTCTAGTTTAGAGTCTCTCTAGATTATGTTCTGACACAACAATACCAAGGCAGGAAGATTTGGGACATTTTGCGTGGGCATTAGAATGGGCTACAAAGGGTCTCTTGAGGTGGGAGGGGGAGAAATGATATGCCAATTGGTGTGCTTCTCCTGTCTGAACAGGGTTGAGGAAAACCAAAATCATTATTTTTGCATTGCTTTTCTCTCCCTCTCTTGATGCCCTTGTGTCATCTTCCTTCCCGTCCCTGCTTCCCTCCCCTTGTTCTCCCTACCCTTTTCCTCTCAAAATCTACAGCCAAGATGGCTGCTGTCACCTGCTAAACAGGTGAACATGCAAAAAAAATGCATGGCCTACCCCTGTATCAGAAAGGTGCACAACGGCTCTTTTAAAGGGAAAGGATGAGTCATTCTAAGTGATTTATTTAGATCTGAAATTAAACTCAACCCAATAAAATATGATACGGTATAATGAGCATATTGGGCTCCACAAAGGTTGTTTAAGGGACAGATGTTGGAAATGTAAAATTGGAAATACATACTTGACAAATATGTTCTGGGCTTGGGGAAATTGTTGATACACGTGTTCTTTTAAATCATATTTTAAAGATGTCTTATGAGGCCTAACAAAGGGACCATGAAACTGAATTTTAAAAGTATCTGTTGTGGCCAACAGACTTGTATGCAAGATTCATCATCTACCACACAATGGTTAGAGGATCAATTAACACTAGCTTCATTTGAACAGTTATCATATAAATGCCAATTTCGCAAGGACGAATATCTGAAAGGCCTACACTGATTATACATATATGCATAATATAAGATGTACGTAGCAAAACTATATTGTAAATTTATAATGGCGGCTTATAGCAGGTACCAGCATTCACCATTTTTTGTTTTGTTTTGTTAGTTCATTTTTTTATATTAAACCTACAAAAATAATATTGATAAACCCAATAGCCATGGGCTTAATGCCTTTCTCACAGGGTTGTTGTGAGGATAACTGGGGGAAAGGACCTTGTTTATATATCACTTTGAGCGTCAAAACATGGTATATACATGTAACTGCTAATAAAAGAAATAAACTGTCCTCCCATTTAAAAAAAATCAGAAAGAGAAACTTACAAAGCATGAGTCTGATTTTTAAAAATTTATTCACATAAAAACATAGAATTAGTTTACATTGATCACCAGAGATAACATTTTTAAAAAACCTTTCAAGAACTAAACTGAGGAAGATAAATGATTATCACCACCATCACCACAGCTAACTTCTCCCAGACAAGGCGACATAACGGTCAAGAGTTCTGTCAGAGTGAAAGGTGGCATTTGCAAGCAGCTGTTCTCACATTAAGTGGGGGATAGAGCAGGGACGTGTGAATTATAATTGTCTGTGGTACACCTGATGCTTTGGGGGACTGAGGTCAAGTCCTGGAGTATACACTGCATTGTCACGGTCGCAAATGTGCTTTGGATACCTCAGCAATATCCAACCACCCAGATGGGGTTGCAGAGGTTTGCTGGTTGTATGAAAGAGCAATCAGAATCGCAACAGGCAGGAATGGTGGTCCACATCTCAGTTAGTGGATTAGCAAAATATTTGGAGGGGCTTCCTCTTCCAACTCAACTTCTTTTTCTCCTTGGCCATTGCTTCTTCATCTGCTTCCTTTCTGTAGGCCGCAAGGGGAATGGAGAGCCACAGTACGGCCTGCACACCTTCTCCTCCTCTCTAGGGTAAGGTAGGAAACAGGACGGAGCAACGAGACAAGTTGATGGATTAGAAGGATGTTGGTATTCTCAGGGTTGGGGGTTCGCTGATTGAACATTCCTCAAACACTTCCTTCCCTCTAGATCCAGTCCTGGTAAAGAATGTTTCAGTATCCTGGTACAGTTAGGATCAGACTGGTGGGAAAAGCTGTGGTCTCAAGGCAGAAAGATGGCTCTCACAGCATTGGAAGCTTGATTGCTGGGTTTGAGGTGGCTTTAAAAGCCATGGTAGGAATAGCGGCAACCACTACAGCTTCTGGGCTGTTCTTCTTCTGGGTGAATTGCCATTATCTGATTAGCCCACATATTAGGTTCACTTATATGGATCCCCCATGTATCCATTTCCATAGTCAGGTGGCATAGAACTACACACTGCCTCTATGAGGTGACATGGACTTGTACCTCTCTTGCATATATCAGGAAGGTGATGCCACCCACCTGACAACCACATAAAAGTGCTTCCAAATGAGTGTGCTTTTAGTGTGTTTGCCCTAGGGAGGAAAGGCTCTGGCATTGTTATGTGCCATCAGGTTGACCCCATGAAGGAGCCATCTCCAAAATGTTCTGTCCTCAACAGCCCTGCTTAGGTGGTGACAATCTTGACTTAAATAAGAACATAAGAAGAGCTATGCTGGATCAGGCCAAAGGCCCACCTTCTTGTATCTCACAGTGGCCCCGTCAAATCCATCTGGGAGTGCACGAGACTAGATAGCTGTCTCCTGATCCCACTCCCCTGCATTTGTATGTTCCCCTCGTTTTCCTAAGCGCCATCTATTTTCTTAACATAAAAGGCCTGTTAAGAAGGGAGAGGTGGAAAGCTGAAACTGAAGAACAGCAGTATGTACTGTCCATCTGGAAACATCTCACATATAAATATGGCTGTTTGTAACGCATATAACAGGCACGAATATGGTGGGTCTTTTCGCCCCCACCTCCCTCCATCTATACATATTTTTTCATACATGGCATTTTGAACATTTTCATTACATTCACATGCAGAACACTGCTTGAAGCAGGGATAATGAACCGGTGGCATTCCGGATGTTGTTCAACTCTCCTCAGCTATAGCCAGAGAGGAAGAGGAGAGGCTCTGGATCGCCATTTGGACTGTTATAGACTGTGTTTGTCAGATGAGTCTGGGATATGGCTTGGGTTCAAAAGAACAGGAAATCCTTTCCAGGGCATTTGAAGTATAGACTACTGAGATGTAGCTTATTATTCCTTTCTTCTGGGAATGCTTTTGGGCTGTGCAGCTTACCCAAGCCTACACAGGCTGGCTCATATTGGGAAGGCCAAGTGGGGAACTGAACTTTTGGTCTCTGATTCTGCAGCCAGATACCTAACTCACTATTCCCTTTGACACACACAACCTGATTTTGGAAAGCAAATAGTAACAGAAGAAATTGCAGCAGTCTGTTGTTTCATCCTTTAATAACAAGGGAGTGGGAAGAACTGGGAAAACTGTATTTGTTCCCAGTCAGGATTTTTTTTCCTGTAAAATTCAGATTCTATGTAAAGCACCAAGCAACAATCTGGAGGTTGAGTCATGGCAACTGCACTTCTTTTCTTGAAAGACCAAAACGTTTCACTACTCATCCAAGCAGCTTTCGATGGGTAGTGAAACGTTTCAATCTCTCAAAGAAAGAAGTCCTTGTGCCAAGACTCAACTTCCAGATAAACTCACCTGAATAACTGAGAATCTTCACAGACACCAAGCAACAACCACCCCAACGCAAGGCTGTATGTGTTATGTACAAATATGCTATAGTGGGTGCTATTACAGCAGTGACTAGCTTTGGTGCTACCTAAACATTATTTTCAGGCATGTAACTAAACCTTGATGGTTGTTTGTATACTCAACATGCATATCAAGTATATTGTTTACCTCCTGTAAATCGCAGCTTGCAGAGGTGCAAAATCTCATTCAGGGATAATCAAATGTCCTCTACCCCTTAAGGAAGCTCTGCTTCTATTTGCAAAGCTGCCATTATATTTGTTTCAGTTTCTAGAGTGGAAAATCATCAGGGAGAGGAGGGTTTGATTCTTCCTGCTGGTTCTCTTCTTCAAACTGGCCCATTGTGATAATACCTCCCTCTGCAGAGTTGCAAATACAAGCACAAGGACACAGTTGGGAATAGATTTGGAGAAGTTGTAGATGGGGAGAAGACTCAACAGTAGACTTGGGAGCTTTGTGCTTCATACAAAGCACAAAGAGCACAAGTCTAGTAAGCAATGTGTTTTTAGCCATATATATATATATATGGTAACCCAAGGGGTAATAATGAAAAAAAAAGTACTTGAGCCCAGTCAACAACAGAATTCCCCATAGATATATATGGTCAAAACTGTCTCATTAATACTGCCAACAGAGAAGTAATGAGGCTGTGGAACAGACAAAGTATTTCAACAAAAAATCTAATTCATAGAAATGCAAAAAGAGGCAATACCTTTATAGACCACTAAAAATCAATGAGTTTTCACTGGTTCATTGGGTTTGTACCAGTATTAAGAATAAGTCCAAACATTGTCTATCAATGCTGTAAGATGTCCCTCAATTCCTTGTTCTCAATACTTCAACATGTCTTAATTGCATTGGACTGTATATTATCCCTCATTACTATAAGCTGCCTTGGGTCCTTTTCCAAGGAGAAAGGCAGGGTAAAAATACTCTAAAATAATAAATAAATAAATAAATAAACATTCATGGCAAGACGGATATTGCCAGGGAAGTTGCTCTTAGATGTTAAATCCAGCTATTTATTTATCCAAGGGGTTAGTAATAATGGTAAGATGCTATTCTTTTTAAGTGATTTTTTGTTGTTGTTTGTTAGAAGATTTTGAAACCTGTCTGCCCCCTCCCTCTAAAGTTATTCAAGGGTTGAATAACTTGTACTGGGCATTTTGCCTTGTTGTACAAGATGCTTTGAAGCTGATCTAAGAATACAAAATGATGTCAATGAAGACAGTTAGCACATGCCTCCTTGGTGAGGTGGATGAAAATGAGGCAGAAGAAAAGAAAGAGATCTTCACCAGCTCTGCAAGAATATGGGAAGAAAGATGACAAGACAGGCTGTGACATTTAAAGCGACATGTAACCTGGATGGAGGCTATTTGAAAGACCACATCCTGCTTTATACGTTTGCCCAGGCTTTGAGATCTGTAGGAGAGTCACTTCTCACCATAAGGTATCCTCCAACCCTGAGGTAATTAATCCTCTGGGGCTGATTAGTTTCACAAAGAGCACAGCAGTGTGTTTTTAAGAAAGCTTTCAATGAATGCAAATTTTGCTGATCAGAAACATATGTGCGTAAATCCAATTAACTGACTGATAGGCAGAGGAGGAGCAGAAGCCCGTCAAGCTTTCATGTTCACAAGTCCAGTGGCTGCCCTTGGGCACTTTTTTGAAGAGAGAGAGAGAGTGAATGAATGAACAAGCAAAAAACAAACAAACGCTTCTTCATTACCAACTCAGTTTGAAAGTGATAGTGGTGGTTGAGCTAGTCATTTGTGTTTGCATAAAGAAAACTGCAAGGGTGGGTGTTACTGGGTAAAGAGGATGCTTAAAATTGATGGGAGTTGTAATTGAGCAACACGGGAGAGTCCATGCATCATCATGGTTCTATGCTGTCTGGCAGTGAATCTCCAATATTTTAGACAGGTACCTTTGCCAGTCCTTATCAGGAGGCTGGATCTGGGATATCTTGCATAGAAAGTAAGTTATGTACACCGCCACTCAACTACAGTGGTTGCTCACTTGAAGTATGAGAAGGGGCTTTGAAAATCCCGTCGCCTGTCAGCACAGAAAGACCAAACTATAGAATTTCTTCTGAAACTGAATAATTTCTTCCTCACTGAGTTCTCATGGTGTTCTCTACAATCGCTTTCGAATGAAAAGTGAGAATCTTTTTTAAAAATTCAAGCGGCTTTAAAAAGACAATATTTTTTTAAAATTTGTTTTCTGTAGTATTCTTGCCTTTCATTATTTGTCCTTTTGTTTGCTAGCAGCCATCTTACTGTTAGCTGAATTTCACTGAAGCAGAAGGTGCACTCATTTTAAAACAGGTCAATAAATAGACATACACATAAAACAAGCAGTCATTGGAGCAGCTGCAGAGAAATTAGGCACAGTGAGCTAGTTGCCTCTGGCAAGTGGTTTAGGGTATCATGAAAGAGCAGCAAATTTTCAGTTTCTTGTTGCTGCCGTTTTGATCCCATGGTAGGAAAGGAGTGGTTGTTGGATTTTCACTCTTAGGTTTCACAATATGTGTGCTACTTGTATGTATATATATATATGTGTGTGTGTGTGTGTGTATGTATAATGTATGTATAAATCAAAATACTGTAATTCAGTCTTCAACAGCTCTGCTGTTGTAAAACAACAGCCGTAAAGAAAGCTACTGTCACCAAACAGCAGTTTTAGGGGTTTTGCAGTGTGTTCTCTCTTATCTACAGTTTTCATTATTCACAGGAAGGCCTGGAACCGATCCCTAGTGGATACTGGGGTCCTACTGTATGTAGGAGTCTTTCACTTAATTTCAGCAATATGCAAAGAAATGTGTGCAACTGAAAAGACGTATCTTTGAAGAATGTACATTAAGACGCTTTAGATAATGGAAAAGGTAAATACACAAACATGCATGGATTTCCACATGGAAAAAAAAGAAGAAGCAAAGTTGTTTGGGGCCGCACAGGCACTGTTGAAAATACTGAACGATACAGTGAATGACACTGTTGAACTGTCATTCTTTGAGGGGGTCATCTGTGAACACATATCAACAGGCTAAACTGAGCATCTGCAGCCAATTTTGGAACCTTCTAGAGAGATAAGCTGAGGTGTTTTGTGGGAGTTCTGCCCCCTTCACATTCCATACCATTCTCCTCTGTTTTAGTTCTCTGTAAAGATGGAGTCATCTGAAAGGAAAGTGGGTGAATGAACCAGTTACATGTAAGTAACGTCTTCTAGGTCTCCGTGAACACATATTACTGGGTGATTACTGTAAGATAGATGACAACACTTCTCTGCCAAAACTTGCATCTAGATGGGCTGGCCCTTGTGTCTTGAATGCTTGAGAAGAGTCGAGGGAGTAGAGCATAAGCAGTGAGATGCTTTGATCTCCTGGAAATCTGAGACCACCTTTGGAAAGAACATGGCATACAGTTGGAGAAGAACCTTGTCCTTGTGGAAAACAATGAGAAGCAGGGTGACGGGCACAGAGTTTATGTATTCGTTTGGTCAAGGTAAGGCTAATCAATGATGCCACTTTTTGGAGAACAGTCTCCATGTAAAGGAGCAGTGGCACAGGTTCAAAGGGTCCTTTAGTGATCTGGTACAAAACCCAAGTATAGATTACAACTTGGAGGAATCAAGGGCTTAGGAGAAAAGGTGTTATTAAAGCCCTTAAGGAACATAATGAAATGTAGATTGAGAGAGGACAACATAAGGTTTTTAGAATTCAGAGAAAAGAGAAACAGAAAGATAACGCAGATGGACACAGATCCCAGGTCACCTTATGCATATTCATTCAAGGCACTGTTAGAAAATGTGCCAAATTCTGAAATGGCTTTGTTATCAATATTTGTTGATAATAATTATGATTTTAAAACTAAAGAGTTGATTACAAATTTACTGACTGAGGCTAGATTAATAATTGCTAGAAACTGGAAATCTAAACATGAACTATGCTTAGATGACTGGTACAATGAAATATGGAATAGTGCATTAAATGATAAATTGACATGTTCTTTAAAGATTAAAAAACGGAGTTAAAAAGAGATACTTGTATGATATATGGGGTAGATTTATTGAATATGTGCTTGTAAGAGATAAGGGTAAGGCTTCCACTCAACAATCGATTTTGTTCTGGAGGGGAGGATAATAAATGTAAATAAGAAGAGTGGTCCTGTTGGTGAAGGGATGCACGGTTGTGATGTTTTGTCTTTTTTGTAATTTGCATTTTGTATTTTTTGTATTTTATTAAATAAAAAAGCTAAAAAAAAGAAAAGAAAATGTGCCATTTGTAACCGAATGACTTCTTCATAAAAGAGTTTTCTTGAGGCTAAGAGTATCACTTTAAATACCTGGAGGATATGCTTTGTTAGACAGATTCTAAATCAGACTCCTGAACTTTGTAGAGGTGTTCCAGTTTTGTTTTGTTTTTGAAAGGGAGAACAGAGGAAAAGTTTCTCAATTATTGTTACATGAAGGAGAAAGGGAAGCACAGCTAGAGCTCTTAGGCAAGCAGGCGAAACCTGGACTTTATGAAAGACCAAGTCAGTGACTTGTTCTGGAGGGGTTTGTATATTAAGTTCAAGAGCGGCTGCCATGCAATGTAACTGGGTGCAAAGGATATGACATCTTTCATCAGGGAAACAGAGTGGCCCCTATCTGTGCATCTGGAGAGGTTTGTGATGGAATGGAGGTATCTGAGGAAGAACTAGAGTCATAAGATTCCTGGTCCGACAATGTACGTGATCATGGTGTTGGTACCAAAATTGGTATGGGCTGTGTAAGTCACTTAGCCATGAGGAAAACAGTTTTGTAGGCAGACTAGATGTGTAACCTGCTGGAAGAGGCTGTAGTGCTGGAATCAGAATGGTTGGGATTGGTACTGAGCAGGTGACCTGTTGGACTATCGCCACAATCAGTATGGAAATGGCATCCTACACAGATGATAATGGAAGCCATAATAATGTGGTTTGTATCATGGAAACTGTCAGAACTGTCTGTCATGTTTTGGGGTCTGTTAGCATATGGGTTGGAGGCATGGCAGTTATGAGTGTGCTCATATTGGTCCTTTGATCAGCTCTAAAAGTATCTTAATCGGGATGTGTCTCCTTTTGGTGGCAATTGTACTCTTGTGGCAGGTGATACAATCTGCTGTGATATGATGGAGGGTGCTGGCCCCGCATAAATGAGGGAGAGTGAGCTAATAATGGCATCTATCACAAGGATCGGGTCTCCAGGCCTGTGTAGAGGCAGAGACATGGGGATACAGGATGCCCCTGAGACAAATCTTGATCTGGAATGATGTGGCTGAGATTTTGTTTGTTTGTTTGACAAAAGAACTGTTATGGTCATAGTAACCTCATTTACAATGACTTGCCCTCCATGGGCTAAACACAACATATGGAGAAGTGAAACCAGTACACTGGTGCCTCGTGTATTTCTGAGGCACACTGTGCCATGTTGTTTCACAAACACTTGTTGTAATCATGTTTTGATCATGGCTTCCTCGCCTCTTCCTACCAAAATAGGAATATTAAGTGGGGGAAAGGGCATCAGAGATCCAGCTCTTTCTTTCCCGAGTTAGGTGTAGACATATCATCCTTCCACCACTTTATCTCTCTCCTATCTCTCTCACCAGTGTGGTGGTGTAGTGTAGTGGATAGAGTGAACGATTAGGACTCTGGAGGCCTGGATTTGAATCCTCACTCAGTCATGGAAGATCAATGGGGCGTGTGGAACTGGTAAATCCACTCCTTAAATGTCGCATCTATCTTGAAAATCATATTGGGGTCACTGTAAGTCGGTTCAGAGTTGATGGCAACATAACAGTGTTAATATGTTCAAGGAAGAGGCAATATTAAATGGAAAGCAAAGAACAAAGATGGTCCAAGATTGGTTGCCAGACTATGGCTGCTGGCAGACTGTTATTTCTGTGAGAAAAACAATTGTTGACATAAAGAGTCTCCACAGGAAATTAGTGGAGCAGACATCCTTTTTGCAAAGGGGGGGGGAGAAAGGAGACAATGCCTTGCACTTTTTAAGTCAAGGTTAAACCTTGTGGCCCTCCACATGTTTATAGACTACAAAACCTAACTACCTCACTGGCTAAGCTGGCTGAGCTTATGGGATTTGCAGTCAACGACATATGAAGCAACATCACTTTAAGGCATTCGTTCTCTAAGAGATTCCAGAATCTTCTTGGTATCCTCTCTTCGCCCCAGGGAAAATATGTCACACACACATTTTCAGCCAAAGAAAGTTGACACAGTATCGTTGAATACCTCTGATGGCAGGTTCTCTCTTGGTACAGTTCTATTTCTTGTTTACCTAAGGAATTGAGAGTTAAAGCCGATATATCTTCCAGAAGGTCGTCCCACCTTGCAGTCTAAAAGGTCTCAGAACCGTCCTTTTCCTCCTTTGATAGCTGTGGGCAACTATAGTGGCATTTCTTATGGCTGCAAGGACTGGTATGGTGGCTTACTTTTCCTTCCCCAGTATCCCATGACAACTGGAACTTGGGTCATGGAGAAGAGGGAGGGCCCTGTTCCATTTGGCATGAAGATTCTTGCCTATTTTCTACCAGAGTTGCTACTGGGTTAATTCTACCCTGATGCAGTGGGTCCACTGGTAATATCTTCTGAACAGGATTCTTTTCCCCCTTTCCTAACAGGACAGAGAAGCAGCTGCCCTTCTGGCAAAAAAAAGCATCAGGCATGATGGGCCGGGAAGAGTGCCTTACAACACAACACACAGGAGGCATGATGGCAGCTGGTGATCAGCATTTGGGGCAGGCAGGACTCTCAACCAACACACATGTGCTTCTCGCAAGCTGTACACACACTCCCCTCGTTGCGCAAGAGACCCATCTCTTCCGCAACGGACAGGAAAACAGAGCACCCTTCAGATTTCTGTGGCAATGATGTCTTCGTATGGGACGTCGGCACCCTGGAGGTCCAGCTCCAACGGCTCTTTGCCATCCTCTCCAGCAGCCAGTTGTTGGAGCATGTTCTCCAGGTTCTGGTTCCGCTTGTACATGTGCAGATAGCTCTCCTGCAGCTGCTTCTGGTAGTGGATGACTTTCTCTTTTTCTTCTTTCCACGTCTGCCGTTCCTGCTGGAAGCCGACGGTCATCTTCTCATTGTTGCCCCGCTCCTCCTGCAGCTCGGCCTTCAGCTTCTCCACTTCCTTCCACAGGGATTGGGCGTCCTCGTTCAGGTTACCCTCTAGGCCTACAGAGGCCACGCCACACTTCATCTCCTCCCTCATGATGGTCAGTTCCGTGCGTAGCTCTGCAATCTCCTCTTCCAGCAGGTTCACCTTCTCCCTCAGCAGCTCCGACTCGTTCTTTTTGCGCTGCAGCTCGTTCTCGCACACCTCCAACTCCATGGCCTTGGCGTGCAAGGACTCTTCCAAGTCCTGGATTTTCATCTCCAGCAGCTCCATCTTTGACCGGACATCCTTCAGCTGAGCTTTCAAGTTAAGAACCTCATTGGTTTTACTGTTGAGCTCTGTCTGAGAGTCTTTCAATTGCTGTTTCAGGAGAGAAATTTCACCAGACTTCTGACAAACCTGCAAGAACAAAAAACGCAGCGCAAGTCAGGAAGCGAAACTGTCTACAGAAATGCCTAAGTGGCAGGGCAGTTTAGCTGGGCACTGACAACCCTGGTCTGCGGCACACATAAGATTACAGTGGTGCCTTAACGTACGAATTTAATCCATTCTGAATGCATGCTCTTAAGTTGAACTACTCTTAAGTTGGGGTACCTATCAAAAAAATTGAAAAAAATAAGTTAAAAATAAAAAATGAAAACAAAACAAAACATATTTGTAAGTTGAGCAGACCATATCTAAAATTTGTAAGGCGACAATTAAAACGGCAACAGTTTTCTGCTCTTAAGTCGAATTGCTCTTAAATCGAGGTGCTCTTAAGTCGGGGTACCACTGTACAGTGGACCCTTGTATAACAAACAGTTTGCATAACATAAAATCTGTACAACATAAAAAATTCCGGAGATGGGGAAATTTGCCTAACATAATCACCTATGGGGAAAATCCGTACAACATAAAATGGGAATTTTTATAAAGGAAAATTTGCTTAACATAATTTCATTTGGAACAAATGAATTCCTTTATACAAGGTACCACTGTATATGAGATTATCTGAGGGAGACTGCTTTCCCTTAGGGACAATCTGCCAAAAATGAGCCAGTCATGCTGGTCTCTTTCAGACTGCAAGGATTTTACTTTTTTATGTCTAAGAGTTCCAACACACCATTCAGATGACAAATTCCCCATCTCTGGATTAAATAAAGCACCAGTAAAAGCCATTTTGCATGCTTCATTTTGCTTGAAATGTGACTGGAAGGGAAACAGGGAGGGCTGGCCTTCCCATCTACTGAGGCCTTACTTCAGGCGGCAGATTTTAGGTATCATGAAAAGGAAGCAAATTATTATTATATCACTATTTCATGGCTATGGGAAATAAAGAGTTGCTTGTAGATTTTTTTTAAATCTCAGGAGCTAATCTAACTTTGCTAACTTTGGGCCTTTTCACACGACCCCTAAACTCCGCGGCAAATGGCTCCCAGCTCCGGAGCTTAAAATTATTTCCCCACCAGCTCCGGAGTTTACAGATAATTAAGTGCAACCACGCCCACCTAAGCGCGTCCCAGCGCACTTTTCAGGTACCTGCTCTCCGGAGGTGAAAATTCCTGATGCGGATATAACAGTAGTGACTGCCAGGCTCTCCTTGCTTCTGTTTGTTCTTTTTTTGCCCCCCGCCCCTTTAAGAGATCTGAATGCAGTGCCGGGACGGCAGAACGGAGGTGAGCGGCATTCTTTTCTTCCTTTTTTTCTCCCTCCCCTCACGTAGCCAGCAGCCAGGAGTGCGGAGGGGGTGGGAACGCAGGAACAGCAACAAACCCCTAAGATCTCTGGTCCGAATTTAAGTGGCCAGCGGATCTTAGGGGTCGTGTGAAAAGGCCCTTTGAGTACAAAGTGCTATGACTTTTCAGGGAGAGACCCCATTCTCTGCTCTGTCTCAACAACTAGTGTTTTGAACAGGAGCTGAAAGTGGGACTCAAAGGATTTCCTCAGTAACAGCACCCAAGCTGTACTTCTTAGTTCAGGCCGTGTTGTTTTTTCCTGCCTGCATAGGATGCATTTAATACAACCATCACCACCAACAAAACATGTGCCATCCAGTGAATTCTGACTCATGATTACTCTTTCCAGGGCTTCCCAGGTTAGAGAATACTCAGACGTGGTCTATCATTCCTTTCATTATCTGGAAGTTGAGTCATGGCAACTGGACTTCTTTTTCTTGAAAGATTAAAATGTTTCGCTGCTCATCCAAATAGCTTCATCAGCTGTTTGGATGTCTGGATAAGCAGTGAAACATTTCTAACTATCAAGAAAAAGAAGTCCAGTTGCCATGACTAAACTTCCAGATAAACTCACTTGGAGGACTGAGAATCTTCACAGACATTCCTTTCATTTGGTGGCACCCTGGGACTGTACAGCTCGCCCACGGCTATATATGCTGGCTATTCTTCTTTGAAGGACAGTGTGGAATCAAACTCCAAAACTCTGGTTCCCCAGCCAAATATCTAAGTGACAGATCTAGCTAATCAACTTGCATTGGTGTAGCGACACATTTAAACTTGATCCACTGCTTACTCTTTAACACTGAAATAAAAAAGGGGGAGCTTCATGGAGAACTGGGATGTGAAACTTAATCCTTTACTTCAGATGCAGCTTTACAACAGCCTGGCTGCTTCCTGCCTCACCTAAGACAGAGTTCCCAAGAACTTTACATCTAAGAATCATTTCCTGGCAAACCACATCTTTTATCATGTTTCTACTTTTGGTACTGAGATGATTTTTAAAAAAACATTCGTGATCAAGGGCCTTTTTACACAACCCCTAAACTCCGCCGCAAATGGCTCCCAGCTCCGGAGCTTAAAATTGTTTACCCACCAGCCCCGGAGTTTACTGAAAATTAAGTGCGACCACGCCCACCTAAGCGGGTCCCAGCGCACTTTTCATGTACCTGCTCTCCAAGCGTGAAAAATCTTCATGCGGATGTGCCGGGCTCTCCTCGCTTCTTTTTGTTGTTTTTTGCCTCCTGCCCCTTTAAGAGAAGGAACCAGGAAGTGACGGGGCTCCCGGCAGCTTCCACCGGCCCCGGGAGGTAAGCCTTTATTCTTTTGTCCTTTTTTTTCTTCCTCCCCTCACGCAGCCAGCAGCCAGGAAGTGCGGAGGGGTGGGGGCGCACGAAGAGCGACAAACCCCTAAGATCTCTGGTCCGAATTTAAGTGACCAGCGGATCTTAGGGGTCGTGTAAAAGCGCCCCAATACGGTATTGCCAATAGCCCCGTCTTGCATTTGTATCTTTGTTACAGTACGCTGTTTTTGATGCTGCTGCTGATCCATCCATTCATCCATCCATCCCCCCATCCCCCCCATGAATATTCATTCCCTGTGGATGTTCCCTGTTTCAAGCTAGCATCTGATATGAATTTATTGAATGCAAACCTTATTTAATCTCACAGAATGTAATTTTGAAGAGATTTGCTTGTTTTGAAATTGCTCTGTAAGCTTCCTTGGGCATTGGTTGGGCAGATGTAAAAGGTCACTGTTCCTGCATTGTTAATATATAGAATTTGAGCAGATGTACAGTAGTTTGTAGGGTAAACAACTTCCAGCCAGGTACCAGGTACCTGTACAGCTGTAGAAACTGCCTTTGTTGGTAGTACAGTGGTACCTTGTATAAAGGAATTAATTTGTTCCAAATGAAATTATAGTAAGCAACTTTTCCTTTATTCAAATTTCCCATAGGAATGCATTGAAAACAGAGTGATCCCATTTTATGTTGTACAGATTTGCCCCATAGGCGATTATGTTAAGCAAATTTCCCTTATCTCCGGAATTTTTATGTTGTACAAATTTTATGTTATACAAATCGTTTGTTATACAAGGGTCCACTGTAATCCTAATATTAGTTGTATGTTGAAATTTTAATTTTCTCAATGTTACTCAGTGGCAAGAATAAAATAAATAAATCTAAGCAGTGCTTTAACAAGTTATTTAAAAATGGGGCTCCTAGTATTCAATTGCTTCTGACCCAGTGGAAGTAAAACCCACAGGAATTTTGTCAATGAGACCTCCATCCCATCTGTTCTCTGAATCATTCAAACAAGAGCTTATTTACTATACATGAAAGGGAGAAAAGTGCGAGCCCTGTTACAATTCATAATTTCCAAATGTCCTAGATCTACATCTATCACTATATATCCAAACAAGTACCAACCACAGAAAGCTTCTCTGTTCCTTCTGCACCAGGTCCATGCAGCTGGAACTTAAGACAAAAAGTATTTCTGTATCTCACACTGCAGTTTCACATTCTTTCAGTTACAGTGGTCCCCTGCCCATTTGCGGTTCATCTACTGCGGTCCCACTATATTGCGGGACCGCAGTATAGGAAAAAAGGCCCCCTGGGTAAGGGGAGAGAAAGCCCTGTTTCAGGTCTCCCTTACTTAACCCAGGGATGGCGCTGCTCCTGAACGGGCCTGCGAGGGCCTTCCTGGGCCTTTTGGAGGCCCAAAAGGGCCTCCCTGCGAACCGGAAGTCAATTAATTTCCAGTGACCTGGAAGTGACTTCTGGTTTGCAGGGAGGCCCTTTTGGGGCCTCCAGAAGGCTCGGGAAGGCCCTCACAGGCCCATTTGGGGCAGCACCAGGCTGGGAGTAAGGACAAGAGCCCCCAGCTAGGCACCCCAGGCATGACCCAACCATCATCTGCATATCTAGGATTTTCAATTATCGTGGGTTGGGTTGGGTCCCTAACCCCCGCGATAGGCAGTCGGTCACTGTATATGCAAATAAGTTGGTTCATCTCCCAACCTTTAAGGTACAGCAGTCCCTCACCTCCCATTGGGTCTCCTCCAGTGTTGGAGCAAAGTTGGTCTTCTCCTTCTCATAGGATCTCAACTTATTCTCCAGTATGTCCTGCTCTTTCATCAGATTTGCCAGTTGCTCCCGTAGCTGCTTCTTCTCTTGCTGCAGCTGGAACACCTGGAGCTGCAGAAGGTGTTGCGCCCGCTGGCTTTTCTGCGTTGTTTGCTTGAGCTTGTTATTGCATTTCTGCTTCAGTCCTTCCATCTCCTCCCGGCAACGCCTCTGTTTTTCCTCATAATTTTGACAGGAGGCAATCTCCTTCTCTTCAAAGCTGGTCTGGAGCTCCTGAAGTTCCCCTTCCCTCTCAAGGAGCTTCTGCTCCAGCTCATGGATGGCAGATTCCTCTGTGGAGATGGGTGACCGGACGCAGGATTTCTTCTGGGCAGCGTGAGAATGGATGGAGGAAGGTTTGTCTGGGCTGAGAATCTTGGTGTCCCCGTCGGAGAAGGACAAGGCCTTCAGACTTGTCATGTTACTGTCCTGTAGGATGGCACTCTGGGTGATGTTATGGGCAGAACCTCCAAATCGGTTGATGGGCCCCACAGGAGCAACGAGTGGGTCCAGCTGGTAGCTGCTAGCTGTACTGTGTGTGGGGAGGCTCGACATGGAGTTCCTTCCCGAGTCTGAAAGTCCTCCAGAACACGGTGCAGGCTTAAGGTCTTGGTCCTTGGCTTTCTCCTGGGATTGGACTTGCTGAGGGGCACGGCTGCCATGCTCTGGAGAAGAGAGGAGGACTGTGTTTGAACGAGGGAGCACAGGCTTGAAGGCTGTGGGCCTTGCCGGGTTCTTGTCCATGGCCTGTGGAGATTGAAAAAACAGCCAGTTATTTATTATTATTGTTTATATATTTCAGGGCTGTCCAACTTTTGAACCAGCCGAGGTCTACTTTTTCTGGCCCAAAGTGCCTGAGGGCTACTACACTAATACCTCTACTTACAAATTTTATCCATTCCAAGCACATGCTTGTAAGTAAAAAAATGTGTAAGTAGAGCAGCAGTTTCCCATAGGAATGCATTGAAATTTGTCGCCTCTGGAACGGATTAATTGATTTTCAATGCATTCCTATGGGAAGGCTGACCATGCATATGCTTCCCTTGCACATGCTCAATCATCTGGCCAGCAAAGTTTGCTGAGGCAGTGGTGGTCCTTGAGATGATGAGGGAGGGAGTGGTGGAGAATTTATCTCCTCACTTTTTTTATTGGTGGCCGGCGGGCTAACTTTTGAACCCTTCGTGGGCTACTGGTAGCCTGCGGTCTACCTGTGGGGCAGGCCTGCTATATTTGATTTATATACTGCAACCATCTAGAAAAATAGCTACTCTGGGCAGTTTACATACATAGGCAAAATAAAAAAACAGATTAAACAACTTAAAATAGTAAATAAAAACTGATCCATCAGACCAACATGAGGTAAATAATCAAATCATAGTAATAAAAAGAACAAATAAGCAAAATCATTTAATAGGGCAGGCAACAGAAATATTCAACACTTCCTTTTTAGAAACCTATTTTAGGACAGGAGGAAAGGAAGAGACACTTTCTCCTCTGCAGACAGAGGCACACACAGGGATGTGATTTTTCCAATGAAAATTCAAATTAGAATATGTTAGGATGATTTATTTGATTTACTAACAGAACAACCCTGTTGCTGGACGTTCGAATGTTTCAGTGTTGGAGCACCTGATACAGTAAGACCCTGGCATCTGCTGGGGATCAGTTAGTTCCAGGCCTTCCCGTGGATATTGAAAACCGTGGATAAGAGAGAACGCCAAAAAAACCCCAAAGCTGCTGTTTTGTGACAGTAGCTTGCTTTACGGATGCTGTTTTGCAATAGTAGCTTGCTTTATGGCTGCTGTTTGTGACAGTAGCTTGCTTTACAGCTCCCGTTTATGACAGTTACGTCCTCTGCCAACCATGTATAACTGAATCAGTGGTTATCGAATCAGTGGATACAGGGGTCCTACTGTACATCTAAGAGCCTGCAAGTATTTAACGTATAGGGTGAGAGGAAGACAGAAGTGCCATTTGTTGTTGCTGATCCATTACAATAAAATCTCTGAGGCTGGAGAGATGAAGGCGGTTAATATTTCCATGAAGAGGGAATTTGAGGTTCCATCTTGCCTATAACTCTTTTTTTTTGGAGCCTGCAGATTTAAGAACATAAGAACATAAGAACATAAGAAGAGCCATGCTGGATCAGGCCAAAGGCCCATCTAGTCCAGCTTTCTGTATCTCACAGCGGCCCCACCAGATGTGTTTGGGAGAGCATGAGATTCTTACTAAACAAAACTGAAAAAAATAAGACAGGGAATATTTTGCAGGCTATAATGACTATTTTAATTGCTTCAAATAGAATTATTGGCTTGAACTAAAATTTTCCATTCAAGGGCGACAATCATACTGCCAAAGCCTTGAGGATCAAACGAGGGTTCTCTTTGCTAAGAACAAAGGGGAGTTTCTGTACTTCTAAAATATATATACACCAAGTGCATGCAGAACATTTGCAGTATTATATTCAACCAAATTTAATATGGGGGGGGGAGAACTGCTGAGTTTTATTTGGAAACTGTTTTATTTGAATGCCTGCAGATCTTTTAATACACAGCAAAGTAACAGAATGTTCTTCCTGTACAGGGTTTAGATTTTAAGATCACCCATGAAAATATGCTTTCAGCAGAAGACTGTAGATTCCAGTCCCTCCATGGCCAATACAAAAGCTGGCTGCATAGCTCAGTGGAGCCAGAGGTAACTGAAGTAAAAATAGTTTCCAAGTAAAGTTCTGATTTTGTTTTCAGTATCGGATCTCTTTGAATATAACATTGCAAATGTGCTGTACATACCTGGTGTTGAGATATGTTAAGAAGTACAAGGCTGTTGCACATAACAAATACATATAGTAGTGATAAAATTATTTTAAAAGTATTCAACCAGCTCAGAAACAAATACTGAAGGATGGTGACGCAAGTATTTTTGAAGGAAAGGGATTTAATGTGCAGTTTGTGGACGATATGAAAATCGGAACACCGTTAGTATTTTAGAATGTGCACTTCTCTGGATTTTATAATGCACAAAAACTGGATTAAGTATGCCTATAAGAGAACTCGTTGTAGAAAAATCCATTTATTGGGTGAATTTATTTGTTTTTCTTATTGGACTTTTACACCGTTTATCTGGCAGCAAGGCCACTCAGAGCGGTTGTTTATAAAAACATTTATATACTAAAACTGTTTTTATAAACTAAAATGAGCACGTTGAAAAATGTTTATGTTTTTTAAGGAAGGTTGATTTGGAAACTGAACAGAATAAACAAA
This sequence comes from Phrynocephalus guinanensis, assembly GCA_037367245.1. Classification (NCBI taxonomy): domain Eukaryota; kingdom Metazoa; phylum Chordata; class Lepidosauria; order Squamata; family Agamidae; genus Phrynocephalus; species Phrynocephalus guinanensis. The sequence continues at coordinate 10,140,500 of CM074745.1, read as the reverse complement.
AAGCTGATATTGTCTTCACACCCAAACCACATCCTTAACATACAATGGATGGGAATCACAATGTCTACTTTAGGGTTTTGCTACATTTCTGACCAGAGTGATCTACTAGAAAAAGTGTGCAGAGAAGAGCAACAACAAGATGATAAGGGGACTGGAGGCTAAATCCTATGGAGAACAACTAAAAGAATGAGGGATGTTTAGCCTGACCAAGCAAAGACTGAGGGGAGACATGATAGCAGTCTTCCAATATCTGAAGGGTTGACCCAGGGAAGAGCGTTTTCATTTATTCTCAACTGCACCTGAGGGTATGACAAGAACCAATGGGTGGAAACTGATCAGAGGGAAAGCTAACCTGGGAAAAAGGAGAAATTTCATATGATACATATGGATGTGGAATCCAGCGTGGCTAGTCTTATTATAATACCAATGACGACTTGTCTGCGTTTGATCGGGTTTCATCTAAAACTCACCAGTTCCAGCTGGTTAGCGATTGGCTTGAGCTTTGGGGGTGTTGAGGTAGCAAAGTCCACGCTGTTTCTCGCCGAGCGACTCCCTGGCTCCCCCCCAGAGAGTGGTGTGTAGTCTGTCCGGTGAGCTTTCTGGTTGACTTTAATGTAAAAGAAGTCCTCATTCTTGTTTCCCTTTGAGCTGGACTTGTTGTGACCGGTTTCCTGAGAGAAGCCAAATTTCAGCAGTCCGTCGGAATATCTGTTCAGCTTTTTCAGGTGGGATGACTTGCGCAGCTTGTACTGTGAAGCCCGGCAATGTTTGCTGTGGAAGCTATGTCCAGAGATAAGACTACTAACACTTCCCATGATAGTGATCGTGGTTCGGGTGCTGCTTCTCGACGGAGGACATGCACAGAAAAAATAGTGTCCTGCGTCGGTCTTCAAGGGAGATGTCCTCAAAAATGTGAGAAAATGCCGGTATTGTGGTCATAGCAGAAGCCTTGTTGTGCTGAAGATTTACGAGCCTAAGAGGAAGACAGAAGAAATTGAGACTGCGAGAGAATGACAAAAGCACCTTACCAAATTTTCACAAAGCACATTCAGAGAGACACCTGCTTCTAAGCCCCACCTCTGCCACTGGCACCCTGTGTGATTACAAGAGGCATGTCCAAACTTTGGCCCTCCAGATGTTTTGGACCACAACTCCCACAGTCCTTTGCCACTGGCAATCTAAGCTTAGAATTCTGGGAGTTGTGGTCCAAAACATCGGGAGGGCTGAAGTTTGGACATGCCTGGATTACAAGCAAGTCACCATCTCTCACCAATAGTACCTAATCTACAAAACAGAAATAACTGTGACCTTATTCACACAAACAAGGGTAAACTAGGGTTCAGTGTTTTGTGTGGTGTTAAGTCAGAAGTGATGTTGTGACGCTAATATAGCTTTCTACAAATGAGATCATTAAGAAATGGTTTTACCAGTTAGTTAGTTAGTTAAGTTTATTGATTAGACATATTTGACCACATCAAAATACATACAAAACCACATAAAAGCACAATGAACAGATAAAATACAATACACATGCTAAAATTTAGAATAAACATAAATGTAATTTAGATAAATGAATCACCCCTGCAGGAAACTCCTATTTGTTCAATGTAGTGGGATCGTATGCCAGCCGCCTTAGATATAAATTTAGCTATATTTTACCACTGCCATCTACCACAATGTAGCATAAGCAAATGGTGAGCCGCTGTGTGAGACAGAATGCTGGACTGGATGGGCTGTGGCCTGTTCCAGCAAGGCTGTTCTTATGTTCTTTTCTGCCTCGTGAGTTCCCATGGCCAAGTGGAGATTCAGAATCATGTCTCATAGATCCTAATCCATCACTTCATCCCTTACAGAACATTGGGCGTCAGAAAACCAGGCTTATTAACTCATGAAACATGGGGAGGAGGTGTCAAGAAGCAAAATGGGTGGAGCGCAAACACCTCCTTTGGTTATCAGTTACCCTCAAACAAGACCCTCGTGTGCCCACATTAAGTCAGTACCATCTAACACTACATTTGTATCGCCACCACCCTACGGAAAAGACTAAAGACACACCCAGAATAGATAGTTCAAGTAAGTGAACCCAGCCGCAGGGACCAGAAATACCATTATTAAGCATAAGGACAAATCCAAATCCTGCCCCTCCCCCCTTCAGCACTGGTTAGGCCTTGAGTATTGTGTCCAGTTCTTTGTGTCAACCCCAAAACTCCAGGATTTCTAGCCATTTCTAGTTTGGATGTTGTAGGCCTCAGGGGTGCAATGGCCCCAAGACCCAAATCTGATTCTTCCTTGCCATTAACTAAGGGCGCTTTTACACGACCCCTAAGATCCGCTGGTCACTTAAATTTGGACCAGAGATCTTAGGGGTTTGTCGCTCTTCGTGCATCCCCACCCCTCCGCACTTCCTGTCTGCTGGCTGCGTGAGGGGAGGGAGAGAAAAAGGGACAAAAGAATAAAGGCTTACCTCCCGGTGCCGGTGGAAGCTGCCGGGAGCCCCGTCACTTCTTGGTTCCTTCTCTTAAAGGGGCGGGAGGCAAAAAAACAACAACAAAAAGAAGCGAGGAGAGCCCGGCACATCCGCATCAAGATTTTTCACCCTTGGAGAGCAGGTACAAGAAAAGTGCGCTGGGACCCGCTTAGGTGGGTGTGGTCGCACTTAATTTTCAGTAAACTCCGGAGCTGGTGGGTAAACAATTTTAAGCTCCGGAGCTGGGAGCCATTTGCGGCGGAGTTTAGGGGTCGTGTAAAAAGGCCCTAACTCTACATGAGCAGCCTGACGGCTGTCCTGCAAATAACTCCACATTAACCTTGACTGTTTTTTTCAACATCTGAGTATTCAGACCTAGCCATGTTCATTTCGCCTTTCTTCCTAAACGAGCCTCTTTCTTTTTGTGCTCTCTGTAATTTTCCACTTTTTTGACCTACTTTAAAATGGTTGCTGCTAAAAGCCTTCATTACAGCCTAATGTCTTGGGTGGCATTCGGGAAGACACACAACATGAGATAATCATACAAGGTGTTATTACTATCATTACAGATTAGAGATGCTGAGAAATCTAGTATCCTGTTTTTTCTTGTCAAGTAGGGGTTGTGGTGGTGGTGGTGGGGAAGGGTAGAAGTTTTTCCTAACCTTGCTGTGCCTCTCTTTCAGTTACTGGCTGATGGAAAGGAGAAGAAAGGCCCGTTCTGATTGAACAGTTGTTGGTGAGCAGAAAAATCAGCACACACAATGAACTCTGTCCAGATTGTTGCGAATGGGGAGGGGAAAAAGGTAGAAGGTTTTAGGGGTCAATTCACAGCAACTGGGCAGTTGAGCTCTTCTGCGCCCACTTCTCTCTAAAAGCTTCTTTTATGTTGCCTTTTGTCTCCTTACCTCTCTCCAGGTGTGCAAACAGCCTCCATCAAGCTCTAAAGGAGATAAAATGCACCGGGGGGTACATATTAAGAAACCCCCCTCTCCCATCTCCCCTGGCTTTTAAAACCAATGCCTTCTAGCTTAGCAACTGCCAACGTTTGCATGGGGGGGGATAGATTGCCGTGAAGGCTGTTGAGAAAGGGTGGATGTGATTGATGGCAGAAACCTGGTCATGAAGCGGAAAGAGTGGAACACAGCTCCTACTCACGCACTTCACTATGAGAGGAACAATATTATACCAGTATGTAGTTAGATTCAACAGCAGCAATAATAGAGAGGTAGAGTGTGGGGAAGGAAAAGGAACCAGAGGGAGGACTCAGAGTTTGGGGGACAGGGCTAATAGGAGGGAGATGGCTGACCTTCTTTGTTCTATAAAAAGTTTTCCCCCGCACTTGCGTGCTGATCTCCGTTTCCAAGCCAAAGAGCCACTGTTGTGCAAGTCTGTGGCCATGTGGCCGGCATGGCTGAACACATTTCTGCGCAGGGAACACTGTTTACCTTCCCGCTTTTTACAGCGGTACCTGCTTATCTACTTGCACTTACAGTGCTACCCCAACTTAAGAGCAGCTTGACTTACGAACCGAAAACTGTTGGCATTATAACTGCCACCTTGCAATTTTAGATATGGTCTGCTCGACTTCACAAAATATTTTTTTTCATTTTTTCATTTTAAACTTTTTTTTTCAATTTTTTAAATAGGAACCCCGAATTAAGAGTAGTTCGTCTTAAGAGCATGCGTTCGGAATGGATTAAAATTGTAAATGTGTAAGTTTGTAAGTTGAGGTACCACTGTACAATGCTTTTGAACTGCTAGGTTGGCAGGAGCTGGGGTTAACAGCGGGAGCTCGCTCTGTTCAGGCACGGAGCACAGGGAACTGAAGGACATCCTACAGCATTAATAGACAACATTATATTAAAGCTAAAAGAAAACGTGCACAGTTAAAAAGAGAGTAAAATTCCATGTAAAATTTATGTGAGTGATGGAAACTAATATCGAAAACATGTCAGTGTAAACACATATGGTTATAAGTACCGTAGTTATAAACACAAAGTCTATGTGATCCTATTGATTCATATGAAAGACACGATAAAGCGAACACAGTACGTAGCCACACAAATGATGTCACCTGGCATTTCATTTCACAACCCTTACAGTATATGGAAATATATACTGTATTCAAGTTACAATTTGGTAGATTTAGGGGCGAAAGTCAGCTACCTTATAGGTATGCACTTTGCTTCTGCCTCCTGTATATGTAAATAAAGCAAATATTTACAGAGACACCTTCAGTTTCCAGTTCTCTTTAATCTGACAGCCAAAGTGGATGCATCACTCCTCTCACAATTAGTAATTATGAGAATGGTTTTTATGGAACTTAGAAGACACTGGAGAGGGAAAATCAGGTCAAGAACCCATTTGGGGATTTAGGCCTGGAGAGAAACAGGCTGGCTGGAAAGCTCAGTGAACTGCTAGATGTTGGTAGTTTGATTTTTTCTTATGCCTCCCACAAACAGGGTCAGCCTGTGTAGCTTGGGCAACCCAAACAGCCCCACAGTGCCCTTAGAAAAAAAGGAATGGCAAACCACTTCTTGAGTACCTTGAAAACCCTGGGAAGGTGCATAATAAGCAGGATTTGACTTGATGACACATAATGGCTTTAATGCTTTTCCTTGCTGTGAACCTGATTCTTCTGGGAAACCAATCTTTATACCTTCTATTTGCATCTGTCATTGTGGGAGGTTTTGCTTTGTCAAAGACAGGTCTGTGTTCATCCAAATTCAAGGTGGATTTATCGCTCCCTGCCTGCTTTAAATTCAGAAGAAGAAGAAGAAGAAGAAGAAGAAGAAGAAGAAGAAGAAGAAGAAGCATTCTGGAGAGTTCAAAGGCTTGAGAAATTTAGTTTGGCCTTTAAAAAAAGGAATTGCTAGTCTGTGAGGGTTTTTTGTTGTTTATTATTATTTATTATTATTTTATTATTCGAGTATTTTTACCCCGCCTTTCTCCTTGGAAAAGGACCCAAGGCGGCTTACAGTAAGGAGAGACAATATGCAGTCCATTACAATTAAGACATATTCAGATTGAGAAACAGGGAATCGAGGGGTATCTTACGGCATTAAAAGGCAACATTAAAACTAACAATTTTTAACATAGTGTTAATGCAATCGCACAAGGAGAGATATAAACACAAAGTTATAAGTGGTTATAAACACAAAGTCTGTGTAGCCATGTATGGTAGATTCATATAATAAGCTCTTGTCTCTGGCACTGCCAGGTTCCTGACCTTGTCCAACCATACTTGTCCCACAACATGCAAGCAATCTTTGTTCTCCTGGCCTGTGCCAAGGTCCACAGGAAAAACCTGTGTGATTCTGTACGCTATCTGGAAGTTGAGTCATGGCTACTGGACTTCTTTTTTTTCTTCCTTGAGAGATATCTATCTCTCAAGAAAAAAAAGCCATGACTCAACTTCCAGATAAACTCACCTGGATGACTGCGAATCTTCACAGACATATTCTGTACACTACGTTACCTTGCTAGGCCAGAGTAGCAAAAGGCTCCCCTCTCCCCTTCCTGTGCTTTTATGAACGGCAGAACCTTACTGCCACAGACAGACTGTCCTAATCTGGGCGGCTCAATGAAATTTACAAAAATGGAATCCATCTTGTTGCTTCTCCCCCACCCCCCATTTCAACTGAGGAATAACATGGATATTTGTCCCAGCAGTCACGCAAGAGAAGATTGTCCAGTTGTCAGGCAGGCCAAGGTTGATATCTGCTATATCATAGTGACCTGGACAAGAGAGCTAGGGGAGAGTTGAGCTATTATAATGCAAATGACAGGGGGTGGCTTTAGCATGTAAGTGAGTGCAGGGGGACTGGAAACAATGCTGAATCCCCTGAGATTTTATCTTCGCTGCTTGACAGGGATGGAGAGACAAAGCTGAGGGAAGAGCATATGGAACCACTGCATCTTTGGAAGCAGCCTCTGTCATTCCAGGGAGGCACCTTTCCTCTGCATCCATTAGGAGGCCCAAACAAGCTGCCTATGGATTATAACAAGGCAGGGTCTGGACCTCATTCTCCACATTTCCAGGCAGGGGCCTGTTCCCCTCCAGCTGGATGATTCTTAACAAGATACTGAAAAGCCTGTTAACCCAATTAATGCAAAGAGGGAGGGGGAGGATAATGGGCCATATGGGGAGCTTGTTGGAAGGCCCCCTGACAACCATGCTGCTCATTTCTACACTTCTCTATGGATACTATGGCCGTTTATACACGACCCGTAAGCTGCGCTGCAAATGGCTCCCAGCTCCGGAGCTTAGAAATGTTTTCCCACCAGCTCCGGAGTTTGGAGACAATTAAGTGCGACCCCGCCCACTTTAGCGCGACCCAGCGTACTTTTCTTGTACCTTCTCTTTGGAGGTGAAAAAAATTTGATGCGGATAAGTGCCGGGCTCTCCTGGCTTGTCTGTTGTTTTTTTGCCTCCCGCCCCTTTAAGAGCTCCTTGAGACAGAACCAGGAAGTAACGGGGCTCATGGCAAGTTCGACCGGCACCGGCAGGTTAGTAAAGGCTTCTTTTGTCCTTTTTTTCCCTCCCTCCCCTCACGCCGACAGGAGCAGGAAGTGCTGAGGGGTGGGGACGCAGGAACAGAAACGAACCCCCAAGATCTCTGGTCCGAATTTAAGGGACCAGCGGATCTTAGGGGTCATGTGAAAAGGCCCTATGTGTGTGTGTGTGTGTTGTGTCATGACAGTCATGACCGACTCTTCATTACCCCATGATCATGGAGTTTTCTTGGCAGGAATACTGGAGTGGTTTGCCATTTCCTACTCCAGGCGCCTACAGCACTTGGTATTCCCTGGTGGTCTCCCATCCAAGTACTAACCAGGGCCGACCCTGCTTAGCTTCTGAAATCGGGCGAGATCAGATGTGCTTAGGGCAGTGATGGCTAACCTTTTCGAGACCGAGTGCCCAAACTGCAGTTCAAAACCCACTTTTTTTTTTTTTGCAACGTGCCAATACCGTAATTTAACCTGTATACAGGTGTCTATGAAGGGGCAATGTCGGGTGCGCACAGAAAGGGCTCCAAGTGCCATCTTTGGCACCTGTGCCATAGGTTCGCCATCACTGGCTTAGGGCATCTAGGCAGCTTAGATACTATGTAGAACGCTGCATTTTCTGTTATCAGAGAAGGTGTCCAGATGACTTTCTGCCTATGTTAGGGGTTTCACAGCTACTTACTGACAGCCAGGCCATGACCAGAGGAGGGTTTCATTTGACTGTCAGCATTTTGGAAACTACAGGGGACCCTCGTATAACAAACGGTTTGTATAACATAAAATCTGTACAATGTAAAATATTCCAGAGATAGGGGAAATTTGCTTAACAGAATCGCCTATGGGGCAAATCCATACGACATAAAAATGGTCGTGATTAGGGATGACTTTGTTTTCAATGCATTTCTTTGGGAAATTTGTATGAAGGAAAATTTGCTTAACATATGGAACGAATTTGATTTGGAATGAATTAATTCCTTTATACAAGGTACCACTGTACTTGCTTTTGGTTTGCGACGGATTCCCTAGGAGGCCGAAAGAGGCTTCATTTGTAAAACTGGTTTTGATTAATGTTGCCTAAATGCATTCTTGAGCAACAGTTTTCCAGAGAAGGATAGGGAGACTTTGGCTCACCAGTGTTCTGGCTTATAAATCATACCAGCCTCAGGCCAACTGTAATGTATTATACGGATTATATCTGGAAGGATGAGTATTTCCCAACCCTATTCCAGAGAAACCATTTCCACAGAAAAAAGATGCAATGATTAGCCTTTGCAGGTGGGATAAAGAAAACCAGCTTTTTTTTTAGTTTAAAAAATATGAAAAGTTTATTAGTTTACAAATAGATGTGAAGTATTATGACAGCTTTAGCCAATATTACTGTATTGCAATCATAGATTCTTATAATCATATATGTCTTTTAGAAACCAGATCCTTTTCAGTGGCAGGATCTCACACCTGACTAACTGACAATCCGAACTGACTCTCAGCTCTCTCAACTGAACTCAACTCAAACTGAACTCTCTAGCACCTATTAGGTTTCCATATACTGTACAGTGGTACCCCGACTTAAGAGGAGCTCGACTTAAGAGCAATTTTAACTGCCACCTTTGCAAATTTTAGATATAGTCTACTTGACTTACAAATATTTTTTTTCATTTTTTGATTTTTAACTTATTTTTTTTCCAATTTTTAAGATAGGTACCCCGACTTAAGTGTAGTTTGACTTAAGAGCATGCATTTGGAATGGATTAAATTCGTAAATTGAGGTACCACTGTATACCATTCTTAGCCACTCCCACCAGCTTGGTGATTGGCTATTCAAAATAGACTCATGAATATGCATACTTATTTTTCCCTTTTCGCCACATGCTTCCCCCCTTAATTAACTAAATTTAAGTGGGTAAACTTTCCAATCAGTTTGCCCACTTAAAATTAAATCCCTGGAGTTACTGTAACTCCAGAAAACTAGCTTTGACGTAAAATTTTGGGAAACGTGGACAAGGTGCCTCGCAGTGGTCCTTCCTGTGTCATGTTTCCATTTCCCGTTTTCCTGACCTTGCTCTCTTGCCTCAGATCCACATCAATGCTCAGAAAGGGACAGCAGGACTAGTGAAGGCCGATGCATCTTCTCTTGACTACTTTCACTGATGGCATGCATGTGAAGATGGTAGGTGGGTCCCCTGCTGGGATGCTAGCCTGAGTAGGTGCCCAGAGATGCCAAAATCTGTTGCTAGCCCTGGAAAAAATGTAAATACCCAGAGGGCCAGGGCTTTGATAACTTGACAAATCAATTCATTTTTTTCATAGGGCTTTCATGTTAGCTGTGTTATTCCTTGTCATACTAAATTACTTCAAGCACGATGATACTTTTTTTGGGGGGGGGGCAACCAACAGGCAGGGCACACAACACAGAGCTGCTTTGACTGACAGCTCTAGAGACCAATTGGCAGCGAGTCTGGCCATGGCGAGGTTAGAAGTGGGACCTTGTCTTTTCTCTTTAGCATTGCCACTTGAATGGTTGCCACGTGGTTTGGCCAGCGGAGGTTTTGCAAGTCTTGGTTGCGGGTCACCTACTTCAATGTCCCCCCCCCTTAAAGATTATAAATTAAATCTCTTGGGCTAATCTTATGTTTAGTGTGCTTTATTACCGTATGTTGTTCATTTATATATTATACAACACTTATATTTGTATTTTGCTGATTTTTTGTAAACCGTCCAGACTAGCTTTATTGCTAGGTGGTACGGTAAAAAATAAATAAATAAATAAATAAATAAATAAATAAATAAATGATTAATTAGTTCTTTATCCCAGGTATTTAAATATTATCTGTACCTAGAACCAAGCTCTCTTCTTTAACTGATTCTTCTAAAGACTCTCCAAACCACTTATTCACATTCAAATCACCCACAGATTGGTGTCTTCTTGGAATTTATCAAGGCTCCCAATTGCCAGACTGACCTCAATGTATCCATCTTCATTTATATCTAGCATCTAACATAGTGCAGGATACATACATTATGTACACCAGTAACTTGCTTTCTTGTACATTTGCATTTGGTGCTCAGGTTAACAAATTATGCAGCTCTGGGAAGAGAGTATGAAGAACATACTGAAAAAAATTACAATAAAACTATCTTTAAACCCTCACCAAAAGCAGGAAACCAGACAGTAAAGTGACTGAAGCATAACATGGCAAAAATGAGAATGGAAGAATACAGGCATTGCAGAGAAGCTAATGATAATTCTTGCAGAAGATATTGGAAAAGGAGCCTGACCCACTTATTAATTATACATATATGATGTTGGCCTTCTAATAAAATATGTAAGTTGGTCTCTACATTCAGCATCCTTACTCTAGAATTAGGAAGGAGACAAAGTTACATCAGATGGCTTAACATATACTGAAGGTTAAGTGGAGAGAAGCACTTTTAAAACTAGATTTATTAAACACATTATAGAACAAGCCTCGCTGGGGAAGAAACGGCATGGATTCAGGAAAGGGAACTCCACCAATTTCCCCCACCTGCCCTGTGAGTGTGCGTCTATAACTCAACCACATGGATAAAGCAGAAAGTACATACTTAGATTTGTCATTATAAGAGAGAGGAGGCTCTCCAGTGGCTTAATGTGCTAAAAACTGGGATGTAGACAAAAGGAATATCTGAAATGCTCTTGAAATGCAGGGAAGTACGAGAAGACTATATTCCTCTGGGTTGTGCCTTGTTATTCAGCTTGTTGATGAAAAAATCTGAAGTCAGAGAGGACTCGAAAGACTGGTCAAGTTTACACAGGAACTAAATACAGTAGGACCCCAGTATCCGCTGGAGATCGGGCCCAGGCCTTCCTGTGGATAACGAAAACCATGGATAAGAGAGAACGCCCCCAAACCCTGCTATTTCGTGACAGTAGCTTGCTTTACGGCTGCTGTTTTATGACAGTAGCTTGCTTTACGGCTGCTGTTTTAGGACAGTAGTGTGCTTTATGGCTGCTGTTTTATGACAGTAGCTTGCTTTCCAGCTGTTGTTTGTGAAAGTAGCTTGCTTTGCGGTGGCTGAATTATATATTTAATTTTTTTCCTCCGCCAACCATGGATAACTGAATCAGTGGTTAATGAATCAGTGGCTATGGGGGTCCTATTGTAATGGATGAGGAAAGCATGGCCCTTCAGCTGGTCAGGAATAACAACTCTCACAATCCCCTATTTGGTACACCAGCTATAGCCATGTGAATTGTAATCTAATAACACCTTAGATGTCTTTAGGATCTTCAGCCCTGATTCTGCACTTTCTGCACCATAGATCTGGCACCTCAGTCCCACATTGCAGCAAGAACTGGACCCTTAGGAACACTGTTGTTCTGGGGAACTGCCAGGGTACTAGTTCTCCCCCCCCCAAAAAAAAAACTTTTTTTTTCCACGGCGATTGGGTTGGCCAAAGACAATAGAGTTCCCATGTTTCTGCCTGCATGTACTTTCAGGATTCCCAACCCATCATAAGATGTGAACCTCACAACACTAACAGCAGGGTTCTTGTACCCTGGAACAAACTTGCTTGGAGGAAGTGGTAACCACACAAAGAATAAGTAGTGGTTAGGGTAGCAGACTAGGATGGGGAGAACAGAGTTCAAATCTTCCTCTCAGCCATCAAGTTCATTAAGTAACTTGTGTGCGTGCATGTGTTGTGTTGTTACAGTCGTGACCAACCCTTCGAGTCTCCACATCCATGGAGTTTTCTTGGCTAGGAATACTGGAGTGGTTTGCCAGTTCCTACTCCAGACGCCTACAGCACCTGGTATTCCCTGGTGGTCTCCCATCCAAGAACTAACCAGGGCCGACCCTGCTTAGCTTCCGAAATCAGGCGAAATCAGATGTGCTTAGGGCATCTAGGCAGCTTATTAAGTAACTTAGGGGTGACATAATTTGGAGGTGACTCGATGGCACATAACAATGATAAAAAAGGGGAAGATGGCTGAATACTAGCTGAGGCATCTTGAACTAGCTGGTAAAAAAATACGGTACTGTGAAAGCTAATGTGACTGATCACCCCAACACCACAAAATCCAAACTCTGTTGGTTAATTTGGAAACCATGGCTTTAGCACACGCAACGTATCTGAACCCCTCACAAGATGCATGGTCCAAACTACCTTCTTCCACCTGGCACCACTCCAGATGTGTTCAAATATTAGTGCCATTACCCACAACCGGGCGAGGATTATAACAACTGGGAATTATAACACATCTGTACAGAACTAGTTCTGAGAAAAGTAGCAGTTTTAGTCCAGTACTCTTTGCTTAGATGATGGCGCTTAAGCACAATGATCTCTTTTCAACACAGGCAATTATATCCCCCCCCCCCTACATGGCCACCTCCATTTGCATTCATGGGATGGGTTGGTACCCATCGAAAATGCTGAACAGCCTTTCTGAGTGGACGAGAAGCCTCATTCTGAGCCACTTCTTAACTCTCAGTCATTCATTCAGCGGGCAATCACTGGGACTATTTTGATTGTGGGCAAAACATAAAGCACACGTGCCACCGAGCTCTGTGTTTAGTAAGGGAGACTGTTTCAGAATAAATTACATCTTGCAGCTGCTCAAAGACGCTGAGAAGCTCACCCCACTTCGTGGTGACTCACCGGTGGGAACTCGGAAGAATTCACGCTCACCAGCTGTCACACAGTCAGAAAACCAGGAACGGGTTTGGAAGACACTAAGGGGGCAGCACTTCTTCCAAATCCTAGAGCCTTTGCTCATATGAATGACAGAATGGAACCAGAAAAAGGAGAAAAACCTTCCTCATCTTAAGAGAATCCATGGACAATTTCTTCTCACTTTGCTCTCTGGGGGGCTTTCCACTTTGGAAGGAGTCTTGCTTTTTGTGTCTAACCTCTGACCTTCATGTATACCTGCAATCAACGAAAAACATTCGGAGGGTATAAAAGCATCCTACTCTCTCTCAGCAAAAAAGAAAGCAATCCCTCAATTCTACCTAAAGTAGGTTTCTCTCTTCTTAGAGGAGAAGGAATCGTGTAAGACCAATTCAATGGCTTCTTCCCAGCATGTAGCCTCCAATAAGGCCGTTCAAAATGTTGATGTTCATACCGACCACTCTGGTTGCCAACTTCCAGGGAACTGATTGCTTCCACCTCAGCCATTTCTGCCATAAATTATCTACTTGAACTGTAAAAGGGGCTGGGGCGGGGGGGGGAGAAAGAGCTTTTTAATTTTAGATTTGAGACGTTAGTGGTTGAGCCTGAGGGGCTGCCATGGAAACTAGGTTCTGTTGCAATCTCTCCCTTCCCACCTCTAAGTAATTAGACAGCAAACCTTTCTACAGGGGGAACTCAGGTTTGTTCAGTGACATTCAAATAATTTAGCACTTTTTGGGATTCTTCCCATATGTCACTTAAAGCACGCAATACTCCCTCACAAGCTTCTTTTCTGCTCTCTAGCAAGGGTTGAAATAGACATTGATCCATAATGGCCTTATGAAAGAGGCCAGGGAATGCTTTCCATGTAGGTTTCTATTCTATAGCCACCCTATCCTTTCTGCAGAATTTTACAGGGATCACAATTAGGTATGGAGTCTGGACATATTATTCTACTCTGCAACATAAATCCATTTTGCCTAGTCTGAACAACAACAGGGAAATTCATTCCCCCCCCCCCGATCAGTTTTCCTTAGCATGACAATTCTGTGTGCTACTCTCTCTACCTTATACACATTTGCATGTAATTCTCTCCAATGCATGTAGGTTCTATACAATTTTTGAGCCAAGAACTGCATTGCACAATTTGGAGAAGTACATGTTCCAGTCTTCAGTCAGTGTCCTGGTTGAACCCACCACACCATTCATAAAGAAGCTTTCAAGTTCCTTAGCATCACTGAACAGGGCAGGCAAACATCTGCTAGAAACTCTGGTGAGTTGTTGCCCTACACCAGGCATGTCCAAACTTTGGCGCTCCTGATATTTTGGACCACATCTCCCAGAATGATAAAGGACTGTCCAAAACATCTGGAGGGCCGAATTCTGGACATGCCTGCCCTACACAGTGTTACTGGAAGATAAACAGCTCTGGGCTGCCAGGTAAGGTGCCACTGGACTGAGGCCCAACCATACAGGATGGCTCACTCTCAGACTTCGCTCTTGCAACAGCAACTCCACAGTCACTGACTTTTGCTGAAAATACAGTGGACCCTCGTATAACAAACAGTTTGTATAACATAACATGTGTACAACATAAAATGTTGTAAACCGCCCGGAGTTCCTCCGGAGGACGGACGGTATATAAATTTATAAATAAATAAATAAATAAATATAAATAAAAAATTCTGGAGATAGGGGAAATTTGCTTTACAGAATCAATCGCCTATGGGGTGAATCCGTACAACATAAAAATGGTTGTGGTTAGGGATTACTGTGTTTTCAATGCATTTCTATGGGAAATTTGTATAAAGGAAATTTTGCTTAACATAATTTCATTTGAAACAAATTAATTCCTTTATACAAGGTACCACTGTACCAGTTCACCTTGCATCTTCTCATGCACTAATTGTTTCCACCAGCTGTGTTACAAAAGAAGAGAGAGATACAGAATCCCATAACCAGTAACATCAAAAAGCAAAAAGCAAAGCAAAGTGTTCTGCTTATATACCGCCCCATACCACTACAAGTAGTCTCTGGGTGGTTTACAATTTTTTAATTACAGTGTGCCATTCTAAGCACAGACAGGGAGATATAGTTCAAAAAATAAAGTAAAATAAAATAAAATAAATCTTCAGGCTCTCTTCTTCCAAATCTGCAGTCTGGTGTTTATGCCATAAAAATAATGATGACTACAAACCATCAAGCTGATTCTCAGTTGTGGCAATTCTGCCATAATTTTGTAGATACAATACTGTATGTTCAGAAGGTTTACCATTTCTGAGGATGCTCTAGCACTGTGCCACTTGTCCAAACCAGCACAAGTAGAAGGATATGTAATCCCATCAGCCATATATATAGGTGCTGTAGGTGCCTGGAGTAAGAACCTGCAAGCCACTCCAGTATTCCTGCCAAGAAAACTCCAAGGACATGGAGTCACAAAGAGTCAATCATGACTTTAGTGATGCAACCCCCTACACACACACACACACACACACACACACACACACACACACACACTCAGAAGCATATACAGTGGACCCTTGTATAAAAAACAGCTTGAATAACATAAAATTTGTACAACATAAAAAATTCCGGAGAGAGGGGAAATTTGCTTAACATAATCGCCTATGGGGAGAATCCATACAACATAAAAACGGGATCACTCTGTTTTCAATGCATTCCTATGGGAATTTGTATAAAGGAAAATTTGCTTAACATAATTTCATTTGGAACGAATTAATTCCTTTATACAAAGTACCACTGTACCTTATATATAAATGGGAGAGGGAAGGCTCCTGGGAGATCTCTTGATTCCCCTCCCCCTACAAGTAGCAAGCACTTCTGTGGGCTGAAGTGAATGTTGAATCTGATCATTTGCTCCTGAAAAGAAAAGAAGGGCCTCAAGGGTCCCTGAGAGGAAACAAGCAGCTCCCAGGTTAATTAACTCAATCTGTTCTATACCAAGAACAAAGACATTGCCCTAACACCAGCATTATCCATCAGCTTGAGCACTTGCAATAGGTTAGTCAACACCTCCCATGCTCTCCACCAATAAAGCATTTGAATCAGAGACACAGCTTTCCTGAGGAAAGAACAGAAAAGCTCCAGTTGCCATCTCCTGATCTGACACAGGATGCTCATTTGAGTAATTAATTCCAGTCAGAACTACCACTAGTTATGTAAATAAGGACAAATTCAGCAACAGTACAGTATTTTTCTACAGTATGTATAAGACTATCCCCCCCCCCCTAAAATTCTTAGGCTAAAAATTGAGGGTCATCTTCTACTCAGAAGTAAGCAAGGACAGAACAGTATGGTTGCAAAACTATAATTTTAGGTTGGAAAAGTAGGGTCTTCTTATACATGGGGGCGTCTTATAGACGTAAAAATATAGGTATGTAAATAACATACATCGTGCAAATTGCACAATGGTGTTATGTGCTTTGTATCTCAAAGGGAAAAACCTGGTTTTGTGCCCCAAAGAAAAACGCTGGTCAAATTGTGTTATTTTGTGTTGGCCTTATAAAAATGACATATACAGTGGACCCTTGTATAACAAATGGCTTGTATAACATAAAATTCGTACAACATAAAAAATTCCGGAGATATGGGAAATTTGCTTAACATAATTGCCTATGGGGAAAATCCGTACAACATAAAAATGGGATCACTCCATTTTCAATGTATTCCTATGGGAATTTGTACAAAGGAAAATTTGCTTAACATAATTTCATTTGGAACAAATTAATTCCTTTATACAAGGTACCACTGTACAGCATTTTAGTAGTGAACTTGCTACCAATCTGCTATCAATCTAGACATCATTTGTTCAAAGCTGAGTCATGTGACTTGGCACATGACAGATCATGACAACACTGACTTCCCATTTTGTTGGCTGGCCAACCAAAGTAGGGTCTGCGCCCCGACTCTGGAACGCCCTCCCACTAGAGGCCAGGACTGCCCCAACTCTGGTGTCTTTCCGGAAACAGGCAAAGACCTTCCTCTTCAGGCAAGCTTTCCCCGAATAATGGACTACCTATTATGTGTCTTTTATATGAATCTACCATACATGATCAAATAGACTTTGTGTTTATAACCACTTATAACCTTGTGTGATTGCACTGACGTTATGCTTTCAATGTTCGTTTCCATCACTCATAACTTTTACATGGGAAGTACAGGCGGTATAATAAATAAATAAATAAATAAATAAATAAATAAATAAATAAATAAATAAATAAATAAATAAATTGTTACTCTCTCTTTAACTGCTTGCATTCTCTTGGACTGTAGCTTTAATAAAGGGAAAAGGTAAAGGTTCCCCCTGCACATGCATGCTAGTCATGTCCGACTCTAGGGGCGGTGCTCATCTCTGTATTCAAGCTGGAAGAGCCAGTGCTGTGCAAGTCCATGGCCATGTGGCTGGCATGGCTGCAAGGAAACACTGTTTTACCTTTAATGTTGTCCCTCAATTCCCTGTTCTCAAACTTGAATGTGTCTTTCTCATACTGGACTGTATATTGTCCCTCATTACTGCAAGCCGCCTTGGGTCCCTTGCGAACAAGAAAGGCGGGGTAAAAATACTGTACTCTAAATCAATTAAAAAAAAATCAGCTTTGCTCTAACGGTGCCTTCTGCAAATCTGGACCGCCAGCAGAAGAAGGGGAAATTTCTTCCTGTCTCTTTGCTGATCTTTTTTGTCTCCCCCCCCTCTAGTCAGCCAGCTGGCTTAGCACTAGACAAGTGGCCTTAGGAAGGAAGGAAGGAAGACAGGGAGGAAGGAAGCAAGGCAACAAGCAGATTCAGGCTCCACGTGATAAACAATGTGCAGTCCAAGACGATTTCTTCCTCTCCCGCTTTTCGCTCTCATGTGCTAGTCTGAAATGAATTTACTCAGGGAAACCTGACTTCCTGGGTGCGATTTCAGAACGGATCCGTTCTCATTTCTCCGGTGATGTGTAGTCACAGCTTCAGCCCAGGTTGGGTACATTCAAGCTGTTGGCTATTTCCATTCTGTCTGAGCTCATGGGCTCTTAGTTGGCAGATTGCAACCTTAAGAGTCTCTTGTTCCCCCCACCCCCATTAGCTTTTAAACTGCTAATTTTCATGTAGAACATTTGTATTCATCAGCCTCCCACTACGCTTCAGCCTTGCCTAGCAGAATGGAATGACTAAGGTGGTAGGCGGAAGTGCAGTGAGATAAAAGCCCAATTTAGCAGCCCGTGGAGCCAAACGGAGAGGGTATAGCTAGGGAATGAGCTGCCTCAAAGGGAGATCCAGGTGGTTTCAGCAGCTAATGAGTTGCCAGAATAAAGTGTCAAGTACAGTACAGTTAGTATGTGCAAGACTCTGGAGGACAGAGTGTGCAGGCGTATGCTGTTTGAGCAACATGGACACACCACGTGCGCACACATGTCAAGAAGCACGTGCTGGCATTTACTTTGCAACTGGAAGTCAAGATTCATTTAACAATTGACACACTTTTGTGAATTGGAAGGAAGCGAGCAATATTCGACGTTCTCCTTATCTGGTGATTATATTTCCGTTTCATTTGAGACATGGCCCTCCAGAGAGTGCTGACCCACCACCACCACCACCACCCGTTGTACACAACCAGTTAGCTTCTTGCATACAACCAATCTGCTCTAAGTGCAGAATGGAATCTGAGGCCTCCCACCCCATCTGCTCTGATTTTGGAAAACAAGAAGGATCAGGTCTGGGTAGTACTTGGTTAGGAAACAGAGAAGACCAGATACCTCTCGGCAGGTCTAGAGAAAATACTGCCTGAAAAGCTAGATAATTGCTGCTGGTCAGAACTGTCAATAAATGGACTTACTATTATCCACTGAAAAGGCAGGAGCAAATAATAATAATAATAATAATAATAATAATAATAATAATAATAATAATAATAATAATAATGATGATGATGATGATGATGATGATGATGATGATGATGATGATGATGATGATGATGAACAGCATATATTCTACGACGATACCTCCAGTCATCCTAATTTTCAAACCCTCTAAGGGTCATATGATTTTTATTATGACCTGATATGGAAAACCGTATGTATGTATGTATGTATGTATGTATGTATGTATGTATGTATGTATGTATGTATGTATGTATATGAGTGAATGAATAAATAAATGAAAATTACTTTGTTGAGATGAATGAATGAATGAATGAATGAATGAAAATTACTTTGTTGAAATACAGAGTTGACTGCGTCCTGACTCTTTTTCTGGGGCTGGAATTTGTGGATGTTAAAGTTTGTTAATAATCCTTCTGACCTCTTGAAAGTAGGAAAAAAGGCCAGTGATTATACTTCAAATTGCTATTGTGTCCAGGGCTAGGATGCCATGTAGAGATAGGCATGAACCTGAAAAATGGTGGTTCACAATGGTTTGTGGTTAGCCTTCACAAACAACCAAGAAAACTGAATTGGTTTGTAGTGTGGTTTTTGGTCTGTGTCTGGTGGGAGGGGGCTACCTGCTCCTGCCCCCCCCCCACTGTCTTCTCCCTGAATACCACGCACAGAGGTAGTGACTGGGGTCCTTCCCTTCCCCTGGAAGGGAAGCTGGGCCCGCTGTCCCTTGAAAAGGGGGCAGGAGTAGGTGGGGAGGCAATGCGAGCAGCGGAAAGGGGTGGATAAGCATCCATTTTGCTCAAGCAAACCGAAGCGCCTAGGGGAAAAAAGTTTAGTGCTTTGTTCTGCTTCGACAAAACGAGATCCTCAAACCAAGTTGCGAATCAAGCTGCGAACCTGCCTGGTCTGTCGGTTTTTCTGGTGTGTGGTTTGGTTCGTGTCCATCTCTAATCTCAGGCTTACAATCTCAAGAGTGGAAATCCCAGTCGCAGGTCCCAGTGCAAACCAACCGTCGCTGACCGACCACGAAAAGCATGTTGCGAGTCTTACCCGCCCAGTTTAATTACAGCACTCAAAGCACAGCACAAGCTGAGAATTAACTTGGCAAATTCATCTCTCGCAGTCGTTTTGAAGGAGGGCATTCAGCCAGCCTGACTCTACCAGGCATTCCAGATAGTAGTGTTATGTTAAGACTTTTGTTCCAGGCGGTGAACACTGCATTCTTATTCTATCTATCCCAATGCAGCATTTCCCACTACACTGGAACAAGAGGGATGACTAGCTGGGAATTGCAGACCCATTAAGGCAGGCATGACCAAACTTCGGCCCTCCTGATGTTTTGGACCACAACTCCCAGAATTCCAAGCCTGTATTTCCAATGGCAAAGGACTGTGGGAGTTGTGGTCCAAAACATCTGGAGGGCTGAGGTTTGGATATGCCTGCATTAAGGAACCCGTTACAATCCCTTTACCCCTGTGGAAAACGATTTGAGTCACACACCTGCAGACAGTTCAGGCCTGAGAAAGCTGCACGTTTCCTTCCCACCAAGCACCCCCCCACACACACTCATATCTCAAAAATTAAGAATATATCAGGTCAAAACACAACAGGGAATTGTTTCTCCTCCCCCTAATTTCCTTCAGTTTGCTAAAGTAAGATATATGGATCTCCTACTCACTTTATCTGAACAATTATTCTGTGAAGTAGATCATATTCAGAAATAATGGCTATTCCGCAGCAAGCCAGGGGTTTTTCAGGGCAAAACAGGCACTTAAACCTGGATCTTTTGATTACACATGGCATCATACCGGCTGTCTTGGACTGACCTGGGTAGGCTGACAGACACCACAATACACAGGCAGAGTTAACTGCTTTGAATACATGCACGAGGTCTCCTGTATGGTACAGTAGACCCTTGTATAACAAACAGTTTGTATAACAGAAAATTTGTACAACATAAAAAAATTCAGAGTTAGGGGAAATTTGCTTAACATAATTGCCTATGGGTCGAATCTGCACAACATAAAAATGGGATTACTCCGTTTTCAATGCATTCCTATGGGAAATTTGTATACAGGAAATTTTGCTTAACGTAATTTCATTTGGAACGAATCAATTCCTTTATACAAGGTACCACTGTACTTTGTACAGTATTCCCAATTAAAACAACCTATGGGGGTTCTGCTGGTGGCTTGGGGAGATGGTTCAATAATCTGACCTACTAAAAGGCAATTTCCTCTAACAGGGTTAACATACAAGCAGACTCAGGTTTGGAAGGCACGCATTACAGGCACCCTGGCTCTGCCACAATTTGGACAGCAGGTGAATGAAATAAGACATTAGCTCATCAAAGCTGCATGCAGAGCATCATAGTCACTAGCCATGGTTGCTGAGATATTCTGGGAGCTGTGGCATACACCAAAAGCAAAATTCTTTATGCTCTGGGCTGCAGTGGAACAGGTTGGCGAACGCCACAAATAATCTTTAATTCAATGCCCTAAATCCAAATTCAAAGGCCTATCTTGTTCAGTATTCTGGCCAATCAGATTCTTAAGAGAGCGTCCCCAGTAGGACGAGCGTGCAACTGCAACTGATATTCAAAAGTGCCCTGCCTCAGCCCACTAGATTGCGATAGAATAGATGACTGTAGGGCAGGAGAGGCAGAAGGGGCTCCACGGAGGAGAGTACCGCCCACACCTGCGGAGGTCGAGAAGAAGGAGTGCGGGGAGAAGCAAAGGCGCAGAGAGGTGGCCAGGGCTGCCCGACTGAGGGAGAAGGAGGAGCGAGAGAACGTGAGAAAGCAGTTCGAAGAGTCCCTGAAATTGGCTGAGCAAGAAAAGGCGGGAAAGGCCAACCAACCCACGGCTGTGGAGGTGGGGTTTGGGGAAACCAAAAAAGAGAAAGCTCGCGGCCTGCCCCCAGATTGGGAATGGGTCTGGATGATGCCTCAGGCTGAGGCTGAAAGCTATCAATGAAGAGCCCACAAGCAAGGGTGTTTGTACTGGGGGGAAAGGGAGGCGAGAGAGTACAACTGCAAGTTAAAGAAGATAAGGCAAGACTTGGCATTAGAGAAATGGGCGAAGAAGGGGAAGGAAGAAGAGCAACAGACCGGGAGGTACTCCTGCGGGAGGGCTCTGGCTTTGCAGGACGATTTCCCTCTCCGGAATTGGCATCGGGGGAGGCCTGGACCCAAAACCCCCTCAGAGGTTGGGGTGCAGGCGGAGATGCCGACCCAGGCCTTGGGACTGCCGAAGGGGTCTGGTGGAACCGCCCCCCCCCCTCAGGAGCAGAAGGAGGGTTGAACGTTTCGTTGTTTTCTCCTGCCAGAGACTCTAAAAACAACCCATTCACTGTTGATATTAGTTCTGTTGGACCAGTTGTAAAAAGAAGTGCCTCGAGAAGTCTGGAAGAAGACAACAAAACTCCAGTTTGTTCTAAAAAGGAAGCCTCTTTATTGAACTCTGCAGGGTGGGCAGTTTGGCAGAACGGTGAACCCCCACAACGACTATCACCCATGTAATTCCCCCCTTTAAGGCCATCCAAATTAACAGCCATTACCGTATCTGTAAATTCCACTGTCTAACTATGCACCAGTTGAAATCCTGCTATGCAGCCCCACCAGGGTAACAGGACCGATGTCACTGGCAGGAGTTAGATACTTACTGATTAAAGCTTCCCTTTCCAATATGAGGTTGCATGCAGCTCATTTACAATGAAAAAAAAACTCTGATTACATTCCAACACTACAAAAGCAAGTGTTAATCAGTGACACCATTCGTGTTGTGAAGGAAGACCCAACCCAATAGGATGTTGGTTGCTGTGCTTATTTGTCCTGAATCTCCCGTCATTCACCAGAGAGGCGGAAAAGCACAACAGAGTGAGAAACACACTGCCATCGCAGGTTCCAAAGAAGCAGACACATTATTCTGTCTCGTCAAAATTAAAGGGGGGGATAGAGATGATTATAGCACTTTAAGCACCAGTGGATGTATTTCCTTTTGTTTCTGTCCATGGAATTTTCTTGGCAGGGATACTGGGGTGGCTATGGTTTTTCCAGTAGTGATATATGGAAGTGAGAGCTGGACTATAAAGAAGGCTGATTGCTGCAGAATCGATGCTTTTGACCTGTGGTGCTGGAGGAGAGTCTTGAGAGTCCCCTGGACTGCAAGGAGATCAAACCTATCCATCCTGAAAGAAATCAACCCTGAATGTTCACTGGAAGGGCAGATTATGAAGCTGAGGCTCCAGTACTTTGGCCACCTCATGAGGAGACAGGAGTCCTTGGGAAAGTCCCTGATGTTGGGAAAGATTGAAGGCAAAAGGAAAAGAGGATGGCAGAGAATGAGATGGTTGGACGGTGTCATCGATGCAACCAATATGGATTTGACCAAACTCGGGAGGCAGTGGAAGATAGGAAGGCCTGGCGAGCTCTGGTCCATGGGGTCACGAAGAGTCGGACACGACTGAACGACTGAACAACAACAACAGATGTATTTCTGTATGAACATCTATAGATCAAAGTTGACTTCTTCAGAAGCAATTATGCATTTGAAGATGTGGATTTCGATCCATGAACACTCACAGAGCAATAAATCTGTTTGCCTTTAAAATGCCACAATATTTTGCCTCCCTCTCCACCTCGCATGCGTACATCATTAATTTTGTCAACAACCGTAGTAGTGGTACAGTAACCTAAACAATTCCTAGGCAAGCTAGAACAGCAGAAAGCAGCAATGACTTGAAATGACTTCTGATGAAAGTGAAAGTGCCAAAGCAGGGCTGCAGTTTAATATTAAGCACCAAAATCGTGTGTCACCAGAGACTGAGACCAAGATCATTCATGTTCTTGTATTTCCGCTCACCATGTATGATGCACCTCAGCTGACCAACTTCCGACTACAGTATTGCCCAATCTACCGGAATTCAAAGACACACGGATACCTTGGCTAAATGAGTTCTTCAATGCCATAATGAATAGTGGTCGTGCGCCAACTGAATTGTCAACAAACATCACAATCCACACACTGTATTTAAGAACAAGGGCAACCCAGCCAACTGTGTTATCACCCAGCCTGCCTCCTGTCTCATGCAATGAAGATCTGTGAGAAAAATTAGGACCCACGCATTTGCAACACTGTCCCACTCGCTACCAACCAATACCAATGTCAAAGAATGCAGAATGGCTGATGCCATCTGTGAAGCTCCTCAGCTCTTAGAGAAGCATCCAGAGAAGACTGAGCCATTGCATATGACATTCTTAGACTTACTTGCAGAAGGCATTTGACCATCCATTGATCTGATATACCTTCTGGGACCATGGAGTGCCAGAACCAACGACTGACTGGGTCAAAATACTATACGAGAACAGTAGCAGCTGTGTGCAATGCTCAGCTGGCCACCCCAACACCAATGCTCTGCACTGTCACTGCTCTTGTTTATATGTCCAGCATCACGTAAAAGACCTGCAGCAGAATGCTCCCTGGACTGTGCTCTATGCCAACAATGTCATGCTTGCTGCTACCACTAGGAATCAACTGCAGTGCCACGTTCAGACATGGAATGGCCAAAAAACATTTGGGACTCCACCTAAACATCAAGAAAACTGAGTACCTATCCAAATAAATGGATAAAATTTAAAGTAGGTGGATATCATCTGGTCTCTTGGCTCCCATTTCCAAGGTGAGGGTGGCATCAGTGGTGACATCTACACAAGCAAAAATTCACTGGTGCGTTTTGCAACAGACAAATGCCAATCTGTCTCATTGTTATGATTTGCAAGACAATTATCCTCTCTGTTGTCTGTGTGGCAAAGAGTGCTGGGCAGCAACAAGACAGCTCGCTCCATGCCACGGAAATGTATATGCTTCTTTGAATATTGGATGTTTCCCTACTCAACCCTCATATTACAAATGATACTATCCAACAGCAACAAGGTGTGATAGCGACAACAGTGAAAATGAAAGAAAGCTATCTCCACTGGTGTGGGTGTGTTCTCAGAGCTGCATCTTCTACCGTGACCAAAACTGTTAAGCATCCGATCATCGATGGTCAGTGGCCACGTGGGCAACCGAAACAGAGACGGCCAGGACACCATCGATCAGGGCACAGAAATCATTTGGCCTTTGCCCTGAAGACATGCTTAATCAGGCAAAGTGGCATTTCAGGATCTGAAGAGCGGACCTCGCAATTGCAGGAATAACGTTAGGAAGAAGAAGGGGTGAAAGCTGGACAGTAAAAAAAGCCGGCAGGAAAAAAAACCCTGCTTCGTTTGAAATAGGGGGAGAAAACATTGATGCAAGGAAAGGCTGAAGGAAGCAGTAGAAGAGGAAAATCAAATAGGAGTGGGACCAACTTCCTAAAGGAACCCACTGGCTTCAGTTTGCAAAAGCTGCACAGGGCATGTGAGGACCCGGCATTTTGGAGCTTGCTTATTCATGGAGTTGGCCTAAATCCGTGGCAACTTGAAGGCACATTAAAAAAAAACAGAAGTGGGCTCTGCCTCTTGGAATTGAATGCCACAATTGTGACCTGCTTATATTTCTTGCTATCTCGCTCCGCCTCTTGGAATTGAATGCCACAATAGCGACCTGCTTATATTTCTTGCTATCAGCCCATCCTCTGTATTCTGTGACTGACATCTTCCCACCCTATGTCAAAGGAGAGCTGCCAAAGAGTGGAAGCCAAAATGTCCTGCTATACTTTTATCAACCTGTCTTGTTTTCTTCATCACCCCATTGTTCCAGGCATTTTGTTGACATTTTTTCCAGGAAAAACGAAAAGCTTGAAAAAGATCTATCTATAAGCCTGGGAACATTGCCTGCTGGTATCTCTAAATGCCAACAGTCACCTTTTGGCAGCAGGGGTGTAAAAGGATAAAGGAACCTGAACAGCATCACACTCCATGCAGGATGGACGGTGTGCAAGTACAGTCATGGATAATCACTGTGTCTCCTTGATGGCCCCTATAAATTCCAACGGCCGTTTGTTTACGTGTTCTGCACAACCTGGCTGGGCTCTGGATGCATGAAGCCCACCCGTTTTCCCAGCCGTGGGGAGGATGTCAGCGGGGGAAGTTCGTCTGGCACAAACACACATGCATCAAGCCAGTCCCTACCTTGTGCCTAGGAGTGAGGTGCATTCCTGCAAATGCCCATAATAATAGGGATGAAACGGAAGCCTGATGCTTACAGGGGGCATGTTTTGGTCCTGAGAGCAAGATCCGCGCATGACGCGCGCAAGGTGATGTTTTTGTCTGCACGCCGGCGCTCTGTTTACATGCCCGTGCACTACTTGCGCACCGGGGTGGGAAGAAAACCTTCATATCCCCTTGTATCCCAGATGCATGTGTGTGTGTGTACCAGACAAACGCCAGCCGGGGCTAATTCTCTCTCTCTCCCTCCCGGGGTCTCAGTCGCCGCCTGCCTCGCCCGCCCCGTCTTGCTGGGGCAGCGCGGGGGGGGGGGCTCGCATTGTGCCATCCTTACCTGGCGCTGCTGCTGCCGCCTCTCTTCTTCTTCTTTTTCTTCCTCCTCCTCCCCCCAGCGCCAACTCCAGGGCGCCGATCCAGGCGCGATCGCCGCCGCGCCGACTCGCCACGGCGGGCCCGGGCCCGGGGGTTGCCGCCAGTGCCTCGACGCGACTAGCATGGAATTGGGAAGGCTGGAGGCGCACGCGGAGAGGGAGGGAGGGGGGCGGCGGTAGGTAGGTAGGGAGCGGAGCAACGGCGGGGGCGCGGGAAGAGAAAGGAGGAGAGGCGGGGCGGGGCGCTGTTTTGCATGCGAGGCGCTAATTGGTTGTTTGACGGAGTTGGGCGAAGGCGAAGAGTGAGGGGGGCGGGCGGGGCGGCCGCGCGCGCTTGCTGCACCGGCCGCCGCCGACAGCTGCCCTGCTGGCTGGGAGAAGAGCGGGGGGGCGGCGGAGGGGGTCAGGCTCTTGAATTAGTCGGCGCGTGCCGTCGGCGGCGCTCACTCTTGGCCGGCCTCTTCCCCCACCCGCCCGCCCAGGGAGGGGGAGGTGAGGTGAATGGGGACGGGGGGGGGAGAGGCGAGGTTTTGGTGGCGCTGCGTCTCGCTCTCCCCTGCGCCCTCGCGGGCTTGCCTATTGCCAAACCTGCCCAGCGCCTGCCTCTCTCCCAATCCACCCGCGTTTCCCGAATCGTTCGTTACTGGGTGGGAAAGGAAGAAAAGAGGCGGGCTGGCAGGCAGGCTGGCTGGCTACGTAACCAAGAGCTTTCTGGAGCCAGAGGGGTGCATCGATCCAAAATCTATCTATCTATCTATCTATCTATCTATCTATCTATCTATCTATCTATCTATCTATCTATCTATCTATCTATCTATCTATCTATCTATCTACAGTGGTACCTTGTATAAAGGAATTATTTCATTCCAAATGAAATTATGTTGAGCAAATTTTCCTTTATACAAATTTCCCATAGGAATGCATTGAAAACGGAGTAATCCCATTTTTATGTTGTACAGATTTGTCCCATAGGTATTCTGTTAAGCAAATTTCCCCTATCTTTGGAATATTTTGTTGTACAAATTTTATGTTATACAAACCGTTTGCTATACAAGGGTCCACTGTATGTATGTATGTATGTATGTATGTATGTATGTATGTATGTATGTATGTATGTATGTATCTATCTATCTATCTATCTATCTATCTATCTATCTATCTATCTATCGCAAAAATAGGTTGCAGGCAATAACTTTATAGGCCGCTATTAAAAATGAAAAAGGAACATCGCAAGGTTTCAAGTGTAAAAAACCCTTCAAAGCAGGTCCCAGAAGTTAAGATGTGGTAAAAGATGTACTTCGCCAGAACGTTACTTTTAAAGTCCTTGGTGAGATGGTGTCCTTAAAGTCCGCAGTTGTAAAAAGCTGCTTCTTAAATCACACTCCTGTTCTTCAAACAAAGGAACATGGGTCATATACCACCCCCATTCCTTGACCCAGCTCCATTTGGCACTAAGAGACATACAAATCCCTTTTGGCCTGGGGCAAGAGAAAAGGGTTGATACAAAGGACCCATGTGTTTCATTCTGGGATTGGGGTAAAAAAAATTTTTTTGGTGTAAACCCACTAGGTTTGCTGACTGGAACCGGATTGAGCCCTGAGCAGTACATTTTCATTTCTTTCCTCCAGGAAGGACTGGAGCCACTGTGGAAGATGGCATGTGACTTCCATCCCAGAGAGACAGGCTAGAAAGCTGCCATAGGGCGTTTATACACGACCCCTAAGCTCCGCTGCAAATGGCTCCCAGCTCCGGAGCTTAAAAATGTTTCCCCACCAGCTCCGGAGTTTGCAGACAATTAAGTGTGACCCTGCCCACCTAAGCGCGACCCAGCGCACCTTTCAAGTACCTGCTCTGGGGGAGTGAAAAATTTTGATGCGGAGAGTGCCGGGCTGTCCTCGCTTCTTCTTCTTCTTCTTTTTTTGCCTCCCGCCCCTTTAAGAGGAACCAGGAAGTGACGGGGGGTCGGAGCAACTTCCACGGGCACTCCGGAGGTAAGAGTGCTGACCCTTTTCTCCCTTTTTTTAACTGGAAGCCCCTCATGCAGGACAGAACAAGGAAGTGCGGAGGGTGTGGGAATGCAGGGAGAGCGACAAACCCTCAAGATCTCTGGTCCGAATTTAAGGGACCAGCGGATCTTAGGGGTCGTGTAAAAAGGCCCATAGTCAATAGTACTGAAAGCTACTGAGAGGTCCAGCAGAACCCTGCCCCACCCAGGGACACAGTCCCCCTTTCCAGTTCCCACTGTAGGTCATCCACCAAGGCAACCAGAGCAATCTCTGCTGCATTGCCAGGCCTGAAGCCAGGATTGAAATGGATCTATAAATGATCTGTTTTATTCAGGAACCCCTGAAGCTGAGACACCACAACCAGCTCTAGTGCTTTGCCTATCGCCGTTCCAACAAAAGCTCTTTATGCAATTGATGTTGTTTTAAACCACATTGGGACACATTTGTATGCCAGAGATCTGATTAAATCCCAGTGGTTCTCAACCTTCTTAATGTTTTTAGAGTTAAGCAAAAGACAAAAATATACTTTTAAAAACAATTGGGTAGGCGTGGCTATAGACCAGTGGTTCTCAACCTTCCTAATGCCGCGACCCTTTAATACATTTCCTCATGTGGTGGTGACCCCTTGCCCTGCTTGGAAGAGGCCACAAGCCCCCTTTGGCAGGCCACTGCCGCAGGGGCCGTAGGGAACTTCCCTCTATAGGCACCCTCAGCCAATCGCAGCCCCCAGTGCCATTGACTGACATCCCCTCCAACCTATCAAGCTGTAATTCACTCTTTCCCCCCTCCTCCAGACCAAAGCCGTTTATGCCTTTTCTTCACTGGCTCATGGAGATCCCTGTGAAATGGTCGTTCGACCTCACCCCCCCAAAGGGGTCCTGACCCCCAGGTTGGGAACCACTGATTTAACTTGAAGCAGCACAAAATGAGGCCGCTACATTGGAAGCAGAGCTGTGACAAAGTGTCCTCATGCTATGAGTAAGTCTGCTGCCCTGAGCTCTAATAGGGACTCCAATTTATCTTGTGTGTTCAAGTATTCTTAGCCTACGCAAAGTGCACAGTACAACTGCTGTCTGTCTCCTTTGTCAGACACTCTGGAGAATGTCCAAAAGTACTCCCAATGCAGCATCATGTTGGCTCGTCTTTAGCCCCGAGCACCCTGTAAATGCAGCTTCAGTCACATCCACCCCTCCTCCTGCATTCCACATTAGCACACCCGTATCAGCCATACAATACAGGAAGGAGGACCCAAAACCGAAGTTCTATACCAGACAGTGTTGCGTTACTAATCCCAGGCGTTGTCAGCACAAGTCCCAAAAGGCAAAGCAGAAGTCAAAGACAATTACACCAGTGTAATCTACAAATGTGATTTGTTGTTGCCATGTGCTGTCAAGTCACCTCCGACTCATGGCAAACCTATGAATGAGCACTCTCCAAATGTCCTGTCCTCCTCAGCTCTTACAGAAGCAAGCTTGCCGTCTCTCTTAGGAAGACAGTCCATGCATCTCTTTTTTGGTTTTCTTCTTTTCCTGTTGCCTTCCATCATTGTCTTTTTCCAGATAACCTTGTCTTCTTATTATGCATCCTATAGATCAGGCCTGCCCAACAGGTAGACCGCGGGCTACCAGTAGCCCGCGAAGGGTTCAAATGTAGCCCACCGGCCATCAATAAAAAAAGTGAGGGAATACGTTCTCTACCCTTCCCTCCCCCATCCCAGGGACCACTACTGCCCTAGCAAAGTTCTGGGTCTGCCAGCCCACTGTCATTCCTATGGGATACCGCTGCCAGACTTACAAAAGTTTTTACTTATGAGTATGTGCTCGGAACGGATAAAATTTGTAAGTAGAGGTTTTAGTGTAGTAGCCCTCAGGCACTTTGAGCCGGAAAAAGTAGACCTCGGCCTATTCAAAGTTGAACAGCCCTGCTATAGATCAGTGGATCTCAATGTGTGGGTCCCCAGATGTTCCTGGACTGCATCTCCCAGAAGCCTGCACCACTCACTGTGCTAGAAGGGATTTCTGGGAACTGCAGTCCAGGAACATCTGGGGACCCACAGGTTGAGAACCACTGCTATAGATGGACACGAAACAGAAAAAAAAGTGATTCATTTTGATTCATAATTCATCATGGTCAAATGAATCATGAATTTAAAACTTATGGTACTTTTTTGACAAGTCAATGAATCAATTCAAATTATTATTATTATTATTATTATTATTATTATTATTATTATTATTATTATTATAAAATCCTCAAGCTCCTAGAGACACCAAAATCGCAGTAATAAATGTAAAATACACATGACATACATGCAAAAACATGCACGTGAATAACTTGAAATCAAAGTACTGTAAAGATGTCAGTTAACCAAATGGTAAAACGACATTTGGGAAATGGCATTCAAGGATAAACTGTCTTCAGATCTAAAATAACAGATTGTTAAAAGAGAATGTTTGCTGAAATTTTGAAAAACCTCTTGAACTTTGTAGTACGGTATTGAAAGGTGAATGCTATTTACCCAGACAAGAGGCAATGTTGTTTTTTTCAAAGAGTTTTAGGGGATCATAATTGATATGTTGGGGAAGGAATATTTCTATTTGTCCCTGTGCACTAGTGTTTTTATTTTAACTTTGATTTTTTTTTGTGTGTTCCCTCCTGCTCCAATCCTGAACTTTGGTATTACCCTAAACATAACACAGGTAAAAACTCTGTGTGTGTGTGTGTGTGTGTGTGTGTGTGTGTGTGTGTGTGTGTGTGTGTGTGTGTGTGTGTGCCATTAAGTTCATGCTGATCTATGGTAATCCTTACCAGGGTTTTTAAGGCAGAGAATAGACAGAAGTGATTTGCAGTTCCCTTCTTCTGGAGTCATCCTAGGACTGTGCAGCTTCCTCTTGGCCACACATGCTGGCTGTTATTGCAGGAGGCACAGTGTAGAATTGAACTCACAACCCCGATCAGGGCCGCTTTGTTTAGAGGGAGAAGTGGGGATTGCCTGGGGCCCATTGATTATAGGGG
The DNA here is from genome assembly GCA_037367245.1 of Phrynocephalus guinanensis. Lineage (NCBI taxonomy): Eukaryota > Metazoa > Chordata > Lepidosauria > Squamata > Agamidae > Phrynocephalus > Phrynocephalus guinanensis. The sequence goes on along the minus strand of CM074745.1, from coordinate 10,109,457 downwards.
CCTGCATGAAGAGGGATTAAAAACAGTGGGCCCTGCTTCCCTCAGGGTTGGTCCTCCTCTCCCTTCAGCTGAGCGGCATCGGAGGTCAACTTCGGTTTGCCTGGTCCAGTGGTGGTGAACCTTTGGCACACCAGATGTTTTGGACTCCAACTCCCACAGTCCTTTGTCATTAACAATAGAGGCTTGGAATTCTGGAAGTTGTGGTCCAAAACATCTGGAGTGCCGAAGGTTTGCCATCACTGGCCTGGGCGCTCACTGTCTCCCAGCTGCTTCCTTCAATAGCAATAGCAGCATCTTCTGACATGCCCAGGTGGCAGGAACAGGAACCACCAACTTTTGTGGCCACCAGTGCAGTTCTTCCTCTTCATTCTTGCTCCAATTTGCTCCAACTCCGTCCCCTTCTCTGCCCCACCCTGCCTGTCCTCACTCTCAACTCCAGGAGCTATACTTGGGAAGCAAGGCACGCATGGAAGGCAGTCTCTTTGGGGAGAACAGGATGGGTTGCCTGGTCTAAATATATTTCCGTAGAGAAACTACCTACATGCTCCCCAAATAGCATCTGATGCCTTGGTAACAGGATGTGGGATATGGAATAAGAGTTAACGGAGCTGTTTTGTTTTCATCAGAAACGGATCTTGTGGGGCAGACAGGGAAAAATGAAAGCCAGGCTTGTTTTTGGGATGTCTTCCCCTTGTTAAAGACATATGCTTGCTTCATTTTTTCTAGGATACTGGATCTGCTCCTGTTTCTAGCTCGCAGGGACAGCCAATGCAGCATTAATAATGGAAGATACAGCCTTTTTTATTTGTGGCAGATAACCTGGGGGGGGGATGTGACAAATTTATGTCGCGCAACTGTTTGCATGGCAACCCACAGTAAGAAAGGATGAGGAGGAAGGAGATACTGGCTGAATAGCCCTTTATAGAAAAGCTATCAAGTTTGAGTGAATGTCAAAAGGAAACCATACTTGATATGAAGAATAAACCTTCTGCATATCTAGGAGGGTCAGAGTCAAAGGAGGACAGGTTTATTGGTAGAAGATCTGAGCAGGTGTTACTAGTTGTTATCCATGTGAAACTATTGCAACATGATTGAATGTCTCCAAAATATGTGAATTGATACAGATAGGGAACTTGACCAGAAAAACTTTGCTGAAGTCAAGGTCTATTACATCTAGTGCATTCCCTCTGTCTCCCAGGGAGTTAGACTGATAAAAAAATAAGATCATATTAGTCTGGCAGGATTTGTTCTTGGCTAATTAATGTTGGCTTCCTGTTATTGTTGCATTTTTTCTAGGTGCTTGCATAGGGACTGCTTAATAATCTATTCCAATATTTTCCTGGGATTGATGTCAGGCTGACTGGCCTGTTGTTTCCAGGTTCTTCCTTTAAGAAGATAGTGACAAGTCACTGCTTTAAGTTCAAGCAGTTAACTTATGGTCCTTTTGGCAAGGCATCTTTGCAAAAGGAACAGCCTCCAGGCCAGATTGTGCCAAAGTAGGTTAGAGACGCCCCTATCCCCCCTATCTGGTTTACCTTTCCTTTCCTGGAACTATATATTTAACAATATTAAGGCAAGTGTGTTTTCCCTGTTTTGTAACACTTTCCTGCCAGGCACCCAAATATTTCTGATATATCATATATCCCAGAGAAATCAGACATGCAAACAAAATCAGGATTATCTCCCAATTACTAGTCAGAAAACAAAATAAGCCTAACTTGCAAGGTACAAACAAATGTAAGCTTGCATTAGAATATACAGTCTTCTGCTTCTAATGATATATCAAGTATGATTATGACTAGACAAATGTGGACAGGCTGGATCGGGTTAAATAGGGTCACTTAAGGTTACAGAGACATGCAGTATGCTCTTTGGTGTGAAACTTCCATCCATGTGCAATGATTGGGTGGTTTTTGGTCAGGAAACCACACAACACCTCAAGCCCTATACAGCCCTCCCTCGCATAAAGGGAAATGAAAGAGGGGTGAAGAGAAAAAATATGAAAAGAAAAAGTTTTATCTATTCTTTCCAGGAGGAAGCTTTTAATTGTTTAATTGCCCCCCCGAAAGTCATAGTGCATTCAGCACTGCTTTACAAAGCCAATGATTCTTGCTTTGTTTTTCCCCTTCTCTTCCAGGGAGGAGCAGAAAAGGTTTTTTTCAGTTTCCTAATATGATTAAGCGGCTGGCTGGTTAAGCGCCATCCAGTTTGGTTTGATCGCAGCAATCACACATGCTCGAACTAAACCAAACGGAGTGATTCTACCTGCAACACACACACACACACACACACACACACACGCACGCACACGCAAGCACACACAGAGTAATCCCTGACAGAGAGCCAAAGCAGGGGCAGGCTGGTTTATGCTGGCACGTACTTTGTGTGGTTACCAAGCAAGGGAGCAAATCGGCCCGTCCCCAGAGGGGACCAAAGAGCAGGACAAGTCCTCTGGTAGTTGCACCCTACATCAGTGGTGGCAAACCTTTGGCACTCCAGATGTTTTGGACCCCAACTCCCACAGTCCCTTGTCATTGGCAGTACAGGCTTGGAATTCTGGGAGTTGTAGTCCAAAACATCTGGCGTGCCGAAGGTTCGCCACCACCGCCCTACATCATCTACTTTGGCTCCAAGGGGAACGTTTTTCATGGCAGCATGAGCTTCCTTCTTTCAAGGAGCCAGCTAATCTTGGGTGTGCGGTGGACCCTATCCCTTTGCCAGGAATGAAGTAAGGCCAAGCCATCAGTCAGCACCCGTGCAAGTCAAAGAGCAGGGTTGTGCCTTGCCTTTGTCCCCAGTAGCAAAGCACACAGCGATCTAGAAATCGTGACATCTTTTCCTTGGGGCAAATATTCTGTTTTCACTGTAACTGGGCTTTTGAACCTCTTCCTCTGTGCTTTCATTATTTTTCTTTTCTTTTTGCAGTACTTTAAGTCTTTGACGTAATGCATGTTCTTAAAAGAAAACCCACGCAAACGACTTGTGCAGCAAACACAGCTCAACTCAGTGGGGTGCCTCGCCTTCTTGCTATGAATGTTGTATCTCTTTGCTTTCCCATCCACAGAGGCAGCTATGCAGCTGGTGTCCTTTCAGAATTATTCAAGATGCTGCTCAAATCCATATGCTTCTGCTTGATTGGCCAGCAGCCTTGAGTTCCCCTGAATCACTCAGCTTGCATTGTAGCAGAATTTTGGCTAAATAATTCATCTTTGGGGGGGAAAAGGAGCTATTTAACTGCAGTTAGAGCAGGGCAGCCACCGACTCCTGTCTGGAAAGGCTTTTTTGTGGGTCATCTGAGGAGAAAAAAATTCCACTGCCTCTGTTTGGTTTCGGATTTTGGGGATAAATTGGGAAGAAAACTGGCAGCATCCAGCATCTTTGTAATTCATTGTCTTGCTAATGCCTCTATAATTGTTCAATAAGCTGCTTTGTACTGAGGCAGATCACCTAGTGCTGTAAAGTGGTACCTTGTATAAAGGAATTAATTTGTTCCAAATGAAATTATGTTAAGCAAATTTTCCTTTATACAAATTTCCCATAGGAATGCATTGAAAATGGAGTAATCCCATTTTTATGTTGTACAGATTTGCCCCATAGGCGATTCTGTTAAGCAAATTTTCCCTATCTCCGGAATATTTTATGTTGTACAAATTTTATGTTATACAAACTGTTTGTTATACAAGGGTCCACTGTATTGTCAAGTCTGACAGGTAGCAACTCTCATGGGTTTGTAGCTGTAATTTCCCCTACCTCTATGCGGTGGTTCTGGTCTTCTCAGGAACTCCCCCCCCCCCCCGGATTATACCCATGTACTAATTACTAATGCCTAACCCTGCTTAGTGTATGACCTGACACATTCCAACACAATACTCAAAGTCTGCCCTCACAAATTTGCCATTCCCCAGCTGTTTCAGCAAACCTGCCAGGATAAAACCGAACTTTATGTTTCCGCTCAGGGTCCACACTATCATGATATATGGAAGATGCAGGAGTAGAACTCTTTGATGTCACTACTAAAGCAACTGTGGAGAGTTTGAGGAAAGGCGGGAGTGCCTAATTCTCCCTCCCATTTTGTTTTCTTGTTTGAGCAAGCTCCAGAGCTGGCATAAACATACAGTGGGGTAATAGTGAAATATTGGAAAATATTGTGAGGGAATAGTGGTGTAGTGGAGCCAGGACCCACAGAATCAAATTGACTGGGAATTTGGACTAAAATATCCTTCGTCTCCTTTATTTCCTCAGAATTTACCCAAAATCCTCACAATACCTGAAGAGACAAAATCAATTTTCCCAGGAACAATAATATGTTGTTGCTATAGAGCAGTGGTGGTGAACCTTTGGCACTTCAGATGTTTTAGACCACAACTCCCACAGTCCTTTGTCATTGGCAATGCAGGCTTGGGATTCTGGGAGTTGTGATTCAAAACATCTGGAGTGCTGAAGGTTCGCCAGCACTGCTATAGAGCAAGGATAGTATGCAAAGTGTTTTGAATATTGTATGGTTTTGAATGAGCAGCAAAAGGGTACATAGACATGAACGAATAAAAGGGATCTGTAAACAGCTTAGTGGTGAAGGCTTCTGGGAATTTTTAGTACCCAAAAACAGTCTCCAGAAGCTATGGTATTGTGCTCTGGGGAACTGCATGCAAAGCCTAAGTAATCTATTCAGAGCACAAGGGGACCTTTGATATTTTTTTAAAAAATGACAGGTGAAATTTATTTTATTTGATCAGCACCTGAAGCTTTTTTTTTTAAAAAAAACCCCAATGTTTTTAATGTTCTTCACTAGGTAGCTGAACATTTTGAATCTGCAACCCACTGGAAATGTGTAGATAAGCGTTCACATACTGTATAAAATATAATGAAACTTAAGGGCACCACACTGTGGCTGGTTATTGGATAGCATGTGCATAGGATGCTATTTCAGTTCTAAACTTAGGAAAAAAAATTCATTTTAGTGTTTAGCTTCCATAATGAACTGGATGAGGAAGAACAACCTGAAACTAAACCCAGACAAGACGGAGGTGCTTCTGGTCAAATATTTGAAGAGTGTTCATACAGAGGAGGGGCAAGGTCTGTTCTTGATCATCCCCAAGTACAGGATGCACAATAATGAGCTCAAGTTAAGAGAACCCAACTTTCAGATGAAGATCAGGAAGTACTTCCTGTTGGAGCAGTACAGAAATGGAACCAACCACCTTGAGAGGTTGCGACTGCCCCAAACGCTGGAGATATTCAAGAGAAATTTGAACAAGGCAGATATCCTTTGATGCAGGCATGTCCAAACTTCAGCCCTCCTGATGTTTTGGACCACAACTCCCAGAATCCCAAGCCTGTATTTCCAATGGCAAAGGACTATGGGAGTTGTGGTCCAGAACATCTGGAGGGCCGAAGTATGGACATGCCTGCTTTGATGTGTATTCCTGCATTGGGGCATGGAGTGGTGCAGGACTTGATGGCTTCGTAGGGCCCTTCCAACTTCACTATTCTGTGATTCTGTAATACAGATTGTATTTTTGTAAATTCTGTCAAAGGCCATGGAGCAGGTACTCAGATCTAGGGTTTGTGTCATGGCTTATCAGAGACTCATGGAGCAGCTTTTCAGATATACATACTGTGTATAAATGGAGATGAAGATAGATCTCAAAGATGACAACTGAAGGTAGCTCCCCCCTCAGGCTGGGCCTGTTTGTCAAACTTTCTCATCTTTGTTTCTCGAAGGCTTTCATGGCCAGGATCTGATAGCGGTTGTGAGTTTTTTGGGCTGTTTGGTCGTGTTCTGGAAGTTTTTCTTCCTGACGTTTCACCAGACTCTGTGGTCTGCACCTTAAGAGGGCAAGGAGCTCAGGGAACTAGGAGTTCTTTCTGTGCTCCTAGTTCCTTGAGCTCCTTGCCCTCTGAAGATGCTGGCCACAGAGTCTGGCAAAACGCCAGGAACAAAGACATCAAGAACACAGCCAAAGAGTCCGAAAAACTCACATCATCTTTCTTCTAAATTGGCAAACACGTTATTTTCTTTCCACAGTGATAACATTTCCCCAGACTTTCAGAGATATCCCCCTTAAACACAAACATTTCCACCTATTGGCGGCACCATTTCATAACAATTGTTTTTACATTGCTGAAGGCCTGCCTGAGTATCCTGGATTAACTTGCTCGTTTGAACAACCCAGTCTTCTATGCCATCTGCTGACTCTGCTTATGTAAATTCACCTCTTGTAAGAGTAAGCACTTTGCTGTCCTCTAACCACTTTGCAGTTTATCTTTTGCCAACCCTAGTTAACATGGTCAATGATCATCACCTCTGCTACATTATGGAAGCAGGCTTCACTTCTGTCACCTAAGCAAGTAGCAATGTCTTGACACAAGCTAGGAAAACCTTAACCCACTCTGAATGATGAGTAAACCGCACCATTTCCATATTTCCCTAAGAGAGCCTTGCTATTAAAATGCAACTTTTATTTCAGCAGCTGAGTCACGTCACAGACTCTAATGCATGCATATTTTTGCTGACTTCACATGGGGCATTTACTGATAGCAGAATTTACTTTAAAATTAATTTGGACTAGACTAGGATATAGGGGGTCTGCCATGGTAACTGGTAAAATCACTGAATACCTCACCATGTAAAACCTATTAAGATCTCTATAACTCGATTCTGACTTGATGGCACATGTACCAAATGTCAGTTTTTGGGATAAAGTGGGAGTACTTCCATACTTTTATGGCACAATCTCCTCTGTTCCTATGGGAGATAAGTCGTGTGCCCATCTGTGCCTCTGAACAGTTTGATTGATTTGTCTCTCTTCTGCCACTCTAAGAAGCAGTTTCATAATAACTTTCAAGTTGGAACATAGCAATCCAAAGTGTCACTAGCTGATCCAAAAATTGCATCAGATTGGGGGGGGGAGGGGAGGAATCAGCAAGTGTTGAAATTACCTCCTCATCCTTCACAGAATTGACAGGAAGACAAGATACACCCACTACTCCAGGCATGTCCAAACTTTGGCCCTCCAGTCCTGATGCTTTGGACTGCAACTCCCAGAATTCTAAGCTTAGATTCCCAATGGCAAAGGACTGTAGGATTAGTGGTCCAAAACATCTGGAGGGCCAAAGTTTGGACATGCCTGCGACTACTGTATACACGATGACCTACAAAAGCAACAGTGTTTCCTTGTAGAAACTGGACACAAGAGACATACTGTACAGATGCATATAATTAGTGAGTCTTCCAAAGGGACACAAAGTAAATACTCTTCAGAGGAGACAGAGTCCTATTTGTTCAACATTTATTTCAAATATTTAACTTAATTCAGATATCACAGTTTTCTACATTAAAATATTTTCATGCTATCTCCCCCACCCGCACACCCATGACCCCCCCTTCTTCTGTCCAGAGAAAAATATAGATTGACACAATGTGGGTGGAATGCACTGGAGTAAAGAAAAAGCTACTGCACCCAAGATACAGAGCACACAGAACAAAACAATACAAAGACCTGCGAAGGAGACAGCAGGGCTGCGTGAGAGGAAAGAGATGCTAGAACTGCACAGTTTGCACAGATTAATAGCCATCACAAATTTTTCTGAGCTACCCCCCCCCCCATTGTGTGATCCACGTGTTGCCCGTAGTTTGCAGGCTGGGTTGCGGAAGCCAGAGCGCCTGGATGGCACTAAGGAAAGCCTGGAAAAGCAATAAAATTAACATAAAGACACACAGATCCTGTTTAGTGAAACTCAATTTTAGGTCCATAGCCGTCTGCCATTGATGTACACACTTCAAGGGCCGCACCATTTTTGAGAACGCTGCCGAATATGGGCAGACAACTTTGTATTTGGAAAAAATAAAAGCTCAAGGCTACACATGTGTGTTTCAAAAATCCAGTGTCATCTGAAGAGGTACTTAATAACAGATTTTAAAATGATCCCTTCCATACATTTGGTTGGCCTTCACCACTTCTAGTTCATTCGATCCAAGACCGATTAGGTAACCGGCCCAGAAGATCCATTTGAGGGGTTAGTAATACATCTGTGGGGTGCAGTTTGAAAGCACTGCGCTTGATTCAGGATGGTTTTTTTTTTAAAATAACACTGCAATATTCATTAGCCACAAGCACTGCCACCCAACTACAGCTTTGTAGTCATAGCTATTCAAAAAGAGGAGGAGGTCCTTATTACACTCTAGTTTCATATTTAACCCACATATGCACAAACATACACGTACAGAATGTAAAACTGGCCCACTGGACGAGCTGTTGAAGCATGGCCCTCAGACCACGTTCCTGGAGTAAGTTGGAGTCGTGTACCTGTTATTGGTAAGTATCAAAGTGGGCAAACACTGAATGCCTTTTGTGTGTGGGGGTATTTTTTTTCTCAGTGAGAACAGAATCCATTTATGGATTTGCCCCTACTAACAGCAGGCACTGGGCTATGTAGTACACACCTCTCTTGCTCTTACAGAGTGTCATTCTGTCTCATGGCAAAGCATGAAAACGGCAATATTTTGAATGGATTTCTTGAGCCTGGGCCCAAAGAAATACAGCACGTTCACAATTATGCCACCCACTCGGTTATTATTTGTTTCACAGGCCAACAAACAACTACCGTCTCAAGAATTTTCATTTTTCCAAGAATTCTTACTTCCAGTAAATCAGAACGAAGGACTGGAAAAAACAGGCCGTTTACTCCCTATAAAGAAAATGTAAACCATTGAAGATCTAGCATTTGAGAAGGGACGTGTTTTAAACTCTGTTATCAGCTTGAAACATCAGGAACACTGGCACAAATATGTCACTTATTCTTGGTTTAATGATAGGGAGGGATGACCAGTAAACACCAACACAAGGGAAAGAAATCCAGCGGTTTTGTGGAGCTCAGCGTTGGCTGGAGCTAGTGCTTTGCAGTGGAGTCTCGCGGATAGAACTCTGCCAAGGTGGACTGAGGGATCCTTTTCAGCATCTCCTTGGGGAAGATACGTAGCAGCTGCCAGCCAATGTCCAAGGTCTCATAAACAGTGCGGTTTTCGTAGGGCCCTGGAAGTAGAACCGCGGCTGAGTTACATACAGGTAGAAGCCAAATGCTTAAGATAGGGATGGGTAGATGCTAAGAATTTGAAATGGTAATGGCACCAAAGAACTTCACCAGCAGAAATAGGAGATACCTACCCTGAGCAATGAAGTTCCTCTCAAACTTCTGCAAGAATTCAAGATAGAGGAGATCATCTGAAGTAAGCGCTTCCTCCCCTACAACAGCCTTCATGGCTTGGACATCCTTCCCGATGGCATAACAAGCATACTAGGAAAAGAAGAAGAAAACAACAGAGTCTTAAGGCACCTTTAAAACCAATAAATGCATTATAGCACAAGCATCTGTAGACCCAAGTCTAGTCCGAGGGAGACAGGCAGCCAAGATATTCTGGATCAAGCCGTGTGAGTTGGAAAATGCTTTAAAATAAACAATTTTAATAGAAACAAATTCATCTTAAGTTGCTCACTGCATTCCTCCTGCATGTCTTCAATTTGTCATCCATCACTGCAAGACACACAGATCAGCGACAATGGTCCCACCTACCAGTTGGTTGGAAACATCCGCATGATCTTTCCTAGTCATCCCTTCTCCAATAGCTGACTTCATTAATCGAGACAAAGAGGGAAGTACGTTGATAGGTGGATAAATCTGGAAGGAGAAACACGTTTTCAATGATATGCCTGGAAATCGGCATCAGGTTGTTATGATATGGGGTGAAATGCCTGTAATTTAAGAAAGAAGCAAATAGAAACCCAAGACAAGGTTGGGATTGGCAAAGCAACGCCCTTCAGATGCTGAAATGCACCTTCCTCACTGACCATGGCCATTAGGGATGAACAGAGTTGCATGCCAGCAACCCATCAATGGCTCCACTTTGCCTACTTCTGGACTAGACCAGACTTTGGCTGTAAGCAGACCCACTAATATCAATGTGGCAATTTATAATGACTTATGTCTTGTTAATTTCAATCTACTTGAAGTTTGACTAAATCTGAAGCCAACCCGCCTCCCAGAGACATCTGCCATATTAATTCTTCCTTCTTGTACATATCAATACTCCCTGCCTGTCCAGCTAAAGCTGTGACTTTTGAAAAACCCTCATTTCTCCCCAACATTTTAATGGTAGAAAATGAGAAATTAGACATGTGGTTCTAAATAGATTTATCTTTTGCGTGCCAAATGGCAGCAATGAAAGTCAATCAATAGTGTTAGACCTCAAAGTATAGATATTTCTGGTGGTGCTAAGGAAACAATTATTCCAGGACTAACAAGCAATTTAAATATTTTGCAACAGGGCTGAGGAATACTTGGATCTCCAGGTATTGCTCAACTACAATTCTGCCCCACTGGCTATTTTGGCAAGGGCTGATGGGAATTACAGCACAACATCTGGGCAGTCGCATGTTGTCCTATCCTGAACTACAACAATGTGCAAGTCTTCATGATATACTAAACGTTTTACTTCCCATGATCAAGTCTTTGGAGTACCCTGATGATAAATGAAGCATCCAGCATTAGAAGACACTTGTATAAAACTGTTACTTTCAAAAATTGTGATATAGCTGCATATCAACATCCCTGAAAACAAAGGCCTACAATTATAGGAAGGGTTCATCTCTAGGGCCCCCCAAAGTCACTTTTGCCCATCATACTGACCTGTCTGTTGTGCAGCTGCCTGTCTACGTAGATCTGGCCTTCAGTAATGTACCCCGTCAAATCAGGAATTGGATGGGTAATATCTGCAAAAGAAGTTGTATTAACACCAATCTCTCATTTAGATTTCTCCGACTGCTGCAGGCTGTATCTTGTGCTCTTGTAAATGGCATATTTCCCCAAGAGAAGGGACAGAAAAACAAGCAGGCTTTTGTCATGGCGGTGTGGACCCTAATCACTGTATTCTTACAGAAATGGGCCATTTTCAGTATATTTGAGAACAAGAATTTTAGCGGCACTTTTGGGACACATACAATTTTATGCCTAAAGGACGAGCCTTTCACCTTTACATGGCAAGACCTGATTATCTGAACCATACGATTCTGCCAATATGCTAAATGTGTCTTTCTCAGGTATCTGCTACCTGTAATTCAGGCACTGAGTTAAGTCTTGAAAATCACCTTTCATTGCCTTTAATCAAGATTACATGGGACCTGCATACTTAAACCAGCTTTCCACAAGCAATGTGTGTTTTGTTCTTTTCAATGTTATTTCAGCTGTCAAGTCTATTTTATTAAAAAGGAAGAAACAAAACGAAGCCCAGGTCAACTACCATTGGCAAACACAGTAAGGGATCAATAACTGGCCAAATCCTGTTGCTGAACATGGTGCGGTCGATTCCCAACCTTGGGTAACTCAGCTGTCCTTGGATTGCAACTACTAGAAGTCTTCTCCATTAGCTGAGCTGGGTGGGGTTTCTGAGAGTTGCAATCCAATAATATAGGAGCCTCGTGGCACAGTGTTTAAATGCCTGTACTGTACTTTGGCCACCTCATGAGGACAGAGGACTCCTTGGAAAAATCCCTGATGTTGGGAAAGATTGAAGGCAAAAGGGAAAGAGCACGGCAGAGAATGAGGTGGTTGGACGGTGTCATCGATGCAACCAATATGGATTTGACCAAACTCTGGGAGGCAGTGGAAGATAGGAAGGCCTGGCGAGCTCTGGTCCATGGGGTCACGAAGAGTCAGACATGACTGAACGACTGAACAACAACAACAGCAGCAGCAGGTAAAACTGTGCTCACGACCCGGGGTTACAATCCCAGGTAGCAGGCTCATGGTTGACTCAGCCTTCCATCCTTCTGAAGTCAGTAAAATGAGTACCCAGCTTGCTGGGGTGGGATGGGCAATGTGTAGCCTGCATACTGCAATTCAAAACTGTAAATTGCCCAGAGACTACTTGAAGTGGTATGGGCAGTATATAAGCAGAACACTTTAGCTGGTTTACACAAGGTTGGGGATACTGAAATGCATTAGAGTAGGCTCACTGAATCATTGGGTCATCTCTGGCTGCAGGATATTACACTAAAGCAATTTATAGCAAAGCAATCTGAATTAATGGAATTTTAGCCGAGTCAACAAACCCCTTACTGATTCCAATAGACCAGGCATGTCCAAATTTCGGCCCTCCAGATGTTTTGGACCACACCTCACACAGTCCTTTGCCATTGGAAATACAGGCTTGGAATTTTGGGAGTTGTGGTCCAAAACATCAGGAGGGCCGAAGTTTGGACATGCCTGCAATAGACCTATTCTAGTGTAATTTCCAGGATGCTGGCCATTATCTCACTGGTTTATGCACGCTGCTTTGTCAATGCATACCAGTGAAGTACCCCAACGTACTTTTGATATAATGAAGAAACCTTGGCAATTATATTGCTTTCACAAAATGTGTGGAAAAAGTTTTGCTGTTATGTCTTGAACAATCTGATAGGTGCTCACAGAACAATCTCAAGGCTATTTTTTAAAGAAAGAAACATACAGAGGTTCAAGTTAAGTACTGTGCCACTAGCAAAGAAAGTGACAAACAAATAGCTTTCCTTTAATGTAGTTACCTTCAGGTATAATATCGTTTTATGTAGTTTCCTAGGCAGGGACAACCAAAACCAGATAATAAAATCTGAAACCAAAACGTTCTTGGGAATAAGCAATCCACTTGGGCTTACCGTCATTGGGCATAGTAAGAATAGGAATCTGGGTAATGGATCCATTGCGGCCTTCTACTCGCCCAGCACGTTCATAGATGGTGGCCAGATCGGTGTACATGTAACCAGGAAAGCCACGTCGCCCTGGTACTTCCTCCCTGGCAGCGGAGACCTTTGGGAAAACGAGGCAAAGAAAAATTACTAGGCAAGGCTCACCAGCAGAGCAATGGCAAGGCCAAACGGCAAAAAGGACAGCAGAGTCAAAGGCTCATCACTTGGCGTTGTGAGAATACCAAAATTCTCGCCCATACAAAGTACGGTAGGACCCCCGTATCCATTGATTCATTATCCACTGATTCAGTTATCCACAGTTGGCAGAGGGGAAAAAATTAAATAATTCAGCAGCCACAAAGCAAGCTGTAAAGCAAGCTATTGTCACAAATAGCATCCGTAAAGCAAGCTACTGTCTCAAAACTGTGGTCATAAAGCAAGCTAGTGTCAGGAAACAGAAGTTTGGAGGTGGGTGGGCAGGTGTTCTCTGTTATCCACAGTTTTCATTATCCATGGGAAGGCCTGGAACCAATCCCCAGTGGACACCAGGATCCTACTGTACTTCTTTTTTTATGCTGGTTTTCCATCTGAGGGAAGAAGCATCGTTCCTCTCTCTTTATTTCTTCCATTTTAAACTCAGAAAATCCAGGCTTGCAAAGTGCATGGTCTTTGTAAATTTCTGCCCAATCTCCATTGATGATTAGACTAGAGCATACAAAATACAGTTCCGTGGCACCCATAGAATCATAAAATAAGAAGGGACCTACAAGGCCATTGGATCCAACCCCTGCTCCACATAAGAATACAAATCCAAGGATTTCTCCCAGGTGGTTGTCTAAATTTCTCTTGAATGCTTCCAGGATTGGAGCACTTGCCACCTCTCAAGTTAATTCGTTCCACTGCCATACTGCTCTAAACGGTTAGGAACTTTTTCTCACTATTCAGCTGAAAGTGGGGTTCTCACCGCTTTAACCCACTGTTGTGGCTCCTACACTCCAGGATGTTCGAGAACAGATCCTGCCCCTCCTCCGTATGCCAACCTTTCAAATATTTGAAAAGTGCTATCATATCGTCCATAGCTATCCTTCCTCAAAACTGAACGTGCCCAGTTCTTCCAGCGTTTCCTCGTAGGACTTGGTTTCCAGTCCCCTGATCATCCTTGTTATACTCCTCTGAACTTGTTCCAGTTTCTTAGCATTCTTCTTGAGATGTGGTGTCCAGAATTGGACACAGTACTCAAGGTGAAGCCTCACCAGTGCAAAAAAGAGGTGAACTAGTATTTTGAAGGATTTGGAAACTTTGGATAATGCAAACTAAAATAGCATTTGCTTTTTTGTTGCCACATGACACTACTGGCTCACATTCAACTCATGATCTATGACCATCCGAGATTCTTCTCGCTCACACAAATCATCATCCTCTGAGTATGATACGGTAGCCAACTGTTTATCCACTTGACCGTTGTTCTAGCCAGCCCACGCCTTGCTAATAAAAAATTATCTTCACTCTTTCTAGCAATATACTTATAAGCAAAGCAAAGTCTGTTGAACAGGATAATGTACCTCTCTCAAAGCTTCTGCATAAGAGCTCATATCTGTCAGAATGACCAACACATGCTTCTCACACTGATAAGCCAGGAACTCTGCGGTGGTCAAAGCAAGACGAGGTGTGATTATACGCTCAATGCTGGAAAGACAAAACCAATGATGTTCTGTTATAATCATCCCAGAATTGAGATGAATAAAGAATACAAAGTAGCACTCGTTTCTGAAAAAAAGACAATCTTCAGAAGAACAAGACACAAGAGGAGTTGGGAATAATTAAGTAGTTCTTAAGATCAGCAAATCAGATCTGCTAAGTAGCTGGTTGTTGTTCAGTCGTTCAGTTGTGTCCGACTCTTCGTGACCCCATGGACCAAAGCTCGCCAGGCCTTCCTATCCTCCACTGCCTCCCGAAGATCTGTCTAAGACCTTAAATTTAACTTGACAACTCTCAGCTAACAACTCTCCTCATTGAATAAAGAAAAAAGCAAGCTTTCCCTGTGCCCTGTCTTCCTGGACACTCTTGTTACCTCAACCCTAAGACATTACCGGTAGTATGCATATTACAGGACTGCTTACAAACATTATCACTATTTGGATAAACAATTGAATGCCCTGTTCAAAGTTATTCCATTTTGATCTGTAAGGCTGCTGGGCAATATAGAAAGAGCCTATAATATAGAAGTCGATATTAACAGCCAATCATTGCGTTCAAGTTTAAGATATTAAAAATATATTTGTTCGCTCCCTCTCTGTGTGCACAATTCTTAGTTTTTTTATTTTAAAAAAATAAGGCAGTATTTCAATTAGTTTGTATTCGTATGAATTTGTACTTATTAAAATTATAAGTCATCCTGGGAAGATTGCAATTTTTAAAGGCAGCTACGAAACACATTAAATAATAAAGCAATCATTTGTTATTCACGGGATTGACAAGATGGTCAGCAACTTGAATTGAGAGAAAGGAAAATTGAAAATAACACTGCAGAGAGAGCACGGTTGGTGCCCAAGGAAAAGTTGAATGACCGGTGAACATCCCTATAAAGCTGATAATCTTTCTGGACATTTCCACCATTAAGGTGATTGAGGACTCAGGCTGCAGTCACCCCATGATATATAGAGGTTACCTTGCAACCGTTCGGCCAGCCATTTCTTGAAACGGTAGGTAGATGAATACTTGCATTTCTTTTCACACCACTTTTTGGGATTCTTCAATTTCTTTCTTTCCTCTGCCCTCTGGTTTAGCTTAGTTACGTAAACTATACTAAATTCTCAGAAAGCAGGACTAAATAGGGAGATGGATGACCAAAGACACTAACTTACAGATTTTAAATTATGCTTAATTTTTAATGCAGTGGTTATATAAAATACAGGTTGCTAAACCTGCTTTTTGTTAACTGGCCAAAAAAAAAATAGATTGAACTAAAATTGGTTACTTTAAACTGATACAGTTCACCTTACCAGTAGCCTTTTAAAAATATGGGGCAGTAGCAGTATGGGGGGCTTTTAAAAGCATTCCAAGTACACTTGCTTCCCACCCTCTCTTCACTCCAGGAACAGCATCTCTATATACAGACTAAGACTATCAGGCAGGCCATTCCCCAATTACTACAGGCCTCCTTCCCAGGAACCATTTTCCAAGACAAATGTCCATAACCCACGTGTTCTAGACTCAAATCCTAAACTGCCCTTTGTCCACTTTAGAGACTCAAGACTTTTCTCTCTGAATTTTCCTAACTCAAGGAACTTTAATTTTGACATTTTTTAATTATAATTTTGATATATTTTTAATTGTACCAAATACCTAGTCTTTTCCCCTCAAAGACTACCTTGCAGCTACATATGTTCTCTTCCCTATCTTCTGTCCAGATTTCAAATAAATAACTACAGATTTTATCTACTTACGTTGGATCATTGGCCAAGTTCAAGAAGAGACAAACATTGTCCATGGAGCCATTCTCCTCAAAGTCAGATTTGAAGAACCGGGCTGTTTCCATATTCACCTATAGAATTGTGTTGAGACAAAGTCAGATAGTGAGATTACAATTACTTCAAATCCATTTTATGGGACAAATTAAAAAACAAATTAAAATGTTGATAGACTAGTTTTGAGTAGAGATGGGCTACTTCAATAATGTTATCTTGAGCATTTGTTAGATCTGGTTTTCTGTATGTGGTGCGGCATAAATTGCATGCACGTCTTAAGTGCTTGCATAGACTGAATTTCTCCACAATCACAGATTATTTGTCTTGTATCCAAGTAGTCCCATTTTACTTGATTATTCTTTTGTTCTCAATAGATTTAGCTGAGCAGCCTCTTCTGGTTTAATATCTAGAGCTTGAAATATGTGCAGAGAACTTTCCCCAATTTTAGCCACTGTCTGAAGTGTTGCACTCTATCAGTTTATCAAGTAAAAAAACAAACAATTTTTTTTAAAGACAAAAAGTTGTGGCACCTTAAAACTAATTACTATATTTTAATGTCCGCTTCTGTGGACATGTCCACTTCATCAGGGCATTATTTTTATTTTGTTTTTCCCTAATATGCCAGCACAGACTAACAAATAAGATCAACAAAGTATTATAGTCTAATTAATCATGCCTCTGACATACTAGAGGTTCTCAGTACAGCCAAGCGCAAAAAGGCGCTGCGTTCTACAGACTCTGTTCATCTGCATTTAATGTTTCATGCAGAACTGAAGTGGAATAATCATTTCATATGGACCTATCTACTCACCCCCATAGCAGCAAACACAATAGCAAAATTCTCCTCACTATAGTCCATCACATCTTTGGATTTCTTCACCAACCCAGCCTGACGACAAATCTGAGCTGCTATCTAGAACAAAGAAATGTAAAAATGCTGATCAGACCGAAATGTACAATACAGCAGTTTTGAGGGACAAGACAAGAGAAGGAGATTTGAGGTTCTACTTTATCACACAAAAATTACAAGATAGCATATTGACTTCGCTTTTGATGTGCCCCCCCCAAAAAAATTGTGAATTAAATCACTGATGTGCAGGAAAACAGTTTCAGAAGGGATTGAAGGATCATAGGGGGGGGAAAAACCTACGCTGTCAAAGACACTGTTGATTTGCAAATGCTTGCACGGATTAGAATCAACCAGAGGTCTGGGGGCCCTCCAACTCCAGTCCTGGTATTTTGAACTCCAGTTCACCCCTGAAACATTTTATTAACTCAGAGTGAATCATCTGGGGGAAAATAATTTCATCAGGGCTTTTCCACTGTTTTAGGCCAGCTGAGAGAGAGAGGGAGAGGGTATGGTGGAACTGAATGACTGTATCCAGGCCTCTGGGGCATGAGAATCACACTTTACCCAAGTACCAGGTACCATTTCCTTCTAAAATAGTCATCTGACTCAAAAATGACAAAGATGTGCTGAAATCTAATGATATATTCAAGGCATTTACAATTTATTAATACAGTGGACCCTTGTATAACAAATACTTTGTATAACATATGAACCTACCCAGCAATTAAGATCGAGCCAGGGGGTCCTCTTGAAAGAGCCATCCCTCAAGGAGGTGAGAGGGATGGCTTCCAGACACAGGGCCTTCTCGGCAGCTGCCCCCAAGCTATGGAATGCCCTCCCGAGTGAGATCCGCCTGGCGCCAACACTGATGACATTTCGGTGCCAGGTAAAAACCTTCCTGTTCCAGAAGTTTTTTAACTGATACAATATAGACTGTGGGTCTTCTGATGGCAATTTTAGTGTAATGATTTTAGTGTAAGGTTTTTATTATTGTTTTAACTCTTTATTGTTATTTGATGTTTTTAACTGTTTTAATTCTTTGATTGGAAGCCGCCCAGAGACCTTTGGGTAGTGGGCGGCATATAAGTTGTAAAAATAAATAAAAATAAATAAAATAAATAAATAAAATCTGTACAACATAAAAAATTCTGGAGATAGGGGAAATCTGCTTAACAGACTTGTCTATGGGGCGAATCCATACAACATAAAAATGTCGCGATTAGGGATTACTCTGTTTTCAATGCATTCCTATGGGAAATTTGTATAAAGGAAAAATTGCTTTACATAATTTCATTTGGAACAAATTAATTCCTTTATACAAGGTACCACTGTACACTTCACACACATTCCATCTATTTTTCATTACACCTTGTAAACCTGAGACATCATAGCAGCCTTCTTTCTCTGTGTTTTCCTTGCAAAGTCCCGTTCAAGTACATACCTCATTATGGGGCAACCCAGCAGCAGAGAAAATGGGAATTTTCTGTCCTCTAGCAATGCTGTTCATGCCATCTATGGCAGAAATGCCAGTCTGAATCATCTCTTCTGGATAGATTCGACACTGAGGATTGATTGGTTGACCTATTTTAATTTGAAAGGGAAAGAGGATCCATTATTTGTAGTCTGCCTTTTCTGAAAAGGTAGATTAGTTTTGATAAAGGATAGTAAACCAATTGTAATAGTACTTTTTTTTCTAAATTCAGAGACACCCATACTGACAGCAAATTCTCCAAAGTACTATTGTCAAATCTGCTTAAACTAGATGTTTTGGTCAGATGTTTATTTTTATGTGCCACAATCTATGGGGGAAAGCATGGGTTGTTGTCAGGGTATTACAGACAGACTTTGGAGAAGTCACTGTTCTCATAACTGGATCGCATAACCTCCCTGTTGCAGCAGCTCCACTGGCCACCAAACCATTTTTGGGCACAATTCAGAGTCCGGCTTTTAATTTATAAAGCCCTAAACAACTTTGGTCCAAACTATATCAAAGACCTCACACACCTTTAGGAGTTTGCCTGGGAGGATACCCTGGGAGGTCTTTCTCTGGGTCTCACCACCCTCATAGGTATGCTTGGTGGGGACACCAGAGAGAGCCTCTCTGTTGCTGCACTCAAACTCTAGACCAGGGGTCCTCAAATTTTTCAAACAGCGGGCCGGTCCACCACCACCCAGACACCACTGGAGGCCGGATCACAGTCCAAAAGCAGCTGCGGAGGCTGGCTTGTTCACAAAAGGGGGGTAGATGGGGGGTTGAAATTGGTCCCAGGGGCCGGATTCAGGACCTTGGGGGGGCGCATCCCGCCGCGGGGCCTTAGGTTGAGGACCCCTGCTCTAGACCTCCCTGGAGAAAACCACTCTACTTTTCTGCATATGAAATCTCTGAAAGTGAATGCACAAGCAAATGATGGTTTAATCTCCATTTATGTATACTTAGATGTTTGCCAAATTCTTGTTTTGTTAATGTTTACCAGCACCTTTCACACAGTGAGTTGCAAACAGTAAAAGACAAACTTTATGTCAATTATATCACTGAAAACCAACCCATAATGTCAAGGTAGTCTTCAGCGAGCACCATGGGCCCTCTGTCAATAGGTTTTCCTGATCCATTGAACACACGCCCTGCAAAGAACAAGAACGTAAGGAGCTGTATTAACAAAGCAGTAGCTACAACATACAGAGGGCTGATGGTATGTGGGAAACTTAGCTGCCCAAGAAATAAGACTCGTACACCTACCAAGCATATCTTCAGATACTGGGGTTCGAAGAATATCCCCAGTGAATTCACAAGATGTTCTTTTAGCATCAATGCCTGAAGTTCCCTCGAAAACCTCAAATAAAAGGAGAGAGGGGTTTGTTCTGATGGTAGATTTTTTTTTGCTGAACTTAGATAGATTAATTAGGTTAAAAACATAAGTTTGACAAAGACAGGTTAATGAAGAAGACCAGCAGAGCAGATACGTTTATGTTTGAGCAATCTTAATGCCAAAATCTAACACTAATGTTGAGATCATGACAGTAAAGTAAGAGGAGCCAACGGAACAGTTGAAACTTAATTGTGGTATACCATTTTAGAGTTTGCATCTTTTACTGCTGACATGCTGCAGCTAGAGATGACTTTTCTGCTGTCACACATATGGCTACATTTAGTGAACCTCTATGGTACAGAAAATTTATGCTGACCATCTTCAACCTAAGTCTCTACTGAAAAACAGAAATGCATAAATACTAAAGAGGCTGTGCCACCAATTACCTGAACTACAGCTTTGGATCCACTGACTTCTAGCACCTGTCCACTTCTCTTTGTGCCATCAGGCAGGGTTAAGTGCACAATCTCCGCATATCTAGGAAACTAACAAGCAAGAATAAAAGTTAAATGGCCAAGATATTTCTGTTAAGAACAGATCAGACTCAAAAGGATGGCAGCCTGCTTGCTTCTTCCCCATAAATCTCAGGCTAGTTAAATGTTTTACCAGTCTTTTTACATCACACAGTCTGGAACTGTAACCCATCCATTACTAAAAGATGCTACAGCTTTCTGTTGCTGATAACTAGTTGTGTTTAGTTTTCTCCTCTAGAAGGCATACAGTACAGTAATTTATTTTGATCTTGCAGCACTTAGCTGTCTCCAACAAGTTTCAACCATTCAGAGAGAAGTAGTTTGCTGCTCAGGGGGTAGCATGTTTCAGTGGGAATCTTACTCTCTGGGAATGCATATTTATAGCAGTGCATAGTACATTTAGTCTAAATTGAAGACAGGTGTAAGATGACATAGTAAGGCATGTCCAAACTTTGGCCCTCCAGATGTTTTGGACCACAACTCCCCCAGTTCTTTGCCATTGGAAATACAGGCTTGGAATTCTGGGAGTTGTGATCCAGAACATCAGGAGGGCTGAAGTTTGGACATGCCTAGTTTATACCTATGCCTCTTCTGTATAAAAGAACTGTATAAAAAGTTCTGTATAAAAGGACTCCTTAATGGTGATGGCATCAGTCCATCATGGAAAAGAACCAAAACCATTTTATCTTTAACTGTATATACCTTATGCCACTAATTCCAATCTCTTTACTCATGTAAAATCAAATGGTCATACATTAAGAAAACGCATAAAATATCCCAAATGACAAAAAGGGGCCTGAGGGTACAGAAACCTAGATACAATTTGACTATTAGAAGTAGTTAAAGCAACTTTCATTTTAATAAGTAAAGAACAGAACCTTGCCATTCGAAACGTAAGAAAAAATTTATCTCTATCACAGAGTAAGATTTTGAGCTTTTCTTCGTCAGCTCTACCAGGATATTTTTCTAAGATGAATTTCAAAAGTCTTTCACGATGGATTCCAAATAGTGGGCAATAAAGCACAACATGCACCAAGTTCTCGACGGGATTATCACAAGAGCAGACTCTTTATATTATCACAAGAGCAGACTCTCTTATGGTATGGGGATTGTGTATAACGGCCCTTTAGATTGGCAAGTGGTAGCATATCAAAACGAGCCCGAGTAAATGCTTTTCTATGTTCAAAGTTCGTTAAATCAGCAAAATAAGATGGGCGATTTAGAGGCTTAGGTGTAATGTTCTTATAATATACTCTGGTTTCTCTTCAGATCGTATAAATCTTTCGCCTTTAACTGTATATACCTTATGCCACTAATTCCAATCTCTTTACTCATGTAAAATGAAATGGTCCACATATAGACTATTTTCAAGGTAGGATGAATTTTCGACATTTTCAAGGTAGGAGAATCGACTGGAAGAGTTTCTGTGAATACTGTACAGGACTTTCATGCATCAACAAGAATTTCACAGCAAGAAAACTCTCTCCAATGCCTAATCTCGGCCTTGGAAATAAAGTTACTATCCTTTTTTAAAAAAAATGTAATAGCTTGTATGAAGCTGGCAGGACCAGGAAGATCCACAGGATCCAGGCTGATGGGCTATGAATATGAAGTCCAATGTGAGGATCCCTTTAGTCCAAGACTCATTAAAATGCAGCATTACCTTCACCTGATCCAAGATTACTAGAGGTCCGTTGACTCCTGATACCGTCTTATATGCTGAAAAATAACAAGAGAGAGACACTTAGAGCCTTTTCACATGACCCCTAAGATCCGCTGGCCACTTAAATTTGGACCAGAGATCTTAGGGGTTTGTCGCTGTTCCTGCGTTCCCACCCCCTCCGCACTCCTGGCTGCGTGAGGGGAGGGAGAAAAAAAGGAAGAAAAGAATGCCGCTCACCTCCGTTCTGCCGTCCCGGCACTGCATTCAGATCTCTTAAAGGGGCGGGGGTGGGGGCAAAAAAAGAACAAACAGAAGCAAGGAGAGCCGGGCAGTCACTAGCTTATATCCGCATCAGGAATTTTCACCTCCAGAGAGCAGGTACCTGAAAAGTGCGCTGGGACACGCTTAGGTGGGCGTGGTCGCACTTAATTATCTGTAAACTCCGGAGCTGGTGGGGAAACAATTTTAAGCTCCGGAGCTGGGAGCCATTTGCCACGGAGTTTAAGGGTCGTGCGAAAAGGCCCTTAGATAGCCTAGCACACGTCTGATTCACTACATGTACAAAAATAAATGACCAGATATGGTTTTAGGACTCTGGAAACGAACTGATACTTTTGGAACAGTACCTTCATCAGAACAGAGTTGTTACACTTGAAGGTCCTGCTTATTGAAGAAGGTAACAGTTATGGCATGTGTTGAATCAATCCTGCCTACACAAACTGTTCTAACAAAGCTAAAGGAAACTTTTGTCCTTTGCTTCCACCAATGCTGTAGTCCCATCCCATTATCTAGAAGTTCCCACCAAACTAGTGTATCATATGTTATCCACAGCATGGAACCCTGTCCCACAAATGGGTTCGAGGACCAATGCTAGTGAACTGAACATGGGAGTTTTGGAAACTATAGATCTAGAGCTGAAACGGCTTCCGCAGATTTAGATGGTAAATCTAAATCTGGGTGTCATATGAATACTGGTGACACCAAACCCAATGGTTTCATGTAGATCTTAAATAACGTAGGAGACAAAACAGAACCATGAGGGACACGCAGGCCAGTGGCTAGGATGTTGAACAGGAATGTCTCCAGAAAGTGTCCAAACCTTCAAAGGGTCCAAAATAAAGCAGGCAGATGGCTAATGGGTGGTTACAGAGACCACATAACACCCCTCCCAGTTACAGCTGCTCTATCAGCTGTCTATCAATTTTCAGACACAATACAAAGTGATGGGTCTAACCAACATTTCATCTATTTTTCGACCCCGCTGTGTAGCTCTATTTGCCACATCCCATGCCTTTCATCATGACTGGAACAAAAATGGTCACAGCAGGTGAAGGGTGGGAGGAGACAGTATGCATGGACGCCTTAGAGAGAACCTTGGTTCTAACCTATAACACCCTAAGTGGCCTTAGTCCAAGCTATTTCAAGACCTATTTCATCATGATCTTGATGAAGTGTTAAGGTCATCAGGAGAGACCTTTCTCTCAATCCCATCAAATTCACAGATGTGTGTGATGGGCCCAAAGCGCCAAGTGAGAGGGATTTATTTGTTGCTGCTTCCAGACTTTGGAATCCCCCCCCCCCAAAAGGAGGGTGGGCTGGACCCGCATTTGTTGACTTTCCTTAAGCATTCAAATACACTTTTCTCTCCAGGCCATATTTCTGTCAGTGAATGGACGTGTGAGTGAGCTTTTTAAAAATCGGTAGTTGTACCTCAGTGCTTTGAATGTGTTTTAAAATTGCTTTTCTTTGCCATTTCTTAGAGTGATATTTATTTGATCCTTTTCAGAATCAAGTAAATGTGTATACTTATAGTTTTTAGCTTTTAATGATATAAGCAGACTGCATGCTTATTATTTTTACAGAATGTGTATACTTATAGTTTTTAGCTTTTAATGATATAAGCAGACTGCATGCTTATTATTTTTAGCTTTAAATATTGTCTTTTGGTGATGTAAGCCACCTTTGGTCCTTTTAAAGGAGAAAGGCGGGGGGTAAAAATATTTTAAATGAAATGATATGAAAAATATGATGCATCAATTAAGTACAGACCTTGTTAGCTGGAGTCAGCAAATTGGACAGAGAAGTTACACAATGGGATAGGAAGAGCAAGGATGTCAAATACACAACTACCATAGATACACGTAACTGCTTAAACACTGTCCATTCATCATGAATACAGCAGTGACAAGCACTGCGTTAATTACCTATGTGCATTTGCTGTAAAGGGTACAATTTTTATCCAATATGGACAGTGGAGTCTCAATTTCCACAAAAATTCTTGAGAGTCTGTAACTGCATCAAGTTTCTCACCTGCTTTCCTTTCAGGGAGTATGGCCAAATTACGGGACCAAGAGCATGGTCTCCATTCTGTGCATCTACTCTTTCTTTTGACTGGCATGATACAGGAGGAAAGCTAAGGAAAGTGAGATTAGCCCATGGTATCATACTCCAATTGCGTCCAAGTTAGATAGCCACAATACGAGTGATTTCCTAGGGACTTTTTTGATGGTTACCTGTGAGTTGCCATAATGTTAAAAGAGCTGACAGAGTTGAACATTTAAATCTGATATTATATCAATGGCATTGGTTCCCATTTTTGGTAAGGCCTACCCCAAATTGACTGTGATGTGTAAAGTGAAAACCTCAGAATTGCCTGCATCTATTTAAGACTGCTTGAGCTTCCAAACCTGCCAAAGAATGTTCACCTGTCTGAACTGTAGCTAATAGCACTTTTACACTACCCCTAAGATCCGCTGCCCATTTAAATTCGGACCAGAGATCTTAGGGGCTTGTCGCTCTTCCTGTGTCCCCAACCTGGCTGCTGGCTGCGTGAGGGGAGGGAGAAAAAAGAAGAAGAAAAGATCGTGGCTCACCTCCGTTCTGCCTCCGTTCTTGCCACGGCAACATTCCTGTCTCTGTAAAGTAGCTCTTAAAGGGGCGGGAGCCAAAACAACAACAAACAGAAGCGAGGAGAGTCCCGCACTCACTATCGTTACACTGCATCAAGCAATTTTCACCCCGGAAGAGCAGGTACTCGAGAGGTGCGCTGGGACGTGCTAAAGTAGGCGTGGCTGCACTTAATTTCCTGTAAACTCCGGAGCTGGTGGGGAAACATTTTTAAGCTCCGGAGCTGGGAGCCATTTGCCCCGGAGTTTAGGGGTCATGTATAAACGCCCTAAGTTTTGCAAGACAGCTTATCTGTACCAGTGAGTGCTTTAAAGATGCTGTCTAATGCACTGGGTTAATCTCTGTAGGGACATGCAGTCCATCAGCCTCCATTTTTGTCCATTAACAACTCGAAGTGGACCTGAGACAGGCGTAGTGCCTCCAAGAGAGATCCTCCTCCTCCAGTGAAGAAAATATCGGTCTCTGAAAGTATATGTAGGTTGGAACTTGCAGAATTCTGATTGGGGAATTCTGGGAGTTAAAGGCTAAATAATCAAACAATAACAACAAACAACTCAATAAAGAATTATTGTTGTTGTTGTTGTTGGCTAAATAATCTGAATGCACATCATTATCTAATAGTGCTTTTTAAAACTTCTAATTTAACTGTAATTTTATTTCCATTTCCTTATTTCCTATACTGTTCATTTTACCCAAAGGCTATTTCCACACACCAGATTAAAGAACCACAAGGTTATTTTTAAACAAAAGATATTATAAATAAGTACCAATATACAATGGAGCAAGAACTTGTTAGCAAATAGCTAGAGTCCTTTATCACATACACCATCTTCCCCAAGAGAATATTTTTCCAGGGGGGGGGGTGACAAATGCTCTGATTCAATCTTACATGACTTGAGAAAAGAGAAGCATTGCTGTGAACCAACCAGCTTTATTAGGCTCACCTGACACTGTGGCAATCATTAATCAGCTGTCCCTGGAATTTAGGGAACAGATGAACAAACCAGATTATTCCAAAAATAGGGCAGCTGACTAATAAATAACACTTCTGAGTGCAAACCTATGCATACTTAACTAGGTAAGCTCCATTAAACAGAGTGGGACTTGCATACAAGTAAAAGCAGAAGAGTTTGTTGTATGCACATCATAAATTGGTTTCACTGAGTATAGTAAACCAAGCAACTGATAAACTTGCAGAGTCCTGAGTTTTGTAACTGCCACTTTTCAACAGTAGCTGAAGGCATAGCTGTGTTGCAGTTTCATTGTGCTACTACAGCAAATGGACAGAAGTATATTTTCACCCCTGAACACATCTAAATTGTTACTTTTTTATTAAAAAAACAACACTTCCTGACCTTTTAGTTTTTTACTAATCTTATATACGAGCCAACAAAGTTATTAACTTGCAAAATTATTTCTTGACTTGGTAAGCAGCTGAGAGCATGGATATGCACTTTAATACTAGTCTCTTGGAAGTTTAAAAATTCAGCTGGATGAAGGGCAGAATAACAGTTTCTTCCGGAATAAGCCTGTGTTGAGTCTATGTTAGCTATAAAAGTCATCAGTCAGATCAACCACTCTTGTGGTCCTCCTGGTCACCTATGATAACCAAATTAGTTGTTAAATCCAGGTAAGATTTCTTTACTTGGGTTTATATTGTGATGAGGAGTCAAAATTGTTCTTCATACTTTCAATGGAAACTCACACTGAAACTGAAGTGAACATTTTTTTGAACATTTCAAACACTGAGATGCATAAAACATGCAATCTCCTTTTTATATTGGAAGTCAACATGGAGTAGTCCTTAACTGGTGGCCTAAAAAAATCATTGAGCGGGTAAATCTGCAAAGGTTGACTATGTTATGTCAACAGAGATATATTTATATTGTACATAATCAGTAACAAAGTTTGTTGATGGATAATAAAAATGTTTCTCTGAATGAGCAGAAAGATTTCTTCTGAGATCCAAAGACCTGGGCTTCAGTTTTCAACAGGCTGGTTTTGTTTTTGCTACTGTACCAAAAGAAGCACTGTCTACGTCCCTGTATGACTTAGAACTGCCCTCATCAGCTCGCCGCAGTGAAAGGAGCTGCCTGGTCCATGCCTACAGAGCAAAAAAGTTGTTCCAAAGTGAGGGAGGGAACCAGATCTGTCTCTCAGAACAATCTCTCTTCCCAACTTTGAACTGTATTAACTACAAGACTATGGGCCTTTTCACACGACCCCTAAGATCCGCTGGCCACTTAAATTCGGACCAGAGATCTTAGGGGTTTGTCGCTGTTCCTGCGTTCCCACCCCCTCCGCACTCCTGGCTGCGTGAGGGGAGGGAGAAAAAAAGGAAGAAAAGAATGCTGGCTTACCTCCGTTCTGTCAGTCTCGCTCTGTTCCCGGCAGCATTCAGATCTCTTAAAGGGGCGGGGGGCAAAAAAACAAACAAACAGATGCCAGGAGAGCCCGGCACTCTAGGTTACATCCGAATCTGGGATTTTTCACGCTCCGAGAGCAGGTACCTGAAAAGCGCGCTGGGACGCGCTTAGGTGGGCGTGGTCGCACTTAATTATCTGTAAACTCCGGAGCTGGTGGGAAAACAATTTTAAGCTCTGGAGCTGGGAGCCATTTGCGGCGGAGTTTAGGGGTCGTGTACAAAGGGCCTATGCACAACTCCAGCAGGTTGGCTATCTCATGGCTGAAGACTTCAGACAGTCCAGTATATTTAAATTAATGTTAATCCATCTGTTTTAAGAGCAGCCCGAGGCATAGACTCCTCAGGATGCCTCTACTCAGTATACGTACCTATTTCAGATGTGTATGTTTCATGCTTTTGAAACTACAGCTTGGACAGTCATTTCTTTTATCACAGATTTTCAAGTTGCATATGTTTTGTGAAATTGCCAGAAAGCTTGCGTTGGCTATATAATAACAGCTAACAAATTCACGTATTTATAAGAAACTTGTACTTTACCACAACTCAAGACCAAAACAAATGAACCAGCCACAAAATCTTATCTGCCACATTGTGACAACAGTATACAGTGGACCCTCATATAACAAACAGTTTGTATAACATAAAATCTGTATAACATAAAAAATTATGGAGATAGGGGAAATTTGCTTAACAGCAAATTTGTACAACATAAAAATGGTCGTGATTATGGCTTGCTCCATTTTCAATGCATTCCTATGGGAAATTTGTATAAAGGAAAATTTGCTTTAATTTAAGGAAAATTTCATTTGGAACAAATTAATTCCTTTATACAAGGTGCCACTGTACTGAGAAATATTCCTAGCAGGAACAAAACAAGAATAGTGGACCCCACCTCCATGTGGGACAAATGCTAAGAAAAAGAAGCATGTATTACTGTGAAATATTTCTGCAGGAATACTGCCCAAGTCTCAGACTGAGTCTTTTTCCAAAAATAAAATTAAAAAAATCTCAAGATATTGAGCTGATCTTGGAGATCCAACTAGTCTTGCTTTACCTATGGTTCATGCATAGTCAAGTCTCACCTTGTCTATGATTGCTATTTTACAGTTATTTCTTTAGGTAGCAGATAACCTAAATATTATCTTAGCATGTCATGATAGCAATCTAATGACTGGAAAGGCATACCTTCATCCTCCTCCACCAGCCAAAGGAGGGGCCTTTAGAAAAGAATACCTGCAAGGGCTCTTTTGAGACATCTGTCCCCTTCGAATAAATGAATAAATAAATAAATTTAGCTGGTGTATGATCTATAAGGGAGGAAGAGTGCCTCATGCTCTCTTCTGTTCTCCCTCCCATTATGCACACCTGTGGGTAAACATCTGGTTGAACCATGGGAACTGCTGGGAAGATCTGACTTCTCCCACAAGCATCTTGCCCAAGGAGTGAAACTTCAGTGGAATTTGTGGTCATGTTGTAAGATTCACTTCTCTAGTCCTTAGCCAGAGTTTGGAACAGTTCCTTTTTGCACTGCAATTCCCCAACATCCCACCAGCCAGCATAACAAGTAGCAATGCTGATAAGAGAATTCTGATAGCGGTTGTGTACAAATCTCAATTTTCCAAGATATTGGTTTAAGGCAGGGGTGGAGAACCTTTGGCCCTCCAGATGTTTTGAATGGCAATTCCCAGAATTCTGAGCCTATATTGCTAGTGATAAAAGAACTGTGGGAGCTGTGGTCCAAAACATCTGGAGGGCTGAAGGTTCCCTACCCCAGGGCTAAGGAGATATCTTAAATATACCCCTGTACCTAGATAGTATGATTTCTGACACAAGAGAAAAGAGGAATTGTATCTTTATAATGGGGAATTATTCCAGAAGAAGTCATCCATGTGTACAGTATAAGTTTTTTTTTTAAACTATGGTAGGTAATTGTTTGATCACATGGGCTGTTGACACTCATCCCCACTGGCACAATTTGCAGGGTTTGTTCAGTGGAGTCTGAGCAGCCAATCTTTACTGTTGCAAGACAGGGTTTCCCCTTTCTGCATGTTGCACAATAGCAGAAATTTAGGTGTACTGTCACATGCTGTCACTCCACTCCCATGAGTTACAGTAACTGAATATCCACCTCCTGCTTTGATTATAGGAAACTGTCCATCCCATCTAATCAGTTACACCGTTGTATGCTCATTATCTAAATATCTACTAAACTATCTGCATAGACTTTATTTTAAGAATATAAAGGCTCAGTACCTAGTGGCAGACCACATGCTAACACATTCATAAGGTTCCACGTTCCCTCTCTGGTACTTCCAGTTAAGAAACACAGCGTGGAAGGAAGACTACAGAATAGGACTAGGACTCAGCAGGTCAAAACTGTAGACCTCGCTGAGCCATGGAAATAACCATGTGCCAGTCATTCTCAGACTAACTTGATTCACTGAGTTCAGAAAATAAATGGCAAGGAGTACAGCCATGTATACGAAATCCAGCTCATTGTGGGAAAGAAGAAATACAATGTAACACAAATAGAAACTGGTGGTCCAGAATTAAATGCTGAGACCCTTGGAGAGGATAATCCTGGGGCCTTATATGGGAGCGTAATATTAGTGACTGTTTCAGGAGCAGCTTCACAGCCATTTCCATCAAGGCAGCCACAGAACAGCTGAATATTGGCCACCAATACCAGCTGGGATTCCTTGAAATCTATAAAGATTCCTTCTCATTCCCTCTCCATCTGGAATGAATTATTCGTAGAATTAAGTTGGAAGGTGCCTATAAGGCCATGGAGTCCAACCTCGTGCTCTTTGCTAGAATCCAAATTAAAGCAGATCTGACACATGGTTGTCCAATTTCCTCTTGAATGCTGCAGGCTGGAAACGGTGGAATGCTGGAAACACTCAATTGGAGCGATCAGGCAAAGAAAACCAGCCTCTTACAATGTAAGAAGAACTCATCTTACCACCACAAGTTTACTCCAGGAATGAGAACTGGAAAACGTAAGGGAGAATGAAAGCTGAAAGGAGAGACAATTGATGGATATGCACCTGTCCTGTTGAATGTGGTCCTACTACATGTTAGGTACACCCTTCTCTTTAGAGCTGTACACATGGCAGCCAAGGAATGTGCCACAGATAAAGTGAGACACTTAGAAAACGATTTGAACTTAAGTCTCTCTGCATTTGAAATCAATCCTGAGGGCAACCCGAACAGCCCTGACTAGTTGTAGCCTTCAGCCCAGACCACAATGGAGCACATACCCATTGATACCTAGAATGGAGCACATTTGGCCTTGAGTCTCCTTTATTATCACTGAACATGTGCACAAAATTAAGACTCAACTGAAAATCGAGGAACATACCTATTATATTTATACAGAAAAACCAGTTGCAGCCATTAGATGAAACAGGATAGGAAAGTATAGGAAAATGTCCTTCATTTGTGAATATATAGAGACTTGCCTAGTGATTTACTGCTAAATAAAAGAATCCTAATTTTTCAATTAAATGTAACTAGTTCTTGGGGAAATTTGAAGTTACTGTTTCTAGAACTTAAAACTCAATTTTTCTAAACAGTTGTGATGAAAAGGCTGACTTAACCTTTGACAGCAGGTTTAGAGGTCAGTTGCAGGTATCTGTATTTGAAAATAAGTCTCAGTAGAACTTACTAACAGGAATTAGAAGTGGAA
This sequence comes from Phrynocephalus guinanensis, assembly GCA_037367245.1. Lineage (NCBI taxonomy): Eukaryota > Metazoa > Chordata > Lepidosauria > Squamata > Agamidae > Phrynocephalus > Phrynocephalus guinanensis. The sequence goes on along the minus strand of CM074745.1, from coordinate 10,078,401 downwards.
TTGGAGACTTGGTTCCTTTTGTTGTCTGGAATCAACAACTGCTAAAATAAGATTTGCCAGAGAAATCATGTGATCAGCTTCCTGACCAACAGATTTATGATGCCACAAAAATTGTTGCAGCAAATTATCTTGCTTTCATTTTTAAAAGTTGTTGTGTAACAAAACACAGCTACTTTTTTTTTTAAACCCTGGTAGCTCAAACTTACTTCTTCATGCTTCTGGACCCATATCTTCTTCTGCAGTCTAGCCACATGTATTTGGCAAGAATGAATCCACGCAGTGAAGATGTAAAATGAGATCTACAAGCTATCTCACATGTCAAAACTAAAATCCTTTGCAAAAGCATTTCACGCTTGGAAACAATAATTAGACATCCCTAAGTACAAGAGCCATCTTGCGTCTATCTCCTGCTGCACATTATTCTGCAGTGTATCATGTGACCTTGAGAGTCAGCCTGAGCAGATTAGTCAGATATTTCCCAATCCCCTACTTTTATTTCCCATTTAAAGACAACAGATAATGGCCTTGCCTGTCTTTCAAAAACTCAAACACTGACAAGGGCACCACACAAGAACTGCATCCATCATCTCTTCATTCTGCTACAGGTGGCAAACAAACAAACAAATGGAAGACAGAATCTTGAGATACATGAAAATACTGTCAATATAGATGAAAGCTCTATCTATCTATCTATCTACACTGTATATATATTCATTTTAAAAACAAGTGCCGTAGGGAAATGACAGCATGCTAGATCTCTGACCACTCAGTAAGCAGTATTGACCATTACTGTATAGCTGAAACACCGGTTAAAGAAGTATTTCACGTTGCACTGTGATATATTACCCTTTCCAGGTGAAAGGTTTTTTTAAAATAGTACTGGGGGAGGAGGGGAGGAGAAAAGGTACGTGAGATGGCATATATTATTCCTAAAGAAACTTACTAATTCCAGTGTCTAGTCATGATAGTCTACTGCAGTAAGAACAAGGTATCCTCAAACATCTTCAAAGCTAACAGGTTTACAACCTCATAAGCTTTTGTGGACTGTAGCCCCTCCTCAGCAGATGCAGGAAGTATATGGTGCCATCCAGGACTTGTGGAATAAGTCACATTTAATTCAGTGGTGTTTGTTTTAAACAAATATGCTTAGGATAACTCATCGGCAACTACATGAAGGAGGTGCTAGTCCAGTACAGCTACCATTTTCTTCTTCTTTTCCCATAACCATTAATATGGCAGGTAGCGCAGTTTGCCCTAATGCCAAAGCTTAATTCAATACAATAAAATTGCTTGGGGCTAAGGTTCCCAACCTTACGTTACCTAGATGTTTCTATACTGCAACTGCCATAATCTTTCATCACCAGCTGTGCTGGCTGTGGCTTCTGGGAGTTGCAGTCAAAGAACACCTGGGTTACCCAAGACTGGGAACCATTGACTCCAAGGCCCTGCTGTGATCAGCTGGGTTCATTCCCAGCTCAGAGTGCAAGGTATCAAAACCTGAATGTGCAAACCCTCTAGCACAGTGTTGGTGAACCAATGGCCCGGGTGCCAAAGATGGCACTCGGAGCCCTTTCTGTGGGCACCCAACATCGACCGTTCACAGCCACCTGCATTCAGGTTAAATTGCTGTATTGGCACTTTGCAAAAAAAAATTAGTGGGTTTTGAATCACAGCTTGGGCACTCGGTCTCTATAAGGTTCGCCATCACTGCTCTAGCACTTAACCCCTTTAGTTCATTGTTAAGGGATATGATTCCCCAACCAAGCGGCTGAGTCTGCTGTAGCCTCCACAAAAATGCAAACCTATGAAAGTCTCAAAACAAAAAGCAAAAAAAATATATTCTGCCTCTTGACAGAAGTGGTTGGAGGGTTTGGGAAATAAAGGAAGAATCAGATCCTGATAAAACTGGAACACACTGGTAGGAAACAGAACTTGGACCCCAGAACAAGGCAAACAGAAATCATATGAGTGTCCACAAGGAAAAGATTCAAGGAGCACGAGACTGAGCTTAAAAGTGCTTTTATAAGACTTTCTTTTTAGAGCATACCACACCTTGGGACAGGGACTTGTTTTCATCGTTTCTAAAGAATCGTGCATGTTGCATGCAGACAGCGAGCAAGAAAAGCCAAGCCTGGCCATCTCTGCTGTAGCCAATTTCAATGGTAACCAGCTAAACCCAGTTACTGTGAAGGATCCTTTCCCCGCAGACAACCGCCTGGAGACGGCTCCCTTCCTCTTGTGAGGGCATGACTTTATTAAACGAAGACCCTTCATTGCGGGCCACCAAATTCTGCCTGGCCTCCTCCTCTCGACTGACAGGATGGACCTGCACTGAGGCAGATGCTCAGGAGAAGGACAATGACCTAAGTCAGTGACGGCAAACCTTTCAGAGACCGAGTGCCCAAACTGCGGTTCAAAACCCACCAATTTTTCACAAAGTGCCAACACAGCCAATTTTATCCTGAATCCAGGTGGCTGTGAAGGGGTGATGTCAGGTGCCCACAGAAAGGGCTCCCAGGGCCACCTTTGGTACCCAGGGCCATAGGTTCACCAACACTGCTTTAAACGAAGACCCTTCCTTTGGGGGGGGGGCACAAAAATCCTAGCTGGCCTTCTCCTCTCGACGGACAGGATGGACTTGCACTGAGGCGGATGCTGAGAAGAAGGACGATGATGATGACCTAATAAGCCTCTTGGCTGCCCCTGAGCCAAAAGGGCAGCGGTTTTCTGCTGTCCAAAAAAAAAAAAAAAAAGCCACCTCGAGAGATTTGCAAAAAAAGCAAAACTCAGCAGATTAAAAACAAGATTCATGACGGAGAGCCGGGCACCCAACGGCGCTCCTTCCTCACGAATCCCACCACCAACACCAACACCATCATCATCACCATCATCCGCAGTGCCGGTAGCCACTGGGCACCGTAGCTGGGGGAAGGACGCCGGGCGTGTCCGCCCCGCCCCGGGTACTCACTGAGGCGAGGCTGGGAGAGGTAGTCGCGCGTGAGGGCCGCCGCCTGCTCTCGCGGAGACCCCCCTCCCCTCCTCCTCCTCCGCCGCCGCCGCCGCCGCCGCCGCCGCTCAGTTCGGACACGGCTCCGTTCACCATCCCCCGGATCGCCCGCAGCGCCGCCATCTTGTCGCCGTCTGGGGTCTGGGCGCCACTGCGCAGGCGCGCCTATAAGCTCTAGTCTCCTGCTGGAACGCGGCCCCCTCCGGCCCGTCCGCAAAAAAAGGGGCGAGCCCGGAAGTTGAGGGAGGGGAAGGGGGAGGAGCAAGCAAGCAAGCCGGGCGGAGGGAGGGGAGGGGAGGGGGAGGGGGAGGGGGAAGGGAAGGGAAAGGAGCTGGCCAGCGTGCTGAGGGGCGGGGCCAACGAGGGGCGGGGCCAACGGAGGGCCCATGCCGGTGTGGGAAGGGCACTGTTCCTAATTTATTTCTATTTATTTTTGTACTTATTGACCGCCCGATTTTCCCATAAGGAACTCTGGGCGGTGTACAACACATCACCAAACAGCAACTGCCCAACTACAATCACAGTCCATAAAACAAAGGTTATACAATACCAATCAATATACAAACACAGTATACAGGTACCAAAAATAACCAATGAAAACAAACCAAACTAGATGCCACTAGATTAAAGCCAAAATAATAAGCAGTGGCTGATAGGTACAGAAATGAAAGTCTAATGCTGCAAAACACATACATGTCGAACATGGGTTATGTGAAGTACAAATCAAGGTAAACTAAAAACTATCAAGAAAGAAATGGAAACCCTAGGACAGTCCAAAATGAGACAAGAGATATTGCTGGAAGATGAGACTCCCAAGTCAGAATGCGCTTTGTCAGGTACAGGGGAAGAGCAAAGGACAAGATGGACCAATGGTCTGGCTCATTAGTGCTTGGCAACTTTAGCTAAAACCACCATGTTGTTTAGCTGAACAATCTTGAAGGCATGACTCCCTTGTCCCCAAGAAACTCAGATCAAAATGCCTTTGACAAAGACTCTGGAGATCTCTTGTGAATCTAATATGACAGCACTGGACTGTTTGGAACAATGTCCTGACTCAGTGTGACCACTACCTAGAGCAGTGATGGCGAACCTTCAGCACTCCAGATGTTTTGGACCACAACTCCCAGTATTCCTAGCCTGTATTGCCAATGACAAAGGACTTGTGGGTGTTGTGGTCCCAAACATCTGGAGTGCTGAAGGTTCACCACCACTGACCTAGAGATAAGGAAAGTGGGCTAGGCAGATCTCCTTGATCTTAGACTACATGAACTCTAGCGACTAAGTTCTGTCATCACTTGCTTTCATTTGATCTGGGTAGCGGGTTACTGATTGAGAACTATGACCTCCCCGTCCGATAGGGGGGCTTAGTTTCCTTCATTATTCCCCCCTCCCACTTGTGCAATGTCCATGCTTTGGGCCCAGTTCCTCAAACAGATCCCTCAGTCTCAGGGCTGGTGTTAAGTTACTAGCGCTAACCCCAGCCACCCAAGCGGCCTCAAGGAGAGCCCGTAATTCTGGGCGGATGGGTGGTATTCCTGTCACCATTGCTTATCTTGGTCTCAGGCCATCTGGAGGAAGTGGCGGTGTTGCTGCTTCTGCCTAAAGTACCTCTCTGGGTGGGTGGGCCTTTTGAGTCACTGTTTGATGCATTACTGGGATGACCATCTCAGAGTTCCTGGTGGAAGAGAGACAGGTGCTCCCCCAGCTTCTGCCTAGAGCCAAAATGAGCCAGGAGACAGTTTTTACCAAGGGCATTGAAGGTGGAGGGGGATGTTCTTCCCAGCCTTCAGCCCAGCTCTCTGACTCAGATTCAGAGAGTGATATCAACTGACCCGATCCTGTTCCTCTCCCTTTAATCCTTCTCCCAGTGGTGGTCTCTTCCTCTGGTTCCATCTCCTTTTCCACCTTGTCTCAATCCCCAGGTCCCAGGGCTGCCCTGCTCCAAGGGTCTTGAAGTAGTCATCTGGAGGATGAGGCAGGTGGCCCCTTGGAAACAGAGGAGGGGTCTCTTTCATGCTCAACCCAAGGGAGTACCTTATATACCTGTGAGTGAAAAAGGACACCAGTTCTATAGGCAACAAAATCTGGCATGCAGGTGTGATTTGGTTGGAATTCTGACATTTCAGGCTTCAAAACTCTCAGTTCTAAGGAATGAGTTATGAACCAAGATCTTTCTCCCACTCTTTCATCAGAGCCAACTTGTCACTGTGTTTTGACTTCATATCTTCTTTCCCCTAAGTCTGTTCTTGGACCTTGGACCTATCTTCACATTGTCGCTCTGGTACTGACCCTTGCTCATGTGTCACTGCTTTCTTTATCTATTGTCATGCTGCCCAAAGCAAACAAAGCTATCTCACCCCTGATGACACTGATGACACCCAACTCCATCTCTCCTTCCCATATAGCTCCACCAAAGCTATCTTGGTTCTAAATCCGTGTCTGGCATCTGGATAAGAGTGAACAAACTCAAACTTAAGAGGAGACAATCTTAAGAGGAGACAATCTTAAACAATGCAGAGTTGATTCAGCTACAGTTCCAAATTTACTTCCCCTGCTGTTTTCCAAAGGCTTATCAACCTTGTGATTGGTATCTAACTCAATATTTGCAGTGCGAGAAACCTTTTACGGGTCAAGTCAAACACTCTCATTACAGTTTTTAGTATTTATATTTTAATGTCTTATGATAATTTTAATTGTTTATGATTTTTTTATGGTGGGTGTTATGTTACCCTTAAGTTCATCTGTATTTACCTTTATTTTTAATTTTATTGTGTTAATTGTATGTTATTATGTCTTGTATTTTGAGTAATTGCTGTTAACCTCCCAGAGTGGGCTCGCTGCTAGATGGGTGGTATAAACAAACAAACAAACAAACAAACAAACAAACAAACAAATAAATAAATAAATAAATAAATAAATAAATAAATAAATAAATAAATAAATAATCCTGACAGTTCCTCCAACCACTGGGTGACTTTCACCTCTGGTTTAATTCTTTCCACTTTAATTTGTTCAAAACTAAATGTGGAATGAGCTGCCTAGATGCCCTAAGCACATCCAATCTTGCCTGATTTTGGAAGCTAAGCAGGGTCAGTCCTGGTTAGTACTTGGATGGGAGACCACCAGGTGCTGTAGGCGCATGGAGTAGGAATTGGCAAACCACTCCAGTATTCCTGCCAAGAAAACTACATGGACCTGGGGTCACGCACACACAAATGTGGAATATTTTGAGCGGATGAAGTCCACTAGGGAAAGGGTGACAGATTCTTTTGAACATGTGCAATAGCTTTTAAATACAGAGAGGAGGAGCCCTTGCCTTTCACCTTATTCAGGCTTGATGGCAAGAACCTCACATATACATCCTGATGCTGATTTTTTTTAAAAAAGGTGTGACTTTCAGGTGCATATAATCCCTATATGATCTCCGTCAACCACACCTCATTTCCCTTTGACTCAGACAGAATAGTCCGGCTGAATGGATTTATTTGAGCTTGCAATTATATCTGCTTGAACAAGGAATCTTCATATCATCTCTAGATAACAAGGCTTCAATAATTTCATTAGAAGGGATACTTTAATGCATCAGAATATTGCCGGTGCTAGGAAAGCAAATGGATTGTAACATGTGATTCTACAATGGTAAGGATTCTTCATTTCTTAGATCTTGGAGAACAAGTAAGAAACAGACGCAGCAAAAGCTAGAATTTAAATTCCATTTTTATAGCTAGGAAGTGAGAAAAGAATGGGGCTGGGAAGTGTGTGGAGAGATAGTTGGGGGGGGGGGAATCCCAGCAGTGTCATTGCTTTTGCAAGCATTCAAATTACTGAATTATCTAGGCACTCTTATTCCCCACTCTTCCAATAATCAGAGCCTGAAGTAATCACCAATAGAGAATACTCTTTTCCCTGAAAAGATAGCACGATTATGAGAGCAGGTAACTTTTTTAAAAATTAAAATATATGCAGCTAATCACTAAAACCATAGTGGCTAGTTCCAAAAACCATAGTATATGTTACCATTGATTACGTGTTTGCAACCAGATATTAAAGAGAGTGTGTGGGAATGATATGATGTTAATGCCCTGAAGTGTGCAGTTCGTAACATTCTTAAGAAATAGTTGAGGATTTGCCAGCATGACTCTTTTTGCTAGGTGCTAAACAGATTGCCCAAAAAGAATACCTGTTGAAATGCATATGTAGATCTATCACCATTTGGGCTACACTTACCTTTGATGCCAAGCTGCCTAGATGCCCTAAGCACATCTGAACTCGCCTGGTTTCAGAAGCTAGCAGGGTCAGCCCTGGTTAGTACTTGGATGGGAGACCACCAGGGCATACCAGGTGCTGTAGGTGCCTAGAGTAGGAACTGGCAATCCACTCCAGTATTCCTGCCAAGTCACGAAGAGTCGGTCATGACTGTAATGACACCACACACACGCGCGTCTTTGATGCCACATCATAGCAGATGAAGAAGGCAAAAGCAAAATGACTTGCTTTAAGATCTTTATATTTCCATCAAACAAGCCACCATGGTTTTAGTGATTAGCTGCATAGGATCTAGAACAAGGGTTTCAGAAATGGTGGTGTGTTTTGAAAATGTGTGGATGTGCATGTGCTAGGAGAGATGCCGGAGTTTTAGGGCTCGGTATCATCAGTATACAGATGATGCCCAACTCTCAATATTTGTTTAATCCTTTTAGTATTTGTATACTTGTGTGTGTGTGTGTGTGTGTGTGTGTGTGTGTGTGTGTGTGTGTGTGTGTGTGTGTGTGTGTGTGTGTGTGTGTGTGTTTTATTTGTTTAATTCTTTTTAATATTTGTATACTTAACTGTTCTTAGGTTTAAATAATGTATTTTAATAATGTAAACTGCCTTTGGTTATTTTTAGTGAGAAAGGCAGGGTCCTTCTTTAATTGTGTCAAAAGCACCAACAATCCAGAAGTACATTTTCAGTCTGAAAAAGCAGAGTAAAACAAATGAAAAGCCAGAATAAAGCAAAAGATAAACAAACAAACAAAATGTATTGCTTATATCTCATGACTCAAGTAATTGCTTGGGTCTATCTCTCACAGGCTTTTAGTAAGATTGTAGTTATGTGGGTGGACACCTCACAGGTAATTTGAATATGAGATTTTTTTTTTAAAAAGCCAGCTTATGTTTGGGTAATAGAGGCTGTATTACATTCTGTTATATATACTGACAAAAGCAAAAAGAAAGAGAGAGCTCAGTGTGACATGCATATTTGGCCTCACAATCAGGGCCACAACTGGAGAGGGGGGCAAACAGATCATTCATATGTCCTGGGTGCCGTGCTGGGGATGATGGTGCCAAAAAGGTCAAAATAGTATTCATCATAGTACAAATAGTAGTTGCAGGGGACGTGCAGAATCCATGACACGGAGCCTAGTTGCAGACCTGCTCAAAATAATTCTGTTAGGTGGGTTAGGGTGAGAAACTATAATTGGTTGGGTGAGGCGGACCAAAAAGAAGAAGAAGAAGAAGTCTGAACATGGCAAAGTAAAGGTATTTTATTATCATAAACCAACATGTTTCCACCCACTATTTTTAAGGCAGTCTGGTTTTTTTCATTTTTGCTGTTGCTGGAAAATGGGTGCCATTTTGGTCTAGCTAACCAGTGAGCTTTACATATGAGTAGAAATCTGAAACCAAGTGTTCTTTGAGCTTGTCCATCATTCTGTACCATGGATTAGAGAACTGGTTCCTGCTGGACAACAACTCCCATAACTCCCCTCTGTTGGCTCTTCTAGACACTATGGGCGCTTTTACATGACCCCTAAGATCCGCTGGCAACTTAAATTCGGACCAGAGATCTTGGGGGTTTGCTCCTCTTGCTGTGTTCCCACCCCTCTGCATGCCATTGCTCCTGTCTGCTGTGAGGGGAGGGAGAGAAAAAAGGGAGAAAAGAATGCAGGCTCACCTCCGTCTGCGGTCAGAGCAGCCCCGGAAGCATTCCAGTCTCTTAAAGGGGCGGGGAGCAAAAAAACCAAACAGAAGGCGAGGACAGCCCGGCACTCACTAGTTTACAATCCGCATCAGAAATTTTTTTACCTCCGGAGACCAGGTACTTTAAAAATGTGCTGGGGCGCGCTTAGGTGGGCGTGGTCGTACTTAATTTTTTAAACGTGCGCAGCTGGTGGGAAAACAATTTTAAGCTCCGCATCTGGGAGCCCTTTGCCTCGGATTTTAGGGGTTGTGTAAAAGCGCCCTATATCTCAAGTTCAGTCTGGCTCCATTTAGACTCTTGCCAGCTAAATAGCTCACCGAGTTAGGTATCTGGTAGTGGAGCCCAAGGTTGGGAATTCAAGAACCACTTTGTGTGGCTTCTGAGTTCTTTGTACCTAGAAAACCCTGGGAAGACTTATAAGGGCGTTTATACACGATCCCTAAACTTCGGGGCAAATGGCTCCCAGCTCTGGAGCTTAAAAATGTTTTCCCACCAGCTCTGGAGTTAACAGGAAATTAAGTGCGACCCCGCCCACTTTAGCGCATCCCAGCGCACCTTTCAGGTACCTGCTCTTTGGAGGTGAAAATTATTTGATCCGGTGTAACGATAGTGAGTGCGGGGCTCTCCTTGCTTCTGTTTGTTGTTTTTTGGCTCCCGCCCCTTTAAGAGCTACTTTTACAGAGACTAGAGGCAGAATGAGGTGAGTGGCATGCTTTTCTTTCTCTTTTTCTCCCTCCCCTCACGCAGCCAGCAGCCAGGAAGTGCGGAGGGGGTGGGAACGCAGGAAGAGCGACGAACCCCTAAGATCTCTGGTCCGAATTTAAGTGGCCAGCGGATCTTAGGGGTCGTGTAAAAAGGCCCTAAGTCAGCATTGATGTGGCATCATATGATTAACATAAACTGAGACTCGTTTTTGAAAACCTTTTTTTTTCACAGATGAAAGTAGTAGTAGTGGTGGTGGTGGTGGTGGTGGTGGATGAGTGGTAGACTGCATTTATCAGCCTGTCATGTAGAGTGTTTTAGTACACTGTGAAGCTCAGCCTTTGGATAAATGAATAAATAAATAAATCTAGAAAATTGTAGTAGATCTCTAACTTCTCTGGGTGGAGACTTTGCAGAATTCTTCTGTTAACAGCTTACAGGAAACACAGATCACAAGAAGAAAGCCAACTGAGCCCAGACGTGCAGGACTCTGCTCTTTCCAAGGCTGCCAATGGAGTGTGCTGCTTGCGTCTGGGTAAAAGAGAGGAGGAAATCCAGGGAGTTGGTACTGCTAGTTGTATTTGTTGCCTTGCTTGTAGACAATATGCTTCTGACAGTTGTGGGTATGTTGCATTTTGGATCTGTCTCTTCAGCATCCTTTTTCAGTATTACATTAGAGGTGGTATATAAGACCCGGAAGACTCTAGATCAGTGGTTCTCAACCTGTGGGTCCCCAAATGTTCCTGGACTGCAACTCCCAGAAGCCTCCACCACTCGCTGTGCTAGAAGGGGTTTCTGGGAGTTTCAATCCAGGAACATCTGGGGTCCCACAGGTTGAGAACCACTGATCTAGATTAAGGGGCCACTAGGACCGTGCCCTCAAGCCACCCACCCACAGAGGATGAGCCTCCAATGTAGGCAAATTCACATGGTAGTTTGTTGTGATCAGTTTGTGGAAGCTCTCCTTTCTGGAAGTGTGGACCCCACTTTTTTGATTTCTCTGAATGAAACAGCATCACCTTGTGCCATCATAGGAAATCAGACTGCAAAATGAACTGTCCTTGATTAAATACATGCTCTCTCTCTCTCTCTCTCTCTCTCTCTCTCTCTCTCTCTCTCTCTCTTGTCCTTGGACTGGACAAAGAATCTTGAGCCCCATGCACATGGCAAATCTGTTTATTAGAGATGGAGCCTCGTGGCACAGTGGTTAAATGCCTGTACTGCAGGTAAAACTATGCTCATGACCTGGGGTTCAATCCCAGGTAGCAGGCTCATGGTTGACTCAGCCTTCCATCCTTCCAAGGTTGGTAAAATGACTACCCAAATAGTGGGGGAAGGGGCAATGTGTAGCCTGCATGCTGTAATTAAAAACTATAAACCGCCCAGAGACTACTTGAAGTGGTATGGGGTGATATATAAGCAGAACACTTTGCTTTGCTTTGCTATGGGCACAAACCAGCGGTTTGGTTGTTGAAGCCAGTTTGTTGTTGTTTTCTTTTGGGGGGGGGTGTCAAACACCTACTCAGTCAAAAAACGAACTGGCAGTTCATGCCTGTCTCTAATGCTTATCTATACTTCCTGTGGCTGATGGCTAAGATATTCATCAATGTTTATACTTTTGCATTTCTGTTTTCTCTACCACTGTATCCTCCTTGCACTTAATAGGGTGACAAGTGTCTGTCTATTCAAGTAACACTTTATGCCTCTAGTGTAGTGGGCTGATGTCCTTGCATTGAACAAGACTTATTAGTCTTTAAGGCTCAGTGGCCCAGAGCACAGAAAATTGTCGGGTGCAAATTCAGCAGCTTAGCAGTTCGAATCCTGGGTGCCATGCAATGGAGTGAGCTCCTGCTGTTAACCCCAGCTCCTGCCAATCTAGCAGTTTGAAAGCATGTAAGTGCAAGTAGATAAATTGGTACCGCTGTAAAAAGTGGGAAGGTAAACAGTGTTTCCTTGCCACATGGCCACATAGCCACGGGCTTGCACAATACTGGCTCTTTGGCTTGAATATGTGTGTGAAATTAGGAAACACAAAATAAAAGTATAAAGGCAGGAAAGCAATAATTAGAAAAGCAATATTAATTAATATGAATAAAAACAGAATAACAAAGTGAAAATGCAGTCTTCCGTAGGTAAAGCAGGTGATCGGTTCAGAAATTTCACGTCAAAAAGGAGTGAAGAATATATTTTATGGGTTTTATAGGACAATCTAAATGTTGTCTATGAAATTAAGCATTTTCCCTTAGTTGATGCATGTCCTGCAGAGAGTTTGATGTGTTGAAGACCTATCTGGACATGCATTATATTATAGATATTCAGCTATTGTACAGTGGTACCTCTGCTTACGAGCAATTTGATTTAAGAGCGGAAAACTGTTGCCGTTTTAACTGTTGCCTTACAAATTTTAGTTGCAGTCTTCTTTACTTCCATTTGTTAAAAATTTTAATTTTTAATTTTTAATTTTTAATTTTTTTTAGACATGGCTGCTCTACTTACGAGTCATTCGATTTACGAGCATGCATTCGGAACAGATTAAACTCGTAAGTAGAGGTACCACTGTATTTATTAGATTTTTATTTGACCTGTTGTGAACTGTTGAAGCCACCATCTTGTGGAAAGCAATATTTAAAATATGAATGCTAAGATTTGGCCTGGCTTTCTGATTTGTACCCTGTGTTATCAGAAGTGCAACATAACCTTCTGACTCTTTTCTTTTCAGTGCCAATCATTCCTTCTTTCCTTTTTGCTGCCTATAAAAATGCTAGCCACTCTGTTCTTCAGACCACAGTTCCAATGCTTCCTGTGACCTTGACAGCAGCTCCATATGCCTCAATGTTCTCTGACTACAACACTACTACAGGGAACATCTCAGACAACATTGCGAGCAGTATGACAGTAAATACAAATGGGAACCAAGAGAGGAATATATCTCGCCTCCTCACAAACCCTTTGCCACCGAACAACAGTTGTACAGACGGGGTAGAGTTTCTATCAAATGAGAACATTCGTGTTGGACTACTCTTTGCTTCAAAGGCTGTGATGCAGCTGATTGCCAATCCCTTTGTGGGACCTTTAACCAACAGGTAGGGCAGCTTTTAAACTAACAACCTGTGTCATGTCCCTTATTTCCATGCCTACTCTTTGCCCAAAGGTAGGACAAAAGAAGACACAGAGCTGCAGATGGTTGCATTTGCAGGTGAAAAATCTGAAATCATTGTTATAATTGAAGTGCAATTATAATGCACATCACCTGAGGGAGACTGTGACCAGATGACCTTTGAAGCTGCCAAGACTGCTGTCCAATGGCTGGGCATTGCTATAGCTTGAACCAGATGCAAGACATACCCTATAATTGGAGCTCAAAGCACATTGATACTGTGTGGACAGGTTTATGAAATCCTTCCATGTTTAAGGAATCAGACTTCAAAGGAATCTCATGCATAAATCAGAGCAGAAATAAAACAAATTAAACTGCATAATCCCTTAGATGCTTCTGCTATGACACTCAGACGGATGAGTTTATTGGCCAAAGTTCTTTTGTGCAGCATAGTAAGGGCGTTTATACACGACCCCTAAGCTCCGCGGCAAAGGGCTGCAAGCTCCGGACCTTAAAAATGCTTTCCCACCAGGTCCGGAGTTTGCAGACAATTAAGTGCGACCCCGCCCACCTAAGCGCGACCCAGCTGCACTTTCTTGTACTTGCTTTTGGGAGGTGAAAAATATTTGATGCGGAGAGTGCCTGAGCTCTCCTTGCTTCTTTTTGTTGTTTTTCTTTCGCCTCCGCCCCTTTAAGAGCAACCAGGAAGTAAAACCGGGGCTCGGAGCAAGCTTCCACGCTCGGGAGGTAAGGGTTTCTTCTTTTGTCTGTGTCTAAGGCTTTTTCCCCCTCCCTCCCCTCCCGCAGACAGAACAAGGAAGTGCGGAGGGGGTGGGGACGGAGGAACAGCAAGGAACCCTCAAGATCGCTGGTCCGAATTTAAGGGACCAGCGGATCTGAGGGGTCGTGTGAAAAGGCCCATGTTGCACTAAAGTAGGCCCATTGAATAAGTGGAGATACGGTGAGTCGAGTCATCTATAAGGTCCATTTTGATTCAAATTTGCCTACTCTGATTGTGCCCCTAGATCAGTGATGGCGAACCTTTGGCACTCCAGATGTTTAGGCCCACAACTCCCACAGTCCTTTGTCATTGGCAATACCGGCTTGGAATTCTGGGAGTTGCGGTACAAAACATCTGGAGTGCCGAAGGTTCGCCACCACTGCCCTAGATGTTGCTCAAGAACGCTGGCAATTGATTCCGGTCTTTCTCCTTTCTCTCTCTTGGAAAAGTCATTTAAACATGCCAATCTTTGACAAGAAATATAGACCCATAAATTTTCTTCTCTCCCTGTAGGATAGGATATGATATTCCCATGTTTTGTGGATTTATCATCATGTTCCTCTCCACAATCTGTGAGTATTGTGTGCTTGATGACTAGCCTTCAAGTATCCTGTCCACCAAACAAGGAATCGTGAGCATCTGACCCTCCTGTTGTTGTTGTTGTTGTTGTTGTTGTTGTTGTTGTTGTTGAAGCTCCCATATATCTTCACCATTGGTGAAGATAAATTAATCAATCAAACATTGATTGTTGCTACATAATAATAGTAACCATAATTAGTTAAATACAAACGAATTACAAGAAGACATGAAAAAATCTTGTGGGGTAATCTTTCTTAATTCTCCCCTCCCCTGATGTTGAGATTATTTTTCCCAACAGACTCTGCATCCCATCAGCTGAACACTGGACTTTTCAATGCACATTTGCCCCTTTCAGACTGATTTTAAAACAATTTGTTTGTACTGCTATAGAACTCTGTGTTTTGCACTGAGAGGATGATGTCAGGAAAATCTCAGGGTGTGGGAAAAGGGGCTGGAGTCCAGTGGACTGGAATGCTTAGTTGCAGAGGCAGAAGCTAGGCGCTGGCATGTCCTCTGCCCCTCCCAGGACAGAAGCCAGATATTTTGGACCACAGCTCCCAGAATTCCAAGCCTATATTGCCAATGACAAAAGACTGTGGGAGTTGTGGTCCAAAACATCTGGAGTGTTGAAGGTTCACCACCACCCCCCTAGAGTGTGTGGTTGCCAAGGCAAACAGCAATCTCCAAGACTGTCACCAGAGGGAGAGACTGGCAAAACATGTTTGAGTCTTTTAGAGCTAGAAATCCATGGAGAGCATTGCCATAAATCAGCATCAACTTGAGGGCACATAATTGGTTAGAAAAAGAAGTGCTAAGACTGACAAAGCTGCTTGGATGAGCAGCGAAACATTTTGATTTCTCAAGAAAAATTGCTGCTCTTATACGTGGAGGTCCTCAGTCATCCAAGTGAGGTTATTCGGCAGTTGAGTCATGACAACTGGACTTCTTTTCTTATGGCACTGAAATGGGTTGCTGTTCATCTAAGCAGCTTCAGTTTCTGGTTGCTTTTGTTATATTTATATTCCACCTTTTGAGCCTACGATCTCATGGTAAGACATAAAACAGTTGAACAAACACCACTAACTGTACTGTAATATGCGCGTGTGATATATATATAAAGTATGCATGTTTCTCCTTTCTACAGTATTTGCTTTCTCAAGTACCTACACCTTGCTGTTTATTGCTCGAGCAATGCAAGGGATTGGCTCTGCCTGCTCCTCTGTTGCAGGTAATCACACTGGGAGGCATTAGAGGGTTGAATCAAATGCTATGCCTACCCTAGCACATTGTCAGAAGAGAATGCATTAGTGGCTTTCTTATACTACCCTCCCAGGTTCCAACATCATATGTGAGCCATCAGAATGCAAACTAAGCTGCCGTTGAATTGCTGCTGACCAATCACAAAACACAGCAAGCTGATCAGCAAACTACAATGGTTGGCTTGCAAAACTGAAGGCATTCTTGCTAAGAGCACACTGTCTGCATTTCGTTTAGCCCAGTGACAGATCCTGGGCAGATGGAAAAGCAATTGAGGGCACCTCGAATTATTAATAAAGCTCCTTACAACTGTACTTGTGCAGACACATTAGCAGCAGCACAGGACATGAGCCATAGGCTAGTGTGCAGGACAAGCTTTGTGTGCAAAAGTTCCCAAGATTAATTCCTCACAACTCCAAGTACGCCTGGTGAGGAACTCTGTCTAAAACTGGTAACCTGTTGCTCCTCAGTTAAGACCAGAAATTAAGAACCTTTTTGTATCTGTCGAGTAATGTAACTTTAAACAAAATGTATGTAATATAATATTTAACAGACTCAAAATGGTTTCTGTGTATAAATGCATAGTCATTTGTCAAGACACAGGTGAATAGCGTAATCACATGAAAAGGTCAGAATAATTATATCCAGGTGCCATGGATAACTGCTTAACATTGTCTGCCTATGTATAAAAGGCAGGATTTTTGGTGAGATGAGCAGTTTCCCCACTACTCTGTAATATTTATGCTGCGTGATTTAACTCGTTGTGTATTTGTGTATGTTTTTTTGTAATACAAGCTTTTATGTTAAAGTTTATTTTTGTCTCCCAGCTTCAAATCTGTGCTTAGCAATTATTTTTCCACGCCATTGCAAAACTCTGCTAATCTCTGAAACATTTAAAACCCAAACACTTATTAACAGTCTCTTGATTCCCCCATTTAGTTTGCAAGAGTTTTCTTCTATGGTCTCCATTCAACAGTGGGGGTGGCCATCCAAAGCTAGGAAAGCTGTTTTAAGGAAACTGGCTTTCATTATTCAGACGATCAAGCTCTTGCGCTGGAGTTTATTCAGCTTATTGGATGTTTGGTCTGAGCAACTTTGCTTTGGACGCACACACCTTTTCTTGTTTTTGCCAGTTCTTGGAATGAGGCTAAAACATTTGGGGCTCTTTAGTCTGGAAAAAAGGCGTCTGAGGGTGGATATGATTGAGACGTACAAAATAATGCAGGGCATGAGTCAAGTGGATAGGGGGACACTCTTCTCCCTCTCACAAAATACCAAAACAAGGGGTCATCCACTCAAAATGTGGGTTGGGAGAGTGAGAGCAGACAAAAGAAAATATTTTTTTACCCAGCGTGTTGTTAGTCTGTGGAACTCCCTGCCATAAGAGGTGGTGATGGCATCTAGCCTGGATGCCTTCAAAAGGGGATTGGACAGATTCCTGGAGGAGAAGTCCATCACAGGTTACAGACCATGATGGAGATGTGTCATCTCCAGGTTGAAAACCGGGGTACTTCAAGGGCCAGATGCAGGGGAGTGGTAGCAGGAGACAGATATCTAGTCTCGTGCACTCCCGGTCGCATTTGGTGGGGCCACTGTGAAATACAGGAAGCTGGACTAGATGGGCCTTTGGCCTGATCCAGCATGGCTCTTCTTATGTTCTTATGTTCTTAATGAGCCCCTTTTCATATCGGAACTTGTCTCCCAGTTTTGGGGAGGGGGAAAGTTACTGCTGGTTTAGGCCATTTTTAGCTAGATGTTATCAACTCTCTGATTTGGTCCACTGAAGTTTCTTCTTATGTCAATAGCGATCCTCAAAATACAGTATATGTGCTTTGTTCCCTCTGCAGGTCTGGGTATGCTGGCAAGTGTATATGTGGATGACAACGAGAGGGGAAATGCAATGGGAATAGCCTTAGGAGGGTTGGCTTTAGGGGTACTTGGTAAGTAAACCTTTGACCACAAGGAGCAGATACTGCATTCCAGAACTTATCATGAGTTCCCTCTGGTGGATTTTTCCTTGAGTGCTTCCATCTCCTCTTGTAAGTTCACCATCCATCATCTTACCTAGTTAACATAATGTATTAGGAGAACACAGTATAATGTAACACCCCACTACACTCACTGCTTGGGTGAAATCACATAGTTGCCTTAGGAACTACTTGCATTGATCTCCTTTGACAGGGGGGGGGGGGCTTACAATCTTCGCTTCTCAACAAAATGTCATGCACCTCTCACCTGGTTTTGAAAGTACTAATTTTGAAAGGTTTGTGCAAGTCATCGGCTTAGTCTCGTGGCGCAGTGGTTAAATGCCTGTACTGCAGGTAAAACTGTGCTCACGACCTGGGTTCAATCCCCGGTAGCAGGCTCAAGGTTCACTCAGCCTTCCATCCTTCCGAGGTCGGTAAAATGAGTACCCAGCTCACGGGGGGGGGCAATGTGTAGCCTGCACACTGTAATCAAAATTGTAAACCGCCCAGAGACTACTTGTAGTGGTATGGGGCGGTATATAAGCAGAACACTTTGCTTTGCTTTTAGTCCACCAGCAATAAAATAAAATAAAATAAAATAAAATCATATTGTAGCTCTACTTATGCCATGTTTACTTTTTGCCCCACTGCCACCGAGGCCCATTTTTCATGAGGCTGTCTCCAAGAACATGTGGCCTTGGACAGAGATGAAAAAGTTCATCACTGCTTCGTGATTGCCTGTTGGTTGCTTTTCTACACCATTAGAATTGATTTCATGCTCTTGACTTGCAGTTGGAGCTCCTTTTGGAAGTGTGATGAATGCGTTTGTGGGGAAGTCCTTTCCTTTTCTGGTCTTGGCGTTCTTAGCTCTGTTGAATGGAGGTGAGTAGCTGCTAAAATTGGGACACACTGCCACAGGTGTGGGCTGGAAATGGAAACACAAGCTTGAATACTGTGCACGTGGTGCTTTGGGAATTAGTAGCCCTGAAGAATGCCCCCCCACCCGCGAATAAAAAACATGCTTAGGAGTTGACTGACAGAGCTTGGGAGCCAAAAGAAAACAGAAAGTAAGTAGAATTGGAAAGGCATGATGTTTAGTAAAACTGATATGATATTCCATTTCTGTTTCAGCTTTACAGCTTTGCATCTTGCAGCCATCAAAGACTTCCCCTGAGGTAACTAAAAAAAGTGATCATTTAATTTACCTTCAACTACTGGCACTAACACACACAAGGGAGAACACGACTTTAACTCTGCAAAGGGTTCTTCGCATAATGCTTGAAACGGTTGTGCAAAAACTCTGTCACTTACATTTTATATTACAGTATTTTACAACTGGACCAGGAGAAGGTTAGGGTAGCCCAGGTCAATAACAGCAACAAATAAAAGCATAGAGAAGGTATTAGGTATCAGACTATCAATCTCTTCCAAAAGAAGCCAAAAGTATGCGAGAAAGCAAAACCTATCATTATCAGACTAGAACTATATTATCTGGGCATGATCAGCAAATAATTAATTAATCTTCAGGCAAAAATGTAGATATAAAAATCATCATAATCAGACATATGTAAAAAGGAGGGATTCCTGTAAAAGAAAAAGTCTTCAGATAAAGTTATGGTTGAAGCTATGCTTGCTAAAATAAGGAAATTCAGTTGCCTCATTAATGTCTTTCCAGACTGAAAACACTGGGACATTGATGAATCCTTCTTATACCTTAATTGCCACCCCAAACACAGCTTAATCACACTGGCTACTCCACTTCCTGCTAAACACATCTCTTGCTGATGCCAATCTCGAATGAAACAGAGCTTTGATAATGACAGTGTCTGGAAACAACAGGTGTACTGTGATCTCTTGTCTACCTTTACTTAATCTTTACCAACCCAGTCAAATTGATCCATACTGGTGGTCTTGTTGTGTTTAAGAAGCTTAGTAAGAAAAGATTTATCTCTTCTTCTTTAAGGCATCAGGCAGAAATGCTCACATCTTGTGTTTACTTGGGATGGACTTAAGATCCAAGAAGGCTGCTTCAGTATGCCCATGTTTTAAGTGAAGAGCAATGGATGATCTGTGACCTGAATTTCCTTATTTTTGTAGTAGTAGTAGTAGTAGTAGTAGTAGTAGTAGTAGTAGTAGTAGTAGTAGTAGCCCCCACTACAGTGACAACAGGCTCCCCTGGTAGAATCCCCATTTCTCAACCTTGGAGGAAGGTATAATTGATATGAGAACTTCCAGGTCATGCAGACAAGAGTTTCAAGGAGTCAGAGTTGAAAAATCTACTATTCCAAGTTCTCCCTTTCCCCCATCCAAAGAGCAGCCATAGGTGAAGGGTGGGTGGGTAGGAATTCTTCATGAGATTCTTGAGGGCTGCCTTTCCTACCTGTCTTCCAGAGTACCAAGGGAACTCCTCTTTTGACTTTGCTGTGGGACCCCTACATTTTGATTGCAGCCGGTAAGCCACTGGGCCTTTCCCCCCATAGGAATATAGTCTTGACTCTTGGTGTTAATGATGTCCACAAATGAAACATGGCTTCTTTGGACTAAGAAGAAATATTCTGAGCTTGGAAAAGTTCCTTTTGGGGAGTTTCAGGATATTCTGGGAACCTTAATTTTAATCTCATCAGGACCGATAGGTGTTCTTCTGTTATAAACAATGGCAGACACGATAAAGTTTCAAGGTCTGTTCTCTCTGTTCAGGGTCCATCTGCTTTGGCAACATGGGAGTTGCTATTCTTGAAGCCACTTTGCCCATTTGGATGATGCAAACCATGTGTTCTCCAGAGTGGCAACTGGGTGAGTTCATTTTCATACTCTTCCTCGTGGAACAGTGGTCAAACTGTTGTGCTGCAGCTATAACTGTGCTCACAACCTAGGGTTCAATCCCAGGTACCAGGCTCGAGGTTCACTCAGCCTTCTATCCTTCTGAGGTTGGTAAAATGAGTACCCAGCTCACTTGGGGTGGGGCATATGTAGCATGCATAATTAAATTATAAACTGCCCAGAGAGTGCTTTGTGCGCTGTGGGGTGGTATATAAGCAGAACCCTTTCCTGTATTGCTTTCAGCTGAAAACCTTTCTCCTGTTAAATGGATTAGGAATTTGTTGATTTTATTTTCCTTTACCTCATTTATGGATTACTTTTCTCCTGATGAAGAAGGATGGTTCGGATACATTTCATGCTTCACATACAACCTCCCTCATAGACCCCACTGCTTTTATTTATTTTTATTATTTTTGTGTCCCCCCTCCCCATCCCCTTTGAAAACAATATTTGAGCAGAAGAGACTGGGCAGTATTTATTGGGTTATGTATTTGAAAACTGGCAAATCTCTGTCACGAAGCACCTCCATATTCTCTTCGTGGTTGCCTTTCTCCAAAGCTCTTCACCTGTTTCACTAAATGTTTCTTTAGGTTCTTGGGGTTTTTTTCTTCACGGAACTCCAAGACTATCTGCTACAAAGAGAGCTAGTTCTTCCCCCCCCTCCAGCTTTCTTAATGCTCTTTTTGCAATTTTGTAAGTGGACCCATGGTATCTGGGGGGAAAAGTGCATCTTTTGAGATGTTCCCTTTTGTTTCCATGGCATAAGGTGTCAACCACAAATTCTTCTAGAAATCCAGTTTGTGGAAGAATTTAGGGACGTGTTAAGCGATATGTACCGCTCAAATCAAATTGCTACGTTACTTGGTTACTGAGCGCTACTAACCAAGTAAACAACGGATCTATTAGGATCCTCTGTCAGGAATGGTTCTGTAAACTGTAATGCTTCCTGCCTCTCTCTCTTCCCCCACCCCTGCATTCAGAATCACTTGGGGGAAAACATAAGGGAGCAAAAAGGGCTGAAGAGTGCTCCCCCCCCCAAGTGAGATGAAGAGAAAGTGCTACTCAGTTCTGAGACCAAGGACAGCATCCATTACTGTCAGAGATCCTATTGCTCTCTTTGGGGTGGGAAGGTTTGATATTTTCCTGAAGATAAGCAAGAGACTAATTAGGCCCTGGTCACACAAAGGAAATATTTTCTAGTTATCCTCCAGTTAGAAAACTACATTTCCCCTCAGTCACATGGCACACAGTCAAGACTGAAACATCTTCCTGGCCAGCAGTGTAACTGTGCTCTATTTTCCACGCCCTGGGAGGGCTGTGCTGTTGTTGTTGTTGTTGTTGTTGTTGTTGTTGTTGTTGTTATTATTATTATTATTATTATTATTATTATTATTATTATTATTATTATTATTATTATTATTATTATTATTATTTTAACCTTTGTTGTATCGGTGCATTCCTTCCCAGAATTACCAGTGTGCATAACCTGTCCCACTTCTTTTCAGGATCAAAGCTAGAAAGGTGACTGTCATTATCACGGTGTGCAGATCATTATTACTTTAAAAAGAATCCCCTCAGTACATTGGTAAAAATGTGTCATGAAGCAATTGAAGCATTTCTGCAGTACTTGTCTTTCAAACACACTGTTTTTCACCAATTGGAGGTAGGGGAGTTTGCGGCGGCGGGGGGGATGGAAATGGCAGAATATGCCGAAAAGCAGAATAAATGGTTGGGGGAGCAGGCAGACCCATACAATTCTGCAGGTGCAGCCAGAACAACAGAGGACATATTCCTGAACAGAAACCCCTTCTGGATAGATTGGTGCATCAATAAAGGCATATCTATTCAAAATCTATAACTCAAAGGGGTTGAATTGCCCCCTTGAAGCAAGAGAAAAAAAATTACACCAGTGCCATGGTGAGTCAAATGGGAGAAAATAAATCACAACTGCTAAATATTCCTGGAATGTTTACCTCAGTTTATATGCCATGTGACCTTGAATCAGTATAACAGAGGGATGTAAAGTACTGTACTGGGAGAACTAGAGAACATTTCCCTCATGTGACCAGGGCCTGTGATAAGTAATAAGGGAACCACAATGAATGGGATAGATCCCTCAGAGGTCTGTGTGTGTAATGGCAATGCAGGGCCATGGATATTTCCAAGTGTATTTTATTTATTTTATTTATTTATTTATTTATTTATTTATTTATTTATTTTGGATTTTTATACCCCCCCCCCCATCTGACAGCGAGGCCACACTGGGCAGTTAACAACAATACAATACAATACAATACAATACAATACAATACAATACAATACAATACAATACAATACTATACTATACTATACTATACTATACTATACTATACTATACTATACAACACAAAAATATAACTCATACAATAATGCAAAATCAACATAAAATACAGTAAATATAATAAAAATAAAAATAAACAACATAAAATAACATATAAATTTCATAAATTTGCTATGTGCTTTGCCAGTACTGGAGGCAAAGAATATTTTTAAAAATCTCTTTTGGTCCATCATAGACTGTTCTTCCTGGGCTCAGCCTGGAGTCTAGCATTCTGATCTCTCCAAGTCAGTTTCCCCCTACAGTTTCCCCCCAACTTTAAAAGGGTGGACCAGGTGAAATAAATGGGCCTTAATTTAGTCAGTAAGAAAGACTAGGTCCACAACCAAACAAATAGATAAAACCATCCAGTTGTAGAGCATATATTACAATATTGATTTGTGGCCAAATTGGAATATATGCAGTAGGCACAAATGTATTTTTAGCCGATATTGAAGCCATTGTGTTTTGTTCCTGCCAATGCAGAAAGGAGCCTAGTTAGAGATATAAAATCTTATTAAATAGTGTTTTTGGAAAGCATAGTAGAGGATGCAGATGAGAGATAAGGCTATAGACTGAGTGTTTTTTATAGTATTGGCACAGATCATTTTTCAATTGCTGCTTCTGTTTGTCTAAGCTGGTGCTTCTTAGCAAAACTGAAAGTGGGTAAGAGATTTTCCCAGATCACCTGGAAAATAAATAAACTGAGCACAGCTGAAGGAAATTAAAAACAAACAATTGAGTTTCAAAAAGCATGCTTTATCTTCTGGCAAACAGAGATGCCTGTAATAAATACATAGTCTGAAGAACATTAAATTAATGATAACTAACTGAAAGCCAACCCGTCAATTCTGGCTTAACTATAACTGTAGAACAAATAAATGAGACTGGAATGAAAGAAAAAGAAGAAGGGATGGGTTTTAAAAGGGGCCAGCCAATAGGCCTGCAAAAAGTGATCTGCTTATATACCACCCCACAGTGCTTAAAGCATTCTCTGGGCGGTTTACAATTCAATTCAGTTTTGCAGGCTACACATTGTACCAACCAGCCACCACCAGCAAGCTGGGTTCTCAATTTACTTGGAAGAATGGAAGATTGAGTCAACCTTGGATCATCTCCCTGAATCTGTTGGAATCAAACCCAGGTCATAAAAAGAGCTTCTGACTGGCTGTGTTGTGGTCTAACAAGGCTCCTGTACTTAATGCCATTCAGCTACGGATAGGCCTGTTTCATTTCTTAAGACAACCTTTTGCCATAATTTAGGATGTGACTGGGAAACTTATGGCTCTCCGTGCTTTTCTACTCCTGCACCCATCACCTCCTGCCAACCTCACCAAGGGTGAATGATACTGGGAGTAGTAGTATGTGAATGGCCACTGCTTCTTTATGCCTAGGTTACCAGACATGGGCTCCCTTCTTGCATATCTCAGTTAACCAGTAACAGACACTTAACTTCATTAACTTATTTCACACCTATGCTCTTCACTTAAGAATGTATAAGGAAAGACATTTAGATCAGATGCAATCAGACCCTTCTGGGAATTCTACAAACACTTCAAGAAGTCAGTGGTTTAGAAGAGGACTCCTGATATTTGGGAAACTTTCTCCTGAGAACAAAGTTAGCAAAATTAGACACCTAGGGTATGATTTTCATATAGACAACACATCTATAGGGAGGCCTTTTGGATAGACAGATAGATGGACAGACCGATGGATGAATGGATAGATGGATAGAATGTCATATATTTATTTGAAATATTTTTACCCCACCTTTTCTCCCAAAATTGTTTCACTGTATTGTGTTTCTTTTTGCAGGCGTAGCTTTTCTGCCTGCTAGTGTATCTTATCTGATTGGTACCAACCTGTTTGGGGTGCTAGCAAACAAAATGGGGCGGTAAGTGGAAGAAGGCAAGAAGTTTTGAACCTTGCAATCTGGTAGGTAACTGCCGTAGCATCCGTTCTGGTTGCACATTTGGTTGTCTTGGTAGATCACTTCAGCTGTTTCCCCAATGCAGGGTCCGGTCCAGACTGGAACATATGAAAAGATCCCTTGAGTCAGATCCAAGGCTTATATAGTTCTGCATTTTCTCAGACCTTGGAAAAGTTATGGCCACGCTGGCTGACGGATTCTGAGAAGTGCAGTCAAAAATGTAACTTTTCTAAGGCTTGGATTCCTACTTCCCACTGCAACTCGCCTACACCTTTTGGGAAACCCCTCAAGTAGGGGGTGGCAATACAGCCCATTTTCACTCTTTCCCAGCATGTCAAATTCAGGGTTATGTTGTCTTTCTGACCTGCCAGGTGGTAGATGCATCTCTTAGGCTTAGGTGCCATTGGTAGCATTACTCCCCATTAATTTATCTAACCCCCCTCTTAAGCTGAGGACATTGTTGGTGGTTGCTGCCCCATCTTTTGATAGCAAATTCCACAGAGTCACTTATGCCAAAGAAAGAAATATTTCCTGCCCTCACTGTCCTAAACTAAATAACCCCAAACACTGTAACCTTTCCTCACCGGGGGAGGGGGGTGTTCATTGGAATTGCAATTTTCTACCTCTTTTCTAAATCTGTGTTCTCCTTTATGAGAGTTGGGGATTAGACTGTACTCAGTATTCCAAGTCTGATTCCACCACAGATATGTATAAACACATCACAATGCCATAATGCCTTAACTTCGGCAAGATTGCAATGCCACGTCTTTCAGAATATATTGCAGGAACTCTTCTTCCCTTCCTCTGTCTTTCTCTCTCTGACACATACCGTATTTTTTTTTCCAGTTGGCTCTGCTCAATGATTGGGATCATAGTTGTGGGGATGAGTCTCCTTTGCGTGAGTATGAAGGCAGATCTTCATTTTGTGACCCACACCTGGACAGATCATTCCTGATTAGAAAACCATTTAAAGGCCTCGGCGCCTTCTAAAGCTTGGCTAGGTGTCTGAGGATGCAACTGGATAGGTAGGCTGTTCTGGTGAAGTGATTTTAATGAGGGGTGACTTTCCTCAAAAACAACTAATAAGGGCCTTTTTACACGACCCCTAAGATCCGCTGGCCACTTAAATTCGGACCAGAGATCTCAGGGGTTCGACGCTCTTCCTCTGTCCCCACCCCCCTCCGCACTTCCTGGTTTCTGGCTGCGTGAGGGAGGGAGAAAAAAGAAAGAAAAGAATTCCGGCTTACCTCCGTTCTGTTCCCGGCAGCATTCAGATCTCTTAAAGGGGCGGGGCGCAAAAAAAGAACAAACAGAAGCCAGGAGAGCCCCGCACTCGCTATCCTTACACCGGATCAAAATTTTGTCACATCCAAAAAGCAGGTACAAGAAAACTGCTGTTTAGTCGCGCTAAAGTGGGCGGGGTCGCACTTAATTGTCTGCAAAGTCCGGAGCTGGTGGGTAAACATTTTTAAGGTCCGGACCTTGCAGCCATTTGCGGCGGAGCTTAGGGGTCGTGTATAAACGCCCTAAATGAAGACCACAAACTGAATGAGGGGTGCATTTGGGTGAGAAGAAAAGGCGCTTTTACACGACCTCTAAAATCCGCTGGCAACTTAAATGCAGACCAGAGATCGTGGGAGTTTGTTCTGCTTCCTGTGTTCCCAACCTTCCGCACTCCATTGCTCCTATCTGCGGTGAGGAGAGGGAGAAAAAAGGGGAGGAAAAAAATGCAGGCTCACCTCCATCTGCTGAGCAACCCCATAGGGATTCTTGTCTGTTAAAGGGGTGGCAGGGACAACAAAACAAACAGAAGGCGAGGAGAGCCCGGCATCCACAGATTTACAATCCGCATCGGAAAATTTTTACCTCCGGAGACCAGGTATTTGTAAAATGCGCTGGGGCGTGCTTAGGTGGGCGTGGTCGTACTTAATTTTTAAAAAAGTCTACAGCTAGTGGAAAACAATTTTAAGCTCCACATCTGGGAGCCCTTTCCCTCGGATTTTAGGGGTCATGAAAAAGCAGTGAAGCCAGTACATCACACTGCAACATGATTGCAACTCCCACTTATCATTCAATAAATAACTTTGCTACCTCAATAGCTGTCCTATAATATTTTGTGAGGCATGCTCTACTGTCTTGCTCATTTTTTCATTAGTTTATTATGAAGTGTATTAAGACTGTAAAGCAAATACAACATACTACTGTAAATCGGTTTTGGTTGTCTGCCCTAGTTACTCGCCCTCATTTCTCTCTTTTTCTGTCCTACAGATCCCACTTGCTCAGGATATCTATGGACTTATTGCCCCCAACAGTGGAGTCGGTTTTGCTCTCGGTATAATTTGGAGAGCTTCTTGACAAAGTTGTTCAAAGAAAGACACATGGCCTAATTTATTATTTATTTATTTTAGAGTATTTTTACCCTGCCTTTCTCCTTGGCAAAGGACCCAAGGCGGCTTACAGTAATGAAGGACAATATACAGTCCAGTAGAATTAAGACATACTGTATTCAAGTTTGAGAACAGGGAACTGAGGGACATCTTACAGCGTTAAAAGACAACATAAAAGCTATAAGAAAATGCGAGCAGTTAAAGAGACAGTAAAAATTCCATATAAAAGTTATGAGTGATGGAAACGAACATTGAAAGCATAGTGTCAAGCAATCACACAAGGTTATAATTCGTTATAAACACAACGTCTATATGATCATGTATGGTTGATTCATATAAAAGACACATAATAGGTAGTCCTAGTCCATCATTCAGGGAAAGCTTGCCTGAAGAGAAAGGTCTTTGCCTGTTTCCCGAAAGACAGCAGAGATGGGGCATTCCTGGTTTCTAGTGGGAGGGAGTTCCAGAGTCTGGGCGTAGCAGCTGAAAAGGCCCTTTCATGTGTTCTTATGAGACACATAATGTCACAAAAGAAAGACTCATAGCCTAATGTCACTTTCAAAAATGGCTGGGTCACTTCAGAAATTGGGTGATGATGAAATCATATGATGTAATTTATCAAACATCCAGTTTGGTCCATCAGTGGGGAAAGGTGGTCTTAAATGTCCCCTGGATACATTACTTGTATAGACATGGAGAATGCTTTGACATGGACAATGCATGCAAAGCTACATGTCTATGTGTACATATCTATGTGCGTATTTGAAAAACAGCCACACGTGATTTGAAACTTAGGGAGAGAGGATTAACTGTTTATAATATATACTGTTCTTTTTGGCTTTGTTCTGGGGATAGGTATGGTGGACTCCTCAATGATGCCACTCATGGGATACTTGGTAGATCTACGTCACACCTCTGTCTACGGCAGCATCTATGCCATTGCTGATGTGGCCTTCTGTGTGGGCTTTGCTATTGGTATGGAATGACGCTCAACCACTGTGATGTTGCTTCACCTATTTCCCACATTGAGCTAATTTTCAGTTTTAAGACCTTTAATTTAAAAAAACCCTTTTGGATATGTGCAACATAAAGCAAACTAATATGTGGTTTGGTTGCCAGCTTATTCATGCTTAGAGAAGACACATTAAAATCACTGGAACTTCAGTTAGTCTTGAGTGATAAAGCTACTCTGCAGCTCTATACCAAACTTTAAGTCTGTAAGTGTGGCCGGCGTGGCTGCATGGAACACTGTTTACCTTCCTGCTTTTTACGGCAGCATCTATTTATCTACTTGCATTTACATGCTTTTGAACTGCTAGGTTGGAAGGAGCTGGGGTTAACAGCGGGATTTCGCTCCATTGTGTGGCACCCGGGATTTGAACCGCTGAGCTGCCAACTTTGCAGCTGACCATTTCAATGCTCTAGTCCGCTGAGGCACCATGCCCCATGACTTGCTTCATTAAAGAACAGGATTTCAGCCACAGCGTATTTTGAAACTGCTTTTCTTCCAGGTCCCTCTACAAGTGGAATTCTTGTACAGGCCATCGGTTTTCCCTGGCTGATGGTTATCACTGGGTGTATCAACCTGACATATGCCCCTCTCTGCTGGTTCCTGCGTAGCCCCCCAGCTAAGGAGGAGAAGATTGTAAGTTTATGGCAGCAGGTGTCAACGCGATGAAAGCAAAGAGTGCCTTCTACATTTCTTACTTGTGTGAAACTTGATTTGCCTTTTTAAAAATACTGTATATCTTTCCATAACATGTCTAAGGGCCTTTTTACACGACCCCTAAGATCCGCTGGTCCCTTAAATTCGGACCAGAGATCTTGAGGGTTCGTTGCTGTTCCTCCGTCCCCACCCGCTCTGCACTTCTTTGTTCTGTCTGCGTGAGGGGAGGGAGAAAAAAAAAGCCTTAGACAGGGACAAAAGAATGCATTCTTACCTCCGGTGCCGGTGGAGGTTGCTCCGACCTCCGTTTACTTCCTGGTTCCTCTTTAAGGGGCGGAGGCAAAAGAAAAACAACAGAAAGAAGCGAGGAGAGCTCAGGCACTCTCCGCATCAAATATTTTTCACCATCAAAAAGCAGGTACAAGAAAAGTGCGCTGGGTCGCGCTAAAGTGGGCAGGGTCGCACTTAGTCTGCAAACTCCGGAGCTGGTGGGTAAAAATTTTTTAAGGTCCGGAGCTTGCAGCCATTTGCGGCGGAGCTTAGGGGTCGTGTATAAACGCCCTAAGTTATTTAACATTTGGCGGAAAGGGGGAGGGAGAGGGGCAGTGGTCTACCAGCTGACTACCTTCTATAGTAGGGATAAAGTTAAAGAATGGAGAAAGCAACCAAGTCCTGAAACAGAAGGACAGCATTCTCTGGTTGTTGATGCTGTTCAAGGGTGCAAAGGTTATTAGAATAAGATTCCCAGGCATGAACGTTGTAGTAAGAAGAGGTTGCCTCCATGTGTTGGCCAGAATGGAGACAATGGCAGGGAGCAGTCTTCTTTGCTTGAACAAACACTTACACCAA
The DNA here is from genome assembly GCA_037367245.1 of Phrynocephalus guinanensis. Taxonomy (NCBI): domain Eukaryota; kingdom Metazoa; phylum Chordata; class Lepidosauria; order Squamata; family Agamidae; genus Phrynocephalus; species Phrynocephalus guinanensis. Next base: position 10,049,038 of record CM074745.1, on the reverse strand, counting down.
CCACCTGTTGAGAGGCAACGTGGAAACCTGTATGTTCTTTCTCATGGCTCATTATAATTTGCTTGGGCATGGACTGAACAAAACTTGCATAGGGGGACATATGATCCTTTAGACCTACTTGATTACAATTCCCGTCAGCATATACCACTTATCATGCTAGCAGTGGCCAGGTGGGAGTTGGAATCCAGCCACATCTGGAGGGCTGCACATGCCCTGTCCTGAAGCAGAAGCTGTCTTCCCATAAAGAACTGTGATTCTGATAGCCATCTAAATGACCTTTGTGAGGTCATTATAGGGAAATTCTACATATCAGGTTCTTCCAATGCCACTGTGACACTAGTAAAACCTGTCTTGATTATTCCACCACTGCTGGATACTGGAGACACTTGATGTTCTGCTCATTCCTCACCAACGAGCAAAGAAGCTTTCATGAAACTATGCAGGTGGGAAGGCACGGGATGTCCTAAAGCAGATCTTTGAAGATAATAGTTTGTCATTGTTACTGCAGGGGAGTCTGATGATTCTCAGGTGTTTTTCTGGAGGTTGGGTCATGGCAACTGGTCTTCTATTCTTGAGCGATTGATCTCTCTCTCTCTCTCTCAAGAAAAGATGTCCATTTGCCATGACTCAACTTCCAGATAATCTGAAAGTTGATTCATGGCTACTGGACTTCTTTTTCTTGATAGATAGAAATGTTTCGCTGCTCATCCAAACAGCTACATCTGTCTGATCTGCTTCAGACTGATGAAGCTGTTTGGATGAGCAGTGAAACATTTCTATCTCTCAAGAAAAAACAAGTCCAGTAGCCATGACTCAACTTCCAGATAAACTCACCTGGATGACTGAGAATCTTCAAAAACTTCCAGATAAACTCACCTGCATGACTGAGAATCTTCACAGACATATCTCAGGTGTTTTGTTTTGCTTTCTCTCTTTCTACTACTTGTCCAGGCAATTCTGAGTCAGGAACACCCCATGCAGACCAAAAGCTACACAATCCAGAAGGCTCTTCAGGAGTTTCCACTCACAGACAGCAGTGAAGAAGAAGCTGAGAGTGAGAAATAAAAAACTGAAATGTTGCTTAGTAATGCATATTCAGTTGCCTCCTCTCTTGGAATATTCCTGTGGGTCTCTCCGAGGATGTAGTAGAATAGTGGTGGAAAGCTTTGGCCCAGTAGATGTTTTAGGCTGGAACTTCTCTTACCAGTCGCTATGCTGGGGGGGGGGGGAGATGATGGGTAACTAAACCATCCAAAAGGCAAAATGTTTCACAGATATCTACTACAGACAGACTACTGCAGTGCTTTGCGTGGACTGCCTTTGGGAAGTGTACAACTTGAGTCCAAGCTATCTCGTAGACCACATCTCCCTCAATGAGCCTCACAGGTGCACTGTGGTCCCAGACTCTGGAACTCCCTCCCACAGGAGGCCTGGCTGGCCCCATCTTTGCCAACTTTCCACAAACAGGCAAAGACCGTTTTCTTCAAGCAGACTTTTCTTTAGTGACTGACTCTAGGCAATAAATGGGATGGCTTATATTTTGTTGTTTCTAAATCTGTTTTTGTAATGCTTTTACCTAACAATTTGAACATGATGTTATTAATTCTTCTTTAATAATTTATTGTTTGTAGCTATTGCATTTTAATGATGCAAACCACCTTTTAAATGAGAAAAAGGTAGTAAAAATGTTTTGAAGAAATAAAAAATAAATAAAATAAACACATGACAAAGAAAGGTTGTTGGAGTGCATTTGTTTTGGGGGTGGTCTGTCAAGCACTTGTCTCAGCATCAGTGTCATTTGCTTGGAATCATGAGGAGGAAGGTCACAGACAGTCTGCTTAAACCATTAGGAAAAATTTAATGGCCAGCCAGCATTTTACTTGATGTTTATGTGCATGAAAGAGCAATGATGGAAGTTGCTGTAGCTTATTGATGTGACATGGCTGTATGTTGGTCACATGGCTGACTGCACAGTTGACACCTTGTTGATTAGCAGCAATTGACTACTGCAATCTCTACAACTGTTCCTGCACGCATCCAACAGGATGTTGGCCACTCGTGCTTTAACACAGCCTGCCCAATCCAGCACAGACACAACCTGATGGTTTGTAATAGGAGTAAAAACATCTGGAAGAAACAGTTTAATGTATTTTCAAAGGCTTTCACAGCTGGAATCTGATAGTTGTTGTGAGTTTTTTGGGCTGTTTGGCTGTGTTCTGGAAGTTTTTCTTCCCCCAGAGCACAGAGAGAACTCCTAGTTCCCTGAGCTTCTTGCCTTTTGAAGATGCCAGCCACAGAGTCTGGCGAAATGTCAGGAAGAAAAACTTCCAGAACACGGTCAAACAGCCCGAAAATCTCACTACCACCATCAGCTCAAGGAAAGCTGCTTTTAATGCATTCTATTAGTGGTTCAGAAATTGTTTTGTGTATCCCTACAGCCATTCAGAAGAAGCTGATACATACCAGTAGAAATCCTCTGTTGCTCACTTCAGTATACAGTACCTTCTTTCTTACATCTGTAGAAAGGATGAAGGCTAGCAATTCATAGTGGTACAGTTTCCCCCATTTTGGGAGATGGAATTTGTTGGGGATGCTTCTGACCTGCTTTATGACTTCTTCATTCTTACTTTTGCTAATGTTTCTCTTCTGCTGTTTGACCCAGAACAAAGTGTATTAATATATGTTCGGCATCTCACTGGCAAAAAAAGATCAGACTTGGAAATCAATTTCTTGCCAACTGTAACTTGGAAAAGGAATTACTTTAGACTACAGCTCCCAGCATCCTTTAGATATGATCAGGCTGGAACTCCTGGAGACAGGATCCAAAATTTTACTTTGCTAAGCTCTGCTTCTAATGTCTCACTTGCTAATTAGAGTAATCCTATAGTCAACTTTGTGTTGTACATCTGAACTTGCTGAGATGTGCCAAATATTTATCATTCATGTTTGAGGTGGAGGGCCTCAATGTAAGAATATGTCCGTGAAGATTCTCAGTCATCCAGGTGAGTTTATCTGGAAGTTGAGTAATGGCAACTGGACTTCTTTTCTTGAGAGATTGAAACGTTTCGCTGCTCAGTTGTAAGTCCTCCATTTTATAGTTCACTTTGACCTCATGTCACCCTGGTTTGAAATAGGCTGATAAGATGAACAATGGCCTGAATAGGCTCTTTAGGTGGACAATCATCTCAGTAGGCCCTTAGGCGAACAATGGCCTAAGGTGCTGAAACCCATAGGGCAGGAGAAACAAGATGCACAGGTACCTGGCTCAGCAGGAATACTTGTGAGAGGGATTTAGGTGACCTGGTGCACCACTACCTAAGGATGAGGCAGCAGTGTGTTGCAGCTGCCAAAAAAGCAAACATAATAGTCCTAGGCTGTACCAAGAGGGGAATGGTATCAAGATCACAGGAAGTGATACCACTCTATACTGCCCAGGTGATACTACATTTGGAATACAGTGTCCAGTTCTGGTCATCACTATACAAACAAGAGGCCCTAGAAAAAGTGTGGAGAAGAGCATCCACGATGATAAGGGGACTGGATGTTAAATCATAGGATGATTATCTGATTCTATGAGATTATATCATGGACACCAGGTTTTGCAAACCGGATGGGTGCCATCTAGTCCACATCTGTGTCAGGAAAAATGCTTTAGAAAAATCATTCCTGCCCGCTCCTCTCCATCACTGTCACCAAAGAGATTGCAATTTCCGTTGGGCACAGCTGAAGCATAATGAAACAGGAAGGGCATCAGGAAACTCTGCTTCATGCTGCCAGGTTTCCAAAGTGATTCAGAGAAGGAGACCAGCTTACAGATGGCACATGAATTACCAGTCTGCTCCTTATCACACCAATGAACAGATTTTGTTTGTTCGTTTAATTAAATCCTGCTCGAGATGGGTTTAAAAGTGACTGTCCATTACTTCTTTCTTATTTGCCGAATAAGACTAGCATTCAAGGTAGCTCACAGTAATAAAACAAGTATAATTGGAATATAAAACAGATTGAAAACATGCTTTAAAACACACACACACACACACAAAAGAAGAGTATATCTCTGGTTAAAAGCTCCTACATGGCAACCCAGCCAAGGCCACCAAATGACATCTAAAGGGAACAAAGTCAGCTTTACATTAATGGAATACCACGTGATATGCTAAGACGTTCGTTAAAGCAACTTTAAATCATGTGGTTATGTGGTTTTGCATGACTTCTTGAGTTCCCTCTGGGTTTCTTCCGTTTTCATTGCTTTTTAATTACTGTGCTGGTTTTGGAGAATGGACTCACAGTTTAAAACAAATTCAACGGAAGTGCTGTATTTTCAAGATTCCCAAGGTTTGCAGTGTCTACTTTATAGCCTTTTGGTCTTGCTCATGAAACACATGATTTTAGCAAGGGTATTTCAAAATATCTCTCAGTTATTTAACCTTTGCCATCCCAATGTGCTGACTTTATATTTTTTTATGAATACAGTACTGGGACAGATGCTGGTAGGCTTGCTACATTTCTGTTTTTGTGAAAAGACTAATTTTCTGGTGGGGTTTAGACTCACTGGGACTCAGAGTGTCTGCTGCTGTGGGGACCAATTAGCATGTGGCTGGCAATTGTTTGTTTGCTGTTGGTCTGTTTGGTCAGTTGCTAAGTAGATGTGCACTAAAGAATGAAGTATACACAAGGCCGTAATTTCAAGTAACTTGAAATGAAGAAATGTACTGCATTTTATTTTTTCTCCTACAAATGTTATGGATGCTTTAAGTGCCAGTTAAATGAGAAAGGGGGATAGACCTTGGGAAATTTGTAGCAATTTTCATGTGTGTATCTCTGAAGTACTACTGCTTACCAAAAAACAAACATCTCCAGAAATCCAAAACTTTGCAACAAACCCTAAGAGGGAAATCCTTTTGGCTAGTGTAAAATTGTTTTCTTAGTTGCCCAGTATTCTAGGCAAAGGAATAATAAAGCTGGTCGTCAAAGAATTGATGCAATTACGTAATTACAAAACGATCCAGTAACCAAAGAAGTCACAAATGGAAACGTCCAAGGTTCCTTCTAAGCAGCGTGAGTGCGTGGCCAGTGCTGGAAGGAAATCTTTGGATATGTCCCAGCTTTAGATAGACAATATAAACAAATACATAATGAATAATGGGACCTTATTATGTGAAAGCCAGTGGAACGGGCCATTTTTTGCGATGAAGTGCGGGAGTCTCGTCTGACCCTCTGTGGTCCTATCAAGAGCGTTTCAAACTTTCTCCCTTTCCTGCCTCCTTTACAATCGGGAAGGACCAAGTGGCCAAGAAGACACATCACTTTATCAATTAATTTTTTTATTTTGAATATTTTTGAAGATTTTTACCCCGCCTTTCTCCTTCGAAATAGCCGCGTTGCAAAAAAAAAAAAAAATCAGGTGAAACTGGATGCGAATCCTAAGCGATGCCTTTGATAACATATTTTTTAAAGGCAAAAAATCTAAGAAAAAAAACAAAACAAAACAAAAGACACAAAACATGTGGCACCTCAAAGACTAACTTTCATATTTTAATGTAGCGGCAGAATGAGGTGTGCAATACAATATGTAATGGGATATAGGTTTTATACCAAGCGCTGCTGGATCCATTTATAAAAAAGTTAAATGTCCCCCCCCCCCCCATGTGTGCTAGTCGTGCCTGACTCTAGGGGCGGTGCTCATCTCCGTGTTCAAGCCGAAGAGCCAGTGTTGTGCAAGTCCGTGGCCCCGTGGCCGGTGTGGCTGCAAGGAAACACTGTTTTACCTTCCCGCTTTTTCACGGCGGTACTTATTTATCTACTTGCATTGATCTGTTTTTGAACTGCTAGGTTGGCAGGAGCTGGGGTTAAAAGCGGGAGCTTCAGGGCAGCACCCGGGATTCGAACCGCCGGGTTGCTGACTTTGCAGCCGACCGTTTTCAGTACTCTAGCCCGCCGAGCCACCCACGCCCGCTAAGGCTCCATTGGAGGCTGTTCCACAATCTTAGGCCCGGCGGGAAGCATTCTAGCGCCATGAACCCAGAAAGGAGGCGCCGCATACCCCTCTACAGGAGCTTCATTTTAAAAAAGTCTATGCAGTCGCGCATGCGCAATCCGCGGCGCCGGAAGTCTCGCGAGGCTGCGCCGTCGCTCGGCGTCCACGCGTGTCTGCCATCGGTTCGGATGCGTGGAAGGCGGCGGCGGCGGCGGCGGACACGGACACGGGGATGCATTCGGACGACGTGAGTTGGGAAGCCCGGGACGACGAGGGTAGGGGAAGGGAGGGCGTTGCCGGGTGCGAGCGCGTCTGTCGGAATTCGTTACGGCGGGGCGGGGCTCGGGCAACCCGCCGCCCATCCCGCCGACCTCCTTCCTTCCAAGCGGGCATTCTTGCACGTGGGAATGGGTGACGGGCGGGTCGCGACTGCTCTCCTTTCGGGCTGCAGCCGATTGGGACGGGGGGGGGGCGCCGTGGCCGATCCTGGAAGCCGTTTTCCAGTAAGATAGGAGGCGATTTCCTCCCACAAAAAAAAAGAAACCCGATTTCTAGAGGCACACAGACGAGCCTCGTGGTGCAGAGTGTCTGTGAAGATTCCCAGTCTTCCAGGGGAGTTTATCTGGAAGTTGAGTCCTGGCCACTGGGCTGGACCTTCTTTTTCAACTCGGAACTGTGTTCATCACCACATCAATCAAACGTTATTACGGTCAGTGACCAGCAATAGGATACGGTATATAAATAGTAGTAAAATAGATAAGATATAAAATATAGAATATAAAATATATTATATATAAAATATATAATATAAAATATATAATATAATATAAAAACTGCCCACAAATCCATCCTGACCATCACGAAGCTATACTTTATTAGTATCTGAGGAATTAGTGATGTCAACAAGCCATAGAGGAAGATCAAGATAGATATATACAAAAGACATCAGAGTACATACTGTATATACATACTGTTCCATACACATAAGACATCCCACATTTGTTTGTTAATCGCTTCTCGGCCTTTTGGCTAAGATCAAGTGTAGTATCTGTGCTCATCACAGCCGGGGAGTTCAATCCCAGAGAGCTGGGTCAGAGTTGGACCCGTCTTCCATCCCTTCAAAAAGTTGATAAAAGGAGTACCCAATTGGTCGCCTGCATAATTAATTTGTAAACTGGCCGGAGAATGTCTGTGAAGATTCTCAGTCCTCCAGGGGAGTTTATCTGGAAGTTGAGCCATGGCCACTGGACCTTCTTTTTCTTGAGAGATTGAAGATGTCTGGTTGTATCTGCCAGTGCAAAATTTAGAGAGTAGAGAAGGTCCAAAGGAAGCCTGTACATGTAATTTATAGGATTTCCAGGTTCCAAGGTGAGGCTACTTTGTTAAAATTCAACACGTGTCTGATCCTATCAGTGTTTTCTGTTTCCATCACTATCTAAAGGTAGAGATGTGCGGCCTGGTCTTCACCGCATGAAGGCCAGAACCCCACATAAGGACAAATAATTTAGTTGCCTTGAGAAGATGTAACAGTTCAAAAATATTTATTCTGGGGTATTCCCAAATTTGCTTTCTTAATAGGTCCCCATATTAGAGCACCGTAACAGATCTGAGGTCGAACTTGTCTGCCACACTCAATATTTACAAGACTCGTCTTTCTCCTCTATCTCCCTGTAAATCCTTAATGCCATGTTAGTGGTGACTTTTTTAAAATAGTATATTCAAAATGATTGTTCCCATTAGCTCTGCCCAGAATATTTGATAGATTTTGTTTATTTTGTTGAAATGATGTTTTAATGTTTTAAAGTTTTTATTGTATCCCGCTGTGAAATGTTTAGCTATGAGATGATATATAAATATTTTAACACCAGCCAACATTCTTTTACCAGATTGTTTGGGACACTCTTGGCAACAAACAGTTCTGCTCGTTTAAGATCAAGTAAGTATTCCTGCTTTGTTTTATTTGGTCTGTACTAATTTCAGGGTAGCTGCCTAGATGCCCTAAGCACCTCCGATCTTGCCTGATTTCAGAAGCTAAGCAGGGTCGGCCCTGGTTAGTACTTGGATGGGAGACCACCAGGAAATACCAGGTGCTGTAGGTGCCTGGAGTAGGAACTGGCAAACCACTCCAGTATTAGAAAAGTTGCTTTTTTTGGGGTCCCCCAAATCCTTCATCCTGGATGGAAGATTCGGGGAGATGTCATCCAGCAGCCATCTATTCCAGGTGCTTGTGGGGACGGGTTGGGGTTAGAAAGGGACTTCCAAACATCATATACTGTCCAGATATCACTAAAAAATTGTGGTTTGAACATTTTAGTGAATTTTTCCTTAAGTATGCCTCTTGCACCACTCTGTGTTTCACCTAGTAACCCCTTTTAGCTCCTGCTTAAATTCCTTTGGGGTAGTCTTCCCAAGAGCGTTTTGACAGTTGGTTATATGTTTTAGAATGAATGCTCTGAGCTTAAAGGGATGTTTCATGCCAAGGCTATTTTTTACAGGACAAAAACCCAGAATTTTTGCCGGAATGAATTTAATATAACAGGCCTGTGCAACCGTTCCTCCTGCCCCTTGGCAAACAGCCAGTATGCAACGATTAAGGAAGAGAAAGGTGAGTGTCTTTGCATTGGCCCTTCCCCCTTGAGCCCACGCCTCGCACTCCCTTTTGTCGTGGTCCTTCTGCCTGGTGTTTGTTTATTTATTTATTATTTTATTTTAGAGTGTTTTTACCCCCTGCCTTTCTCCTTGGAAAAAGGACACAAGGCGGCTTATAGAATGAGTGATAATATACAGTCCAGTACAATTAAGACATGTTCCAGTATTGAGAACAGGGAATTGAGGGACGTCTTATAGCATTAATAGGCAACATTAAGTTAAAGCTACAAGAGAACATGAACAGTTAAAGGGGAGTAAAATTCCATGTAAAGTTATGAGTGATGGAAACTAACATTGAAAACATAGTGTCAGTGTAAACCCATAAGGTAGTGATGTCCAAACTTTGGCCCTCCAGATTTTTTGGACCACAACTCCCACAGTCCTTTGTCAATGGCAATCTAGGCTTGGAATTCTGGGAGTTGTGGTTCAAAACATCTGAAGGGCCAAAGTTTGGACACCACTGCCATAGGGTTATAAGTAGTTATAAACACAAAGTCTATGTGACCCTATCGATTCATACAGAAGACACATAATAGGTAGATCATCATTCAGGTAATATGGTAATACATAGTAAAAAGAGGTGTCTCGGGTTTTTTTCTTTTATTATACTACGTATAGTGTTCTCTATTATCCATAGTTTTCAGCATACTCAGGGGTGGGGCTTGGAAGCAATCCTCCATGGATATGGGGGGTCTTTCTGTATTTCAGATCTCTCTTCTGCCATAAGATGGTTCTGGCCAGCTGTTTTGCAGTTCAGCTCAAGTCTGTTGTTACACCGCCTGGAGTTGTTCTTTGAGTTAAACTTGGCAGTTCATAAATCCATAAGCAAATTAATAAACACAATAGTACTTTGCAGCACTAACCTTAACTGTATTCTGTAATCTGTCTTTTCTTCTAAAGCCTATATCCTGCTTCTGATAATCATAAGAACAGCCTTGTTGGAACAGGCCACAGCCCATCCAGTCCAGCGTTCTGTCTCACACAGCCGCTCACCATTTGCTTCAGGGTATTCCCAAGCAGATGTCTTCATCTGCTTACACTTCCCCGCAAATGGCATGGAGAGATATCCTGCAAGGGTGCATTGCACCTGGTGTTGACTTAATACATAACAACAAAATAAAAATATTTTTTTTTACAAAAGACAAAGACATGTTGGAACCTGAAAGACTGCTATAGTTACAATTTTTATTGTGTTTACAAGTAACATGGCTACCTCTTCTACGATTTAATACCTGTTGTTTCTCTTCCTCTTAAGGCCAGTGTTACCTGTACATGAAGACAATTGAACGGGCTGCTTTCCCCAATAGGCTCTGGGAACGGGTAAGTCCTTCCAGTGTGCTAGTGCTATAGGTGATCTGACCTTGAGGTTGATATATGTACCAAAGCAAGTTCTGCTCCATGGAGCAATGGCATTAAGGTAATTAAGAGAGCAACTGTCGTTAAACAAATGACATAAACATGGTGCAGTTGTAGAAAATGACCTATTCTTGACCACTTCAACTCTGAGATCTTGTTCTTCTTGTTGTTGTTCTTCTTGTTGTTGTTGTTGTTCTTCTTCTTGTTGTTGTTGTTCTTCTTGTTCTTCTTCCTCTTCCTCTTCTTCTTCTACCACCACAGTGGTTCTCAACCTGGGGGTCCCCAGATGTTCCTGGACTGCAACTCCCAGAAGTCCTCATCACTAGCTGAGCTAGCCAGGATTTCTGGGAGTAGCAGTCCAGGAACCTCTGGGGACCTACAGGTTGAGAACCACTGATCTACCACCATGTAATCTGAATTAAAAGACTTCACTATGCATCCTAAGAGAAAGCCAGTAGTATATTTCAGCATTAGGTGAAAGATCAGTTGAAACTCCGAGATCGCTGCTTTGAATGAAGCACACCTGACCCAGCCAGCCAGGCTACATGCTTTTTCCATTTCTCCTCTGAGTGTAGTCTACTTCTCAACTTTCCATTTTTCTGATAGGTCCGGTTGAGCAAAAACTATGAAAAAGCACTGGAAGAGATTGACGAGAATCTGATTTACTGGCCTCGCTTTATCCGGCACAAATGTAAGCAGCGCTTCACGAAGATCACTCAGTACTTAATCCGAATCCGCAAGCTGACACTCAAGAGACAGTAAGTCCCAGGCCTTTTATTTCCCCCTGCCTTGCATGCTTCTCTCATTCTGGCTATGCATTTTCAATATGTTCAACCTGGTGTTAGTGTTGCATGCAAGGTTCCCTCTAAGGTGCGTGCTTGCCTCCCTGTGCTCCCCTCTGTGCAGGGCTTTTCCTCCCTCACACATGCAGCAACACGTACTGTGGGGGGAGTTCCGTGCCTGTAGAACAGAATCCTGCATAAAGGTAAAGGTTCCCCCCGCATATGCATGCTAGTTGTGTCTGACTCTAGGGGCGGTGCTCATCTCCGTATTCAAGCCGAAAGAGCCAGTGTTGTGCAAGTCCATGGCCACGTGGCCGGCATGGCTGCAAGGAAACACAGTTTTACCTTCCCGCTTTTTACGGCGGTACCTATTTATCTACTTGCATTTACATGCTTTCGATCTGCTAGGTTGGCAGGAGCTGGGGTTAACAGCAGGAGCTCGCTCTGCTGCGTGGCACCCGGGATTCGAACTGCCAAGCTGCCGACTTTGCAGCCATCAGCTTTCGGAACCTTAGTCCACTGAGCCACCATGCCCCTGCATAGCAGGGCTCAAAAGAACAGTGTGTATTGGTTGTGTGGCCTTGACATAGACCGAAGGAGAAATGAATAGTTCTCTAGTTCAGTGCTGTGCAGCCTGTAGTCCATCAGATCTGATTGGAATGCAATTCCTGGTAATCCCAGCCAACGTTTTCAATAGAGAAGGTTAATGGAAATGACGTTCCGACATCATCTGGAGGGCCATAAATTGCCCACGCCTGCTCAGATAGCTTGCTAGTACCTGATTTACAAGCCCAATTGGCTAACTATCTGTTCTTCTTTGCAGGAGGAAACTTGTCCCGTTAAGCAAAAAGATAGAGCGGCGTGAGAAGAGGCGAGAGGTGATGTCCTTGTTGGTGGCCCAGTGTTCAGCTGTCTGTCTCACACTCAGTCCTAGCAGAAACACACAGCATTCAGCACTGCGGATGCCCAGTCCTCAGTTCCCCCATCCCACCCCATGCCTTGACTAGTATCAGGCAGCTGAGTTCTGGTACTGCCATTTTTAATTTCCCACAGCACCTTCTGCTGCAGTTATTCTGGGGATTTGGGGGAAATTAAGCAGAAGTTCCTAGATCTCACTCTTCTGGAAGTCAATGCTGCTGCTGCTGCTAGATCAGCCTGCCAGGCTGTGGTCCCTTTGATGAGAATTTACCAAAGATGTGAACTTTTGCCGTCGACTTAATCCTCTCCTTTTTCTCCTTCCTTACTAGGAAAAAGCTCTGATTGCAGCTCAGTTGGACAATGCCATTGAAAAAGAGCTGCTGGAGAGACTCAAACAGGACACGGTATGTTTTCTTAATGTGTGTGTGTGTGTGTGTTGTGTCGTTACAGTTGTGACCGACTCTTCGTGACTCCATGTCCATGGAGTTTTCTTGGCAGGAATACTGGAGTGGCTTGCCAGTTCCTACTCCAGGCGCCTACAGCACCTGGTATTCCCTGGTGGTCTCCCATCCAAGTACTAACCAGGGCCGATCCTGCTTAGCTTCTGAAATCAGGCAAGATCGGAGGTGCTTAGGGCATCTAGGTAGCTCCCATGTTCTCTTAATAGTTGTATGTAAAAAAAAACTCCCATGGGGCAGTAACATAATGCATGCTGCGGAGGATGTATAAATGAAGAAGTTGATCTCTTTTCCTCATAATATTGGAAGGCCTTAATCGTCCACTGATGCTGAATGATGGAAAATTCTGGACCACTTGATCCCATTTAAGGGATTACTTCATTGGGCAGCAGTATAATTTCCAGCAGTATAATTTTTCATGCGAGGTAGACATCTTGAATTCGAGACCATGAGGAGCCTTTTATAAACTGCTCAAACCTTTCTTAAAAGAGTTAAGATGTACTGGTGACCTATATTTAGAGTCCCTACTGTTTGGATCGTTTCTTTCGGAACACTGCATTGAATGTCCAGGTTATTCTAATTGGAAAACGACCTTCAATTTATGGTTACTTTTATTAGACATCTCTTTCCGTGAGTTCACAAGTTCACATCCTTCTATGTGATTCTTTAAGAGAGGAGTGAGTTGTGGGATATTTGGTTAACATTGTTACATCTGCAGTATTAAGGTTATGGAATATGCTTCTGTCCTACAAGACCGACCAGCCCCTGGTACTGCAGAACGTGGAAAGTAAAGTGTTCTGATTTCATAGTCTTTTGGGATGTTTGGACAGCGTACAACTCTTGGGCTTGAGGGTTTTCTGTGTTTTGGGATCATCTGATTATGTCCTTTTTTTCTTGACCTTTTTTTTTTTAGTATGGTGATATCTATAACTTCCCCATCCATGCCTTCGACAAAGCTCTCGAACAGCAGGAAGCTGACAGTGAGAGTGACTCGGATAAAGAGAAGGAGGAGGAAGAGGAGGAGGTAATGTGTTTGCAGTGGACTCTTCAGTATGTTATGTTCTTGCTGTACAACTCTTCAGTATTCTGGTACCTCGTTTCTGATGGGAACATTGTCTTACCCCCAAGTTTCTTTGAGTCCTGGCACTGCTGTTTGACTAAATGAGGAAGAAGAAGAAAAAAATTCCTGCATGATTCTTAGGTACCACCGTTGGTTGAACTGACCAGCTGTTGACATTGAGAGTTAAATGTCCCAGTCTGTGTTAAGAAATTGAAGAAGTTGAATGCCCAAATTAGGAGAACACTCCAAAAAGAGGTTGCACTTACAGATGTCTGCTGTTGTTAACGGCCCCTTGCTGCTTGCTCAGATGTGGTGGTGTTCGGACGGAACAGTGCAAGCTTCTCCTTTGGCTGTACCAAGGAGATGAAAACAAGTCATGCATATTCTACTTCCCAAGCTTTAAAATATTCCTTTGGCCTAAAAAGCAACATTGCAGTGATGAAATTCTCACCCACCCCCCAGTCCTCCTGCAGCTCTCCACACAGCCTTGGACGTCCGTCGTCCAAAACCGGTTTGTTTGGGGCGGAGGCTCCAGAAGGGAAAATGATCACCTCCCTTTTTCCTTCCGCACTCCTGTTCTACCAACAAGTTACTTCTAAATACTGCTCACTGAATTCCTTTTATCAATAATTGGGAATGAGGGGTGGATTTATTGTGCAGCTTGAAATTCAAGTAGTATACTTTTGATGAGAAGGAAATAGGGATGGGCATTTTGTTTTGGAGCCAGTAGGTTATGAAACGAACCAAGTGAGCCCAGGTGGTCCTTGGAACTGGCTGGTAGACACAGATCCAATTGCTTTGGCTTTCTCTGTAACAAGGAAGCAAGCTGCGATTTCTTGCTGCTGGCCAATCAGAGAGGGAGGTGGGATAATGCATGTCCCCGCACAGTTCCTGATTGGCCAGCACCACAGATCTAGCACAGATGACATTGCAGCATGCTTTCTCGTCGGATTTTTAACCCAGCGTGTGACAGAGAAAGGTAAATCAATTGGATCTGCGTGTATCAGCCGGTTCAGAGGACCACCTGGGCTCGCGTGGTTCGTTTCGTAAACTAGTGGTTCCAAAATGAAATGCCCATCCTTAGAAGGAAAGAGTCTGTCTCCTTCAGGGTCTCAGTTTTTGCTCCTTCTCTCCTTGCAGGACTCAAACAAGAGGGAATTTGTGGAGGTAGATGAGAGCGACATCAGTGACTTTGAGGTAAAAACAGATTACTAAAGCCTCTTGCTTTCCACATGTTTTGGAGTACAGATCCCAGCATTTGTGAGACTGATGGAAAGGTAGCTCAAATCATGGTGTCAGTGCGTAGATTTTGAAATATAGATATTTATCATGACAATCTTCATAGCTGTGTAAGGCAGCAAATATACAGGTAGCCATATTGATCTGTACCTTCTCTGAGCATTCAGGCAAAAGCCAAACATGAACCCAGGTGTAGCAGTGCGTAGCATAGAAGTTGGTACAGTACGACCAGCTAACAGGCATTGCCCCTACTTTAAGGAGGATGTCCTCGCATTTCATCTCTGTGATCCATGGCTCTACTGATAATATTGGGCGAATTTCCAAATACAAATAAAGCATAAATGCCTAAATTTGTGTTATTCCAAAGAACTGGACAATATGGTAATCACCCCTTTTAAAAAAAAAAAGTTAAAAATTTCCTAACAGCATGCTTACCAGATGTGTGCCCTTATTATACCCAGTGTAATTTAGTGGAAAGAGTATAGACTACAGTTCAAGAGACCTGGGTTCAAATCCACTCTCAGCTGTAGAAACCTAATTGTGGAACTGGCAAAACCACTTCTGAAATATTTCACTTACCTCGGAAGCCTTGTTGGGGCTGCTATAAGTTGGGTCTTGTTTGAAAACATATTACAATTTCCTTCTTGGAGGGCAAGGTTCCTTGCATTTTTGATCATGTTACCTTTCAACTCTACAGGCTAATATAACTGCATCATATCCCATACAGACAGGGCATTCTACAGAAAAGATCTCCCTCTTGAGTATAGTAGGTAGTTTTCTTCTGAATTGACTTATGACTGTCCTGTAACATGGAAGAGGTTTAGCGTCTTTGGGGCGCCGAGGGGATTGGGTTCAACCAAAAACGAAAGATAAATCCCCAAACTCTGGTATACCGGCCTTCATCTATCCTGTCTCCAACATACATACACTCAAAATGAGGCCTGGGAGAGTGAGAACAGACAAAAGAAAATATTTTTCTACCCAGTGTGGTTAGTCTGTGGAACTCGCTGCCAGAAGATGTGATGGCACCTAGCCAGGATGCCTTCAGGGGATTGGGCAGATGACTGGAGGAGAAGTCCATCACAGGTTACAAACCATGATGGAGATGTGTAATCTCCAGGCTTAAAACTGGGGTACTTCAAGGACCAGATGCAGGGGAGTGGTACCAGGAGACAGAGATCTAGTCTCTTGTGCTCCCAGAGGCATTTGGTGGGGCCACTGTGAGATACAGGAAGCTGGACTAGATGGGCCTTTGGCCTGATCCAGCATGGCTCTTCTTATGTTCTTAACACCAGCGTGGTTTTGCTGTGACTCCAAGACCAAACAAGGAAGGTGCTTGGTTTGGCTGCTTTAGATTGCCTTGCAGTACTCATTCAGGTAACAGGTCAAGAAGGCTGCCAGAGGAGCAGTCCAGTTGCTCTCTGAACGTTCTTGCTTCCTTTGTTGCAGGACATGGACGAACTGGCCACCAGCAGCAACGAGGAGGCAGAAGAGGCAGCGTCATCCAGCGAGGAGGAAGAGACGGAACCCCAATCCACGTCCAAAGGCAAAGCCCCTCTGAAGGGCCCAGCGAGGAGGAAACGAGCTTACGTTGAGATAGAGTATGAACAGGAAACACAACTGCTACCAAAATCAAAAGCCACGTGACTCCCTCCAGATGTCTGAATTCTACTGGATGAGTCAACTAGTGGGATAACAAGATAGCCTCTCTCAGCAAAGTCATCGGGAACTTTTATGGTGTATGGCAGCATCACAAAATGCCCATCAATGAAAGCCTAGTGAATCGTGGTTGAAATACGAAGGAGGATTCTGGCAAGTGACAAGACAATAAAGTTCTATTTTGAGACAGATTATGTATGTCAGCAGTGCTTCCCCCAACGCCATTTTTGGCCACCGGCCATGGCCAACACAGCTAATTGGGAAGTGCAGTTCAAAATCACTTGGGCGGGCCAAATTTGACGATCTCACCTAAATGACTTGATATTGACTTGATATGACTTGATTCCTAAAGATTTGTATATGCCTTAATTCTCTTGGGAGCCACTTGGGGCCAACTTATTTTTAATAAAATCAGTGTGTATGTAGTAGATAGATGGATGGACGGACGGATAGATAAAAGAGGCAGCCCCGTGGCACAGTAGTTAAATGCCTGCACTGCAGGTAAAAACTGTGCTCACGACCTGGGGTTCAATCCCAGGCAGCCGGCTCAAGGCTCTTCACTCAGCCTTCCATCCTTCCGAGGTTGGTAAAATGAGTAGCCAGCTTGCTGGGGGTGGGGGTGGGGAATGCACAGCCTGCATAATTAAAAACTGTAAACCACCCAGAGACTACTTGAAGTGGTATTGGGTGATATATATAGATATAAACCAAAACAAACTTGAAATAGCCATTCTGTTTGTAAAGATTTGTCCTCCTTTCCCGGCAGTTTAATCTGTAGCAGGATAAAGACTATATGGAGAGCTGGGAGAGGTTTCTCCTCTACGCCCCACTCTGCCCCAGCAAACAGACAAACCCCAGGCCCCTCCAAAGAAAAATCTGTTGCCCTTGAATCTTAGTTTTTAAATGATTATTCATTGTCTGTTTTCAGCACAGGAGATACACTTTCCACAGGTTCCTCTTCCACCTTTCGTAGGTATTCTTTAAGGTCTTCATCTGGACAGTTGTGGTAGACTTGTCGCAGTAGGGTCTGGTGTTGTGAGAAGAGAAATAAAACTTATTTTATTATAGTCGCTTTTATATCCCACTTTTCCTTCAATGAGCTCAAAAATACCATACCCATTTTTTTTTTGTTCTCTTAGGTCTCTGAGGGTTAGTCTGTCCAAGGCCATGCATGGAGGTTTAATGTTAGATCCACAACCTTAGATGAACCTTAAATGAAGCCCCACAACTCAAGGTCTATTCAGACCCTTCAGCTCTTCAGTGCTGTTAGGGGCGAGCACCAAGCCCCGGGCCCTCCACCGTCATGTGCTTACAGGGTTCAGCAATCGCTCTGCAATAGAAGGGCTCTGTTACCATGTAGGATCTACAAACTTGGAAGAATCCAGGCTTCGTGCTTGTGTTCGGAGCCTCTTTCTGAGCAGGAACTAGGGTGGGATTTGGGGCACTGAAATCCCAGAATGCTCCATTTGGGGAGTTCTGCCTAGCAGGTAGCCTCCTTGGAAAACTAAATTGGGAGACGCTGAAGCCTTACTAGGCTTAGCCAAGCCCAAGTTTCCTGTTCAGAAAGCAAGCTCCCAGCTAGCACTGGGACAAGAACAGGAAACCTTCAATCTTCCGAAACTTGCTATTTAAAATGTTAAGTTCAAGCAAACTATGTAAAGAGTTCTGCATAAGAATGAAATGATAGCATGCATTTATTTAAAATATTTTCCTCCACCTTTCTCCTAAGAAAGGACTCGAGGTAGCTTACCTAATTAAAATCCAATTATTAAAATCAATGAATTATTCAAATATTAAATGTGTTACAGCAAAACGCAAACCACATTGTTCTGTGCCTGTGAAAGAGGCAGGTGTCGACTGAAACCATGGTAAGGACTTCATGCGTTGTAGGTTGCTTAGCTGCTGCTGTGTGTGACTTCCGGAGAGATGCAGGTCAAGTCCTGCGAGAGACTTGGCTTGCTTCATTCAAGGTCCAGGCTGTTCACGCTTCTTTGACCTATTTATTTATTTATTTATTTGACTTTTATACCGCCCATCTAGACCAAGGGCTACTCTGGGCGGTTTACAACATGTAACAACAAACAAAGGAATACATTTTAAAAACCAAAATACAATGTACAAAATAAAAAATATATATACATAAATCAACAACAAAAACTAAAATGAAGCTAAAATGAAACTAAAACTGGCAAGAGACTTGATAAAATCGTTTACAACCACCCTGCAGTGTGGAAGCCCGAGGGGTTTCATTTGATCTGTCCTTACCTTCACCTGGCCACGGGAAGAGTGATCCAGCAAGAGAAGGCACTCCGTAGCTCTCTGGAGCAATGATGCTTTGACCGTCTCGGGTGTTGAGCTTCTGTCTGTCTTCACATCCCACATCAGCCTCAGCAAAGCCCTGAGGAGTGGGCCGAGTCGGCAGGTCATTCTAGGTAAGGAAAAAAAAAAGAAGAAGAAGAGCAAAATGAAGTCAGTTTAATTTGGAAACTTCTCTTGAGTTCCTAAAGGGAAGGAATTAGGAACACACCTCCAGCCAAATAGGAGGATGTAACCCACTGCCCAGCAGAGCAAAACACTATCAAAAACAGTCTCCTAGCAGCAGGGACCGTGCTGCTTTAATCAGAATAGTCTATATTTTGCTAGCATAATTTCCAGGCACAGATGACCCTGGGTTCTAAATGGAGACACATATTGTTCAGTGTAAATTGAGAAGGCATACCAGCATACCCTAAAGTAGTGGTTCCCAACCTGGGGGGTCGGGACCCCTTGGGGGGTGGTGTCGAAGGACCATTTCACAGGGGTCGCCATGAGCCAGTGAAGAAAAAGGCACAAACGGCTTGGGTCTGGAGGAGGAGGGGGAGGAAGGGGGGAAAGAGTGAGTTACAGCTTGATAGGTTGGAGAGGATGTCAGTCAATGGCACCGGAGGCTGCGATTGGCTGAGGTGCCTGTAGAGGGAAGTTCTGTATGGCCCCTGCAGCAGTGGCCTGCCAAAGGGGGCTTGTGGCCTCTTCCAAGCAGGGCAAGGGGGTCACCGCAACATGAGGAACGGTATTAAAATTAAAGGGTCGCAGCATTGGGAAGGTTGAGAACCACAGCCCTAAAGGACAATAAGATAAGCCAACTAAATTACTACCGATTCTCAAAAGATTAGTTGTGCTGGTCTAGTCCAACACAATACCAATAATCTTAAAGAGTAACAAATTTATCTTAACATAATCTTCCATGAATTGTAGTCCACTTTCTCAGAGGCATGGAGTGTGCTAGCTGGAAGATTCTGGCGCTCACAGTCCAAAAAGGAACTTTTCCAAGCACTAGACCAGTAGTTCTCAACCTGTGGATCCCCCAGATGTTCCTGGACTGCAACTCCCAGAAGTCTTCATCACTCGCTGAGCTGGCCAGGATTTCTGGGAGTTGTAGTCCAGGAACACCTGGGGGACCCACAGGTTGAGAACCACTGCACTAAGACTGTGCACTTCCAAGCCATAGCTGCGAATGGCCAGGCATTCTAAGAGCTGGAGGACTGAAATTTCAGCACCATTGCCCTTGGGAAAATCGGGTGGTATATAAATATAAATAAATAAATAGTCTGGCTCATCATCTTTATTGTCTCCTCCAGCAGATCTGTCTCATCACTTGACACCTGATCGTTCTAACTGGAAATATTTGAAGGAAACCTATGCTTTCTAAAAAGTGTAAGCCTGTAACTACAAGAGCAGTGCATACTTTAGAGAGTCACTGTGATTACCAGGCGTGGAAAATATTATTCTGAACTGTTAAGAGACTGGGTCCTTTATGTGCTGTTAAAAACAGCATGTGCTTAATCTTGAAGGTGCAGCTTCGTCTCTGAAGATAAAACAATACTTAAGATCCCCCAAAACATCTCATGACTCTGAATGATGGTCAGAAAGAAGGCTTTTTGGAGAGCATGTTCATTCCTCGTGACCTCTTGGCAACGCAAGACGATTGGGATCAATTCCGGACGTATTTCCCATGCCTATGGCCAAAAATAAAGAGCAACGGATAAAACCAAGGGTGGCAAACCGTTGGCCATCTAGATATTTGGATATCAGTCCCACAAGAAGGGATTATGTGACTTGTATCCAGAGGGCCAGAGGTTCCTTGCCCGTAGATCTCTTGCAACCTAAACACTGAGCACCAATTTAGTTGCTAGTTCTCCCCAGGTCATAAGACCCATTAGGTCACCCCACGCCAATCGCTCTCTCCAGCCTCATCCAGGTGTTACTTTGGTGAAAATAAGAGTGCAAAGCGCAGCCACGATGCCACCTTGAGCTCACTGGAGGAAAGCTGATCTATAAGTGAAATAACGAGGCTAAGGAGTTAGGTACCTGGGCCAGGCATATTTTACGGTGCATTTCAACGTTTCTAATATCGCCAGTCTAGCAGCCTCCTCAGGTCCGTCGGAGACTTCCAGATACCCCACGATCACTCGCTGCAGCCGCTTCAAATGGCACGCAATCTGGATACCAAGCCTTTCAAAGGACAAATCGAGTAAGATTAATGATTTGGTGGTGGTGAATGGGTCGTGTGTCTTTGAAGGGGGCAGAGGCAGATAAGAGAGGAAAGAGATCGGCGGCCGTCACATCTCCCACCTCTCTACAAAGGTGGGCAGGTTTTGGGCATAGACCCTCCGTAAGGAGAGCTGGTGCTCTGCTTCCATGTGGGTCAGTAGCAGCCGCAGCACTTCATCGGAGGGCGTGACGAGCTGGGGCGCGTGGGGCGGCCGCGATGGGGCCTTCTCCAAGACTGGGAGCAAGTCCAGAACACACCGCAACACCACCTGTTAACGGAAACAAGACTATTTTATCATTGATTGGAGTGACTGACCCAAAAGGCTCCCAATTAGCAGGCATGTCATGTCCAAACTTCGGCCCTCCTGATGTTTTGGACCACAACTCCCAGAATTCTAAGCTTAGATTGCCAACGGCTAGGACTGTGGGAGTGGTGGTCCAGAACATCTGGAGGGCCGAAGTTTGGACATGCCTGCAATTAGGGTTATGGTGGGAGAGACCTGAATCTGAAGCTCCCAAAACCCAGTCCAACACTCTTGCTGCAGTTCTAACTGGGTAGGAGGAGGTTGCTGTACGACTGACTGGTTGTTCCTTTAACCTCAATGCACCAGGATTTATTTATTTATTTATTTATTTATTTGACTTTTATACCGCCCACCTAGCCTTAGGGCAACTCTGGGCGGTTCGCAACATAGAATAGCATAACAAAATAACAAAAAGGAATACAAACTTTTCAAGGAGCCGTGAAATATCTTCTTACCCCAATAATAACTCCAAGGTAGTGAGGATAAAGGGCAAGGTTTCATAAACAGTGCACCTTGTGCAGGTAAAACTGTGCTCATGACCTGGGGTTCAATCCCAGGTAGCAGGCTCATGGTTGACTCAGCCTCCCATCCTTTTGAGGTTGGTAAAATGAGAACCCAGCTTGCTGGAGGGGGGGGGGCAGTGTGTAGCCTGCAAAATTAAAAATTGTAAACCACCCAGAGTGCTATAAGGTGGTATATAAGCAGAAGCAGAACACTTTGTATGTGTTCATCCCTGATGAGAATTCCACTACACCTCACATCTCTGGCATGGTATTTTTGTTTCAATACATTACCGGGGGGGGGGGGAGGAGTGGGTAGATACTGTATGTCAGAGTATTTATTTTTGCTCCTCTTTTGCAAAATAACCCCCACTCCAAATTGTACATGGAAGAGGTGAATAAAATGTAAGGAAATTGTTAGTCCAGGTAAGTGTCACAGAAAACCTTGATAATAGGTTTAGGTTTGTGTGAATCTGGTAATAAACGATTTTTTTCTTTTTTTTTCTTTTTCTTTTTTACCCG
Source organism: Phrynocephalus guinanensis (assembly GCA_037367245.1). Taxonomy (NCBI): domain Eukaryota; kingdom Metazoa; phylum Chordata; class Lepidosauria; order Squamata; family Agamidae; genus Phrynocephalus; species Phrynocephalus guinanensis. Next base: position 10,027,083 of record CM074745.1, on the reverse strand, counting down.
CCGATTTATTTATTCTTGGAAACTACTGTTTTAGCTATTGTATTGACTTATTGTTTTATCTTTATTGTTGTAAACCGCCCTGAGTCCTTTTTATGGGAAATAGAGCGGTATATAAGTGTAATAAATAAATAAATAAATAAATAAATAAATAAATAAATAAATAAATGACTCTGGGATCCTAAAATGTCCCATACTGGTGTAGAAGGATTAAAGGGGTTGAATGTCAACCCAAAAAATTACAGGATGATCAAAGGAGCCACAAACGTGTTTCCAAAAGGGGAAGGCCAAGGAGCCATCAGAGTGGACGGTTCATCGCTTCATCCGTCACTTCATTGACTTACACAGCAGAGTGAAGAGGAAATGATTCAGAAAACATAAAAGGCTGCCATCTCTTTGCTACTTAAGGATGCCAACGTGGCTTCCTCTGAGTGAAAATCCATGATTATTTTTTTTTTAAACTGGGAATTACCTGCACAAGCTGGGTCTCTTTGCTGTAGAGGTGGGTGGAGAGGGCATGATTCACAACCTGCACTCTGTTGAACTGGCAAAGGGTAGCAGCCGGCTGCAACAAGGAGAAATTATGGTGACGGTTTGAACCTGCTGAGCTGTGGATGTCTTCACCTGGATTATCCTGAAAAGGAGTATCCTGAAAGAGAGACACCTATGCCATGCCTCAAAGGCTCTAATGCAGTGGTTCCCAACCTGGGGGTCAGGAACCCTTTGGGGGTCGAACGACCATTTCACAGGGGGTCGCCATGAGCCAGTGAAGAAAAAGGCACAAACGGCTTGGGTCTGGAGGAAGAGGGGGGGAGGGAATTGCAGCTAGATAGGTTGGAGGGGGTGTCAGTCCATGGCACCAGAGGCTGTGATTGGCTGAAGGTGCCTGTAGAGCACGCATGTCCAAACGTTGGCTCTCCAGATGTTTTGGACTACAACACCCACAGTCCTTTGCAATTGGAAATACAGGCTTGGAATTCTGGGAGTTGCGGTCCAAAACATCAGGAGGGCTGAAGTTTGGACATGCCTGCTGTAGAGGGAAGTTCTCTATGGCCCCTGCGTCAGTGGCCTGCCAAAGGGGGGCTTGTGGCCTCTTCCAAGCAGGGCAAGGGTCACCACAACAGGAGGAACTGTATTAAAGGGTCGCGGCATTAGGAAGGTTAAGAACCACTGCTCTAATGAGATCTTGACAGGCCAGGAATGACCCATAAGGGTGGGGAAAGAGTATCCTTGGGTTATTTTTTTCCATTTCCAGCCAAAAATGGGTTTCCACAGGTGGGAGAAAAGTCCATTCTTGGGAAGTCTCCAGGAGCACCAACAGACATTTTTAATAGGTCACCACCCCATAAATCAATATATAATAATTTTCTAAACCCTCAAGTGGAGATTTGGCTATATGTGGTTTTGGGTTTTTGTTGTTGCATTTTTTGGCATCCTGTGTGACCCAGAAAATCTTGGGGTGATCTTTACTTGATTACCCCACCCTTCTCCCCCAGTGAGGGTCGTGCATCCACTATCAATACCTAACTTAGTGCAGAAACTGATAATGAAGACCATCTAATAATTGCAGGCGGCAGTTGACTGCCCCATGCTTAGTGAGGGTAGTCAGCACTGTGAGATTTGATATTCCATGCCTTTTTTGGGAACTTCCCCAAATATCTCAAGCTGGCTACAGCTGAAGAAAATGACTATCAACTTTTGTGTGAACCAACGAGGTTGTCAAATATCTTCTAGGCCAATGGTGGCAAACCTTTGGTACTCCAGATGTTCTGGACCACAACTCCCAGAATTCCAAGCCTTGACTGCCAATGACAAAAGACTGTGGGAGTTGTGGTCCAAAACATCTGCAGTGCCGAAGGTTTGCCATCACTGTTCTAGGAGAAGTAGTTTTTCCATTGGTTCACTAGCTTCACTCCAAAACAGACACAGGCAACTTGCAAACTCTACACTACATTTATGTGGCCCTCAACCAAATGTTTGAAACCTTCACCAAAGATTTTAGCTTAGACCAGTGGTTCTCAACCTGTGGGTCCCCAGGTGTTCCTGGACTGCAACTCCCAGAAATCCTGGCCAGCTCAATTAGTGATGAAGACTTCTGGGTGTTGTAGTCCAGGAACATCTGGGGACCCACAGGTTGAGAACCACTGGCTTAGACTTTGGGAAAGAGCACTCGGTCTCCTGCCAGTAAATAAAGGCTCAGAAGTCCTTGATCTTGGTCTCTAAAGGGGTATCTATGTGCATGATGGTTGGGGGCTGCAGAGATTGAAATTTCCATGGCCCTTTTCTTACCACATTCCGGATGATGTGGTGCAGACACTGTACCCCCAGGATTTTGTTCTCCAGACGGTAGTCATCTGAAAGCAGCAGGGAGGGTGGCAAAATTTTGTCCAAGTGCTGGGAAAGCCAGGGCCTCGTGACCTGCTGGAGCACAGCGGAGAACACATGCTTTGTTGCTGGGTTTTGATCCCACGTCTCTCTGAAACAGAAGAAAAGTCCATGGCATTCTTTGAGGTCGGTGCTATAGTCGCGAAATGAGGCCTTCACCACAAAAGATAGGTAACAGCCTAGGAAACTCCTTTATACCCGATCAGATCTAAAGTGTTCTGCTTCTGCTTATATATCGCCCCATACCACTACAAGTAGTCTCTGGGCGGTTTACAATTTTAATTACAGTGTGCAGGCTACACATTGCCCCCCTCAGCAAGCTGGGTACTCATTTTACCGACCTTGGAAGGATGGAAGGCTGAGTGAACCTTGAGCCTGCTACCAGGGATTGAACCCAGGTCGTGAGCACAGTTGTACCTGCAGTACAGGCATTTAACCACTGCGCCACGAGGCAAAGGTTTGAGTCTTTTCCATCACCAGCTACTTGACCCTTTGAATAGGGGGTGCCAGGGATTGATTTCAGAGTTCTGCCACGGAAATGATGTGATCCGTCACTGTGCTATATTTTAAAACCAGTTTGCAGTAATCCCAATAGTACTAATCCACCTGGTGTTGACAAAAGAAAAACGAGCTTCATTAAGCTTGATGTTCAAAAAAACACAACCAAATAAGTCTGCTTTTTAGATCACTGTGCATACTTTTGCTGCTCTCCTGGAAAGGTTCAATGTTCCAATTCTTGACCTCTCCAGTTAATAGTCTCAGGTGGAAGGTGATGGTACCAGCCAGTTTCAAACATCTGGAACATCAACAGAACCAGCTCCTGGGAAGTTGTTCTCATGCAATGACAAGGAGTCAATAATGAACAACCCTGCAGAAACCACATGTAAGGAATCATCATGCTGTACTGAAGTCCCCAATGAGATAGGAAAAGTATATTCTACAGGTTGTACAGGTGGCAGCCCAGCAGTCAAGTTAGAACACCAGACAGGGGCTTTTCGGTCTTCCAATGGATTTGAACTCGCAGAAACCACAGCTAACTTGGTAAAAAAACATGGCAGTTATCATCAAAAGCCCACCAACACTGCTTCGAAAATGACTTTAGACATAATCTTCAAATGATCTTTTAACTCCGATAGTATTGCCATTCACAAACGGTTGACCCTGGGAACCTCCAGATGTTTAGAGCTGTAATTCTCCCGTTAACTCACTATGGCTCAACCTGAAAAAGTTCCATTTCTGGACTACAACTGTCAGAACCCCCAAATGTAACTTTTTCCAAGCTGCCACCAAATAGGGCTTATTGGAGTTGAAGCCCCAAACATTTCAAGGGCATCAGGTTGCCTGCTCATCTCCATACACAGGGCCAAATGTTCACTTTCTTCTAAATTTTCACCGACACAAAGACACAATCAGGCTCCACATCCATTCAGCATTTACCTGTTCAAGTCTGTTTTCAAGTACTCCATCACCAATTCAAACCATCCATCGCTGCCTTCATGTGCGCCTCTGAGGAACTCAGAAACCGACCGGCAGTCCGAAGCGTGAAGCAGCTTATCCAGCAGCTCCTGAGCCACGCGTCGAGAACTTGGTTTCGTCCATGGCCTCTCATCCATGTGTGTCAAAGCGAACACAAACGTGGGCCCTGCCACGTGACTCAAAACGGAGTCCGCCACTCTGGGGCCCAGGCCCTCACGGCTTTTCGCGGCGTCCGCTTTAGTCACAATGCTGCGGAGAACCAGGCCGACGTCTACTGCTCGCTCCGCTAATGTCACGTAGGAAGGGTCTCCATCCCTCAGGAGCCCTCCTGGCTCGGTCGCCTGCTGTAGCGGAGCTGCGTAGCGATTCAGCGAAACGGCCAGCTCGCGAAGAAGGGCGAAGTCCCCAAAGAGCCACTGACAATCTGCAGCCTCCAGGATGGCAGCAAGCTCTCCCAGCATGCCTGCCTTGGCTCCGCCGCGGCCACTTCTCTGCCCACTGCCGTCTGCAAAACACTGCAGGAACTGAGAGAGGACCTGGTCGGCCGAGGGATCAACCGGGGCCCTTGAGCCGTCCCCCACAACAGTCTGCTGAAGGGACTCTAGTTGCAGGTCCTCCATCGTTCTCCGGCTGACCTGTGTGGAGAGGGACAGGGGCAATCTTATGATGTTGTTAATCACCTTTGGTTGTAATATACAGTGGACCATCGTATAACATAACGGTTTGTATAACATAAAATCTGTACAACATAAAAAATTCTGGAGATAGAGGAAATTTGCTTAACAGAATCGCCTATGGGCGAATTTGTACAACACGAAAAGGGATTACTCCGTTTTCAATGCATTCCTATGGGAAATTTGTATAAAGGAAAATTTGCTTAACATAATTTCATTTGGAATGAATTAATTCCTTTATACAAGGTACCACTGTATTTTGTATATTTAGCAGTTGTAAGGGGGTTGTCAGTAAAACTATTTTAAAAAACATGATTCACAACTGGGGGGAAAAAGCTACTTTTCAGAAGCAGCTTAACAAATGGCAGATAGCAAGAAGAATTACAGGTTTGCTTTTTCCACCAAGGAGCCCTTACTTCCTTTGTAATCTCAAGGATTGAGCATTGCAACGCTCTCTATGTCCGGCTGCCCTTCATGGAGCTTCAGAGGCTGCTGCAAGTGCAAAATTTAGCAGTTACGCTGGCTGCTGATGTAGCTACATGTGGCCAATAGTTCACCTGTGCTGTTCTCAGTTCATAATTTGCATTTTTAGTTCGCTGGCCCGAGTAGCATTAGGGTTAAATGGTGCAGCATATAATTCAAATACAAAAGTGGAACAGGTGATGCCTTTAGGCTACTATAAAAATTAAAACACCTCCCTCCCTTCAATTTGGATGCAGCCTAGAAACATCCAAGCTCCCTGCCAAGTAAACTGCCTGGCTTCCCCCCCCCCAGCTTGCCACAGACTCTACACCTAAGAAACAACTCCTGGCAAATCCATATTTTGCCATGTTATTACCTATTGGCACTGCTGTGAAGAAGAGGGTTTCGTTCTCAAAAAATTCAGCAATGTTTTGTTATTTTTATAGTTGTCTAAAGGTATCACCTGTCCCACTAGCTTCTCAACTTGTTTGGCTTCATATAATTTAAGTACAGTGGTACCTTGTATAAAGGAATTAATTCATTCCAAACGAAATTATGTTAAGCAAATTTTCCTTTATACAAGTTTCCCATAGGAATGCATTGAAAATGGAGTAATCCCATTTTTATGTTGTACGGATTTGGCTCATAGGCGATTCTGTTAAGCATATTTCCATATCTCCACAATATTTTATGTTATACAAATTTTATCTTATACAAGCTGTTTGTGATGCAAGGGTCCACTGTAAATTATAAAATACATACCCTACTTTGCACTAATCTTTAAAGACGCTCGAACCCCCTCTGTGTATCCAAGCACCCCAAAGCTATTTGATCCCTTGCTAATGAAGAGAAAAACAACAGACATAAGAAATCAACGCTGCATTGAAAGAACATGGGCTTGCAACGAGAAAAGGACCCACGCTACAGAATCACAAGGCTTAAAACACGCGCATGCGCAAAAACAAGACGCCTTTCTAAGAAAGCAGCTGTTACCTTCTTGGAGAGAACAAATCGGTTACAGTGACCTCGCTTTTGGCCCTCAGCCTTTCGCCCTCGAGTGACCTCCGACTTTAGCCACGACGTCAGGCTATGTCTCGGGAAAGTTCGCCCCCCCCCCTGGCAGCCGGGAGGCATTTTGCGACACGTAGGAAAGCACCGGGGCTTTCCCGACTTGCCGCAAACCGCGGTCTCTAAAGGGAAAGGGAGGGACCTGTTGATGAATATATTAGCATACCTAATAAGAGCCCGTTGGGAGAAGTTTGAGGAGGAAAAAAAGGTACAAATCCGGGGTTGCTTCGAAAATAAGTGGCAGAAGCTCTTGTTTTATCGTCAAGGCAACCGGACGAGACGATTAGGACAAAGCACAAAACACGACGCCACCGTACCCTGAAAGTCGGTGGCAGAGAATGGGTACCGCGGTCCGAAACGGAATCTTTGATCCTTCAGGTTCTTACAAGTGATGAGTGGGGTTGTCATGCGGATGTGTGAAATGTGCTGTCCCAGTTGTTACGACAGAGCACAGTACCCTTCTGACAAGAACCTGGGGGTTGCATAGCAAAAATAGACGTTCCCTGGCAGGGAACACGTTTCTATTCATCTTTCTATGGCTGTACTTCTTTATTGAATTGTATTTACATGCTTGTGATTCCCAGCAAGTGTCAAAGAAGAGCTTGGTTCTCTAGTGTGAATGTTGTGTGAATTGTAACTTGCTTAAAAAGGGTCTAACAGTTGCAGATAAACATTCCTGTTTTTGCTTTCAAGACTATTGTATTTTAAAATAAGGTGTGTGTGTGGATCAAGCCCAGTTGTTCAAATCTGCCTCTTCTGACATATCTCTAAAGGATGACATTTTCAACTACAGTGGCACCTTGTCTAAAGGAATTAATTCGTTTCAAATGAAATTATGTTAAGCAAATTTTCCTTTATACAGATTCCCATAGGAATGCATTGAAAACGGAGTAATTCCATTTTTATGTTGTACAGATTCTCCCCATAGCTGATTATGTTAAGCAAATTTCCCCTATCTCTGGAATTTTTATGTTGTACAGATTTTATGTTATACAAGCTGTTTGTTATACAAGGGTCCACTGTACTTCTTTTACCCATAAAAGATGTTTATGGGTAAAAGAAGCTGGATCTTACTGTATCCTCTTGATTTCATATGATTTTTGCATGGGATCTTACCCAATTGCCATCAGATCACCCTCTGCACGGATCGACCTGGTGGCCCATCGCTTCCCAGATGGACTCACAATATCTTACTGGTACATCATCCATTCCTAGGTCCCTCTCTCTGCAAATGCATTGTAATTTCCAGCCTATTGCTGTTAACTGTTTCTTGAGTTACCCACAAAATTGGGTGTCTTTAGAACCCAGGGCAGCAGACTCATATAGTGGAGTCATTCATTTTGTATTGTTTTCTTATGGGTTGTTTCTTAAATTAATAACAGCAAAGGAAACAAAATGCTGTTTTTCTGCTTTGTGGCCATTTTGGATCTGGAACCTTCTCCATGGAAGGTATAAGATCTATCTACCACATATAGTAGAGGAGTGAGATGAGAGCTGATCAGTAACTTTGTTCCCATTTTACCTTGAGCCTTTGTACACGACCCCTAAACTCCGCCGCAAATGGCTCCAAGCTCCGGAGCTTAAAATTGTTTCCCCACCAGCTCCGGAGTTTACAGATAATTAAGTGCGACCACGCCCACCTAAGCGCGTCCCAGCGCATTTTTCAGGTACCTGCTCTCCGGAGGTGAAAATTCCTGATGCGGATATAACATAGTGACTGCCGGGCAATCCTTGCTTCTGTTTGTTCTTTTTTTGCCCCCCGCCCCTTTAAGAGACCTGAATGCAGTGCCAGGACGGAGGTGAGCGGCATTCTTTTCTTCCTTTTTTTCTCCCTCCCCTCACGCAGCCAGCAGCCAGGAGTGTGGAGGGGGTGGGAACGCAGGAACAGCGACAAACCCCAAGATCTCTGGTCCGAATTTAAGTGGCCAGTGGATCTTAGGGGTCGTGTGAAAAGGCCCCTTATGTACTCCCACCAAGATTTGCTGTTACAGGATGTTTTACCTTAGAAATACAAGATACCCTAATTCCATAAAACAAAGGCAGTTTTCTGAGAAAGTGAATTTATTTCTTCTGTATAAGAATAGAAGGGGGTGGGGACGCAGAGTCCAAAACTCCACTTAAGAAAGGACAACCCACATCAGTGTCCATACCTCCTCTTCCAGCTGCCCATAAGGAAATGCCAACTCCTCCAGTCCTCCAAACCACAATTCTAATGCTGCTATGTGAACATACTGATCCCCTGATGCTCCATTAGCCAGGCAGTGTTAGATGGAGAGTGTTTCCTGCAGATTACAAAATATTTCCTGCTTATGTTTTATGTAAATACCGGCTGAGGGTTTCAGAGAGCAAAATCTAGGAAGGACCTGGCAACAGGCTGAAATCTGGCAACTTCTATCCTGATGTTCTTGGCCAAAATTACATGGATGGGGTTTTGCTGCAGATACGTGTTGCTAATCTAACAGATGAGGTGCCAGGGCCTGCACCAGGGTGTGCACGGACAAGCACATGAGCTGGTTAAGTAATGATAGCAACTTGCACAACCCCTCAGTGAACATGAGTAAGAGTCTGACTCTTTAAAAAAACACTGCAAAAAGGGAGACCTCATCTACAGAGTAAATGCAAGAGAGCCCAAAGGGGGGGAGGACTGGGTGTCTGTTTTTTTTAAAAGGTTAATTAGAACTACTAAAATAAAACTAAAATAAAACAGTTGATGGTGCCCATGTAAAATTGACTAATCTCATTGTGCCGGCTTTGTTTCTGATTTATTCTCAACCAACATTGCTATAAATGTACTTAAAATTTTTTTTTGAAGGAGCCTGTGTTCATTAAGACAGGGATGTTAAGCAGCTGGTGCTGAAGAGATGTGTTCTGTACCTTCAACAGAAAAGCATGTGATGCAGGGCAAAGCCTTCCTAATTAAAAATTAAATAAAACTAGGAGATGGTGGGTAAGGGTTTGCAATCCAAATTCTGTCTAGCAGCTCCTAGAAGGGGATACTTTGATTTTACAGTTGGCATTGCTACATCCAGTTGTTAAAAGGTAGTAGGGGGGACTTGCGCTTGTCCAAGCCGAGTGTCCCAGAAAAGTTCAAACACAGCATTCCTCACTAGCGTTCATGGACCAGCAAAATGAGACAGGCACATCCTGGCGCTGATCCATCTGGTTAATCTACTTCAGGAAATGGCTCCCAGACCAGAGATGCGAAGCAAGGCCAGCTTGCTTTCCCTCTTGGCGCTAAGTAAGCCCTTTTTGATAAAGACGACCGAACATGCTGGGAAATGTCTCTGGCTGGACAACAGTGCTGAACCTGTAGGGTTCGTTTCACAGTCTATGTCAGTGGAGACGCCGCCTTTGGTTGAACGTCACACCAGCTCATCCAGGAGGACCCCAATGTTCTGATGGGCCTCTCTGGGGCCTGCAATGGGCTTGTTACACATGGGGCAGACGCAGCGGACCTCCAGCCATTTCACAAGGCACCTGCAGCCAAACGTGAGAGAGAGAGAAGATGTCATAAGATAGCGCAGTACCAAAACTGTGGGATTAGCAAAGATAGTTCCAGGGAAGACTCCCCAAATCCGCAGGCTACAAGGTGTGACCATGTAATACAACACGTATTGTTGTATTTCTTTCCAACCTCTCTCGTCATCTTATCTACTGCCATAACAGAGTGTGGCAGTAGATAAGAACTGGAATTTGACCTACAGATGGGCACACACTGCTGAACCAGCAGCTCCTGTCCATACACTTTGTGGCTAAACAAGTGTTGGGTGGTTCCCAGCTTCACATCCTCCAGTGGGTGGCCACTCAGGTAGGACCTGGGCATCCCTGCCTCTCCTCTTCTGGGTGTTGCCTTTGTGTGGGCATTTTTGGTTTGCTTGCTTCCATTTTATACTTCACCCATTAGTGTCAGGGCACTACAGTACTCTTAGTGCTTCAGGAAAAAATGAAAGAAAGGAAACAAAACAAAACAAAATAAAAGACAAAAACATGTGGCACCTTAAAGACTATTATACTGTACTTTAATGTAAGCTTTCATGTACATGTCCAATTCTTCAGACATATAGTGGCAGAAGTGAACATAAGAACATAAGAAGAGCCATGCTGGATCAGGCCAAAGGCCCATCTAGTCCAGCTTTCTGTATCTCACAGTGGCCCCACCAGATGCGTCTGGGAGCACACAAGACTACTGTAGATACCTGTCTCCTGACACCACTCCTCTGCATCTGGCCCTTGAAGTACCCTGGTTTTAAGCCTGGAGATTACACATCTCCATCATGGTTTGTAACCTGTGATGGACTTTTCCTCCAGGAATCTGTCCAATCCCCTTTTGAAGGCACCCAGGCCAGATGCCATCACCACATCCTGTGGCAGGGAGTTCCACAGACTAACAACGCGCTGGGTGAAAAAATATTTTCTTTTGCCTGTGGAGTGGGTGTGTCTATTATCACTGAAAAAAATATTTTCTTTTGTCTGTGAAGTGGATGGGTTTATTATCACTGCAAAACACAGGTTTGGGGTAGCTTTTTTGGTTTTCTTCAACAGAAGTGCCTATTTTGTCTTCCTTACCGAAGGCCCAGAGGGTCACAACTGAATATCAGGCTTCTGTCCAAAGTGAAAGGTACAAACCAGGCTCTTGGGCTGTCTTTATAATAATTATTATTATTTATTTACAGTCATAGACCAAAATCTTACATGGCAATCAAGTTCAAAAGACAACACCAATAATACAAATATAGTAGGACAAATTAAACATTAATAATGTGTAGCCATGGAAAACACTAATAGGCATATCATTGCATAAGAGAGTAATAAATAAATATGCTAAACATATTAAAATGTGGGAAGGTATTATATCATACATTGGAAAATTAGGGGATCTAAAATTCTGATGACAAAATCATCTTACAGGATGCCATGACTGCCACACAAAATCTGGCCATTACCATAGTTATTTTTATGTTATCGGCTAGTAAATACTCAATATAAAATTTACTAGGCTGCCCTTGGTAGCTACTCACTTTCTGTGGAAGGCATGTTGGCATGACAGCACTCCCAGCTCGTCTTTCACTTTAAAGTCTTCCAGGCAGACGGCGCAGGTCTGCTGCGAGGAAAGAGGAAGTGGAGAAAACAAGCATGCATTACAGAACTGTGTCTTGCATGCCCACCCAAAAGACAGATGTTCTGTGCAAGACGGGAAATGACTGAAAGGTGATGGCGACTCAAGGACAAAGGGCACCACTTTGTTTCCGCCAAATCATTTGCCCCACTTCACATGGAAGCGGGCTCAAGGTTGTCTCCAAAGAGGATTCTGCAAAATGTTCTTGGATTTTGGCGTTGGCCGTTAGGGTGTTCCTTTCGGTACTGTATTTTTGTGGGTCAGATTGTCATTTTGTGACAGGGCTGAGCAATGAAATTAATACACACACATACACACTCACTCTCTCACGCACAAACACAAACACAGAAATCCTTGGACTTATGGAAACCCTGAAGGAATGGCACCGATCTCAGTTACATGGTCTGTGACCTTACTGGCAAAGAATGACATCCTACAAAGCCGTATATACTTGAGTATAAGTCGACCCGAGTATAAGTCGAGGCCCTTAATTTAACCCGAAAAAACTGAGGAAACTTATTGACTCGAGTATAAGACTAGGGTGGGAAATGAAGCAGGGCCTGGCAGCTCCTCCTTTGTGATCTGGGGGAGTGGTGTGTGATGCTTAAAATGACTTTTAGCCACTAATGATCCAATCCACGGTCTTGTCAGAGCGCTAATTATTAGGCTGACAATATGGATATTATAGATCTGTAATGGATTTTATTGGACTGAAAAAGTCATAGGCTGTCTGTTTTGACTTGCAGCATCTTTCCAGTGTCTTGGGTTTAGATGAGCTTTCTAATAATATTCCATCTGATCCATTTAAATAGAAAAGACAGAGCCTTGAATCTGGCATCTACTACATTTCAAAGAGGAGCAGATATTCCAATGGATGAAGTCTTGTAGCTTAAGAGAGTAGAGTCGCTGGGTAGAATGGCAATGTGGTGAATAAATTCATCTGTATGTTTCATTGATTCAAATGTGCCTGCTCCAGTTTTGACTTAAATTTAAGCAACAGAATTTCAGCCATAGCAGTGCTTCCAGTTTTCTTAAATTCACCTGCGTGTGTTTGAACAAGTGACCGTTGTCCTATTCCCTCCCTCTCTTACCTAGAAAGAAAACATAAGGAAAGCCTGCATACTAAGTCAGGGTGAAGGCCAGCGTTCTTCCTGTTCATCAGATGAAATCATTACTCACCCCATGTACGTTTAGCTTTCTAGTATCACCCTTCAAAACCACCTGGGAGGAAAGAAGGAAAGAGAAGGAGGCAGATTAGGATCAGGGTATTGGCACAGAACCACCAGAGCATGAAGTTTAATATTGCTGGCTATTTAATATTGCTGGCTATTGTGCACCACATAATACAGCTAGAAATGCGGGAGTCAAACAATTAGAGTTTTCCTAGTAAGCAAAGTTCTTAACCTCCCCCCATACTTTTGCTCTTTTGTACCACCAGAGTGTAGAAAACCTACTTTTTTGGTCACAAGTACCAGAGTCTCCCAAGTTTGTGGATTCAAACAAATTTCTTTTTCCAAATCTGCAGAGTTTTGACTCTTTGATGGTGTTTGGATCGTCTAGCTTTCAAGCACATTTCTGTAACCTGATACGTTGATTAAAGCACATTGTAATAAATGACGAACTGCTACATTATATAACCACAGGTCACTGGTAGGAACTTGACTTGACTGCTGATAGGTTTCTGGATAGTTTGTGGCGCACCATCAACAATTTCCTTTTTCTTTTTAATCACCAAATATTTCCAAGTTGCGTGCCACTTGAAGTGAGGGACCCCCCATAATCCTTTACATTGGCTATGCTGGCTACATATTATTTAAATTGCAGCCCATAAGTATCTGGAGGACCACAATGGACATACCTCATGGTGAGCTAGATACCTCTGTGCTATTTGTACAAGTATTTCTGAGATACAGATGTCTTCTGTAATAAACTATGCTTTGTTGTACGCAACAAATGTAATCAATATCTAGACACAGAGGGAGGTTTCTCCGGCCCTTTGCATGATTTTGTGATCTAATTATAACCATCCCTTTCATGATGTGCCTCGTGGCGCAGTGGTTAAATGCCTGTACTGCAGGTAAAACTGTGCTCACGACCTGGGTTCAATCCCCGGTAGCAGGTCAAGGTTCACTCAGCTTCCATCCTTCCGAGGTCGGTAAAATGAGTACCCAGCTTTGGGGGGGCAATGTGTAGCCTGCACACTGTAATCAAAATTGTAAACCGCCCAGAGACTACTTGTAGTGGTATGGGGCGGTATATAAGCAGAACACTTTGCTAGTTCAGAAAGCAAAAAAAGAAAAAAAATTAAAAGCCAACCTCTTTCTCTTTTACCTCTTTGTATCCAAATCTTTCGCTCTGTGCCTGATGCCGAAGTTTGCTGCAGATGGAAGGGGAAACTTTGAAAATTAGCAAAAACGAAAAATAAAAACCCTCCACTATCATCCACATCAACATGCATCTATTATACACCTCATTCTGCAGCTACCGTATATGCCTGAAGAAGTGGACGTGTAGTCCACGAAACGTTACATTAAAATATGAAAATTAGTCTTTAACGTGCCACAGGTTTTCTGTCTTTTCTTTTCTTTTCTTTTTCTTTTGATTTTTGCCTGCAATCCATATGCATTGGCCTTTCAGAAGCTGCTATCTTCAGATGTGCAATTTAGAAAGTATTAATGTGCTACTTTCTAGTCCTACTACTCATAACAGAAATGTGTTGTTTTTTTCATAACAAGAGAGTAATTTTGAGTTCCTGAAATCAAAAAAGCTTGGGTCAGGGTGACAAATTCCTTACACAATACGAGGTGGGGTGGGGTGGAAACAGGAGTAAAAACACAAATTCAACTTATTGCTTTATCACACAGCCAACGACAAATGACATAAAAACACACAATAATCATATAATACAATACAAACTAACAAAACCTGAATTAAATTCCTGTTCAGATTTAAAAATTGACAGATTTAAAATGTGTTATACACACCTAATCCTGAAAAACAATGTAATTGGCAGACTTAACTATAGAATACTAATTCAGAGACAAAATACCCTGTTTAAGAATAATCTGTCAGCTGATGGATGCTTGCAGACATTGTTTTTTAAGCAAGGAAACAAACTTTGCCGTTTGAAATGCAGCGAATGTGTCCTTATCTGAAAGTAACATCCTAAATTTGTCTTGGTCAGATATTCTAGGGAGATGGTCCAAAATATACCTCAGTAGTAGAGGTGGGCACAAATAAAAACTCATCAAAATTGCTAATTTGATTATTCATATCCATACAAATCTATGCCCACTGACAAATATGAATCATTATTTTAAAGCAATTTTTAATTTGTTGATTTGCTGGGCTATAAAATGGCCTCTAGTCTAAGACATCTTGAGAGGCCTTAGAATGTTCTATCAAAGCATAGTGCTATTGGATGAGATGCAGAAGCCAAAATTCATTGAGTTTTCCCCTCTGTGTTTTCAACCGTTTGAAATGAGTTGGAAGACATCTGATTTGTGCCATCTATTTGGGTCTTTCTAGACATTCTGGCAGCACACCATCTGCAAAGTTTATAAATAGATTTTCCATAAATAGGCGATGGAACCAAGTCATCCTGCTTCTTCTCGAAACAATGGATCTTCTTTAGCCGCTTGAAATAGAAAACCTCTTCCTCACACTGAACTTCCTACCATTTCCTGCTGTGTTCCAGCAAGAGCTGATCTGTTTTGCTCGCCAGTACCTCTTTGGCTGTTTGTTTCTCAGGGATACAGATGTTTTAAGCCATGAATGTGTACAATCATCGGGAGACCAATATTCTAATAAGGAAAGGGCTAAATAATCTCAGCTTTTTACGGGGGAAAAAAACTGTAGAGGAGGGATGATGGCTATGGGGCTATGGTGGTAATAAATAAAACACACATCAAATTGTGTATAATGTTGAAAATATAGAAAATATAAGCTTTCTCCCTTACTTATATATATATGAGAACTTAAGAGTCACTCGATGAAATTATTGAGCAGGAGATTTAGGATAACAGATTGGCTATATAAAGCTTCCATGTTCACAGGCCAAATGTACAAAGGAAAGCGAACAGGGAAGGATCTTGTCTGTATAAGCAGAGCGGAGAAAAATCATGTTGACATGACTTCATGTCAACGTGAAGCAGCTTCAAGAATGCTTCACCTAGCATGACATTAAAAAAAATGCAACTTTCCAAAGCTTTGGCTTACACAGCATTGAACTGTGGGTTCACTAACGATAAGAACACATTTTAAACTCCCCTTTGTTCATATTAGATGTTATTGCTTGATTCTGTCTTTGCTTCCCCACATTGGTTCTGCCTCTTTCATGGTCACCTCAAGAGCCATTATGGTGGCTTGTTTGGCCAAGGGTTTCTGGGTGTTATACTGTAGATTCCAATATCAATACTTCCCAAACTCTGCATCTGTATCCTACGTTAAAGCTACCTAGAGGCACTTGAACACAGTAGTGGACTCCACGAGGCACCGTTGTTTGAAGAAAGAAGGGAAGCGTCATTTTCTCCAGACATCTTGAGATCCTTGTCTACTGTATAGATTCCCACACATTTAAGTCTGAATAGCTACTGAGTCAGTTCTGAGAGACTGCATCCATCCATCCCTGTGTGCATGTGGTCTGGATCGATGACCAGAACAGAAAAATGAATGGGAGCAGCGTCCTTTGTTGGCTCAGATGCGATGTGTCAGCCTCTGGATTAAATGCTCTAGAACTTATGATCTCGGTCTGCCATAACATAGAAGTGGCTCTGAATTATTTTCAAAAATCTTGATTTGCTGGTGAAGATAGGCAAAAGCTCCTCTGTCCACAAGTGTAACTCCAAGAGCAGTACCGTACATTCATCCCTTACCTTATGAGACACTGGGCAAAGTCTCCGTCAGCAAAGACTACACCCAGCATTGCATCCAAACTCCTATCAGAGCCACAGAACTGGGGGTTCGAAATCCACCAGTTCAATACCAAAGGGGAAAGCAGACCAAGTCTAGCACAATATCTGACTAAGCTGCCCAGAGCTTGAATGGACAGGGCCTGCTTTGAGTGAAGCCTGCTCTTGGCCACAGTCTTCTGTAAATGTCAGAGTGTCACACAGACGTTCAATCCATATCTTAGAAGAAATGCATTATAAATTTCCCGCAATGCAGGAAAGGGGGGCTCGAGGGGGGGTTAATAAGGGAGCAACCATAGTCCTTTTGAATGCAGTGGGAGGAGAGGTAGGAAACATTTTTGCCTAGTAAGTAACTTGAATAATGAATAACTTAACAATTTAACTGCCACTCTTTATTTTTTTTAAAAAGTGGAACAGGCAATGCTAATGAGTTACTTTTCTCCCTCTATAATTGCAACAAGTGTCAAAAATGGCCACTTTTTGAAGGCAACATTCTAAACTCTGGTAGAATCCAATGTTTAATTCTTTTGTATGCAGCAGTTCCAGTGTTGAGTCTCTTGTCTTTCCAGTCAAAATGACCCCCCCCCCAAAAAAATGACCAGGTACTGAGGGATTAGGACAGCTGAAGGCAATATGGCAACGAGGCAACTCCCCTCAGGACTTAGGCAGCCCTGAAACCTGACAAGGGGAAATAGGAAGCTTTCCATGAATTCAAATTAAATATTTTTTTGTCATTGGATGATGACATCATCCAGTTTGTGCAGTGTAAGTTACGACAGGAGGATTCCAGCCATTATCTTCTTGAAGATTTCGGAATGTAGTCTAAAACCACTGGTTCAACATATATGAAGGTATCTTCCTTCAACATTATCATGAAATGTGGAAATAAAAGACCTTTTACGGCACAGACTAAGCTGGCAAAAAACGTAGAAAAGCAGGCATAGGCTTGGTTTGTGGTTCCAAGTTGAGGGAACAGTTTTGAAAGATGGCGCCTTTATAAACAGCTGCTTTAGCAACTGGGAACATTAGAAAGCAATATATTTCTTGGCTAGAGTTCCGATGTTCTGCGTGAGGTGCTTCAAGATTTATTTAAATTAAAAAAGATTTTTAAAAATCCAAATCCCTCTCCGACTGAAAAATAAACACACTTAGTCTGAAGTGATTAGAAGCACTCTGGTAGAGCTGAGGTACCTCACATCTCCATTCAGCCATTTGTTACTTGTGTTTTTGTTCTCTTTTCCTGTTTCATGTAGCTTAACTTTTGCTTTGCCATCCTCTGTTTTTAATATGGTTAGGCTGGTTACAGTTTTATTATATTGATTAGTGCTGCAGCACTAATTTCAGTTTAATACACCATTCCCATTAGTGCTGCAGCACTAATGGGAGTGGTATATTAAACGGAAATGAATAAATTTAGTCTGACGTGATTAGAAACACCAACCCTCCTCCTTCTCTCTGACCTCAAACACCCTTGAGAACAGCCATGGAGACACAGGAGCCTTTAGAAACCCAGGTGCATCTCCTGGGTTTTCCGGCCAATCTGCCTCCATTTCCCCTCCGGACCATGACTCACCTCATGAAGTAGCAGCAGAAGATGAGGCTTACTACGAAGATAAAGATGCCAGTGCCAAAAATCACCATGTAGATATTCAGTGGTAAATCCTGAAAGGTGATGGGGGGCATGGTGCAGGATTTGTTGGTATAAATCAGCCCCAAACCACACAAGCATCCTTTGAAAGAGGGAAAGAGATTGAAATCTGAGTGGATAAAGTCAGAAAAAACTGGGAAACCCAGTGCAAGATTTGTGCTTTATTACAGGCTACATTTCACAGGCCCACAGCTAAGGCCTGTGTTACCTGGATTGGCAGCCTCTAGACCTGGGTCCTTAATTAGTAATAAGCCATTTCTACATCCTGAGCTATCCTGGGCGCAGGTTTTAAGGGGAAGAGCAATGCAGACTACTCTTAACATATACAGTATATATATATATTTTTTTGAGCAAGAACCCTACTGATGTTTTATGTATGTGTGAGGGGAATTGTGTAGAAGTCATTAACAAGGTGCTGGTTGCATGCTTGGCAATTTGTTACCACAATGTACATGATTTTCTTGTTTTAGGAAAGTTAGTTGGACACTAGGAAGTTGGCCTTTAACTTTGGGCCTTTTTACACGACCCCTAAGATCCGCTGGCCACTTAAATTCGGACCAGATATCTTAGGGGTTCGTCGCTCTTCCTGTGTCCCCACCCCGTCCGCACTTCCTGGCTGCTGGCTGCATGAGGGGAGGGAGAAAAAGAGAAAGAAAAGCATGCCGCTCACCTTGTTGGCGGGAGCCAAAAAACAACAAACAGAAGCAAGGAGAGCCCCGCACTCACTATCGTTACACCGGATCAAATAATTTTCACCTCCAAAGAGCAGGTACGTGAAACGTGCGCTGGGACACGCTAAAGTGGGCGGGGTCGCACTTCATTTCCTGTTAACTCCGGAGCTGGTGGGTAAACATTTTTAAGCTCTGGAGCTGGGAGCCATTTGCCCCGGAGTTTAGGGGTCATGTATAAACGCCCTTTGAAGCAGTTAAAATGAACTTTGATTTTGGCCAAGAAAATTGTGTGTTACTTGCGTACAGGGGAATTAAAAATTTCCTTCCCTTGTGTCACTGTTCTAACTTAAAACTAGAGTCTCAGCTTTGCCTCAAGTCTTCAAACAATGTTGATCTACGAGAAAGAGCAGAGCCTTAATACTGGGGAGATCTGTGCTCAAATCTCACTCGGCCGCAATGCTCCCTGGATGATTTTTGACCAGTATACTGTACTCTCTTCGACCTATCTATCTCACTGGCCAGTAGGGAGGATAAAATGATACACGGGGGGAATTATCTATGATGCTGTAAAATCCATTGGTGTGATTATTTATTATATTTTCGTTGGCCCTTGGGAATCTTGACTAAAATACCAGATAAAAAGACAGACAAACTGGTTCTGCATACTTGGTAGTTAAAGGAAAGCACCATGCCCAGGAACTATTAACAAAATCACTGTTGTTCAGGAAAACTAACAAAAACACTGTGGCACTTTAAAAGACTGCTATATTCCAACATGAGCTTTTGTGGGACAAATTCACTTTTTTGAACTTGTGGTAGCATGCATGTAAATATCCTGGGCCAGATGGACTGCATTCCTTAAAAGTGGATGCATCCGCATAACTCACACTGAAATATAACCGCCTTTAAGGTGCCAACATGTGGTGTCCTGTTTTTTGTTTTTGGATTTTAATTTTGGCTTGGAGAGAATAATGTAGCCACCTTTGAAATATTGCTATTGCTTCACAATGGTTCAGAGCTAAATTGTTCTGAACGTAACAGTTTGTTGCTGGAAGCATTAGTAGTTTGTGACTAATCCACCACCGTCGTCTCCTCCCCACAATGTGTGCTTGTCCATGAGCCCAGGTGCCTAGCAAATGCAACTGACAGCTCGCCATTGGTGAATATATTTTCTGCTTGGAAGAGAGCACAGCACAAAGTGAAATGAAGTTCCTACACTTCTGTTTTGGCACAGAGAAGCATAGGGGCTCATGGCAGAATGAATTGAAGTCTCCTGGGCCAGATGGAATACATCCAAGGACATAAAAGGAATGTGCAGATGTAACCTCAACGACTCTATAATGTTTGAGCATAACTGGAGAACAGGTGAGATGCTTGAAGATTTGATATGATTAAATGCCACCCCATCTTCAAAAGGTAGGCATGGACGATGAGGAGAAGATCTAAGTCAACTGATTTGGACTGAGATAATTAACGGGGAGGTTTTAGAATATACCTTTAAACAGTTTGCCTGGCAGGGCATCCTATAGAGCAGTGGTTCCCAACCTGGGGGTCAGGACCCCTTTGGGGTCGAATGACTATTTCACAGGGGTCGCCATGAGCCAGTGAAGAAAAAGGCACAAATGGCTTGGGTCTGGAGGAGGAGGAGGATGAAGGGGTGAAAAGAGTGAGTTACAGCTTGATAGGTTAGAGGTGCGATTGGCTGAGGGTGCCTGTAGAGGGAAGTTCCCTATGGCACCTGCAGCAGTGGCCTGCCAAAGGTGGCTTGTGGCCTCTTCCAAGCTGGTCAAGGGGTCACCACAACGTGATGAACTATATTAAAGGGTCGTGGCATTAGGAAGGTTGAGAACCACTGCCGTACGGCGTAGAGGAATGGTGGGCACTTGAAGGTTCTGTCCTAGGCCCCAGCATCCTTATAAACAACTTGATGAAGATGTGGAGGGGACACTCATCAAATCTAGATGCCCCCAAACTAGTGGGAGGGAAAGAGCTGATTCTGAAGGCAAAATCTGGATTCAAGATGATCTTAAGATGACCTGAGCAAACTGGGTCAAAACAAAGAGAGCTGATTTCAACAGAGGGAAAAGGCAATGTTTTACAATTTAAGCACGCAAAATCAGGCACACAAATATAAGATGCTGGCTTGAGAGTAGTTAATGTGAAAAGGATTGGCAAGTCTTAAGTAAATCACAGGCTAAACGTGGGTCAACAGAGTGATGTGGCAGCAAGAACAGTAAATATAGTAGTGGGTGACAGACTTCATCTGGAGCACTGTGTTCAGTTCTTCTTAAGGGCACCAACAAGCTGGCATGTGCCCTGAAAAGGGTGACCAAGGTGGTGGAAGTTCTGGCAACCAAGCCCAGTAAGGAATAGATGTCTGAGAAGCAATATATGACAATCCATTCCCAATATCTGAAGGGCTATTATGTGGAAGACATGCATTTTGTAACTCCAGAGAATAGGGCCTCAAGTAACATCCAAAGTATAAAGGAGACTGAAGAACATATTGGCAGCAAGAGATGCTTCACAATGGAAAGAACTCTCCCGGAGGGGAATGGATATGCTTTCATTGAAAGCTTTTAAACAGGAGATAGATGGCTGCTTGTCAAGAATGTTTTGCCTATGGATTTCCTGGTTTTGCAGCAAACCAACTCCATGACCCTTGAAGTCTCTTTCAGCTGTACCGTTCAATGATTCTTTGGGCCTTTTTACACGACCCCTAAGATCCGCTGGCCACTTAAATTCGGACCAGAGATCTTAGGGGTTCGTCGCTCTTCCTCTGTCCCCACCCCCCTCCGCACTTCCTGGTTGCTGGCTGCGTGAGGGAGGCAGAAAAAGAGAAAGAAAAGCATGCCGCTCACCTAGTTCTGCCTCTGGTCTCTGTAAGGCCATCAAGTCCAACCCCCTCGTCTCTGTAAAAGTAGCTCTTAAAGGGGCGGGAGCCAAAAAGCAGCAAACAGAAGCGAGGAGAGCCCCGCACTCACTATCGTTGCACCGCATCAAAGATTTTTCACCTCCAAAGAGAAGGTACAAGAAAAGTGCGCTGGGTGGGCGGGGTCGCACTTAATTGTCTGCAAACTCTGGAGCTGGTGGGGAAACATTTTTAAGCTCAGGAGCTTGCAGCCATTTGCAGCAGAGCTTAGGGGTCATGTATAAACGCCCTTTGACATTCTGTGAGGGGCAGAGCCCATAAAAGTTACTCTGTAATACTTTTAAAAATGACAAAAAGTTACCTTTAAAGATATGGAATCCTGGAGGAACCTGGGAGTTATTATTACTGCTTTGATTTATAATTTTATTTATAATTACTGTTATTCTATAACCCCTAAAAGTACCTTTTCTAATCTCTGAGAGTGCCAACAGGCTGGTTTTCCTACATGCTGTTTTGACCATGTGAGATGAGCTTGTGAAAGAGGTCTGGTGTCTCCTCTCTATTTCCTTCTGTGTAAAACAGGCATACTTCTGAAGGTTGTTACTAAGGTAAGTGAGAACACATTAAATGCTCTCTGCAGTATCAGGTGCTAAAGGAATGGGGGAAGTAAAGAAACAGCATGCATTTTGGTGCACAGATGCTGTGGGGTTGATAGATGATGATGATGATGATGATGAGGGTAGTGGAAGGGCTATCTCAAATTTTTTTTGCTGCTGCAGGCCAAGGAGCAAATTGGATCCTTTTGACATTCTTCTCATGGAACTGACCACTGTATCATATAAATCAGTGGTTCTCAACATGTGGGTCCCCAGATGTTCCTTGACTGCAACTCCCAGAAATCCTGGCCAGCTCAGCTAGTGATGAACACTTATTTATTTATTTATTTATTTATTTGTTATATTTGTATCCCGCTTATCTTCTGGGAGTTGCAGTCCAGGAACATCTGGGTACCGACTGGTTGAGAACCACTGATGTAAATCATACTTTAACACTGGCAATGAGACAATGTCCTTCACCACACCTGAAGAAGCTAGTTTATAAAGCTCAGCATAGGATGGGTAACACATGTATCTCTGTTCTCCAAAAGAGGTAAGTAAGAGGCTCAGAAAGAACACCTATGGGGCTGGCATTGCTATTTGCCACCGTACATAAATGCTTCATTCTGACTTATGGGAGAGATGAGTCAATCATAGTAGCTACAAGTCAGGAAGAACAATGTTTGAATTTTACCTCAGCTGTAAACTCAAAAGGTGGCTTTAAGCCAGCACACCATCTCTTAACCTCTCCATCGACACAGGGGCGATGAATACATTGTCTTTTTTAACTAGGTTGTAAGGACTACAATTAGATAATGTACACCAATGACGTTCAACACTTGAAAGCATCACCCAAATGTTATTACAAAATGCTTCAACCTCACAAGAAGCCAGTTGCCATGACTCAACTTCTGGATTGATAGGAATTCTAGGAACTGTATTCTAGCAGATGGCATAGTATTCCAGGAGAAAAAAATAATAATAATGTCAGGGGCTCTGTCCAGGAATTTCCTCACCAGGATGGCTCTGCCTGGGCCATGCTGGCAGAAGAATTCTGGGAGTTTTAGTTCAAAAGATAACTTTCCCAACCTCTGCCTAACAGCAGAGAGTAGGGACACTTTCTTTCTTTCTTTCTTTCTTTCTTTCTTTCTTTCTTTCTTTGATAAAGCGGTAAATAAATTCTGTCTTGCAGAAGAGAAGCAGAAGAGATTAATGGAGTAATGGGCTCTTGATTCTTCAGTGTGTGTGTACTCAAAATAAACCATTTCTCCGCCCCTACTCCTCTCCTACTTCCTCTTCCCTTCCATTGTCTTTGTAGTGCATTGTCCACAGAGACTGAAATTAGTTAAGTGGCGGGCAGGGGTCCGGGGTCCGGGGTTGGCAGCGGCGGTGGGGGGCAGGCAGCGGCGGGCAGGGGTCCGGGGGCGGTGGCGGGGGGCGGGGGGGCAGCGGAGCGGCGGCGGGGGGGCAGCAGGCTGGGGAGCGCCCCCTGTCCATTTTGGCACCCTAGGCAACTGCCTAGTTCGCCTTAATGGACGCACCGGCCCTGACAGTTCCCATCCCTCATCTATATACAGTGGTACCTTGTGTAAAGGAATTAATTTGTTCGAAATGAAATTATGTTAAGCAAATTTTGTTAAGCAAATTTCCCCTATCTCCGGAATGTTTTATGTTGTACAAATTTTATGTTATACAAGCTGTTTGTTATACAAGGGTCCACTGTATTGTCTTCACTCCCTGCATTTGGAAAAGTGTGTTGCGGAACATAACATTTGTGCCAAAGGAAGTTTCTTAATGCCACAAGGCTCATTGTTAGGTTTGCTGCCACCAACTGCAAACTCTTCAGAAACATACACCCGTTTCTACATGTGTAAGACCAAGAAGAAGAAGAAGAAGAAGAAAGAAGAAGAAGAAGAAGAAGAAGAAGAAGAAGAAGAAGAAGAAGAAGAAGAAGAAGAAGAAGAAGAAGAAGAAGAGTAATTGCAATAGTGATTGAAACTGGATGTGACTGAAACTGAAGTATGTCAGGAAGATCCATGGACCTGCAGCATTTTGCCTCCCCAGAGCACAGATTAGTGATGTGACAGAACAACTTGCCAATATTCACAAAACCCATGGAAACAAATCCTTTCCTTCTTATTCATGTGGGGACAAACGACACATCCAAGAGCAACCTCAGATTTTTGAAGCTCTGGGAAGGAAACAAAAGGACTTTGGGGTCCAGATGGTTTTCTCATCCATCTTACCAGCTTTTGTTTTGTCTGCTGCATCCTGGGAAATAATGAAGATGACCTTGTGGAGAGGAACTGGGAAAAATGCTACTGTACTACAGTAGTGGGAGGCATGAGAGCTTTAGGTTTCAGTCCTACACTGAACTATTTAAATCGGGAACACGACTCTCCAGGAGATCCAAGCCTAGGGAAAACTTGGGGAGGGGCCTCCAGAAGTGACATCAGGGCCACTGCCTTTGCGGGAATCAATAAACAGAGTCACAAAAGCAGTTTAAACCCGATTTGGAATCTCAAGTGCCGGCGTTCCCTGAAAGTCGCGAGCATTTAGCCTGGGAATGGGTGGGGGGAGCCTGGCCAGACAGACCTCTACGCTTGGGATGTGAACCGGAGACCTCAAGATGCAGATTTATCCCGAAAGTGGAAACAAAGAGCGGAGAGGAGGGAACCCTCATTGTCGCGCGGATGAATCTTTTCCTGCCTAAACCGCCTCCCCCAAAATCATCCGACAGCTACAGGCGAAGCTGCAGCTCTCTCTCTCTCTCTCTCTCTCTCTCTCTTTCGCCAGGGACTTTTTTGTTTTGCTTTGGAGAGGCGGCTTCTTAAAGAAATAAGACCTGCGACTCAATCCCAACTCGGTCGCAGATTCCCACGACTACAGTACTCGTGTCGTTCTGCCCACACGTTCTTCCCCTCCATCCTTGCCGAAGCAAGCTTACCGTTACACCACTGGAAAGGGTGCATCAGCGTCCCCAGCGCAGCGGCTTGCAAAATAATGTTTGTGTGTGTGCAAAAAAGAAAAGTAAAAAAAGAAAGCCCGAAATGCACAGAGGCAAATTTCAAAAGCTTTGTTGCTTGTCCTTGATGTCGGATTTGACACCGGGTCACGAACACTTTTTCCCCTTCGCGGAGTGGGAGGAAGGACCAAGGGAAGGCGGAGACCACGAGGAAGACGAGAGGGATCCCGAAAGGAAGCGCTTCTAAGGGCCAAAGGAGGCTGATCCCGACGTGTACCCGCGCCCGATCCACCAAACGCCACTTTCTCCGAGCAGCAGCTCCCGCCCCAGAAGGAGGATATTTTGCACCGAGAAGGAGGCGGGTTTGGCCCCATACGAAGCAGCCCAGCCACGCCACACCTCTCCCATCTACCAGCCAATCCTGATTTCGAGCGGGCGGGATATGTGAGCTTAAAGTTCTTCCCATGCAAAGAAGCGATGCTCCGGGATAGGCTGGCTTTGGAAGGCGGCTTCTACCAATGGCAACTCAGACCAAAAAAAGGGGATGGGCGACAGAAAGAAAGAAAGAAAGAAAGAAAGAAAGAAAGAAAGAAAGAAAGAAAGAAAGAAAGAAAGAAAGGAAAGAAAGAAAGTAAGTAAGTAAGTAAGTAAGTAAGTAAGTAAGTAAGGAAGGAAGGAAGGAAGGAAGGAAGGAAGGAAGGAAGGAAGGAAGGAAAGAAAGAAAGAAAGAAAAAAGAAGAAAAAGAAAGAAAGAAAGAAAGAAAGAAAGAAAGAAAGAAAGAAAGAAAGAAAGAAAGAAAGAAAGAAAGAAGGAAGGAAGGAAGGAAGGAAGGAAGGAAAGAAAGAAAGAAAGAAAGAAAGAAAGAAAGAAAGAAAGAAAGAAAGAAAGAAAGAAAGAAAGAGAAAAAGAAAGGAAGGAAGGAAGAAAGGAAGGAAAGAAAAAAGTAAGTAAGTAAGTAAGTAAGTAAGTAAGTAAGTAAGTAAGTAAGTAAGGAAGGAAGGAAGGAAGGAAGGAAGGAAGGAAAGGAAGGAAGGAAAGGAAGGAAGAAAGAAAGAAAGAAAGAAAGAAAGAAAGAAAGAAAAAGAAAGAAAGAAAGAAAGAAAGAAAGAAAAAAAGAAAGAAAGAAAGAAAGAAAGAAAGAAAGAAGGAAACTGCCTGGAAGGAAGGAAGGAAGGAAGGGAACTCTAAAGAAAAGAAAGAAAGAAAGGCAAGAAAGAAAGAAAGAAAGAAAGGAAGGAAGGAAGGAAGGAAGGAAGGAAGGCTCTGAAGGAAGAAAAAGAAAGAAAGAAAGAAAGAAAGTTAAGGAAGAAAGAAAGAAAGAAAGAAAGAGAAAAAGGAAGGAAGGAAGGAAGGAGGAAAAATAAAGGAAGGAAGGAAGAAAGAAAGAGAAAGAATGAAAGGGAAAAAGAAAGAAAGGAAGGAAGGAAAGAAAGAAAGAAAGAAAGAAAGAAAGAAAGAAAGAAAGAAAGAAAGAAAGAAAGAAAGAAAGAAAGAAAGAAAGAAAGAAAGAAAGAAAGAAAGCTCCATGTCTCAACTCTCAAGTCAACTGCCTGTCTTTTTTCCATCTTGCCATGGACTCTACACCTAAGAAATAATTCCTGGTAAATCCATCTTTTGCCATGTTATTACCTATTGGTACTGCTCTGAGGAAGAGGGCTTTGCCCCTGAAATATTAGCAATGTTTTGTTATTTTTTATAGTAGCCTAAAGGTATCCCTTGTTCCACTTTTGTATTTGTCTTTTGTGATGGCTACACGGCTCCTCAAATTGTTTTGCTTAGAAAGAAAGAAAGAAAGAAAGAAAGAAAGAAAGAAAGAAAGAAAGAAAGAAAGAAAGAAAGAAAGAAAGAAAGAAAGAAAGAAAGAAAGTGGTTAATTTGGTTGATGATGTAGCCAAAATTATTACCAGAACCCCTCAAAGATCTGCAGAAGTGAAAAGGTTAGGGGAGGAAGGGACTGTAAGGGTAAGATGATCCTTGGTAAGATCCTTCCCCCAAACAGCCCAATGAATGCAGAGGATACTTAGTACAGTAGTTATGGAGCATTCTGAGCCATCCACCCAGTACTGTAGGTAGATGAAGGCTCTGGAAAACCAGGTAAGGTTATTAACAGAAGCAAAAAAGCAAAGCAAAGTGTTCTGCTTATAGGCCGCCCCATATTACTTCAAGTAGTCTTTGGGCAGTTTACAGTTTTAATTGCAGTATGCAAGCTATACATTGCCTCCCCAACAAGCTGGGTACTCATTTTACCGAGCTCGGAAGGATGGAAGGCTGAGTCAACCATGAGCCTGCTACCTGGGACTGAACCCCAGGTCCTGAACACAGTTTTACCTGCATTACAGGCATTTAACCACTGCGCCACGGGGCTCTTGGAATCTGCTCTTCTGGGAAAGAGTACTGTATGGTGAGCTGGAACATTCTGCACAGCAATATTTTATCACAGGTCCCACTTCTAGACACAAAGGGCTTGCAAGAAATAGGGCCATTTGGCCTTGGGTTTTCATCCACTTATTGGATGGAACTAAACCACAATCAAACAGATTTGCCCTTGTACTTCACAACATGCTGATCCCAGCTGTAGCAAACAATGGCATTACAACCAATTTATTACAGAGTACACAATGACAGAGGCCCACAGTGAGGCAAGGCGATAAAACGAAAAGTTTCTTTGGCTAGTGGATGTTGCGGACTGGTCCTCTAGTCCCTCAACAGTCCTAGATTATTTCTTTCTCTGCTATCAGATCTCAATACATGTCTAGCAATACTATTTTCTCTTAACTGCACAGCATCCCTATACTGGGAGGTAGTTGCTTGTTATCCAGGCATGTCCAAACTTCAGCCCGCCAGATGTTTTGGACCACAACTCCCACAGTCCTTTGCCATTGGAAATAAAGGCTCGGAATTCTGGGAGTTGTGATCCAAAACATCAGGAGGGCCGAAGTTTGGAGATGCCTGTAAATGTAAATGATCAAACAAAATGTTCCGTTTCCTAAGTTCGTCGGTGAACTCTGTTGATTATGTACCCCAATCAGCGCGCTTATATTTTAAAGAAAAAGAAGGGAGTCCTCAAAGCTTCCTGAAACATCAAACGCCGTGGCCCTACAGCCACCAGCACTGCCAGTCGAAAGAATTTTCCATTAAAAAAAAATCCTGCTGGGCCTCCAGGCTCCTAGAATGTGCAAACCCTGTTTACAGATAAGATTTGCTTACAGACAGGAAGTGAAAACATCTTAAAGAGTTATAATTATAAATATGAGGAGCTAGCACACACATTCATCGCAATTCTGCAATGCTTTGGGCACCAGACATCAAAGAACAACAGTCATGTACCAGCACAGCTTCATTTCCAGATGCTGGGTTTTTCTCCCTAGACTTGTCTGGCAGAGGAAATGAAATGTTTTTTTTTAAATATAATGTCTAATAGACCATGACTGATAAGCTGTATCATTTCTGAAAAATTGTTTAGGAATCTTTTCTTCAGCTCATCTTAAAAGTTCTGGCTGAGAAACCGCCTGCTGTCAAATCCACCACCATAAATTCAGCTGCAGACAGTTCTCAACCAGTAGCTGAATTCATGCCTTTAAGATGAGGCAGACTTAAAAAAAAATTATATATATACATTGGACCCTTGTATAACAAACGGTTTGTATAACGTAAAATCTGTACAATATAAAAAATTCCGGAGATAGGGGAAATTTGCTTAACAGAATCACCTATGAGATGAATCCGTACAACATAAAAATGGTCGCGATTAGGGGTTACTCCGTTTTCAATGCATTCCTATGGGAAATTTCTATAAAGGAAAATTTGCTTAACATAATTTGATTTGGGGTGCATTAATTCCTTTATACAAGGTACCACTGTATATATAAAACTGATGCAACACACCACTGATGGTCTATTGCAATGTCTTTTAAAAAATTCATTTTCATCTTCTCTCTGCCAGGAAGTAGAAGTGTTTATTTTGCCAACACCATAGTTTGCTGATTAAGCCATCTGACAATATTGAAAATTGAAGGAGCCGTACCATATAGGGTCATTTAAGTTTCGAGACACCATATGGATGTGTGTGACTTCCACCCAACCCTAAGCAATCCTATCTAGCCTGGACCAGCTCATTCCATAAAAACCCTATGTAGTTACTTTGAGTCTCCTCAGTTCTCATCCAGCACTCTAACAAACACATCATACTGTTAAAATATTATGAACCAACATTTTTAGTACCTCTCTACAAATGAATAAGCATTTGTGCTATGACGTATGAGCAATACACTTCATGTTTGTTCATATAACTCACAGTGAAGAAGTAGAGTTGTCCATGAAAGCTCACATTAATATATACAGTACCGATCTATAAGGTACTACAATGTTTTTGTCTTCCTTAGTTGTTTCAAATTTTTGTTTTGGTTTCATCTAATATGCTAACACAGACTAACACAGCTACTTCTTCTACAATTATGGGGAAAAACACACATTTCCATTTTATCTTATGGCATGATTTTCCTCTCCCCCCATCTTTTTTTTTGGGGGGGGGGAGAAATAAGTACTCCTTCTAAAACAATGTGGCAAATTTCATCTGGGAAGGAAAAATGAGTAACATACTCTGTAGAAGTAAAGGGTAGCCATGTGGTCCAAGCAAAATAAAATGCAAAAATAGGCAACACCTGCCAAAATCATACAACAGATTAGCTTTCGTAGACCGAACACTTCATACTTTTAGTAAATTTGATCCATCCACTTTTCCCATCAGTAGCCGAAGCAGGCATACAGTCATGAAGCTGAAATGTCAGTTTAAATAACAATATTTAAAGTTAAAGAGGGCTTTTTGTTGTTGAAATTAACCACTGCCTAAGAAAAATATAGATCCAGTTAGAGACCAGTATCAGTCCCAGTACTAGTCAAATATCTTTTGCTGCTTGTGAAAAACAAAATGGCGCCCTTTCCTCTCTAAATGGACACATGGCTGGTATTTGACTATTATTTCAGTTCTAGTTGACAGGAAAAGTATCTTTCACCATACCTGAGGGAAGGAGACTAGGCTAATGGATGCAGAAGGTGCCCCCCATCTCACAGTATCCACAACCTAATGATAAAGCCTACAATACGAGTTAGAACTAATCTACAAGGCCATCTTACAGCCCCTATAAAGACATAGAAAGGTATAAAACAGGGTTGTATATTGGCCCCTTTGTTATTCAACTTTTATATAAATGACTTAGTAACTCAGCTAAATAAACTTGAATATCATCCTTCAAACTGGCAATTTAACGTATTTCTATATTATTATATGTGGATGATGCCGTGCTTCTTTCAAGGACACTAATAGGACTTAAAAGAATTATGTTGATGCTTTCCAAATATTGTCAACAAAACTGATTGGAGATAAACGACGACAAAACAAAGGTTATATCCTTTGCCAATAGACCACAGATAAGGCCAACCCTGAGCATGCAACTTCCCAACCTCTGGGGTGGAAGAGAAACAAATTACCGTGTGGTCCCAGTGTTCAAAAATGTTACCAGTAGCCATGGTCGCTATGGAATTTCAGACTTTTTGAAAGCCAAAGCTATGTGTGCTATATGTCTGGTTCCAATGCACTAAACTAGCCTGCTGTCTTTAGGCATGATGGAAGTTTTAGGTGCATTTGTATGCTCACTTGCTTGTATTCTACTGATCTTTATGGGCAGACATTCACAGGACGTCATGGTTACTCTCATTAGTCAAAGGAGAGAAATCTTCCACTATCTGGTAGAAACAAGCATATTTGCCAACAGCCAATTTCAAATGAATGCAAACCTGGGAATCCACTAATGAGTTTAATGTTTAGCCTGCATAATTATATTATACATCCCCCCAGGGAGTGCTTTAAGTGTTTTGGGGCAAAATATAAGCAGTACATTTTGCTTTTTTGCTTTAACTGCTTGGTAGATGGGAAAGGTGCCAGTTATTTTGCACTTAGCTGTAAGTTAATTGTCTGTTACAGATGTCTGTTATGTTTGTTAAAGGTCTGCATGTCTGTTACAATTGATTCTACTCCCCACCCTTAAAATGGTTATCTTGTATCCATAACTGGCTTCATATGGGCTAGAAACTTGGTTTTGTTTTTTAGCTGACACCATGATTCTCGGGCCCTAAGCTGGGGCACCTAAGTGTGGGGGAACCACAAAGTCTGTGATTTGGGACCATCACATCTATTTGCTGACATTTTATTTGCCCATGGGGGGGGAGGGGGGCCCTTGGTTGGCAAACAGGTGGGATGCTTTCTTGATGAAAACTGCCCTGAGAGCCACCTGGGACTGCTTGTTCATTCCAAACAGGGGCTGCCATCCCTCTCCCTACCCCTACCAACACTGTGACACATCCTGCATTGTGACACATGGGCATGGTGACCGAGTGACCAGGTGGGAGGGGGGCAGACCCCTCATTTCTCTTGATCTTCTGATCTAGAAGGAGAGAAAATGTGAGGCTCCTGAACTCCAATACTATTTTAATGTCGTTTAATTGCTATTCATTATTCCACAGTCTTTTAATTAGTATATAGATTAATGGGTTGTATTTACCATCTTTATTATGTATTTTATTTCTTTCATTTTTATATTGTTGCCTGCCTTGGGACCCCTGTGTGTGTGTGTGTGTGTGTGTGTGTGTGTGTGTGTGTGTGTGTGTGTGTGAGAGAGAGAGAGAGAGAGAGAGAGAGAGAGAGAGAGAGAGAGAGAGAGATGTTTTGAGTTTTGGGGGGCTGAACGAGACTGGGGTTTTTAAAGTTGAGGAAACTTGTCCAATTTCCAGAAAATAGGTGTTAGCCATTGTATTGTGATGAAGAGATTAAGAAGGTTCAATGCAAACAGGGGTAGTAGCAATGAACCTTGATGGGTGTCATTAGCTGTTCTATTGTCTGAACTGATCACTTTTGCTTGTGGCTGAGTGGGAATCATTGAACTTTGACCTTTTGCATTTTGCAGCATTTAGTAGTGGAAGCCAGGCTTTGTTGATTTTTAGACTTTCTTTTTTATTGAAACTGTGCTTGTGTTTATGGATTTCAGTGGCTTCCCTGTGTAGTCTGACATAGTGATTGGTAGTGTTGTCCAGTACCTTTGTGTCCTGGAAGAGGATTTCATGTCCAGTTTGTTTCAGGGTGTGTTCAGCTAGTGCTGATTTTTCTGGTTGTTTTAGTCTGAAGTGTCTTTCATGTTCTTTGATTCTGGTCTAGAATTGCTACCCCTGTTTACCTTGAAACTTCTTAATCTCTTCATCAGAATACGACTAACACCTATTTTCCTGCATAGGACAAGTTTCCTCAACTTTAAAAGCCCCAATCTTACTCACTTTATAACCCAGAGCACAGAGGGAATTCTTAGTTCCCTGAGCTCCTTGCCCCCTGAAGATGCCAGGCACTTAGTCTGGCAAAATGTCAGAAAGAAAAAGTTTCAGAAAAAAAAGGCCAAACAGCCCAAAAAAACACGCAACAACTATCAGATTCTGGCCATGATAGCATTCGAGAAAGAGAGAGAGAGAGAGAGAGAGAGAGAGAGAGAGAGGATGATGATGATGCATATTAGGTACCTTTAAGTCAGTACTTGAGATCCCTTTTGAATAATTATTTAACCAGTTACAGATGGTAGTTGACAGTGATTCTGTTAAGAAAGCCTACAGTTACATGCAGTGCGCTTTTGGGGGCTCAGAGTGGTTCGTGGCCAGAATTCTCAAATTTCTCCGGCTTCTACCCACCTTCATTGCGAACAGGGTAACAAACCCCGTTTCTCTTCCACATCCTGGAGCTTCCTCCTTCTTGTAAAAAGATCCAGCTCGCTTCCTCTGGGGTCAGCATGGAACTCACAGTGGGAAATGGTTCCCACTAGAGATGGGCACGAATCAAAAAAAGGTGTTTTGTTTCGTTTCGTTTCATTAAGGGGTTTGGTTTGTTTCATTTCGTTTTGTGTGAATTTTTGAAAAAAAATTCATTTTGTTGTTTCATTAATTCGTTATTCGTTTTTACCCACTTTTTTCCAAGCACCCACTGCGTGGCCCCTGAGGCCCAGTTGTAGCTGGGAGGAATAAAGAGGGGGAGTGGCGTCAGAGCCACACTGCTCTGGCTGCCTAAGCGCAACCTCCTTATCTGCCCTCCCGATCGGCCCCGCGATAACAGGCCACGGGAAGGAGGCACAAGGGGGTGGCTTTGAAGCTGCACTGCTCTGGCTGCCTAAGCGCAGCCTCCTTATCTCCCCTCCCGATTGGCCCCGCAATAACAGGCCACAGGAGAGAGGCGCAAGGGAGTGGCTTTGAAGCCGCGCTGCTCTGACTGCCTAAACACAGTCTGCTTATATCTCCTCCCGGGGCTGGGCTGAGGCTTGAGCCTGCCACGTCCCTCGATGGCACCGACGAGGTGCGTGCTCCCTCTGTGCAGCTCGGTGCGAAAGGACCTCTGGACCAGCGCCAGGTAGGAGACATCTCTGCCCCCCATTAACGAAACAAACCTAACCGAACCAATTTTTCTCGGTTTGTTTCGTTTCGTGTTAAATTTGCCCCTAGAGTCGTTATTTGTTTTGTTACGTAACAAAACGAATAACGAATGACAAAAAAAATGTTTCATGCCCATCTCTAGTCCCCACATCTAAATCCTAAAATAAATACAGTACACCACCCATATAACTCCAAGAACTACTTGTTTATTAATGTCTAGAAGGAGAGAAAATGTGAGGGTCCTGAATTCCAATACTATTTTAATGTCGTTTTGATTGCTATTCATTATTCCACAATCTTTTAATTAGTATATGGATTATGGGTTGTATTTACCATCTTTAACTTATGTGTTTTTTTTATATTGTCACCTGCCTTGGGCCCCCTGATAGATAGATAGATAGATAGATAGATAGATAGATAGATAGATAGATAGATAGATAGATAGATAGATAGATAGATTTGCCCATGGGAAAGGGTGGGGCACCGTGGTTGGCAAACAGGCAGGATGCTTGTTTGCCAACCATGCCAAACAGGGGCTGCCATCCCTTTCCTTACCCCCACCAGCATTGTGACACAATGGCATGGTTACTTTAGTGACCACATGGGAGGGGCCAGACCCCTCATTTCTCTTGATCTTCTGATCTAGAAGGAGAGAAAATGTGAGGCTCCTGAACTCTAATACTATTTTTAATGTCATTTGATTGCTATTCATTATTCTACAGTCTTTTAGTTAGTATATAGATTAATGGGTTATATTTACCATATTTAACTTATTATGTTTTTTTTATATTGTCACCTGCCTTGGGCCCCCTGATAGATAGATAGATAGATAGATAGATAGATAGATAGATAGATAGATAGATAGATAGATAGATAGATAGATAGATAGATAGATAGATAGATAGATAGATAGATAGATAGATAGATGTGAGTTTTTCAGGGCTGAGTGAGATAGGGGTTTTTAAAGTTAAGGAAACTTGTCCTATTTCCAGAAAATAGGTGTTAGCCATTGTATTGTGATGAAGAGATTAAGAAGGTTCAATGCAAACAGGGGTAGTAGCAATGATCCTTGATGGGTGTCATTAGCTGTTCTATTGTGTGAACTGATCACTTTTGCTTGTGGCTGGGAGGGAATCATTGAACTTTGACCTTTTGCAGTTTGCAGCATTTAGTAGTGGAAGCCAGGTTTTGTTGATTTTTAGACTTTCTTCTTTTTTTATTGAAACTGTGCTTGTGTTTATGGATTTCATTGGCTTCCCTGTGTAGTTTGACATAGTGATTGGTAGTGTTGTCCAGTACCTCTGTGTCCTGGAAGACGATTTCATGTCCACTTTGTTTCAGGTTGTGTTCAGCTACTGCTGATTTTTCTGGTTGTTTTAGTCTGCAGTGTCTTTCATGTTCTTTGATTCTGGTCTGGAATTGCTACCCCTGTTTGCACTGAATCTTCTTAATCTCTTCATCAGAATACAGTGACTGACACCTATTTTCCTGCATAGGACACGTTTCCTCAACTTTAAAAGTCCCAATCTCATTCACTTGATAACTCAGAGCTCAGAGGGAATTCTTAGTTCCCTGAGCTCCTTGCCCTCTGAAGATGCCAGCCACAGAGTCTGGCGAAATGTCAGAAAGAAAAAGTTTCAGAAAAAATGCCAAGCAGGGGCTGCCATCCCTCTCCCTTTGTGACACGTTGGCATGGTTACTTAGTGACCACATGGGAGGGGACCAGACCCCCCATTTCTCTTGATCTTCTGTTCTAGAAGGAGAGAAAATGTGAGGCTCCTGAACTCCAAGGCTATATTTAATGTTGTTTGATTGGTATTCATTATTCCACAGTCTTTGGAATAGTATTTAGATTAATGGGTTGTATTTACCATCTTTAACATGCATTTTTTTATATTGTCACCTGCCTTGGCCCCTCTGATAGATAGATAGATAGATAGATAGATAGATAGATAGATAGATAGATAGATAGATAGAAGAGAGAGAGAGAGAGAGAGAGAGAGAGAGAGAGATGTTGTGAGTTTTTCAGGGCTGAGTGAGATAGGGGTTTTTTAAGTTGAGGAAACTTGTCCTATGCAAGAAAATAGGTGTTAGCCCTTGTATGGGGGAAGCAAGCTGGATTCCCTTTCTAAAGAGAAGGAAGGCCGAGGAGGTGAAAGATAAATGGGACTTTCCAGATATTTTCTTCCCTCTCACCGATGGACCGCCTTCTCCTTTTCCTTTCTAGGTTCTCAAAGCTGAGAAAGTTTTTCAAAAGTGGTAAGGCAGCCGAGGAGCCTGGCCGTGGCCGTGGCCGCGGCTGGCGCAACTGGCGGCT
Organism: Phrynocephalus guinanensis; assembly: GCA_037367245.1. Lineage (NCBI taxonomy): Eukaryota > Metazoa > Chordata > Lepidosauria > Squamata > Agamidae > Phrynocephalus > Phrynocephalus guinanensis. The sequence goes on along the minus strand of CM074745.1, from coordinate 9,991,468 downwards.
GCCTTGCTGCAAAAACAGGGTGCACCCTGTCGTAGACAGTGTCGCCAGAGTCATCCAGGTCCTCCCCCCTGCAGCCGTGGATTCGGCTGCAAGAGGGGAGCGCATGTCTACAGGTAGGTCCTGGATGCAATGAGGGGTGGCTGAGGTGTGTGTGTGTGTGTGTGTGCTAGCTGGACCACCCCTGAGACTCACGACAATCTCGGGATCTCTCCTTAGGAACATCTAAATCGTCAGCAACAACAAGGCGTAGTTTGGCGACCCTGGGGCAAGCTGTTGAACCACCTACCTGCCCCGAGAGCCTGGCAACCGAAGTCCTCACGAGGCGATCGCTGGCATCCTTAGGGCACTCCTTAGGAGAAAACATCTGCCCGGAGGATGCCGCTGAACTTTTGGAGACCATCGTACCCCAGGAAGGGCTGGCTAAGCAGGTATGGCCATCTGGGGAGCCCCCCTCCATGCCGGGGGTGCAGGGGGGGACACACAATGCCCTCTCCCAGGCTTCTGCTCTCCCCCAGAGGCTGTGTAGGATCCATCCCTGCCCATGTCCGCAGAGACCCTCTTAGCCAGGTTCTCCTCTTCCTTCCAGGATGGTCCGAGTGAGGAAGCACAGTGTGGTTTCCTCAGTATGATATTGACTGCCTGCCTCAAAGCCATTGTGAAGGGGGAGGATGTCCTTGACCTTCCGCAAAGCAAGGCTGACCTTGTTGCGGAAGTGGTGGTGAGTGTCAGGGTGTTTGCCACGCGGGTGGCAGAGGATGGCCAATGGGGTGGTGGTGGTCGAGGCTGACCTTTGTGGGAGTGACCCTCCCCCTTCTCTTTTGACCTCATTTAGGCAATCCTGGAGCAGGTGGTGGCAGACCACACCCCAGGGAACATACTGCCCTGTGCCCTGGTGGCACTCCACCACCTGAGGTAGGCCTCATTGGGGGTGGGAGGCAGGAAAGGGGAGGAAGGGGTAGCACAGGCAAAGGGGTGTCATCTGGACAAGCAGTGGGGCAGATGCTGGGAGGGGGGGTCATAGGAGGAGCTGGTGAGGGCCACAATCAAAGCATGGCTGAAACAGAGGAAAAGAAGAGAATGCATGTGAAGGGACTGGAGTGCAGTGGGGAGGCAGTGGCAGGGGGTAGTCTCAAACCCCAGCCCCCTTCCCCTCCTCAGTGAGGTCCTATGAGGAGCCCCCCTTCCCCTCCCCTAGAGCCCACCCTCCATCTTCTGACTCTCCTCTCCTCTTCGTAGCAAAATGAAGCCGAGGACCCCGTGGGAGCTGGAGGACCGTTTTTTGAACTTGGCCCTCCATGCGGTGCTCCGCTTGGAGGAGCCATGTTTTGACTATGTGGGACAGGTGGGTCCTTGAGCAGGGTTCTGGGGAGACCCTTGGTTGCCTCACAAATCCCCACCCCTCCCCGCCATGGATGGGCTGTCTGGGTCAGCCTCCCCTCTGTCTGTGCTCTCTTGCAGTCCTTATACCGGAGCAGCCACCAGACACTGGAGGTTCTCCTTCTGGGGCTGCTGCAAGAGGACTCCAGCAGTGAACATCTTTTTGCCATCTTGGACGTAAGTCATTGGCATCTTTGTCGTTCTGCTCTGAGAGCTTTTTCCCAAGAGAGTCCTACTCAGTCTGGCTCCTTGGAAGTCCAGACCATTCTTAGGTGTTCTGCTCTCTGGGATGACAGAGCCCATGGGTCCTGCCCCTCCTCTGTAGGGCGTCCTTTCAGGTCTTCATGTCCCTTCAGTCCACCTCTTTCCTCAAGGATCAGCCAGCCCAATCCCCTCCATCTTTCCTTGCGGGTCTTAGTTTCGAGGTCTCCTGGCCATCCTTGTTGGCCTCCTTGGAGCTTGTTCCGGCTTCCCTGCATCCTTTGTAAAGAGGGAGGGGAGGCTAACTTGTGCTGAGGAGAGGAGACCCATACTTCCTCGGATGGGTCTATGGGTCTTCTCTCCATGCATCCCAAAATAGCATTGGCCTGAGCTGTGTTTGGGTTCCCCTCACCCCACCCCTCCTTGGGTGCAGAGTGCTTTGGACCGACCCATTTTCAGTTGCATTCTCCGGCTTCTCAGAGGAGCAAAGTGGCCTGTTTCTCTTTTTGGGCACACACCTTTCTCTTTCCCTCTGAGCTTGGGTCTCCCTGCCCCTTCCCATCCATTTGCCCCCCCCCCCAGGCCTTGCCACAGAGGCCACGTGGCTGCCCTGGAAAGCGCTTGCCCCAGGACAGGTTCCTGAGCTGCTCTCCCTCATCTTCCCGCAGCACCTACAGACTGGGCTCCGTTCCCAGGAAGACAGGGAGCGCATTTGGGCATCAGGAAAGATCACTGGGCTACTCAGGCGTGCCGCCCTCCTGAGGGAATATAACGTGAGTCCCCAACGGATTGGTCTCCTGGGGTGGAGGACGGGCGACCTACAGCACGCATTCCTAGGTCTGCAGAAAGTCATCAAAGGAAGGGCAGCCGGATGTGAAAAACTCAGTGTCCTTCAAAAGATTCCTCCCCGCTTTCTTCCCACCAGATCATGGGCGAAGGCCTCGGCCGATATGTGGCGGAGCTTGGGGTCCTCCTCATGGACCCCAAAAGGCAAGTGGTCCGTCATGCCCGTGAAGGCATCTATCGCCTCTATGAATTGGCCCTGCAGCAGAGAGGTAAGTTTGGAAGGGACGAAGACCTCCTCTAAGTCCTTGAGGGGGGGAAGGGCTGCCTTTCCTCCGAGGCACCCCCTCCGTATTCCCTGGGCAGGGAGGAAACTGCACAGGAAGGGATACTTCCTTTCATTAGGGAGACCCCCCCCCCAGACCACCACCGCCACTCAGGGTTCCCGGGGTAGCCAATCTCCACCCCTCCAAGCCACACTTTGTGGGGCTGAAGCTTTGTCCTTTTCCTGACAGGAATTGATATCCGGGATGTAGAAAGCCTGTGGCTTCAAGATCCCACCCTGGATTGGGAGATGGCCTGCTATCTCAACACAGTGCGGATGGCCAAGGTATGGAGGCCGCCCGGGCTGGTTCCGGGGTTGCCTTTCTTTCTACCGAGACGGGCAGGTGCCTGGAGGTGCAGGAGGTCTCCCCTGCCTTTGGTTTTGTCCTTTCTTTAGTCATAGGTGAGGAGGGAGGAGGCGAGGGAGGGAGCGGATGAGTCCCTTGGCCATGGATGGGGTCTTCCTGAGGATGAGAAATAGGCCCGTCCATGTGTAGTTTAACCAACCTCTCTCACATACACACTCTCTCTCTTCCTTCCTTCCTTCCTTCCTTCCTTCCTTCCTTCCTTCCTTCCTTCCTTCCTTCCTTCCTTCCTTCCAGAAACTGGATGACATATTATCAGCGGAGCAAAGACTGGCCTTCCTTAAAACGACACTCCAAGCTGTCATGGACCCAGTTCCCTACATATCCCAACCCGCGCTGTTCCTCCTCTACTCTTTCCTCGGATTGGGGAAAGAGCTCCTGGGGATGGACGTGAGTTTCAGGCTGTCCTTTTTGTTGGGGGGCGGGGAAGGAAGGAGGTGGGGAGGGAGGCTTCTGAAGGTGAGCTTGGGTTTCCGTCTCCACAGGCGCAGGGGACTGAGGCAAAGGTAGAACGTCACCTCCGGAGGTTCCGGGAATGTGGCAAGCAGCCAATTGAGCTGCGCTGTCTCCTGGCTGAGAAAGGTAGGCAGTGCCCTTGAGAAACCTGTGCTGGGGAGACAAGGGTCCGGGGACACCGGCCCTGGCAGGGGGAAAAGTCGGGGTCCCCCTCTTCTCACAAAAGTCTCTCTCTCTCTCTCTCTCTTCTCCATGCAGATGAAGTGCTGTTAGATGATCTGGAGGAAGAGGAAGAGACCGAGGAGGAGGAGGAGGAGGAGGAGGCACAGGGGTGAAGATGGTCTGGAAAAACGCACACAAATGGACCATCGGTGCCGCCATGGACCATCACAGCCTCTCACACCAGGCGCCACCCAAAAAAGACAAAGGGACCATCGGGGGCAGTTATTGGCGTAAGGTGGTGTCGCTCGAAGGCAGGAATGGAGGCAGACCATCCCAAGGCAGCCTGCCACCCCAACAGGGCCAACTGCTCGCTGCTAGGGGGGAAAAAATTAAAAGGGCCGGAGCCCAGCAGATGGCACTATGGGGGATTTTTTTTAAAAAAAATCACTGACCAGCCCCAGGGCAAGCTGGCAGGTGCTAGGGGAATAAATATAATAGAAATTTTTAAAAGAACCGAAGGCCAGCTAATGGGCGCTATGGGGGCGAATTTAAAAAAAAAAAAGCCAACCAGCCCCATTTGGTCATTGCTAGGAACGAAATAAAAAAGCGCTGACCAGCCCCAGAGCCAGCTCATCGGCATTAGAAAAACAAACTAAAAATTTTAAAAAGGCTGAACGCCAGCTGATGAATGAATGAATCTTTATTTACGGTTGTTAACCAAGACAGGAAATACCAAATATCAATTTGCCACAATAAAACGATTTGCCAGAAGAAAACATTAAATTTGCCAGAATAAAACACCTTAAAAACATTTTAAAAACATTGTAAAACTTTTGATAAAAGCCACAAAATAGAAACAGGACTGTTATAAAAATAGTCAATATCAGAAGGGTAGATAATGTAATATATCAAAGATCAGGCCAACATCAAACCGCAGAGTGGAGACCACACTCCATATGGTGATCAGGAGCTAGAATTACTGGCAGTCATAAGCCTATGTACAACTACTGCAGCAGTGCAAAATCTGGCAACACAATTTGAAATCTGCTGGGACCTGTCAGAGAGAAGTAACTTTGCATAGAATTTGGCAGGTCTCCCAGGAAATTTCTCGATAACAGGTTGAATAAGTTCCTTACGTAAGTCACGGTAGAAGGAACAGTAAAGAAGGACATGGGTGACTGTTTCTACTTGGTTCATTTTGCATGGGCACAAGCAATTTGAGAGGGGGGTATTTTGAAATTTCCCATCCAAAAGCTTGGAAGGGAGAGCGTTCAATCTGGCTAAAGTAAAAGCTCTTGTAATCTTTGGAGGCATTAAACCAGTCAGGTATGGGGATATAGTAAATTTGTTGTAAGTGACTAGACTGTGATTACCCAGAAGGCTCACATGATCTTGGAATTATATATCCCAAATCCTTTGTCTAACTACAGCTTTGGCATTAGCATAGCCCATCGCTGTTAAGATACATTTAGAGAAGCCAATTTGCTGTATTTCTTTGGCTACAAGCTGTTTCCATTTGGACTGGAAAGAATCAATTAGTACCAAGGGGGCCAACCCTTCTGTAAGGAATATAAGTTTTAGCCAATAGTTAATCATAAGGGCTTTGGCCCGTGCTCTTATGGACACTAGACCAGCCTCCAAACGAAGGGCTACATTTGATGTACATGGAGGTACAGCCAGAATTGATCTCAGAAATTTAGTCTGTGCTACTTCTAAGGAATATAAGTTTGTACCTGCGAAAATTTGGGAACCATACAACATTTGGGAAATAACCTTGCCCTTGAAAACCTGGATAGCAGAAGATACTTGTCGCCCTCCTTTAGAATAAAAGAATCTGGTTATTGCTGCAGCACTCTTCTGGGCATTCAATGATGCATGTTTTAGTTGAGCGACCCAGGAGCCTGTAGAACTTAAAATTATGCCCAGGTATTTGAAGCATGAAACCTGCTCTATGGGGTGGTTATTTATAACCCATTTGTGTTTGTTTCTTCTTCTACTAGTAATACGTACTTTGGTTTTTGAGTAGTTTATTACTAGTTGCTCATGATTGCAATAGCTGGAGAAGGCCCTCAAAAACCTTCTCAGGCCAACACAAGTTAAAGACAATAAAACTACATCATCCGCGAACAGTAACATGGAAAGGGGTCGTGAAAATAGCTTGGGGGGATGAAATTCTGGTTTCGAGAGATTGCTCACAATACCATTTATGTAGAAGTTAAACAAGGTTGGAGCGAGCACACAACCCTGTTTTACCCCATTATGAGCTGGAATTAAGTTGGACAACACTCCTGCTGGATTACAGAGAACTCGTAGACTTGAGTTTTCATAGAGACGTTGCATTAACAGGAGAAGTCTCCTGTCTATGTTTGTCTCTTCAAACTTTGCCCAAAGTTTGTGCCTTGGAATGCGATCAAAAGCCTGTTTAAAGTCAACAAAGGCTGCGTACAGGGCGCCACCTTTAGGGGAGCTATATTTATGAGAAAGGTGGTGGAGAATAAGTCCCTGGTCCAAGGTAGATCTTCCCAATCTAAATCCAGCTTGCTCCTCTGCCAACAAGTTCTCTACTTGCAGCCAGTCTGTTAGTTTACTCAATAAATGGCTGGCATATAACTTACTAACAGTGCTAAGTAGGCTTATTGGCCGGTAGTTATCTGGGTTCCCCCTATGGCCCTTTTTAAATAATGGAACAATAATTGCAAGACCCCAGTCCTCTGGAATACAAGTGGTGTAGTTGATCCAGGAGAACAGGGATGCCAGTACTGGGGCCCACCGATCAGAGTTTGATTTTAAAAAATCTGCTGAAATATAATCCATCCTGGGGGCTTTACCAGCTTTCAATTTGCAAATCAGGGCAGAGATTTCTGCAGGGGAGACTGGAGACCAGTCTGGTAGATTTTTATCACTTACTGGTGGACTTTGGGCACAGGCAGGGTGTATGGAATAGATATTCTGAAAGTGCTCCTCCCAAGCACTAGGCAAAATGTGGGAAACAATCCGAAGGGAATGTTCCCGCATTTCACCTGCCACTATCCTCCAGAAAGTGGCTGAGTCTTTGAGGATAGTTGCCGTTGTCAAACGTTGCCAGGTCTCTCTCTGGGCTTGAATTTTTTTTTTTTTGATTAGGGCTTTGTAATTTCTCTTCAGAATGAACCAATCGGGAGGAATCCTGGCTAAGTTCTGTTCACGATACAGTCTGAGTTTGGCCATCAGCTCTTTTTTTGCCATTTTGCATTCAAGATCAAACCACATTTTCCCCCCACTAGTGTGCGAAAAGTGTGGGTTTGTATTATTATATTTTAGATGTGGCTGGAGATGCTGGACCAAATCCTTGTAAGTATCCAGAGCAATTGAGCTAGAATCCGTGGTTATGATCAATGTACCGAGATGGGAAAGGGGATCTGAGAAAAGTAGTTGTCTCATGGAAACATCAAATTCGGTAGTCCACTTGGCCCGGGCAGCTCTAATTTCAGATGAGGGTGGGAATGTCATTTCTTTGTCTGCAAACACGTTGCTGGCACCAAGATTGAGTATGGTGGACAAAGGAAAGTGGTCACTTTCAGAGCGACATTCGACCCTAAAATCAGTAATTAAATTCCTCAAATCCTTTGAGACCACGATATAATCTATAGTGGATGCACCTGCCAGTGAGGTAAAAGTAAATTCTCCAGGTGTATCTCCTTCCATGTTCCCATTTAAAAGTATCAAGTCCAAATTGTTGACCATTTCCATGAGACAAAGACCTCCATAGTTACAGCCTCGATCCTTTGATTGTCTGTAGGAACACCAGGGGGAGGATGCGTCCGGAGGCAACATGTTGTACTTTGCAAATAGTACCTCGTCATTTTCTCCAGTTCTGGCGTTAAAATCTCCTGCTATCATTAGAGAAGCACTTGGGAATAATGATAACAAGTTATCTATATAAGCAACTAGTTTAGCCCATTGGTCTTTACATTCTGTACGAGACTGAAGAGGAGGTAGATATACATCAATGATTAATAAAAGATGGGAGGTGAATGTCAAAACAGTTGCAAGGGCTAGATTGCAAGAGGGTTGAAGTTTTTGAACAGATGCTTTGAGGTCTGTTGATACCAGAATGGCCATGCCTGCTTTTTTCCGCCCACCTCTTTCACTGGAGGCCGCTTTTAGAGTGTGGGTTGTGTAACCATCTAAAATCGGGTCCTCTTGAGTCCATGTCTCTTGAAGTAACAAGATATCAAATAAGGTTAAGTAATCAGTAAAGGCTGTGTCCCAAATTTTAGTTGACCACCCCGCTGTATTCCAGGAAAGAATCTTGATGGACGATTTCCTGTTATGGTTCCTACCATATTTACATTGTTGCTTTTGTAAGGGGTTGGACTGGTCTTTAGCAATGAATGACGAAACTTGATTGAAGAAAACTGGTACACTGCTCTGATGGAAGGGGATTAGAGTTATATAGTATGGTTGGTACCACCCTTGTTGACCCCAGAAATCTGTAGTTTCGCAACCTCCCCATCTCCAGTATGTGTAGGTCTATGACACTTCTGGGAGGGCCCAGTATCCCCAAGTCAGACCAAGTTATATTGGGCTAGATCATTTCTCACAGACTGGATCCTATGGTTTCTCCAATTTGGGTACTCTTCGGAGTTCCAGTGGTCTAACTGCATACGATTTGTTAGAGGTCTCCTCTCCGATACTGGCCCTCTAAATTTTCTTCTTTTATTCCTGGAGTGGATGCTCCTGTCTCTGATGAGCACAGGGATAGGCATGGCCATAGAAGGAATGGGGAGCCCAGATATTTGGATCATAGACTGGTTTGTTGGATGTTTATTTTGAAAGTTCTGGGGGCGCTGAGCATCTGTTTGGGTCTCCATGGTAAAGGGGCGTATACCCTGTTCAGGAGCACTGTTAACAGCTATTTTGTTGGTACTGTTAAGACAGCTGTTTAAGGTGTTGTTTTGAGCTGCCATAGATTTAGCTCTTTGCTGCCCTTTTCTTTGGTTGTTGTTGGGTTGCAAATTTTCCGAATGCAGATTTCCCCCAATCTGCTTTTCCCTTGGGCTGATAGTCATGGAGTCTAACAGTTTGAATAGGGGCTTGAAATTCAAACCTCTTGCATTCTTGGTGTTGTTCTTAGAAGCCCCTTTTTTCTTTTGAATTTTATGGGTGGCCTTTCTCTTTGGAATTTTTTTTAGCGGGTGAGGTTCTTCTGGGGGTAATAGTATTTTTTGCTTTGCTGCTTAAAGGGACCAGTGATGGGAGAACAGCCTCGACAGTTCTGGAGATTTCTGAGGCTAGTACAGCAGTTGACAGTTCTTGATTAGGTGTATTTCTGTCCACATTCACTGGGGTTGTAGTAGCAGAAGTTTTTGAGCTACCCAAAGGAGGGCCCACACACAAAAGTAGTTCTTCTAAAGACAAACTGTTTATTTTATCTATGGTGTTAGGGGATAGATTATAATAATCCATATTGCCTACATCCTGTGAGGAGTTGTCATTTTTGTTTTGCCTTGATGGTCCAGTAGAATTCACTGCTTCTTTCAAAGACCTCTGCATATCATACATAAGCTGTTTAATTTCTTGAAGTGTATCTCTGATTTCAACCAGGCAAGCCTGGGTTTGACAGTTCCCCCCTACCTTTGCTGAATTTGTTTTGCTATGATGTGCTAAAATGCTTGAGGAGGAAGCTGTTGGACTGGTAGTGGTGGACAGAGGAGGAGCACAGCCTGCTGCCACTGGTATAGTATAATTGGATGTAGGTAAATTGGGTATTCCAACACTTGAAGATTCATGATGTGGATTGCTGCACTGTGATTGGTTGGTTGCCACAGGGTTCATTGCCAGGTGCTGTGAGGGTTCACGGTACAACTTGGGAGGATCTCTGTCACAGACGAGACGGTCAAACTCGTGGTCTTCAATAAAAGGATTTTTATTACTCACAGATGAAACGTCTCTGTGGGAATTCTTATCTTCATTACCGGACAACTTTGAACACAACTTATTAACATCGTCAAACATAACGGGTTCCATGAAACTGGACTCGAACGGATTAGTTGAGGTATTCAGCTCTCCTAGGGAAAAGGGGGAGTTGCCTTTTCTTGGCCGGGACAGGGAGTGCCACAGCAAGGATGTCTCGTCCACTGTGGCATGGGCTTTGTCTCGCGTTCCCTCCTCCATCCTCGTTGGAACCTGGGGGAGTTCTCGGGCCACTTTAATGGTCTAACTGTGACCGCCCAAGTGATCTCTTCATTCCCTCCCCGAGGGATCAGCCCCGTCCTCTCCTTTATCCGGTTTTCCAGTGTCTGAGTCCCAACGGTCACTGCCTGGCCTTTACAACTGTCAGTCTCCTCCTTAACCCCGTGCGTGCCAAACCCCTCATGCTCCTCCCACTCATCATTCAGGTCCTCTATAGCCCATAGCACAGCTGGCCCTTCCGCTCCGCGCGCACCCCCGCCTTCCTCAAGGACTATTTCCCTTATTCCCTGTACGGGCAAGTTCTGGTCCCTTTTGTCTCCCGCGACTTTGTCATCCTTCTTCTCATCGTCTGTCACCCCAGACGGCACACCTCTCATTTGTATAGACGCCTTCTCCTCTGCCTCACCCCCCCCTTCAAGTGGGCCATCTGGTCCTCTCTTTGTTGAGTCAAGGTTCCCTGTCGGGAGAAATAATCGGCATTCAGGTGATCGCGTCCCTTTTTGTATTTGATATCAAAGGAGAAAGGTTGCAAACTTAAATACCATCGTGTTAATCTAGGACTGACATCTTTCATGCGGTTCAACCAGGTTAATGGGGCGTGGTCTGTGACAAGGGTAAAAGGTGCCCCTAACAAATAGTATTTCAACGATGACATTGCCCATTTAACTGCTAAGGCCTCTTTTTCTATCGTGGAGTATTTCTGTTCTCTATTTAATAATTTCCTGCTAAGGAACAATATTGGATGTTCTGCCTCCCCGCGTTATTGGGACAACACTGCTCCTATACCCCTGTCTGAGGCGTCCGTCTGCAAGATAAACGGTTTTGAGAAATCTGGTGTTATCCTGACCGGGTATGAACAGAGTTTGTTTTTGAGTTGTTCAAATGCCTCCTGTTTGGCCGTGGACCATCTAACAATTCGTGGCAGATTTTTTTCGTGTGAGATCTGTCAGTGGGGCTGCGATACTCGCGAAATTCGGTATGAAATGACGGTAGTATCCTGCTAACCCCAAGAACTGTTGGACTTCCTTTTTTGTGCGAGGTCTGGACCAGTCAGTGACTTTAGTCACTTTATCTTGCATTGGATGTATTTTGCCCTGTCCTACCTGGAAGCCTAAAAACTTCACTTCTGTTTTTGAGCTATTTTGCACTTTGTGGGATTAGCTTTCAAGTTAGCCTTCCTTAATTCTGATAACACGGCCCTTAAATGGTTGAGATGTTCATCCCAGGTTTTGCTAAAGATAATAACATCGTCGATATAAGCTACGGCAAAATCTCGGACAGGATAAAGAACCTTGTCCATGAGCCTTTGGAAGGTGGCCGAAGCACCGTGGAGGCCAAAAGGCATTTTTGTAAAATGATAGAGGCCGATAGGGGTTCCAAATGCAGTTTTTTCTCTGTCCTTGGGTTTTAATGGGATCTGCCAATATCCTTTTGTAAGGTCTATGGAGCTAAGATATGCAGATTCTCCCAACTTATCTAACAGGTCATCTACGCGTAGCATGGGATAGGCGTCGAATTTTGATACCGAGTTTAGCTTTCTAAAATCTACACAAAATCTAACTGTGCCATCCGGCTTGGGGACTACCACTGGGTAGCTCCTCCACGGGCTATTCGATGGCTCGATAACTCCTAATTCTAGCATCTTTTTTACTTCTTCTTCAGTGACCGGGATCAAGTGTCTCGGCCATTTCCTACCGTGATCTCTCGCTATCGTATTTTGTAATGTTTGTATGTGGTGGACACAATAATTTGTAGTCCCTGGTGTGTTGGAGAATGTGTCTGCGTATTCCTTTTCTAACTCTGCTATTTGGGTTTTTTGTTTTTCTGTTAATTGCTGACATATTTGAACATGAGAGTCTGTCGCTGATACATCATCCCAACCTGATCCTAATTCATCCTCCACAGTTTGTGCTAGCAAAATTTCCCTCTCATGCCACTCTTTTAGTAAGTTGACATGATATATGCCTTTGCCTTTCGGTTTATCTGGCATGTCAATCTCATAATCGACCTCGTTTTATTTTTTGGTGACTTTATATGGACCCTGCCATCTGGATAATAATTTACTTCCTTCTAAAGGTAGGAGGAGAAGGACTTTTTGTCCTACTGTGAACTGTCTATTTCTTACTCTCTTGTTATACCGGCGTTGTTGACCTGTCTGAGCTTGCTGTAAATTCTTTTTCACTAAGTCCTGAACTTTTATCAGATGATCCCTCATTTCCGTCACTTGTTTTACTGAAGATTTTGCCTCATCATTCCCTGTCTCCCAAGTTTCTTTAATGAGATCTAGTATTCCTCGTGGCGTTCTACCATAAAGTAACTCGAATGGTGAGAAGCCCGTTGAAGATTGTGGTACCTCTCTAATTGCGAACATTAAGGGATCTAATAAGACATGCCAATTCCGTGGGTTGTCTAAACTTATTTTCCTAAGCATTCCCTTTAAGGTTTTGTTAAACCTCTCTACTAGTCCATTTGCCTGTGGGTGGTATACTGTAGTTTTTAAAGGTTTCACCTCGAGTAGTTTCCACATTTATTTAAATGTCGTGCTCATAAAATTGCTGCTTTGATCTGTTAAGACCTCTTTGGGGAATCCTAGTCTCGAAAATACTTTGAGTAACTCCTGTGCTAATATTTTTGCGGAAGTGGCCCGAAGAGGCACTGCTTCCGGATAACGGGTCGCATAATCGATAATTACTAGAATGTATAAATGTCCCCCAGCAGATTTAGGGAGGGGTCCAATCAAATCTAGTGCTATTCTTTCAAAGGGTTGGTCTATTATAGGCATAGGAACCAAATGTGCCCCTGGTGGTGGCTTATTTTGAGTTAATTGACATTTTCTACAAGACTTACAAAATTTTTGTATGTCTAAGAGCATCTTTGGCCACCAAAACCGTTGTTCTATTCTTTTGGACATTTTTTGTAAAGCTAAGTGGCCAGCTATTGGAATATCATGTGCCAATCGCATGATTTCTCTATTAATTTTTCCATCCCAAGGGCATCTACATAATACATCAGTCCATCTTTTTCTATAAACCCTGGATGTGTCTCGTTTTTACAATACATCTCAGCAATTTTCTTTTTCACCCATTCTAAGGTCCCATCGTTTTGTTGCATGAATCTCACCCTCTCGCGATTGGCTGTAGTCATCTCTTCGCGCACTGCACGGGTCTCCTGGTCGTCCTCTCCCCACAGTCCTTCCTGTGCATGCAATAAACTGTTAATATCAGGCCAGTCCCTTCCTATCAACATCTCATGTGCTAAGTTAGGGACGACCCCCATATTCATAACATGTGATATCCCATTAATTTTAACATTTGCTTGTGCAGTTCCATATGGTTTTGAGTCTCCATGAATACATCTTATATTAACAACATTGTTCGTCTGATTTTCTGGCATATCTCTGACCAAAGTTTTCGCACACCCCGTATCAATGAAAGCTTTTAACCTTTTCCCATTTACCCACGCCATTATCTCCCACTGAGACATTGATGAAAGAGGCCGTGGTCTTTCCTGACCCGACCCACCCCACGCGCAGTCAGTTTTTTTTACAGTCTTGTATAAAATGTTGCGGGGATCCGCATCCGTAACATACTGGTTTTGTGCCTATGGCCCGTGCTTGGAAAGTAGCCCTCGTGAGTCCTCTTTGTCCTCTTTGCATCATTTTTTCGCTTGCTCCATGCGCCTCTTTCGCTCCGTTTTGTCCGCCAGACGCCATCTTCGTCTGTGGTCTCGCGATATCTGGATACCTCTCGGTCGACTTGTTCTCGTGCGACGAGATCTTGTCCGTTGCCGTCTCGCGGAAATGACTTTTCTCTCTTTTTTTTTAAAATAAATTTTTATTGGATTTTTAAGGGGGGGGCAAAGGGAAGGAGTAAGGGTAAGAGGAAAAAAAAAGGGGGGGAATACAGTTTTTTAAGACTTACATTGAGTATATCAAGCAAAATAGAAATAATAATTAGACATGTTGCTAAAATTGCCAGATGTTATCACAATACTAATAAATTTGTTACTTCTTGCCATCTTTCCCGAAAAATCTCGTCGTAGTCTCCCTTTAGATAACCAGAGAGTTTATCAATTTCGATACATTCTCTTATCTTTCCATGAAGATCCTTCTCTGTTGGCGTGATTGGTTGTTTCCAAAGTTTCGCGTACAATATTCTTGCAGCAACAATTACATGATGAAGTACATATCTCTGATCATAGGAAATATTTATATCTACTATATTTAACAGAAATAGTTCTGGTCTAAACTCTATTTTAATTTTCAAAGATCTTTCTAAGAAAAGTTTTACCATGTTCCAATACGCCTTAGCTTCTTTACAAGTCCACCACATATGATAAAAGGTTCCACAGTCATAATTACATTTCCAACATTTAGGTGAACAATTGTACATCTTGGATAAACGATGAGGCGCAAAATGCCATCTATAAAACATCTTATAACAATTTTCCTTGAACGAAATAGATTTAAAGATTTTAACTGTGTTCCACAGAGAGTCCCAGTTATTTAAATGAATAGTATAGCCTAAGTTTTCTGCCCATCTTATCATACAGTCTTTAACTAGTGTATCAATCATTTTTTCATTTAACAATATGCTATAGAATTTACTAAGAAGCTTGGAGTCACCAGAAGAAAGTATTTTATCAAATGAGGTATCAGTAGTCATAAAACCTCACTCTTTGGAAAGCTCTTTGAAGTGTGAATGTATTTGTTGATATTTCCACCAATCCAGATTATAACCTTCTGATACTAATTTCCCTAATGGTTTCAATGAGAAGTCATCATTCAGAAGGTGTCTGTAAGTTATAACATTTGAGATTCCACTTGCCTGGGAGCTGTAAATTGCTCCCAGTGGGGATAGCCACATAGGTGCTTTGAAATAAAATTGTTTTTTGATCATTAGCCATATTTTAACTAAGGCATTCCTTATCCAGTGCTTTTTAAAGAGGGTAGGTAAATTTCCCCTATGCCACAAATAGTGATGCCAGCCCTTATCAAGACCATAACTCTCAAGCTGCAATATTCTTTTATTTGTCATCAAGATCCAATCCTTAATCCAAGTCAAGGCGGCAGCCTTGTAGTATAGTACCAAATTAGGAAGGGCAAAACCACCAAATTTGGTTCTATCCTGCAAATAAATATTTTTAATCCTTGCTTTTTTCTTTTGCCATATAAATATACGTATACTTTTTTCCAGATCTGAAATAATCTTAAAGTTTGGCAATATAGGCAGAGATTGAAACAAAAAAAGTAGTTTAGGTAAGACATTCATTTTAACTGCAGCGATTCTGCCCATTAAGGATAGCTGAAGTCTTGACCAAGTTTCGAGGTCAGCTTTGATTGTTTTTTATAACGTTGACATAATTGTCTTTGAATAAAGAGTTACATCGGTTGGATATAGTAATACCCAAGTATTTTACCCTATTTGAATGTTGAAAACCAGATTGATTTACCAGTTTTTGAATCATGGATGGAGTCATATTTTTAGTTAGAACCAATGTTTTTTCTCTATTCACCTTTAATCCAGAGATTTTAGAATATGTCTCCAGAGTCTTTAGAAGTTCTCCGGAGGATGTCTGAGGGTTCTCCATGATAACCATCAGGTCATCTGCAAAGGCTTGTACCTTGTAAACTTCTCCCTTGTTTTGTAGGCCTTGAATGTCAGGGTTTTCCCTTATAACATGAAGAAGAACTTCCAGAGTAGTTATAAACAAAAGAGGGGAAAGGGGACATCCTTGCCTAGTACCTTTGTATATATTTACTTTGTCTGTAAGGTGACCATTGACTACAATCCTGGTATTTTGAGTAGAATAGATTTGTTCAATAGCTCGCAACATTCTATGGCCACACTGAAGGTAATCTAATTGAGTTTTAAGTAAAGACCAGGATACATTATCGAAGGCTTTCTCAGCATCGATGAATGCAAAAGCTACTTGCTTCTCGGGGTGAGATTCGTAATATTCCAACACATTGAGAAAAGTTCTAATATTGGATTGGAGATTCCTTTTCGGAAGGAAACCAGTCTGGTCGCGTGATATCAGAGAAGGTAAAATCATCCGCCATCTATTAGCCAGAATGGTTGCAAAAATTTTGTAATCCACATTTAGGAGGGCAATTGGCCTGTAATTCTGTATCAAATCTTTGGATTTCCCTTCTTTGGGAATCAGTGTCGTATGTGATGATTTCCAGGAATCTGGTATATCTTCTCCTTCAAATATAGATGTAAAAAGATTTTTCATATTTCCAGAGATTGTCTCCAAAATTTTTTGATAAAATATGGCTGGTATTTGGTCAGGTCCAGGCGCTTTATTCAATTTTTGATGATTAATAGCTTCTGTTATTTCCATCATTGTGATAGGAGCATTCGTCTGGGCTCTCTGTTCTTCAGTAAGTTTTGGAAAGTTGGCTTGTTCAAGATATTGGAAGATAGCATCTTTGTCAATCATCTCCGGCTTGAATAATCTTTGGTAATATTCCTCTATGATTTTTTGGATTAGTAGTTGCTCTGTCTGATTTTTCCCCAGTTTTGTCTTTGAGTGAAAATATGAATTTTTGTGATTGTACCTTTTTTAACCTATACGCTAACCATCTACCTGGTTTGTTTGCATTTTCCACAAAATTCAGTTTGGCCAGCTTAATTTTGTGAGCTATATCTGCAGTCAGGATCAGGTTGAGTTCATGCCTACAAGAGGCCAAGTCTTTGTTCAGCTTGTCATTACGGGGGTCTTGTGTTAAGTCCATTTCAAGCTTTTTCATCATATTAAGAATTGATTCATATTTCTTTTTCCTCTCTTTATTCCGTTTTGCCATATGTTGGATAACAAATCCTCTGAAGTATGGTTTAAAGGCGTCCCATACCGTTTTGAGTGGTGTACCCTTATTTAGATTAGTTTCAAAATACAAGTTCAGATCTCTAGCAGCCTCTGAAATGAATTCTTTATCGGTCCAAAGTGTAGAGTTAATTTTCCAGTGCCTGGGCATACCTGAGGATTTCAATGTCCATAAAATAGCATTGTGGTCAGATAACATTCGGGGTAAGGTTTCTATATCCCTTGTATTTAGTAGAAGATCAGATGTGGCCCAACACATATCTATACGGGAGAAGGAAGCATGTTGTCTTGAGTAAAAGGTGTAACCATCTTTTAGTGGATTTTTCCTTCTCCAGATGTCATGAAGCTCTAAAATATCGGACATGTCCAAGAACGATTTGGGCAGTGTGGAAGATGAAGTCTTGAATTTTTTCCCTTTTGGTGTTTTCCTGTCTACTGAGGGAATATGTACAGCATTAAAATCTCCCAATATTATAAGCTGATGATTCCCATATTGCAACAGTTTCTGAGCCAGTTGTTCAAAAAAGGTTTGTCTTCCGTGTTTATCGTTGGGGGCGTATATACCAGCGATAGTTGTTTCTTTAGATTGAATTTTAACTTGGACAAGAATCCATCTGCCTGATTCATCCTTTTCCAGAAGGGTTGGGGAAAGCTCTGGTTTAATATACAGTGCCACCCCATTTTGCTTCTTTTCTTTGTTTGATGTGGAAAATAGCTTTCCCAATTTATTTTGTATTAAATAATGTTCATGTTTTCTCAATATGTGGGTTTCCTGTAAACAGATGATTGAACATTGTTGTTTTTGGAGGAAATTGAAAGTTTTCCGACGTTTCTGCGGGGTGTTCAAACCATTGATATTCCATGTTAGAATTTTTTGAGCCATCTTACTACTTCCAGCGATATTTCTTCTTCCCTGATTTTGGCCTGAGATAATGCTTCGGCCTGGCGCCTCCCACTGCGCCACAAGAATCTTGGTCATGCTTTGAAATCTCTTGTTTCGAAGTCTGATTGTCACGGTTGTCTTCTTTGGTAGTGGTTTGAGTTCCGGTCGTGTCCTCACCTTCAGTGGAGGATGAGGAAGAAGAAGAGGGGGAATAACCCAACTTCCTTGCATTTTTTTCAACGAAGGCTCTAGCTTTCTGATGGGATTCAATTTTCTGTAGTTTACCTTCCCATTGGAAGGACAGGCCTAGGGGGTAGAGCCACTTATATCTTATATCATGCTTGAGCAGAAGTTTGGTAAGAAATGTATATTCTTTCCGCAGTTGGCGAACCTCCCAAGGGACATCTTTTAGTATTGTCACTTTGGATTTATTGATTTCCACCTCCTTATCCTGAGTAGCCTTAAGGATGCAATCACGAGTGTATCTTTTAACCAATTTGACTATTACCTCAGGAGGGAGTTTGTTTCTTCTGGTATAAGCCGTTGGTTGACGGTAGTTCAAGTCTACCTCGCGAAGAAAGTCTTCAACAGGTGCCTCTAGTAGGGTGGCCAGGCTGTTTCCAACTGTGGTGTAGAGATTTTCATCTTTGTCCACAGTAAGGTTTTGAATTCTTAGAATTTTGGAAGAGGCTTCAATTTCCTGTGTAAGTACCAGTCTACTTGTTGATTCCATTGTGGCTTCAATTTCTCCAAGACGAAAGTCAGTGACAGTCATGTTCTCTTCCAATGCTTGTAAACGACCACCAAAAGTTTCTAGTTTTGCGTCCACATTCGAGAAACCCTCTTTCATTTCTGCTCTTAAGTTGGAAAACCCAGTGCTTTGGTCTGAAATCATTTTAACTTGAGTGAGATTCAATTGATTAAGCGCCTCTAGGATTTGATTAGAATGGCTTAATTGACTTGATTGCTGGGTCATGGTTGCTGGATGGGCCAGAGGAACAAAAGCAGACTTTTGTGTAATTGAGGTTTTGCTCATGCTGAAGGATTGATCGAGATAATCCAGATTGTTGAGTAGTGTTTTTACTATATTGTAATAATAAAAGGATCGATTACCTCTTCTCAGAAATGTTACAAAGTCTTTAAGGGGTTAATCTTATTCTAGTTGGTTTGCTGCTTTCAGGAAATATAAGTGGAGTCGCAGACATGGAAAAATCCAGTAGATGGCGTGCTATACCCACTTTTGCCAACAGAGTCCGAAGAATATAGTAATTGGTGAAAACGGGAGCTTTAGGGTTAACTCTGCCGTTAGATGAATATGAAAGTGAAAGCAGTAGTTGCAGTCCTCCGAGAGGCAGATGGTAACAGATAAAACAGAAAGATGATTGAATAGAGGCAAATTCTTTAGGTAAGTTGCTTGATTAATATATTTGAAGGGGCTTTTGGGTGGAAAAAAGCCACTCACGATTCTGGAGGATAGAGGCAGCTCTACTTCCGTCAGGACCTCCCAAGGTCTCAGCCGCACAGGAATAGCACCAGGGGTTTCAAACCTCTCCCGAAGGAGAAGGAACCACGCCTGGGTGCCCCGGATCGGTTCTGGGATAGATTCTGCTCCCAGCGGGTCGTCTTGAATGGAAATAACCCTCTTGGAACCTGGGGTACATTGACGCTAGCTGGGACTGCTTCAGCTAGCGTCTCTGTTGAACGCGGCCATCTTGTTCCTCCTATTTGTAGTTTCGGAAATGACTTTTCTCATCGGCGACCCCGTATCCTTCCAGCAAGCGTATGACGTCATCTACCGAGGTTGGTTGATTCCTCCGGACCCATACAGCTGCATTATGCGGTATTGAATTAAGGACATGTTCTATTATGATATTATCGAGTATATTTTCCTTAGTGGACTCGTTTGGGCGTAACCATTTAGTTGCAAGAGCCTTTAATCTTTGAATCCACGTGCGGGGTTGAGTGCCTGTTTTATACTCAAGAGCTCGGAATCTCTTTCTGTATGCTTCTGTTAAGTTCAGAGTTAATAAAATGGCTTGTTTCACCTTGGTATAGTCTGAGGCTTCTGTCGGATCTAGAGCGTCGACTATTTCTTGTAGTGGACCCGTTAAACATGGTGTGATAATCAGGGCCCATTGTTCTTGAGGCCAGCAAGCTGCGCGGGCTACCCTTTCAAAGGTATTTAAATAAGCTTCTGGATCATCTTCTTTAGACATCTTTTGCATTCGTACTGGTGCGGGGTTGGATACCCAGATATTTTTTCCTGAAGGATTGTTATTGTTTGTGTTCTAGTTGTCTTGTTCTGCATTTCTTGTGAGCTGAGCTAGAAAAAGTCGATTTTGTTCTGCTAGCATTTCTAGTATTTTATCTTGGCGATTGGTCACGGTCTCATCATTGGCGTGCAGGAAATCCCGTTGGGCGCCAGTTTGTGAGGGTTCACGGTACAACTCGGGAGGATCTCTGTCACAGACGAGACGGTCAAACTCGTGGTCTTCAATAAAAGGATTTTTATTACTCACAGATGAAACGTCTCTGTGGGAATTCTTATCTTCATTACCGGACAACTTTGAACACAACTTATTAACATCGTCAAACATAACGGGTTCCATGAAACTGGACTCGAACGGATTAGTTGAGGTATTCAGCTCTCCTAGGGAAAAGGGGGAGTTGCCTTTTCTTGGCCGGGACAGGGAGTGCCACAGCAAGGATGTCTCGCCCACTGTGGCATGGGCTTTGTCTCGCGTTCCCTCCTCCATCCTCGTTGGAACCTGGGGGAGTTCTCGGGCCACTTTAATGGTCTAACTGTGACCGCCCAAGTGATCTCTTCATTCCCTCCCCGAGGGATCAGCCCCGTCCTCTCCTTTATCCGGCTTTCCAGTGTCTGAGTCCCAACGGTCACTGCCTGGCCTTTACAACTTTCAGTCTCCTCCTTAACCCCGTGCGTGCCAAACCCCTCATGCTCCTCCCACTCATCATTCAGGTCCTCTATAGCCCATAGCACAGCTGGCCCTTCCGCTCCGCGCCCAACCCCCCCTTCCTCAAGGACTATTTCCCTTATTCCCTGTACGGGCAAGTTCTGGTCCCTTTTGTCTCCCGCGACTTTGTCATCCTTCTTCTCGTCGTCTGTCACCCCAGACGGCACACCTCTCATTTGTATAGACGCCTTCTCCTCTGCCTCACAGGTGCTCAGGCAAAATAGCAGGAGAAGGCAGAAGATTATTCATTTTTGGATCACCAAAATCCATGTACATTGTACTATTGAACTGGTCACAGTTGAAAGACACACCATCCAACATCTGGTCATCCTTGGAGAGATAGTCTGGCAAGTCAATTTGTGGGCTTGCAACATTTTTTGAAGAATGGTTGCTCCCAATCTCTGGAGTGAGGCCAGTTTTACATGAGGAGGGTGTCTGAGGATTGGTAAAATCTGTTATTTTAGCTTGGTGCATTCTCCTCAGTGTTATGTTTTGAACTCCTGCTTTAAGCTGAATGCTAGAGCCCTTTTCAGTGGGGGCTGTGGAGCAGGGGGATTTTGGAAATCCTCTGATCAGGGGTGGTGACTGATGGTGCTGTAAATCCTCCTTCCATCTGGCTAGATCAAGGACAGGTGTAATGGCGATTGGAGTGTTTTTCTTTATCTGCCGTAACACCGGGGGAGAGAGGGTGAGATCCAGTATCTCCAGTGCCTCTGCCTCTGCGTTCATCAGGATGATGAATTACAACAGGCGATTGCACTGAAGGCTCCGAGCAAAGCAAGGAGTTAAGTTAAAATTATAAAATGGCAAAATAGTAATAATAAAATATAACTGTAATAAATTGTAAAAACAGTAAAAGCAGTAAAAGCAGTAAAATGATTTTTAAAAGTCACTATATTCGAGTAACACAGTTCTATGGAGTTGTTAGTCTTCAGGGCACTCGGCGTGTGACGAAGTAGTAACAAATGATTAAACAGTTTCCAGTTTCTACTTTCAGTTCTAATTATTATTGTCGGTGCTGGCCTTCAAGGTCTCCCTAATCTCCTTGTTTTGCTGTTCCAAATAAGTGCAGTGGTTATATTGTTAGGTAAACCAGAAGTGTGTGATAGATAATGAGCTTGACACAAAAACCTTGGACGTTTGCTGTCGTCTGGAGGAATGTAGATTTCTCTCAAAGCAAACGTCTTATCACACTTGCTGCAAGATTGGAAACTCCCCCAAAAGTCTCAATAATAATAATAATAATAGCAAGGTCGGCAGAAGGGAGCAAGGGAGGTATAAGATAAAGTTAGATAGACTTCGGAGGACATACCGTTGGCTGCAAACCGCACCCGAGCGGAACCGGAAGCCAACGCCAGCTGATGGGTGCTATGGGGATCGGCTTAAAAAAAAAAAGCACCAACTAGCCCCAGAGCCAGCTGCTTGGCAGTATAAAAAATTAAAAATGAAAAGTAAAATTTTGAAAAGGGCTGAATGCCAACTGTCTTGCCCTGGTGCTGCTCGGCACGTTTTTATTTAATTCTTCCCCTCCACCGTAGTGTCCATCCGCTGGCCTCCGGGCCTTTAATTTTTTTTAAAAAAATTGCCCTAGTGCCAACCAGCTGGTCCTGGGGCTGGTCAGTGCTTCTTTTTTAACCCCCCCCCTTAGCGCCCCAGCTGGCCTCTGGCCATTTCAAAAATTTTACTTATTTTTTATTTTTTCTGGTGCCAACCAGCTGGCTCTGGGACTGGTTGGCACTTTAAAAAAAAAAAACCTCCCCCCTCTAGTGCCCATCAACTGGCCTTAGGCCATTTTTCAAAAAAATATATTTTATTTTAGTCTTCCTAAGGCCGTCCAGCTTTCTACTGCCATCCAGATTGCCCTTGGGGTGGTCGGCACTTTTTTCTAAATTAAACTGCGTAGTGCCCATCAGCGGGCATTCAGCCCTTTAAATTTATTTTATTTTATTTTTCCTATTGCCAACCACCTGGCCCTTGGGCTGGCCAGCATTTTTTAACCCCCCCCCCCCCGTAGCTCCCATCAGCTTGCTTTCGGCCATTTAATTATTTTAATTTTAATATTTTTTAGTACTAACCACCTGGTGCTTGGGCTGGTCAGCAATATTTTTTACATTCCCCCTCATAGTGCCCATCAGCTGGCCTTTGGCTTTTTTCATAATTTTTTTAAAAAAATTTCCTAGCGGCAACTGTCTTGCCCTGGTGCTGCTCGGCACGTTTTTATTTAATTCTTCCCCTCCACCGTAGTGTCCATCCGCTGGCCTCCGGGCCTTTAATTTTTTTAAAAAAAAATTGCCCTAGTGCCAACCAGCTGGTCCTGGGGCTGGTCAGTGCTTCTTTTTTTTAAAATCCCCCCTTAGCGCCCATCAGCTGGCCTCCGGCCCTTTTAAAAATTTTACTTAGTTTTTATTTTTTCTGTTGCCGACCAGCTAGCTCTGGGACTAGCTCACGCTTTTTTAAAATGAAACTCCCCCCGATATTCCCCATCAACTGGCCTTTGGCCATTTTTCAAAAAATTTATTTTATTTTATACTTCCTACAGCCGTCCAGCTTTCTACTGCCATCCAGATTGCCCTTGGGCTGTTCGGCACTTTTTTTCTAAATTAAAGCCCGTAGTGCCCATCAGCGGGCATTCAGCCCTTTAAGTTTATTTTATTTTATTTTTCCTAGTGCCAACCACCTGGCCCTGGGGCCAGTCAGCATTTTAAACCCCCCCCCCCCGGTAGCACCCTTAAGCTGGCTTTCGGCATTTTTAATAATTTTTTTCATTTTTTTCCTAGTGGCAACTGACTTGCCCTGGTGCTGCTCAGCGCTTCTTTTATTTAACTGCCCCCCCCGCCGTACCATCCATCCGCTGGCCTCCGGGCCTTTACATTTTTTAAAAGACATTTTGCCCTAGTGCCCACCATAGTCCTGGGGCTGGTCGGTGCTTCTTCTTTTAACCTCCCCCCCTCATAGCACCCATCAGCTGGCCTCTGGCCCTTTTAAAAAAATTACTTATTTTTTATTATTTCTGGCTCTGGGACTGGTCGGTGCTTTAAAAACAAAACTCCCCCCTTTAGTGCCCATCAACTGGCCTTCGGCCCTTTAATTTTTTCTCTTTCTCATGCTGCCCAGCTTGCCCTTGGGCTGGTCAGCACTTTAAATCCCCCCATAGCTCCCATCAGCTTGCCTTCGGCCATTTAAAAAATTATTTTCATATTTTTTAATACTGATGGGCGCTAAGGGGGGGATTAAAAAAAAAAGAAACACTGACCAGCCCCAGGACCAGTTGGTTGGCAAGTAGGGCAATTTTTTTTTAAAAAAAATTAAAGGCCCGGAGGCCAGCAGATGGACACTATGGTGGAGGGGAAGTATTAAATAAAAATGTGATGAGCAGCACCAGGGCAAGACCAGTTGCCTTTAGGAAGAAATGAAGAAAAATTATGAAAAAAGCCAAAGGCCAGCTGATGGGTGCCATGGGGGGAATTTACAAAAAAGGGCTGACCAGCCCCAGGGCCAGCTGGTCAGTACTAAAAACTATAAAAAATAAATAAATTGCTGAAGGCAAGCTGATGGGAGCTGGGGGTGGGATTTAAAAAAATGCTGGCCAGCTAAAGGGCAAGCTGGAAGGGACGAGAAAGAAAAAAAAATTAAAGGGCCAAAGGCCAGTTGATGGGCACTAGACGGGGGAGTTTTTTTTTTAAAAAGCACCAACCAGTCCCAGAGCCAGCTGGTCGGCAACAGAAAAAGTAAAAATAAAAAGTAAAAATTTTTAAAGGGCCAGAGTCCAGGCGATGAGCGCTACAGGGGGGGGTGTGATTAAAAAGAAGAAGCACCAACCAGCCTCAGTACCAGGTGGTTAATACTAAAAATATTAAAATAAAAAAATTAAATGGCTGAAGGCAAGCTGATGGGAGTTATGGGGGGAGGTGATTTAAAAAAATGCTGACTGGCCCCAGGGCCAGGTGGTTGGCAATAGGAAAAATAAAATAAAATAAACTTAAAGGGCTGAATGCCTGCTGATGGGCACTACGGGGTGTAATTTAGAAAAAAATGCCTACGGCAGGGGGGCAATTAAATAAAAGAAGCACTGAGCAGCACCAGGGCAAGTCAGTTGCCACTAGGAAAAAAATGAATTTTTTTTATAAAAAATGCCGAAAGCCAGCTGATGGGCGCTAAGGGGGGATTAAAAAAGAAGAAGCACTGACCAGCCCCAGGACCAGCTGGTTGGCACTAGGGCAATTTTTAAAAAACATTAAAGGCCCGCAGGCCAGCGGATGGACACTACGGTGGAGGGGAAGAATTAAATAAAAACGTGCCGAGCAGCACCAGGGCAAGACAGTTGCCGCTAGGAAAAAAAATGAAAAATATTAAAATAAAAAATAATTAAACGGCCAAAGGCAAGCTGATGGGAGCTACGGGGGGGGGGTGGTTTAAAAAAATGCTGGCCAGCCCCAGGGCCAGGTGGTTGGCAATAGGAAAAATAAAATAAAATAAATTTAAAGGGCTGAATGCTCGCTGATGGGCACTACGCGGTTTAATTTAGAAAAAAGTGCCGACCAGCCCAAGGGCAATCTGGATGGCAGTAGAACGCTGGACGGCTGTAGGAAGAATAAAATAAAATAATTTTTTTGAAAAATGGCCAAAGGCCAGTTGATGGGCACTATGGGGGGGGGGGAGGGGGGGGGGGGGGGGGAGTTTTTATTTTTAAAAAGCGCCAACCAGTCCCAGAGCCAGCTGGTCGGCAACAGAAAAAATAAAAAATAAGTAAAAATTTTTAAAGGGCCGGAGGCCAGCTGATGGGCGCTAAAGGGGGATCAAAAAAAAAAAGCACTGACCAGTCCCAGAGCCAGCTGGTTGGCACTAGGGCATTTTTTTAAAAAAAATTAAAGGCCCAGAGGCCAGCGGATGGACACTACAGTGGAGGGGAAGAATTAAATAAAAACGTGCCGAGCAGCACCAGGGCAAGACAGTTGCCGCTAGGAAAAAATGAAAAAAAATTATGAAAAAAGCCAAAGGCCAGCTGATGGGCCCTATGGGGGGAATGTAAAAAAAAAATGCTGACCAGCCCCAGCACCAGGTGGTTAGTACTAAAAAATATTAAAATAAAAATAATTAAACGGCTGAAGGCAAGCTGATGGGAGCGACGAGGGGGGGGGGGATTTAAAAAAATGCTGGCCAGCCCCAGGGCCAGGTGGTTGGCAATAGGAAAAATGAAAAAAATAAGTAAAGTTTTTGAAATGGCCAGAGGCCAGCTGATGAGCGCTAAGGGGGGTGGTTAAAAAAAAGAAGCATTGACCAGCCCCAGGACCAGCTGGTTGGCAGTAGGGCATTTTTTTTAAAAAAGATTAAAGGCCTGGAGGGGAAGAATTAAATAAAAGCGTGTCTAGCAGCACCAGGGCAAGACAGTTGCTGCTAGGAAAAAGTGAAAAAAATTATGAAAAAAGCTGAAAGCCAGCTTAAGGGTGCTACTGGGGGGGGATTTTAAAAAAATGCTGACTGGCCCCAGGGCCAGGTGGTTGGCACTAGGAAAAATAAAAAAGAAATAAACTTAAAGGGCTGAATGCCCACTGATGGGCACTACGCGGTTTAATTTAGAAAAAAGGGCCGACCAGCCCAAGGGCAATCTGGATGGCAGTAGAAAGCTGGACAGCCTTAGGAAGAATAAAATAAAATAATTTTTTTGAAAAATGGCCAAAGGCCAGTTGATGGGCACTATAGGGGGGAGTTTTATTTTTAAAAAGCGCCAACCAGTCCCAGTGCCAGCTGGTCGGGAACAGAAAAAATAAAAAATAAGTAAAATTTTTAAAAGGGGCGGAGGCCAGCTAATAGGCGCTAAGGGGGGGATTAAAAAAAGAAGAAGCACTGACCAGCCCCAAGACCAGCTGGTTGGCACTAGGGCAATTTTTTTTTAAATTAAAGGCCCGGAGGCCAGCGGATGGACACTACGGTGGAGGGGAAGAATTAAATAAAAACGTGCCGAGCAGCACCAGGGCAAGACAGTTGCCGCTAGGAAAAAAATTAAAAAAAATTATGAAAAAAGCCAAAGGACAGCTGATGGGCTCTATGGGGGGAATAAAAAAAATTGCTGACCAGCCCCAGCACCAGGTGGTTAGTACAAAAAAATATTAAAATAAAAAAAATTAAACAGCCGAAGGCAAGCTGATGGGAGCCGGGGGGGGGGGGATTTAAAAAAATGCTGGCCAGCCCCAAGGCCAGGTGGTTGGCAATAGGAAAAATAAAATACAATAAATTTAAAGGGCTGAATGCCCGCTGATGGGCACTACACGGTTTAATTTAGAAAAAAGTGCCGACCAGCCCAAGGGCAATCTGGATGGCAGTAGAAAGCTGGACGGCCTTAGGAAGAATAAAATAAAATATTTTTTTTTGAAAAATGGCCTAAGGCTAGTTGATGGGCACGGGGGGGGAGGTTTTTTTTTTAAAAGCACCAACGAGTGCCAGAGCCAGCTGGTTGGCACCAGAAAAAATAAAAAATAAGTAAAATTTTTGAAATGGCCAGAGGCCAGCTGATGAGCGCTAAGGGGGGGGTGAATAAAAAAGAAGAAGCACTGACCAGCCCCAGGACCAGCTGTTTGGCAGTAGGGCAATTTTTTTAAAAAAATTTGAAGGCCTGGAGGGGAAGAATTAAATAAAAACGTGCCGAGCAGCACCAGGGCAAGTCAGTTGCCACTAGGTAAAAAATGAAAAAAATATATATAAAAAAGGCTGAAGGCCAGCTGATGGGTGCTACGGGGGGGGGGATTTAAAAAATGCTGACCAGCCCCAGGGCTAGCTGGTCGGCACTTGGAAAAATAAGTTAAAATAAATTTAAATGGCTGAATGCCCGCTGATGGGCGCTACGGGGTTTAATTTAGAAAAATGTGCCAACCGGGGTTAATTTTTTTTAAAAAGCACCGGCCAGCCATAGGGCTAGCTGGTTGGTGCTAGGAAGAAAAAAAGATTAAAGGGATGAAGGCCAGCTGATGGTTTCTACAGGGGGATTTTTTTAAAAAAAAGCCCCATCCAGCCCCAGCCCCAGCCGGTTGGCACAAGAAAAATAAAATTAAAACATTAAAATGAGCCGAAGGCCAGCTGATGGACACTATGGGGGCATTTTTAAAAAAGTGCTCACCTGCCTCTGGGCCAGCTGGTTGACGTAGGAAATAAAAAACAAACAAAAATAGCCAAAGACCAACTGATGGGCAATACTGAGGGGATTTTTTAAAAAGCGCATACAACCCCAAGGCCAGCTGGTCGGTGCTAGAAAAAAATTAGAAAGGGCTGAAGGTCCATCTAGTTGATGGGCGCTACAGGGGGTAATTTTTAAAAAAGTGCTGACTGGTCCCAGGGCCAGCTGGTCAGTGCTAGGAAATAAAAAATAAAAAATAATTAAAAACAGCTGACGGCAAGGTGATGGGTGCTACAGGGGGAATTTTTTTTTTTAGAAAAAGTGCTGACCAGCCCCAGGACCAGTTGGTCAGCGCTTGGAACAAAATAATTTTTTTTCAAATGGGCCGAAGGCCAGCTAAAGAGGAGTACAGGGGTGAATTAGGAAAAAAAGAGGTGACCAGCCCCAGGGCTAGTTGGTCAGTGCAAGGAACAAAAAAAGAAGAAAGAAAAAAAGAATGGAAGGCCAGCTGATGGATGTCTGGGGAGGAATTAAAAAAAAAGGACGAACTAGCCCCAGGGCCAGCTGATTGGCCTTAGGAAGAATAAAAATAAAATTTTTTTTTTGAAAAATGGCCGAAGGCCAGCTAAGGTGGTTGGCACTAGGAAAAGAATTATTAATTTTTTTCAAAAGGGCCAAAGGCCAGCTAATGGGCACTAAAGGGGTGCATTAAAAAAAGAGCCGACCAGCCCCAGAGCTAGTTGGTCGGTGCTAGGAACAAAATAAAAATGAACAAAGTTTTTTTTTAAAAAGAGTGAAAGGCAATGATGGACGGTATGGGGAGGAGTTTTGTTTTTAAAAAATGTGCTGACCAGCCCTAGGACAAGCTGGTTGGTGCTAGGA
Organism: Phrynocephalus guinanensis; assembly: GCA_037367245.1. Lineage (NCBI taxonomy): Eukaryota > Metazoa > Chordata > Lepidosauria > Squamata > Agamidae > Phrynocephalus > Phrynocephalus guinanensis. The sequence continues at coordinate 9,962,950 of CM074745.1, read as the reverse complement.
AAACAATAATTAATTTGTTTTTCAAAAGGGCCGAATGCCAGCTAATTTGCACTAAAGGGGTGCATAAAAAAAGAGCCAACCAGCCCCAGGGCCAGTTGTTCAGCACTTGAAACATAGTAAAAAAATGTTTTCAAAAGGGCCGAAGGCCAGTTAAAGGCCGCTACGGGGTGAATTTTTAAAAAGAGCCAACCAGCCCCAGGGCCAGTTTTTCATCACTTGAAACAAAGTAAAAAAAATTTTTTTTTCAAAAGAGCGGAAAGCCAGCTGATGTGCGCTATGGTGCAAAGTTTTTTAAAAGTGCCGACCAGCCCCAGGGCTAGCTGTTTGAAAAAATAAAATAATATACTGTATATATATTTTTAAAAATGGCCAAAGGCCAGCTGACAGGCATTACGGGGGGGGGGGATTTTTTTAAAAAAATGCACTGACCAGCCCCAGGGCAAGCTAGGAAAAATAATAATAATTAAAAAAATTAAAGGTCCAGAGGCCAGCTGATGGGCATTATGGAAGAATTAAATAAATAGTGCCGACCAGCACAAGGGTGAGTTGGTCGGCAATAGCGGGGGGGAAAAAAACTATTTATAGCTGATGGGTGCTATGGGGGGAATTTTTAAAAAGTGCCAACCAGCCACAAGGACAGCTGGTTGGTGCTAGGAAAAATAAAAATAAAAATAAAAATAAATTTAAAGGGCCAAAGGCCAGCTAATGGATGCTACAGGGGTCAATTTTAAAAAAGTGCCATCCAGCACCAGAGCCAGCTGGCAGGTGCCAGGAAAATAAGAAATAAACAATTTTTTAAATAAAGGGCCAAAGACCAGCTGATGAGAGCTACGGGCGTGGGGGTTAAAAAAGTGCTGACCAGCCCCAGGGCTAGCAGCTCAGCACTTGAAAAAAATAAAATAAAATAAAATTTAAAGGGCTGAAAGCCAGCTGATTGGCGCTATGGCAGTTAATTTTAAAAGAAGTGCAGACCAGCCCAAAGGCCAGCAGGTCGGCTCTAGGAAAAAAAATTTAAAGGGCCAAAGGCCAGCTGATGGGCGCTAAAGGGGAGAGTTTTTTTAAAAGCGCTGACCAGCCCCAGAGCCAGCTGGTCAGTGCTAGAAAAAATAAAAAATAAAAAGTAAAAATTTTTAAAAGGGCCAGAGACCAGCTGATGGGTGCTATGGGAGGGAATTTTAAAAAGTGCCAACCAGCCGCAGGGCCAGATGGTCGGCGCTAGGAAAAAAATATTTTTTTAAATGGCTTAAGGCCAGCTGATGGGTGCTACGTGTGGGGGTTGGAATTTTTAAAAAGTTCCAACCAGCTGCAGGACCAGCTGGTCAGCGCTAAGAAAAAAAGATTAAAAAATTAAAGGGCCAAAGGCCAGCTAATGGACACTACAGGGGTCAATTTTAAAAAGCGCCATCCAGCACCAGAGCCAGCTGGTCAGCACTACAAAAAATAAAACAAAAAATTTTAAGGGCCGAAAGCCAGCTGATGGGCACTACGGGGCTTAATTTTTAAAAAAGTGCTGACCAGCCAAAGGGCCAGCAGGTCGGCTTTAGGAAGAAAAAAATTTAAAGGGCCAAAGGCCAAATAAAAAAAATAAAACACCCATTTTTGTGAAGGGCTGAAGGGCAGCTGATGTGTGCTATGGGTAGGAATTTAAAAAGTGCCAACTAGGCCCAGGGCCATCTTGTTGGTGCTTGGAAAATTAAAAATAATTAAATATTTTTTAAAGGGCTGAAGGCTAGATGATGGGTGTTACAGTGGGAAATAAAATTAAAAAAACGCCGACCAGCCCGTGCCAGCTGATCAGCGCTAGGAAAAAATATGATTTAAAAAAAACGGGCCTAAGCCCAGCTAATGGGTGCCATGGGGGGGATTTAAAAAAAAGGCATCCAACCCCAGGGCCAGCTGGTTGGTGCTAGGAAAAAAAATAGAAAGGGTCAAAGGCCATCTGATGAATGCTGGGAGAGCAATTTTCTTTAAAAGTATCAACCAGCCCCAGGGCCAGCTGGTCAGCGCTAGAAAAAATAAAATAAAATAAATTGCTAGGCCCTCTGGGGGGCCTAGCAAGTGTGCCTAGCAAGTGTGCCTCCCTGCCAGTTCACCATCCAGTCAGCCTCCATTCCTGTCTAGGTTCCTGCTAGCCTGTTTGCCAGGCAGCCCACCACGCCAGGTAAACCAGGCCATTCAGCAAAGCCAGTCTGCCTTCCAGCCTCCATACCTGTCTATGAACCAGTCTGCCTGCTCAACGGGCAGCCCACCAGGCCAGTCAACTCTGGAAATCCAGCAAGCCAGCCTGCCAGTCTACATGCCACCGTGCCTCCCTGCCACTCCAGCATCTAGTCAGCCAACTAAATAATGTAATCCTGCCAGGCCAGTCTACCTCCCAGCCATACAGCTTTCTTTCCAGTCTAGAAATGTCTGTCTGCCCACAAAGCCCACAAGGCCAGCAACATCAGGCCATCCACATCAGGCCATCCAGCCAAGCCAGTCTACCTACCATCCATCCACTCAGCCAGCCAGCCTCCAGAACCATCTTTGTGCCAGTATGTCTTCCCACCAGGCAGCCCACCAGGCCAGCAATGTCAGGCCATCCAGCCAAGCCAGTCAGCCTCCCTGCAGCCATCCATCCATCAGGACCATCTTTGTGCGAGTTTGTCTACCCAACAGGCAGCTGACCAGGCCAGCAACATCAGGACATCCAGCCAAGCCAGTCTGCTTCCCTGCAGCCAGCTAGCCAGCCTCCAGGACCATCTTCGGGTGCCAGCCAGTCTCCCTCCCTACAGCCAGCCAGCCTCCAGGACCATCTGGGTGCCGGTCTGTCTTCCCACCAGGCAGCCCACCAGGTCAGCAACATCAGGCCATCCATCTAAGCCAGTCTGTCTCTCTGCAGCCAGCCAGCCAGCCTCCAGGACCATCTTCGTGCCAGCCTATCTTCCCTCCAGGCAGCCCACCAGGCCAGCAACATCAGGCCATCCAGCCAAGCCAGTCTCCCTCCCTACAGCCATCCAGCCTCCAGGACCATCTGGATGCCGGTCTGTGTTCCCACAAGGCAGCCCACCAGGCCAGCAACATCAGGCCATACAGCCAAGCCAGTCAGTCTCCAGGACCATCTAGGTGCCAGTCTCTCTTCTCACCAGGCCAGCAACATCAGGCCATCCAATCAAACCAGTCTGCTTCCCTGCAGCCAGCCAGCCAGCCTCCAGGACCATCTTTGTGCCAGTCTGTCTTTCCACCAGACAGCCCACCAGGCTAGCAACATCAGGCCATCCAGCCAAGCCAGTCTCCCTCCCTACAGCCAGCCAGCCTCCAGGACCATCTGGGTACCAGTCTGCCTTCCCACCAGGCAGCCTACCAGGTCAGCAACATCAGGCCATCCAGCCAAGCCAGTCAGTCTCCAGGACCATCTAGGTGCCAGTCTCTCTTCTCACCAGGCCAGCAACATCAGGCCATCCAGCCAAACCAGTCTGCTTCCCTGCAGCCAGCTAGCCAGCCTCCAGGACCATCTTTGTGCCAGTCTGTCTTTCCACCAGACAGCCCATCAAGCTAGCAACATCAGGCCATCCAGTCAAGCCAGTCTGCCCTCCCTACAGCCAGCCAGCCTCCAGGACCATCTGGGTGCCGGTCTGTCTTCCCACCAGGCAGCTCACCAGGCCAGCAACATCAGGCCATACAGCCAAGCCGGTCAGCCTCCAGGTCTAGGTGCCAGTCTCTCTCTCACCAGCCAGCAACATCAGGCCATCCACCAAACCAGTCTCTTCCCTGCAGCCAGTCAGCCTCCAGGACCATCTTTGTGCCAGTCTGTCTTTCCACCAGACAGCCCACCAGGCCAGCAACATCAGGCCATCCAGCCAAGCCAGTCTCCCTCCCGACAGCCAGCCAGCCTCCAGGACCATCTGGGTGCCGGTCTGTGTTCCCACCAGGCCAGCAACATCAGGCCATACAGCCAAGGCGGTCAGCCTCCAGGACCATCTAGGTGCCAGTCTCTCTTCTCACCAGGCCAGCAACATCAGGCCATCCAGCCAAGCCAGTCTGCTTCCCTGCAGCCAGATAGCCAGCCTCCAGGACCATCTTTGTGCCAGTCTGTCTTTCCACCAGACAGCCCACCAGGCTAGCGACATCAGGCCATCCAGCCAAGCCAGTCTCCCTCCCTACAGCCAGCCAGCCTCCAGGACCATCTGGGTACCAGTCTGCCTTTCCACCAGGCAGCCCACCAGGCCAGCAACATCAGGCCATCCAGCCAAGGCAGTCAGCCTCCAGGACCATCTAGGTGCCAGTCTCTCTTCTCACCAGGCCAGCAACATCAGGCCATCCAATCAAACCAGTCTGCTTCCCTGCAGCCATCCAGCCAGCCTCCAGGACCATCTTTGTGCCAGTCTGTCTTTCCACCAGACAGCCCACCAGGCCAGCAACATCAGGCCATCCAGCCAAGCCAGTCTCCCTCCCTACAGCCAGCCAGCCTCCAGGACCATCTGGGTGCCGGTCTGTCTTCTCACCAGGCAGCTCACCAGGCCAGCAACATCAGGCCATCCAGTGAAGCCAGTCTGCCTCCCTGCAGCCAGCCAGCCTCCATTCCAGTCTAGGTGCCAGTCTGTACATTGGCATCCCCATTTCCCCTTCTCACCCCTCTAAATGATTAACCCTGAACTTTTTGTTCCAAGGTGACTGAGCAGCCTCGAGAGTGTAGTTCTGGCGAGAGAGGCAAAACTTGTGGAAATTTTGGAGCCATGGGGGGAAAATACTTTTGATGGGAAAGAGAAAAACTGTAGAGAAAACAGTTTTTTCTCCCCCTTCCAAAGTTTCCAGTAGTTCTACATCCTCTGCTGGAGAACGATCTGTCTGGAAGCAAATAGTTTCATTTCTGTGGGCAGCTCGTGATTTCCCCCTGAGAAGGAATGGCCCTCAGCTCCAGGATGTTTCTAAAACCTTTTTGTTCCTTCTAGGTTTATTGTATCTCCAGTGTTTCTGGGAGCTAAATTTTGAAAAGTGGAAGTGCTTAGTGGCAGCCAGGGGCTCAGCACTCCTTATCCTTGCTTTCCACTTTGTTTTGAGTGAGCAGAAACTCAAGGGAACTGGTTAAAAAGCCACCTGTCCCTTCACTTCTATCCCTGCTGGTGGAGACCAGGCTGTAAAGAAGGAATGTGCAGGAACCGAAAAGCCCTTTTCAAGGGGCCAAGAAGGAGCAGCTTGTCAATGCCAGCCCCTGTGCCACAAGGACAACAGAGAGGAAGAGCTTGGGGAGGTTGTGGGTGGGAGGAGGAACGGTGCCAGGTCCCCACATGCCAGCAGGTCTGGGGTGGAAATGGAGCCAAATCAACCCTCCAGATACCAGCCCCTCAAGTCAATTCTGACTGACAGCTGCTTGCTTTTGGGTAGGGAATACTCAGTAGTGTTTTCTGCTTCCCTTTTTCTGGGAATGCCCTGGGACCCCTGTGCAGCTGGCCCAAGGCCACCCAGGCTGGCTTTTCCCCAAGGGGGCCCAGGAGGGAATCAATATCCCAGCCTCTGGTTCCACTGTCAGAGACCCAAAGCCTGGAGCTCTCCAATCAGCTAGGGGCAATTTAAATACTTCCTAATGCAAGGATCAGCTGGCTAGATGCCCTAAGCACATCCGATCTCGTCTGATTTCAGAAGCTAAGCAGGGTCGGTTGGATGGGAGACCTCCAGGGAATAACAGGTGCTGTAGGCGCCTGGGGTAGGAACTGGCAAACCACTCCAGTATTCCTGCCAAGAAAACTCCATGGACATGGGGTCATGGGGAGTCGGTTACGACTGTCACGACCCAACACACAATGCAAGGATCAGGGCACAGGTTTCCATTCCTTTTATCCAGAATTCTTGGGTGGATTGGAAACTGGGTGGAATAAAGGTTTTGATTAGGCTTTGTCCTAATTCACTCCCCCGATACACCCACCCCAATGACATTTCCTTCTCTGTTCTTCTTTTTATCCCCCTACTGTCTTCGCCCCATTTGCCCTTCCTTGCCTTCAGTGGAACAGCAGCAACCATCATGAGGTAGGTCACCCTGCCTCCATCTGGGCATCAGGGGAAAGTCATGTGTTTCAAGCAATGAGGCTCTGAGTGATTTGAATTTCTGTCTGGTGCTTCCTTTCTTTCCTGTTTTTTTCTAGTTGCTTATCTGCTGGGAAGTCCTTACCTCTTCACAGTGATGGAGGTCACCACTTCTGCTGATCCATCTCCTTACATTGCTCCTCTAGAGACATCTTCTGAGAAAGCACTGGTGAACACTTCCCCTTGAAAACTCAGGCAGCTATAGCCTTAAGAGGTATGAGTGAAGAATATGCACAAGTCAGCCCTGCCTAGTTCTGCATTTTATCCTACTGTCTTCGAGATCTGGGATAGGAAGGTGGGCTGAATAGAACCTTGTGGCTGGTGCAGGTTGGGTTGGGTTGGTTTCTTGGGTTTTGTTGGTCTGTTTCTCCTCTAGTAAAGAATTCCCTTTTACGTCGTCAGGGGGTCTTCAGTCGGTGTCGGCTCTGTTGGGGAATTCTCGGAGAAGCTGGAGCCATGCAGGATTCCACCGGCAAGCTCCAGGTAGGTCTGAGTTTGGGCTGTTCTTCCCGTGGGCCTTTCAGAACCCTAGTCTTCCTTCAGAGCTGTTCACTCTCTGCACTGCAAGGATAGTGGGAAACCAACTGCACGAAGCAGAGGAGGAATATTTTTATGATCCCTTTGGGAAGAAGCAACTCTCTCCTGACAGTGAGAGCCATTAGACAGTGGAACAGCTTACCTCCAGATGTTGTGGGTGCCCCATGGCTGGAGGTTTTCAAGAAAAGATTGGACAGCCATCTGTCCGGGATGATGGTATGAGGTCTCCTGCCTTGGTCAGGGGGTTGGACTAGAAATACCTCCTAGGTCCCTTCCGATTCCTACGATGATTCTATGAACTTCTATAAATGCAGTACAATCTGATAATCCTATAATGGCCTCTCTCTCTCTCTCTCTCTCTCTCTCTCTCTCTCTCTCTCTCTGTGTGTGTGTGTGTGTGTGTTTCCTTCCAGAAAAGATGTGGTTCCTTTGGGGGATGGGGACATTGGGTCCCTGTGCCTTCATCTGTCCATGAACCCCCACGAGTACTCTCACTTCAGCCCTGGATCATGTCCATGTGGGCAGGCCCGGAGCACTGGCACTTCAAGCCTCACCATAAGGGTACGGATTGGAAAAGGGGTTGGTTCAGACGGTCACCTCTTTGGCAGTGAGGCCCAGATCACTTTGGCATTGCCACTTCGGCTAGTATCCAACCAAACTTTCCTTCAGCAAATTATTAGTTGTTGAAGCTTTTCCAACCTTTTATGGGAGAGAATAATACGCAAGGTGGTATATTATCATGAAAATTTGTATTCTAGTAATGAATAATTAAGCAGAGTTGTCTATGGGTTAGATAAGTGTACATTAGCCAGTGTAGTGCAGCACCTAGTGTGATGTACTCAAGATTCAAGAGACCTGAGTTAAGATATGTCTCCCACCCAACCCAGCTTTGGAAACTCAGTGAGGGACTGCACATTTTCAATCTCTAATGTACCTGGAAAACCCTATTAGGGTCATAATCCAATTCCGGTTCCCCACACACATGCATGCTATTTGTGTCTGACTCTAGGGGTGTTTCTCATCTCCGTATTCAAGCCGAAGAGCCAGTGTTGTGCAAGTCCATGGCCACGTGGCTGGCATGGCTGCAAGGAAACTGTTTTACTTTCCCACTTTTTATGGCAGGACCTAATTATGTACTTGCATTTATATGCTTTTGAACTGCTAGTTTGGCAAGACCTGGGGTTATCAGCAGGAGCTTGGTCTGTTGCGTGGCACCTGGGATTTGAACCACTGAGCTGCTGACTTTGCAGCCAACAGTTTTCGTAACCTTAGTTTGCTGAGCCACCACCGGGTCATTATACTCTAAGTCAGATGTGACTTGACTGCACATAACACACACATGTGTAGATGATTCTTTGTCTCATTTACAGTGTGGATCTATTGAAACAGAGCATGCCTCGGGTCTGCTAATAAGAATTTAGCTAAGATGGCAATGGAGAGGAGGAAGTCATTACAATGGAAACAGTAACTTGTATCTCATGAATTATCTTGTGACTTATCCTAAGTCTTCTAGATAAACACTGTTGTTAATGACTAAACAGAAAGGTAAGGAAATTAGTTTGTTTCATGTTTCTCTTCTTTTCTTTTCTTTTATGTTTCTGAAGAATTGCTGTTAAAAATTACGGGCTTTAGAGCATGATCAGCTGCATGAAATCCACCCCTAAGGCGTGTCGTCTTCATCATCTGTTGTGAATGATAAATTTATTTAAGTATGGAACACACACTTTTTAAAAAACACATAAATGGTGGTCCGTGCCTAGAGGCACCCTTGGCAATCTAAGCATCATTGAGTATGCCCCTATTTTGCGAAGTGCAGCAGCACAAAATAAAGCCAAGCAAAATTTAAAATCATCCTCACCACCACCAAGTCTTCTGCAGCAGATCCAGCCATGTTTTTTGCATCCTTTTCACTCTACACAGGTGATGCCAACCCGGAAAAGACAAGCAGAAGGAAGGCTGCAAAAAAGGTCTTTGAGCTCCATTTTGAAGAGGAGATCGACTTTGATTCCTTCTTCCGCAAAACCCGGGTGGGTGTTTCACCCTTGTCAGGGTTCTTCGTGTCGGGTGCCCGTTGTAGTGTCTAAATGGGCACCCACCAGAATAGGCAAGGCTGGGAGGCCGTGCTGCTGCCTGCCAGCGGGCACACATGGAACCTCTCTGCACCTCAACTGCAGTCTGCCTGTGCCGATCTCGAGTTCCTACCCGCGTTGATATGACATGATTTCCCAACCAAGAACGAAACCAGAGTTCATTTGGGCTTAGACGTTGTGTTTGCATGCCCGTTATGAAGACTCGATTAAGGAGAATTTGGAAAGGGGGTGATGTCTGGAAAGGGCTTCTTGATTTCCATTGGCTCATCCTCTTTTCCAACAGGCAGCCATGACTCTGTCCAAGTCGACCCTTGAAAGCCAAAAGAAGAAAAGCACCACCCTCCCTGCAGATTTCCATTATGACTCAGACAATCTCACCCGCCTCCTCCTCAAGCCAACCCACTGGGTAAGCTTGATCTGCTCAGCCCCGACCTCACGCCGGTTCCTACCATTTTGATTTTGTCGGAGTGTCACGTAAATGCTCTGAGCAGAACAATTTGCTGAGAGATGTTCTGCCATTTCCAGTTTTATGTGATCGCTCTCCTCCCCACCTGTGTCTGATCTCCTAATTTCTCCAATTTCTCCTGTTCTTTTGTTTCCTCCCTGCAGCTCCTGAAGGCGCCTCTGCAGATTGGCTCCCCCAGTCTTGAAGATGAAGTTGGAGAGTACAATTACAACAACCCCAACGATACCTCCAATTTTTGTCCTGTACTGCAGGTGAGTAGCCGATATCGGAGGTGCTTGCTCCATTATGGACAGCATCCCTCCTTGGGTCGTTTTTGCTGGGAGCAGTAAAAGTTGGCTGATAGTATCAGTGGTAATAGCAACAAAATATGGCCGTTCTTATAAATCCCAATAGTTCCTAATAAGCAACACAACTGCCCTCATTAGAAAAATACTATATAACTTTCCAGTTAAAAGGCACCTGAGGGGGATATGCCTGAGATGTACAAAATAATGCAGGGCATGAGTAAAGTGGATAGAGGAACGGTCTTCTCCCTCTCACAAAATACCAGAACTAGGGGACCTCCACTCAGATTGAGGGTTGGGAGAGTGAGAACAGAAAAAATAAAATATTTTTTTACTCAGCGTGGTGTTAGTCTGTGGAACCCCCTGCCACAGGAGGTGGTGATGGCCTCTGGCCTGGATGTCTTTAAGAGGGGATTGGACAGATTCCTGGAGGAAAAGTCCATCACAGGTTACAAACCATGATGGACAAGTGTAATCTCCAGGGCTAAAACCAAGGTACTTCAAGGGCCAGATGCAGAGGAGTGGTTTCAGGAGACAGATACCTAGTCTCCTGTGCTCCCAGACACATTTGATGGGGCCACTGTAAGATACAGGAAGATGGACTAGATGGTCCTTTGGCCTGATCCAGCATGGCTCTTCTTATGTTCTTATGCCTTGGTGCCATATTGCCCTCTTGTGTCTATCGATATTCTCAGAAATAGTTCTTCCTGTTACTATAACCAGGTGTTGCTTGTGATCTTTTGTAGTAAACTACGTGGGCATTGAGCTCACTGTTTGGGACACTGAAGGGATGGGCTGGTTCACTCCAAAACTTGACAATCAGATGACATCAATGCTTGAATGAACCAGATCAGAGTGTTCTGATCGGCATCCTTTTGAGTACTGGCTGGCAGTAGGCACAACCGCAGGCAAATTCTCAACCCAACCATTAAGAAAAGGGATTGTATTTAACAATTTTCCTTCTGTACTGCCCATTCCAAGCTACAATAGATCTTTCCCCGATCTCCTTTGTGCAGAGTTTTCCATTGTTTGGGTTCATGTATCTAAAATATATGTATTTGTTTTCTCTTTTAGAAAACCAACAAGTCTTTAAGAAATTGTACATATATGTTTCAAAGATCTGAAGGAACCCTGGAAAATTGACCTGCGTTGATTGTGTTTGTGTGTTTGTATACTGGTAGATTAACATTGAAATGGAAACTACTTCCAATCCAATTTGGAAATCAGCTATCTCCGTTCTCCTGTAGAAAAATAATGAGAACCCCTTTAAAAAACAATCATCTCTGCTCACTATTCCTTATTCTTGTTGTTGTTTTACTAGTTGATTAATACTATTACAGCATTTGTACAGTAATACTAAAACTTCCAAATGTGTTTGTGTGTTTGTATACTGGTAGATTAACATTAAAATGGAAAGCTTTTAATCAGACTTTAAAAACAATCCTCTCTGCTCACTATTCCTTATTCTTCTTCTTGTTGTTGTTTTATCAGTTGATTAATACTATTACAGCATTGGTACAGTAATACTAAAACTGCCAAATGTGTTTGTGTGTTTGTATACTTGGTAGATTAACATTAAAATTGAAAATTGACCTGCGTTGATTGTGTTTGTGTGTTTGTATACTGGTAGAGTAACATTAAAATGGAAAGCTTTTAATCAGACTTACAGAGAGCAACTACCGTATTTCCAATCCACCTTGGATATCAGCTGTCTCCGTTCTCCTGTAGAAAACAATTATTTAAAAACAATTCTTTTTGCTCACTATTCCTTATTCTTGTTGTTGTTTTACTATTACTGCATTGGTACAGTAATACTAAAACTGCCAAATGGAGAAGCTCTTGCTGTTTTAACTTCACTCTGACACAAAGTGAAAAAAAATAAACAAAAACGCTAGGTGTAGGTGTTTTTTAGAAGCATGGAAAACAACCGTATTTGCAGGGCGCCAACTGGGAGGCAGGCAGGGAGCTTGTTCCCCAGGGGGCCATGTTGTGTGTGTATGTGGGTGGGTGTGCGTCAAAATGAAAAAATAATATTTTTATTCTGTACTATTCTGCACTCCCTACTGGGGCCGGGCATGGCATCCATATAGCCCCCTGTAGTCGTGGCCCCGTGTATTTGTACTGTTTGCTACAGCTGATGCCACTGTTTGTTTGGCCAGGATTATGTGAAAATTCCTGCTATCGTTAGCGTACCATCAGTTACTGGTGTCAGTAATGGACTGGATGAAGGTGAATAAACTGAAGCTTGATCCAGATAAGACAGAGGTGTTCCTGGTCTCTTGAAAGACAGATTGGGGAAATAAGATTTGAGCCAGGATTCTCAGGTTTTCACAGTGGCCAGGAGAAACTTTTCGAACAATTAAAACTACTATAGTGTTCCAGCTGCACTCCCTTATTAGTGATTTCTGACCTGGCCACACTAACGTATGCTTAAGTTACATTCCATTTTGATTACCGTAATGCACTCTATTCATGGGGCTGCCGTGGGAAAGTGTTTGGAAATTTCAATGGGTCCAAATGCTGTGGGCAGATTGTTAACTGGAGGGGGTTACAGGAATCACACAATTCCCCTTTCTCAATAGAATCACCGGTGAGCAATCTTTTTCTGGGCACAATTTAAAGTGTTGTGTCTGGCTTACAAAACCCGTAATCACTTGGGTCCAAGTTACTTGAAAGACCCCCTTTCTGTTTATGTGTCTGCCCACCATGTCTGCCTACCAGGTTTTCAAATAATGAGAGAAAGCCTTTCTCTCTGTCCTGCCTCATTCACATCTGCATTTGGTGAGGGCATGAGAGAGGACCTTCTCTGTTGCTGGAGGTCTGGCTGGCTTCTTCTTGGCTATTCTTCTGCAGAAAGGCATATATTTTTTATCTCTGGGCAGGCTTTTTCTCAGAGACCAGATGCCTAAGAAATGGAGTGCTGTTTTGTTATGTTTTGTTTTTGCTGATTTGATTCTTGGCCTCCCCTCCCAGTTTTTATATTGTTTGTTTTTAACATTGTAAGCCACCTTGGGTCCCCTTGGGAAGAGTTTAAATATTTTAAGCAAGTAAGGCTGTGTCCACAATGAGAATTATCCCTCTAGTTTCTCACATTTTCCATTTCACACCCATATGGTGTGGTAAGTGTTCAGAGGTTAATTATCAGACTCATAATTAATGAGAGACAAAGATCTGCTATGCTGTGGTCACCCATCTATCACAAACATGCTTTCACCATATTTGTGTGTGTGTGTGTGTGTGTGTGTGTGTGTGTGTGTGTGTGTGTGTGTGTGTGTGTGTGTGTGTGTGTAATAATGGGTTTGTAATGACACAGAAATATTCTGGGACTATGGATTCACTCAGGGCTAAAAATAAAAATAATGTGTGATGGAACATATAGTAAGTCCCTAGCTGACAGGATTTGATGGCGATTCGGCACAGTTGGGGAGCAAAAAATCTGCAATGAAGTGTGTGTTGTCTGAAACCCCCCAAAACAACAACAACAACAACCCGGGGTCAATAAGGGAGACTGGAGAGGCATTTCGGATGTGTAGACACAGCCTAAGTAAACATTAAAGAGAACAATTAATCCATTTGGAAGAACCTACCATCATTCTTAAAATGGTATGAATATAAGTCACCCTTTCTTCCAATAGAAGCCTCCAATTTCAAACTGTACAACTGAACATGAGGAAACAAGTGTCTTTTTGCCCACATTCTTTGTCTTGTTTTCAGTACCTGGATCAAGACAGGAATGCGTAACATTTAGACTGCCTCTGTAACTCTTGTGTCCAGCCACTACGTGCCTTCCATTCCAGAGACAGCAGGATGGGAACTCTTCTTGCAGCAGCTAAATGTCCCTGGTCTATAAAGCCCAGGATTGGCTTACGAAGAAGGAAAGACCCTCTGATATGTTTAGTAGTATCTGCAAAATTTTATTCTCACTGCTGAATTACTGGGGGTGGAGCAGGTGCGATCAAAGCTGTTCAACAAAGGTGGCAAGCACGTAAGAAGCAGAGAAACCACGTCACATATTAATCCAAGGGAAATGAGGCAATTTGTAGCTCTTTCCACCTTAGTGGGGGGATGGGCTTGTCATTATACGGAACCCCATTATATGGCTTTCAAAGGCCTATAGGAAGGCAGAGAGGGAACCATCATCTTAAACCAGGCATGTCCAAACTTCAGCCCTCCTGATGTTTTGGACCACAACACCCAGAATTCTAAGCTTAGATTGCCAGTGGCAAAGGACTGTGGGAGTTGCGGTCCAAAACATCTGGAGGGACGAAGTTTGGACATGCCTGTCTTAAATCATCAGAATTTGCCCACTTCCAGCTGATGCCTGAAGCCACCTCTGACAGAAATACTACAGACCCCCCTGGCTGGCTCCATAGGCCTTGGGAGCCTTACGGCTGGCCTTCTTCAGCCAGGAATGACGACGTCAAGAGAAGCACAGACTATAGGACAGTGGTGGCGAACCTTCGGCGCTCAGATGTTATTTGGACCGCAACTCCCAGAATTCCAAACCTGCCTTGCCAATGGCAAAGGACAGTGGGGGTTGTGGTTCAAAGCATCTGGAGTGCCGCAGGGACGCTGCCACTGCCACAGGATGATCCTGAAAGGCCTCAGGCCTGCCAACAGAGTGGGCCTCCATGTTGCTCCTCCCTGTGGCCCACATACATTATGGTTTCTGTTTCTGTCTGAGGGAGTTGTCCAGGGCTGACAGCTGCCGCAGGAAACCTCTGTTGGGGATGATGCCCCTGTGGTCCTTGACTGTCTTTATGGCCTCCACCAGGGTCAAACGATGGTAAATCATGAGGTAGGCAAGGACGAGGGTGGCTGATCTACTCACCCCAACAGCACAGTGGACCAGGATCTTTCCTGTAGCGGAAGAGAGGAAAGTGAGGGAAATGCTTGCATCCATGATCAGGACAGGTCTTCAAAGTGGGCCTATCAATCCTCTCTTGTTCTCCTACCTTATCCTTAAAAGGGAAGATCAGGTACTGCAACATTGCCTTTATTGACAAAGATGGCAAGGAATGACCTGGTTTTTCAATAGGGCTCTTGCATTGAGTGATCTTTAAAAATTGCCCATTTTGCAGAAACTGCCCCAAATGAAGATGACTGGATAGTTAAGGATTTTATAGAACCATAGAGTTGGAAGAGACATCAAGGGCCATCCTGCCCAACCCCTACCATGCAGGAACCCCCATCACAGTGCCCCTGAGAGCCAGCCATCCAGCCTCTGCTTAAAAACCTCTAAAGAAAGAGACTCCACCATTCTCTGTGGCAGCATATTCCACTGCCAGACAACTCTATCAGGAAGTTCTTCCTAATGTTCAAATGGAATTTCTTTTCCTATATTTGAAACCATTGCCCTGAGTCCTAATCTCTGAAGCCATGGAAAACAAACCTGTACTCCCTTTGATATGACATCCTTTCAAATATTTAAACATGGCTATCACATCCCCTCTCAGCCTTGTTTTTGTAAGGCTAAACGTTCCCAGCTCCCTAAGCTGCTCCTCATAAGACGTTTCCTCCAGACTTTTAACCATCCTGGTCACCTTCCTCTGGACCCGTTTGAGGTTGTCAACATCCTTCCTGGTCTTACAATGTTTTATCCCCAGTAAATTTCTAGACATAATACGGATGATACTTGTGCTTCTCCTTTTAATGTATTTTTCACTACTTATGCTTCTCCTTTTAATGTATTTTCACAGCAACACACTTTTTTGCCAATTGACAGAGCACTCCTTCTAGAAATGGTTTTCTCTGAAATTGTGCTTTGTCTCTAAATTTGGTTTCTTTTGCTATCATATTGCCAAAATTCAGCAGCCGGGGCAAGAGCTCTAGAACTCTCTCCCCTGCCCAAAGTAACTGAGAGGCGGGAGGATAGTGAAACTTCCAGGGAGGGAGACATTATCTTGTGTAAAAAGTTGGACTTTCAAACAAACCACTTGCTTTCAAAGGACAAACACACATCATCTTCTGTTAACCGTTCAAGCCCCCACCCCTTTCTGCCTTTTATCATGGACTCACCTTCACTTCTGCTGAGTGCCTTATGGATGAAGTCAGCTGCGGGCTGAAAATAGGGGCTCATGTCAAAGGTGGGTGAATCGTGTGCCTCAATGCCCATATAGCAGATGCCAGTTCCTTCATAGTAATCGGCACCTCCTCGCCACTTGCTGTGGGAAGCATTGAGTATGTGAGTGATCTGCAGGCGTGCCAACTCACGACGGTTGGCTGCTATATCTCTGTATGAGAGAGAGAGAGAGAGAGAGAGAGGACAAAGTGGTGGCAGTGAGCTTTCATTAACAAGCAAGGCCTCACCCTAGAGCAGTGGTGGCAAATCTTTGGCACTCCAGATGTTTTGGACCACAACTGCCACAGTCCCTTGTCATTGGCAGTACAGGCTTGGAATTCTGGGAGTTGTAGTCTAAAACATCTGGAGTGCCAAAGGTTCGCCACCACTGCCCTAGAGCCTCACTTTCTAGCACAGTTTAAACAACCCTCTTTTTTGGATTACAAATCTCAGACTATAATCTTAATAATGTACTGGTTTCTAAAGGCAGCCTAGACTTCATCATAGATGGAAAGCCAATTGCAGCCTCCGGTACCATTGACTGACATCCCCTCCAACCTATCAAGCTGCAACTCACTCCCCCCCTTCCTCGCCCTCCTCCTCCAGACCCAGGCTGTTTGTGCCTTTTTCTTCATTGGCTCATGGTGACCCCTGTGAAATGGTCGTTCTACCCCCAAAGGGGTCCTGAACCCCAGGTGGGGAACCACTGTATTATGTGAAAAGTCTCCTATAAGAAATTATGAAATCTGCTTACTGTTGGACATGTTGATGTAGTCATTAAACTACAAATCCCAAGATTCTATAACATAAAGATATGAGAGTCCAAGTCGTCTCAGACTGTGAGAAGTGTACTGCTTATACTGCATGCACTTCAGACATTCAAAGGTTCCCTGTCCCTTAGCCAAAGTCTCCTTGCTTACGTGTAATTGTTCCAATCTGGGCTTCTGTAATACAGTGGTACCTCAACTTATGAATTTAATCTTTCCAAATGCATGCTCTTAAGTCGAACTACTCTTAAGTTGGGGCACCTATCTAAAAAATTGAAAAAATAAGTTAAAAACAAACAAACAAAAAAAACCATTTGTAAGTCAAGCAGGCCATATCTAAAATTTATAAGGCGGCAGTTATTTCCGCTCTTAAGTCGAATTGCTCTTAAGTCGAGCTGCTTTTAAGTCGGGGTACCACTGTACTACTGTCCCTCCCCATCACCTTCCCCACCCCACAGCACAAGGGCCTGGCTTAAAATAGGAGCTAGTACATACTGGTCTCCCAGGTAGAGTCCTGGCCACACTTCGTCCGCATGGTTACAGGCAGTCTTCCCTGTGTACAGTAACCTCTCCAGCTCAAAGACGCTGAGAATGGGGTGGCTGACTGTGTCATCGTGAATCCTTCGGACAGGAGCCCTAGATCCATTCCAGGAGAACCGGGAGGTGAAGGCCATTGGTGCCACCAAGCCCCGCCTTGCATCCCGGGATTCTTGAGGGAACTGGGCTGGGGAGGGGGTTGGGATGCAGCTTTTGCTGTGGCTACCACCCACGGTCAGTTTCTTCGCTGAAAGAAAAGCAGGAACGGCATTAGTAGAACCGCATCAGCTCTTGAAATAAAAAAAGAGGAGCCGCGTAGCGGTTATAAAATACAAACGGGAGTCTAAACTAGAGGTGATCCCTTTATAGGACACTAATAAAAAATAAAAATAAAAAAATCATTGCAAGCTTTCATGGGCAATACCCACTTCTTCAAATCATGCACCAAAAGTCCCAACATGGCAAAAGATGTGGTTTGCCAGGAGATTTTTCTTAGAGGTAAAGTTCATGGGAAGATGATTTTCACCACACATGTCTGTCTTTAGATGAGGCAGGAAGCAGCAGGGCTGTTGTGAAACTGCATTTGAAGTAAAAGATTGGCTTTCACACTCCAGCCCTTAAAACGAAGGGACAGGTAATACACACCCACCTACACTTCTCCATTTGGCTTTTCTTCGAGACATACAGCCCTTGTCTCCCATGAAACGAGGGCACAACTCTGCCCACCTCCCTTTTGTCTCTTCATTATAATGATCCCGTTATAAAGGGAAAAGAGGCAACCGAGACCATTTCCATCAAACGCCAAATGATTTTCTTGATGAAATTAAAAAATGTACACAAAAATAATGATGCTGGTCTAAGGGGGACATATTTTTATAAAGTCCCCAGTTGGGCACTAGGCCTCACTCCCCCCCCCCCGAGTCCCAATTGGCTGAATCAAAACAAAACAACTTTTTTCTCTTTGGCATTTCATTTGCTTCACCTACCTGTTCCTGCTGCTGTGGATGGCATCCTGCCAGGAGCCTGCTTCTGCATCTGAGCATATACATAGCAGTTCCTTGAGACCTAAGCTTAAGAACTGGCCACCCCAGTTTTTTTTAAGCCAAGCTTTGACTCAACTTTATCAAAACCTGGCACAATCCATGGACCTCGTGGACACAGCACAGACCCAGTGAAACCAGGCCGGCATCCTAGCCCTGAACCGGAACACACCCTGCAACAGTTGACTAGTCTAAATGGAGAACGACATTGTGAAAAATTCCCTGTCTGGTCAATTCTGGAGAGCATTTTTCAGGTTTACTGCATAATATCTATCTGCTAGTTTATTTAACCAACGTGAAACCCAGATTTCTATTTTAAAAAACGAAAATAAAAACCTTGAACTGAAATTCCACTTTAGGCCTTATCAATGGGCATTTAAATATTTCGCATGCGTTTTTACAAATTAGCATGCAGAAAGAAGAAGGGGCTGATGATCTCCGTTACCACCTCCGCTTCTTTTTGTTGGAAAAACCAGACCAAGAGAGGGGTGAGCTCAGCTGCTGTCTTCTTTCACAGAAATGTTTTACCAGTGCCAATTCAGGGGCTGCTAAGGCAAGGCGAATCATGAGAAGAGCTGGCAGGTGTGAGACATTTTAGACACAGAGCCAGAACTAGGGTAATTGTAGAGGGGGAAAAGGGGGAAATATCTCTGGCACTGAGTCTTTAGATTTTATGGAGGAGAAATACACCCCCCCCCCCGTTGAGCCCTCTGGCCATGTCTGTATGAACATTTATGATTTCTTGTACACAAAGACACAAACAGGATTTTAAGGCAGACTGTTACATTATGTGGGGGCGGGGAAACCTCCCTGACTTTTATTCCCTATTCAAGAAAAAAGCATTGTCAATGGTAGGGGGCAGCTGGGCGTGTCCTGGAGACAGAGGTTGCAGGTTCAACCTCCATAATCTCTAGTGAAAAAGGACCAACCAGGATGTGATAGGAAAGACTCTCCACCTGAACCCGTCAGACTGAGGAGACACAACACTCCGCTAAACAGACCAATGCTTTGATCTGGCATGAGGTATGTGTGTTACGTGCAGTCAAGGCACAGCCAACTTGTACTAAATGTAAGAGGGTTTTCAAGGTAAAATAGATATTCAAGGGAGCATTTACCAGTGCCACCCTCTGAGTTCCCTTGTTCTTGGATTGCAATTCTCAGAAATCTTGGCTAGCGCAGCTAGTGATGAAGGCTGCTGAGAGTGTTAGTCCAAGCACATCTGGGGGACCCGATGTTGGGTTTCACTGCTTTAGACCATGGAGCTGCCTTATACATCTCATCAGATTCTGTCCTGGGATGCTTCCTTTGATTGGAAGCAGGTGTCCAAATTCTCCAGCAGAGGTCTTCTCCACCACCTTCTCTAAGTATCTTAACTGGAAACATCAGGAATGGAACCTGGGACACCATTCAGTCTTTTATTTCTCCAAGGCTGGTGCTACCATTAACTTTGCTGTCTTCCTTTTGGGTTCAGGGGGACATTTAGGAAGGGCGACAAAACAAGATCCCTGCCTCAGCTCTCTGAGTTCCTGCTGCCACCATCTCCATCTGAGCTTAACCAGGCATTTATACAGAAGCCACCAAATCATCAGAGAAGAGATTTTTTTTTCTAAATTCTGCATAAATTCCCATTCACACTGGGTGTGTTCTGAATACTGTCCGTTGAACAACTTAGCATGGTGCATTCTATAAAATACCAAACTTGCGCAAACCTGCGCTTCTAGGTTTGGAGGTGAAGCAACAAGGGTGCTGTCACTCTTGTTTTCCAAATACGGTGTGTGTTTTTCAAAAGTTTATTCATTTACAATTTAAGAGCCCCGTGGCGCAGTGGTTAAATGCCTGTACTGCAGGTAAAACTGCTCATCACCTGGGCTTCAATCCCAGGTAGCAGGCTCATGGTTGACTCAGCCTTCCATCCTTCTGAGGTCAGTAAAATGAGTACCCAGCTTGCTGGGGGGGGGCAATATGTAGCCTGATTTACTGTATTTAAAACTGTAAACTGCCCAGAGACTACTAGAAGTGGTATGGGGTGGTATATAAGCAGAACACTTTAAATACCAACACAAAATAACCTAACTGTACAATCAACAGAAGATGAAGTGTGTCACTCATAACAAAATGGGAGGGGGAAAGGGAAAGAGAGACTTTTGAGCACCTGGCAGTTTATACAGGGATGGTGGACAATATTTTTTTTCAGTTGAGGGTCACATTTTCTTGAAGATAACCTTTCAGGTGCGACATGCTAGGAGTGGATGGACCAAACCTAGCAGAGTTTTTAAAAAGTCAAATGACTGCAGCAATACTAAACGCTTTTAAAAAGGTCTTCTTTTTCAAACAGCCAGCCTACCCATGGCACAAAAGAGCAGCAAATGATTTGAGGCTGATTTGGCCAATGACTGGAAGAACCGCTTGTGTGGTTTTCTGCTTCATGCCAACTTAAACTGCCTAGTTTGGGATATAATGTATCTTGATTTACTAGGGCTGGCGTTGCTTTTCTACCTCGGGCAGCAGAATGCCCAATGGGAATGTTGACTTCTTTTGACTTTCTCTAAGCACCCAAATGTAGGCCATTGCTCCTAGGTTACTTACTTCTAGAGACAGGCATGAACTGCCAGTTCAGCAGTTCACCCTGGTTCGTTTGCTGCACAACAGGTGTTGATCTGTTCAGTGCTGTGCCTCTCTGGTGGGCAACCACTCAGAGAGGATGCCTGGAGGAGGTGGGGGAGGGAAGCTGGGATACTGCCTCTGAATGGGCACTGGCCAGATGGATGGGGTGCTGAAGATCTCTTGCGATGGTTAACGAACTGGTGGTTCTTGCCCATCTCTAGTTACTTTCCTCCCTTTTCAAGGACATAGCCATGGATTGTCTCCATGATTATTAGTATTCCTGCACTCATGGAAAGCAGCTGTAAGAATTTCTTGGAACAATAAATATAACCTTTTCTTTTTCACCTTCTTAGCTTGCTATACTCTTATAATGTAATTACCATAAACTCCTATAAAAATGGGTGGAACCACCTAGGCTTGTCAGGTTTCAGGATTTATACTTATCTGGGTCCTGAGAAAGGGACATAAATATTCAGACAGTTGATGATGGAGAAGGTAGATAGATAACATGGGTAAAGTGTCAGACAGGATTCAGAAGAACGGGATTCAAATCCATGCAGCCACAGAAAGCTCACTGGGGTCATGGCAGGGGTAAAACCACTTCTTGGTTTACCCATGCCATGAGGTATGGCCAGCACTGAGAGATGGTAAATAAAGCAAGATTGGGAGACACACTCGAATCCAGGCATGTCCAAACTTTGGCCCTCCTGATGTTTTGGACCACAGCTCCCAGAATTCTAAGCTTAGATTGCCAATGGCAAAGGACTGTGGGAGTTGTGGTCCAAAACATCTGGAAGGCCTACGTTTGGACATGCCTGCTTAATCCATACCTTTAGAGAGGAAATCTGAAACCTACCTCTCTGACCAGGGTCTGTAGCTTCCATTTTAAAACTTGCATTAAGCAAAGACGCTTGCACTGCAGGTCTGGCTGTGATTTTTGGAACTTTTGATTCTTCTGCATTACCCATAGCTCTGTGGTGGCCGTTCTGATGAAGACTAGACAGGTTCTGTTTAAGCTAGAGTGGCACTCCTAAGTGTGCTTCCTAGGAATTCGGCCCCACTATACCTGCTAATAGCTGCACAGTCCATGGGTGCTCCCAGAAGTACAGTGGTACAACAAGCAGTTTGTTTAACAGAAAACCCGCTTAAAGGAAAA
Source organism: Phrynocephalus guinanensis (assembly GCA_037367245.1). Lineage (NCBI taxonomy): Eukaryota > Metazoa > Chordata > Lepidosauria > Squamata > Agamidae > Phrynocephalus > Phrynocephalus guinanensis. The sequence continues at coordinate 9,941,348 of CM074745.1, read as the reverse complement.
CATTTCTGGAGAGAGGGGAAAATCGCTTAACAGAATCGCCTATGGGGCGTATCCGCACAACAGTAAAATGGTCACGATTAGGGATTAATCTGTTTTCAATGCATTCCTAGGGGAAACTTGTACAAAGGAAAATTTGCTTAATAGCATTTGATTTGGAATGAATTATTTCCTTTATATAAGGTACCACTGTACTTGATACCTAGAAAACCCTGAAAAGAGCAGACATTGATGTGACAGCAAGTAATTATTTTAATACTATTTAAGGCCATTTTTTTCAAACTTTTTCTCCTAGCAGACAAATCCTTTGGCACAGTTAGACATATAATAGCAACCAAAAAGAAATAAAGTAATATGTAGACAGTTCTGTGGCATGGATAAAAAAAAAAACCCATCCCGATGTAGCACAATGAGGCAGTACCATCTTGAGCTCACGGTGCTCTTAATCAAGTCCCCACTTTTAGCTCATGCATACAGACTATGCAAAGAGCTTCACATATATAACAATTCAGTTAGCAAGCTGGAAACATTACCCTTATGTGGCTGGAGTCCCAAAATCTCTCTCTCTCTCTCTCTCTCTCTCTCTCTCTCTCTCTCTCTCTCTCTCTCTCTCTCTCTCTCTCTCTCTCTCTCTCTCCTTCCCCCCTCTCTCATATGCACAGAGAGACTCCTGTTTCATACATAGGTCACCCCCATGTCCCAGCCTAGTCGATAACTACCAGCCTCAAAATATGAGGCTGGAGGTGAGGGGTTTCTGTAACAATTGCAAAATAATATCCATGCATGCATGCTTGCGAATGCACGTTAAAAAGTGAGATGGACAATGTGGATTTCCTGCATTGCCTCCTAAACAAGAGTGTCTGCTACACATAGAAAATCCTTTGCTCAAAGCCACTGAGTCCTGTCCTGGGGAAATGGCTAGGAGACGGGTGTTTAAGCTTTCAACCCACGACACAGAATACCAGTGGTTCTCAACCTGTGGGTCCCCAGATGTTCCTGGACTGCAACTCCCAGAAGCCTCAACCACTCACTGTGCTGGAAGGGATTTCTGGGAGTTATAGTCTAGGAACATCTGGGGACCCACCGGTTGAGAACCACTGCACAATACAATAAATCTTTTTTTCCACCATCAGTGCATGTCCGGAAAATTATTTCCCTACCTGGTAACCTAGAGAAGCATAGCAACTATTTGGGATCACAGTATGCAGAGCGAGAACTGGGAACCTTAGCTGTAACAAAGCGGAACTTCCGGCTCTCTAGGTACTTTTGGTCTTCAAATCCCAGAAGCCCTAGCCAGGAGAAAGAGACTTGAACGGTCAAGTATTTCATAGCCAAGTCTTCCTTGGTCAGTCCCTTGTGGAAATGAGGGGTCTTTCAAAAATCTGGAAATCGGTAGCAATTGAGCATCAGGAGAGTCATGTGTTTGGGGTGCATGGAGGCATCTAGATTGGATTTGGAGTACTGTATTTACTGTGCTCTGTAACTCAGCCGGGGTTCGGACAAAAGCAAGGGGTGGCTCCACCCTGTGCCATGTTGCATGTAATTCATCTTTCTTTCCATCCTATCAGCGAATAGTGCAAGAGCACTTCCTGCTTGTTGTTTTGCCATCTTGCTTCTCAGTCCTTTGGACTCGTAATGTGAGCAAAAGAAGCAGCCATATTCTTGTCCTCCTCAACACTCCCATTATTAATCTTTTGCACTTGGCTTCCTAATTTGAGTAGAAAATATGATCTCGATATTCCCTGTCCTCACAACAGCTACGTGTGAGAGGCCTTTGTTATTCCCACTTCATGAAAGCAGATAATAAAGCTAAATCTCAAGCAGTTGGATGTTCCAGTTTACTCATAGCTCATGGAAAAGCTAGCTTCCTAAATGGCCCTCCCCTTCATTAGCCTTTTCTTCAATTACTCATCTCTCTTGGCTTTTGGCCAAGCACATATATGATGAAAAACAGGGAGCCTTAGGCAGGCCTGACATATTTTGAAGGAAAAGAAACTCACTGGCTGTGCTATTTTGGGCTTGAAGTACGTTTCTTTGGGATCATGGACCCCCCTGAAAAAAGGTGACTTCCAGAAACCCTCGACTAATGCTCTGCCTCCAGATTTAAAAAACAACAACAAGATTTTCACCTTGATGGATACCTTTCTCCATAGTGTTGAGCTAGAATGTATAAAAAAAATATGTAAATGATATGTTGAGGTTATGCAGCTTCAGACCTTCCTCCACTGAGTGAGGCTTCTGCCAAAGTTCTCCCCACACAAACACCTGCCACCCACTCTCTCTCTCTCTCTCTCTCTCTCTCTCTCTCTCTCTCTCTCTCTCTCTCTCTCACACACACACACACACACACACACACACACACACACACACACAAGGGCAGGAGGAGACGGAGAGAGGCACAGAGAAAATACAGTAGCCTTCTTCTCATGGCTGCCTCCAGAATGGGAGGTTCAACACTAGCTTGCTCCCCTGCCACGATGGAGGAGTAAGAGGAACGCCACATGCTCTCTAAAGAATGACAGATAGACGCAAAGAAACAGGGACAAAAAGAGATGTCGAGCCTCGTTACTTTACCTATATGTCAACGCAGTGATTTCCTCATCTGTCTGATCTATCCCTCCATCTTCTCACCCACTCTCCTTGCTGCTGCTGCTGCTGCCACTGCTGCTGACGCTGTTGCTGCCGAAGGAAGAGAAGCGGCTACCGTCTCAATAATGTCTATTTTAAGCCCTGGCAGGTCCAGGGGCAGATTTCTTTCCTATCAGATGGTGAATGGGCAAGAGAGGGGAGGGCAGAGCAGGAGAGAGAGAGAGGCAGCCCGTCTGGCAGAGGCACGTGTAAACACACGCCACCCGGATACATAACACACACCGTGCACGCTCCGTTCAGCGTGCAAGGGATGCAGATGCATAAGGTGGCCACCTGTGTTCTGGGCGGCGGGGCTGGGGGGGGGAGCTGTTTGTACTAACGACAACGCTTTCATCTTAATAGATGTGTGTATGTGTATGCGAATTTATGCAGATAGATGTATGCTCCGGAGCAAAGGCAGTGAATACTTATGGACCCTGAGTGGCAAATTCAGCCTGGTAAGTCACGGCTTCACAAGATCTTAGCAGCTTGAACCACGTTTGGAATCATACAGCAAGAGAGGATTTTGCTCCAGATGGAAGAAACAAGAGATGTTGTTATGGTAGGTTCACCTGCTTTCAGTATTCCTGAAATTCCTGAGGGATTGAGGCTCTGGCCATTTCACCTTGATCCTCCACTGTCTTAACTTCTGACTACCCCTTGCTTGGACTGACAAACACATTTATAATCAATTTAATTCTGACGTCTTGTGCCTTTGCATCTCCTGGATTTTACCTCCTGCAATGAAATAGCTGGCACTTGGACTTCTTTTTTTTCAAACCACTTTCTCATGTGTTTCTTGCTTTGTTGGACACTACAGGACAGAAGAAATCTCTGAATGACACTGAAGAAGGAAAAAGCTTACCTATATTTGTTTAAAGCATCAAAATTAATTTCCATCCATTCCCAGTTGGAACCATTGCGTATCACGGGCTTAGCATGAAGCATGTGTTAGGTGCTTGAGCAACACTGACACACAGAAAGGGGCCAGAGAAAAGTACAGTGGAGCCTCGTATAACAAATGGTTTGTATAACATAAAATGAGTACAACATAAAAAAACCTAAAACTTTGTTTATCAGAATCATCTATGGGGCGAATCCATACAACATAAAAATGGTTGCGATTAGAGATTACTTTGTTTTCAATGCATTCCTATGAGAAATTTGTATAAAGGAAAATTTGCTAAACATAATTTCACTTGAAATGAATTAATTCCCTTATACAAGGTACCACTGTACGTAGGAAAAAGAGCCCTTGAATTCATGAATTTGCTCCCAATTAAGAACAAGGTGACGCAGTGGTTCCCAAACCGTGCACTGTGGTTCTGTGGAGTACTGGGATGATAACCCAGTGGGATCAGGGATTCCTCTAATCCTCCCCCCCCCCATCCCTCACCTTCGTACAGCAGTTTCTCAGGTGTCTGTGTATGGTCAGAGTACTGGCCCAGTGCTGTCACAGGAATTGTCTCCCTGCCCCTTCTGGGCAAAAAATGCAGCTTTTCTATTTACTCTAATAATAAAGCGACTTCACTCTGAGATGCCAGGTCACCAGGGCACCCATAAATAGCATAAACTCTGCTTCTATCTACTGGCTAGTCCTGGTAATACACCTTGGGTACATGCATTCACAATACAGTGGTACCTTGTATAAAGGAATTAATTCGTTCCAAATGATGTTAAGCAAATTTTCCTTTACACAAATTTCCCATAGGAATTCATTGAAACAAAGTAATCCCTAATCGCGACCATTTTTATGTTGCACGGATTTGCCTCATAGACAATTCTGTTAAGCAAATTTCCCCTATGTCCGGATTTTTTTTAATGTTGTACAATTTTATGTTATACAAACCATTTGTTATACAAGGGTCCACTGTACGTTGATTTAAGAGTAGCTTGGTTACTTGCAAGACAAGGAAATATTTCTTCTAAATTTTGCGTTGATCAACATTCAACAAGCAATATCTTGATATACAGTACAAGCACTGGTTCAGGTCACATGATCCCAAGTGAGCCATGATGGCTCTCTTTTCCTCCCTCCTCCTTGCTGGATTGCGGGTGATTGTCTGAAACATTTAGTTTCAGGCATCCTCCAAAGCAGAGGGAGGAGAGAGGAAGAGAGGTCTCCCTTGCACAAGCCAGAATGTTTTCAAAGGGTAGTGCAGGTTAGGGCTTTATTTTTCTTTATATTGATATTTTTATTTAATTTGTTTTCAACATTCTTATTTTTTCAAACCATTTTTAGTTATGGAGCAGTTGGTCAAGTGTGTATAGGGCTACAAATTGCGCTTTATTATTGTCACATTAAAAACACAGAGTAAAATCCAGTTATTAGTCCCAAGCAGAGCAGATTCCGCTGCCAGATACCTAAACCATGTTGTGGATGTGGACTTCTAGTCTGCGCCTCATCTGGCTAGCTTTCACTTTCTCTACATGGCCACATTGGAATGCTCCGGGTGATAGTCTTCGGGCTTTCTTTGTTCTTTATTCTGAGCAGATTGCTAGAGCTTTACAGGATGCAATGAGCAGTCCTTTGTAGACAGAAAAGGGATTTATTGGTTGTCAACCAATAGCCCCCCTCAACGCAAGATCGGGTGGAAGTCCCCCCCCAGAAATGAGATATATTTTATAAGGTTTGTTTTCCCTCCGCCCATCCGAAATTTACGTATACATTTGTTACATGCATCAAACACTCATCTTTGGCCATTTATTTTGTATTTCTTCATGTATTCCTGGGTTCTTAATTCTGTGGTGTTTTGAACTGACTTACACCGGCTGGGAGTGCCTGGGACATGACGTATGCCAAGAGCTCTCACAACAAAGATAAGGTTTTCTTGGAATTAGCTGTGTTCAAAGCTACAAAAATAATTAGGGTGAGTGGCCGGAAAGTCTTGACCAGAGTTTGTTTGCATCGGATATACATGTACATACAATTGGAGTGATTTCTACTTCTAAATTTCTTGTGTGGCTTTATTGTGATATGCTGGGGGTTACTAAAATAGCTATTATATATGCATGATCTATACCCTTTCAATTCCTTAAATTAATTGTTTGTCTGGTGTCCCTCTTGCCTGGCTTTGAAGTTTGCTTTGTTTTATTGGTATTTAACGGAGGAGGGCAAGGGGGTGGTGATCATCTGGGGTAGGTGGGCACTTTGAACGTAACACGCAACCCAGTACCTGGAACACAGTTTTCTGAGATAAACGAATGTTTCGTTGTGTGACAGTTGTTACCTCACGGTGTCTTGTCTCAGAACAGAAACCAGGAACAAACTGTGACAAGGAAATTCCCTACCCCAGAGCCAGGTACAGATTTGTCTCGCTTAGCACCCGTTCCGGGGGCATGGTTGAGACAAATGTCAGCTGTTGCGTGACGGACGTGAAGTAAGATTTTTTTGTACCGCTTCAAAGCGCAACACTTAGAGACAAAATGGATGTGAAGTAACCGCCATACAGTCTCTAAAATCTATCAAAAGTCTATCTTGAACTGAGCAGGTCTGAATATTTTGAGAACAGTGTAACATGGCTCACCTTCTCAAGATAAGAATGTTAGAGAAGGGACTGGAGAACTCAGTATGCACTTGTAAGTATAACTCAGCTAGATTTTTTTTTTTTATTTTTTTGTGGGAAATCCTTACAATGCCTTGAGCTCTGTACACTGTGTGTATGCTACCTGATGACATTTTTTCTAATCACTGCTGAATCTTTTGTGAAGGTGTTTGCTTTTCTACTTCTGCTTTTTAATAAACTTATTTTTTTAAAAAAACTCAAGCTGTGGTTCATTCAGACAGCTGTGAGGGGTTCAAGGTACTAGACCCATTGCCTGAGGATGCTCAGAGATGAAGAGGCATTTTGGGTTGTTTTGAGTTTTAGGTAGGGTTTGTGTGCAACGAGAAGCATCAGCATGCTTGCAACCCTGAGCACCTAGGACTAGGAGTGAGTGATTCAAGAGTGTCATAGGGAAGAACAGGTCACTTTTCCGAACCATCAGTGCACCAACCCTTAACCCATCCAGGCAGAAGACTGGTAGTGTAACCTGGGTAAGAAACTCTCACTGTGTGATTTTGTTTTATTTTTTCAGCGCTGAAAACACAAGTAAGGTTTATGTACAGTATAATCAGAGCAACCTCTAGTGGCCAGAGGTTGCAAAGTCTCACTCCAACTAAAGCAACTGATAGCAGGTTTTGTGTCTCTGAGTGTGAGCATCCAAATGTTTCTGATTTGGATTAGCAGCATTTTGATGAACCCTCCTTTAGCTTTGAAAGCTTTGCTGGGAAATTATTCTGTCTTGACTTAATTTTCTTCTCCTTGCTATTGCTATTGCATTGTATTATACTGCTCTTCTTTGATGTATTCTGCAATGGCCTGTGTGCCATGCAATAAAATTTCTGGTGTGGTCTAGTACTGGTCAGGACATTTGCAATGAAGCTATTCTGGATTATTTAACATTTCTGTGATTCCCAGCAATGCTTTCAAAGCCAAAGGAGACATTTGAGCTACAGTACTAAAGAACCAGGCTTGTTATGTTTTTAACATATATTATTATGACATTAGCTCCCTTTGTGTCGTACAACCTTCGTACTATTCATTTCCCCCTGTAACTTCCCAACTAAAAACTTGGGCAAGCAATGGAAATTTAAGGTCTGGTCAGTATGAGATTTACATTTTATCAAAGCTATTCTGTGCTTTTTATTTCTGTGAATCCCCAGTTTGAAGCTTTCAAGGATTATTATTAGGAGACATTTGAGTGACGTGTTGACTCTTATGATTGTGTAAGCAAAGAGAGAGCTTAGTTATATTATACATTTACCTTGCACTATGCAGCATCCTAAATGAAGTTGATTCAAAGTCACATGAGAACCGTGTGCTACATGAATTGCTTTTTCATTTCCTTGTCACCACGAAGGTGGAAGAGGCCAGCTGGGAGGCAACTCCGTCTGCAATCACTCCAGCAATGGGCTAGCCATTTGAAGAAGGCAGCATACATGATGTGTACCAACCATTCTCCCCCACCAGTCAGATTCCTGTATGTCTCTCTCTGTGTGTTCTTTGCTGTCAAGGTGGAAACGACAGTAACTCTAAAAGGGCTTTCAAGGTAAATGAGATATTTAAGGAGTGATCTTATCAGTTCTACTTCCCCAGTGAGTTTCCATGGTCACGGGGGATTCAAAACCTATTCTCAAGTCCTTGTCTACTGCTCCGTCCACTACACCACACAGGGAATCCAAGATTCCTGAGGTCCAGCCCAAAAAACATTCATTGGTGTGCAATGAACACGCGTTCTAACTTTCATTTAAACCAGGCATGTCCAAACTTCAGCCCTCCTGATGTTTTGGACCACAATTCCCAGAATTCTAAGCTTAGAGCCTTTTCACACCACCCCTAAGATCCGCTGGCCACTTAAATTTCGGACCAGAGATCTTAGGGGTTTGTCGCTGTTCCTGCGTTCCCACCCCCTCCGCACTCCTGGCTGCTGGCTGCTTGAGGGGAGGGAGAAAAAACAGGAAGAAAAGAGATGTGGCTCACCTCCGTTCTGCCTCTCGCTCTTGCCGTGGCAACATTCCAGTCTCTTAAGTAGCTCTTAAAGGGGCCGGAGCCAAAAAACAACAAACAGAAGCGAGGAGAGCCCCGCACTCACTATCATTACACCGCATCAAAGAATTTTCACCTCCAGAGAGCAGGTACTTGAAAGGTGCACGGGGACGCGCTAAAGTGAGTGTGGTCGCACTTAATTTCCTATAAACTCTGGAGCTGGTTGGGAAACATATTAAAGCTCTGGAGCTGGGAGCCATTTGCCCTGGAGTTTAGGGGTCGTGTATAAATGCCCTTAGACTGTCAATGACAAGGGACTGCAGGAGTTGTGGTCCAAAAGATCTGGGGGGGGGCAAAGTTTGGACATGCCTGGTTTAAACAAACAGCCAAGACCCTTCCTTGGTCCTCCTTATTTCCTCTAGGGTTCTAGTGCTCTCTTTATGCTCCTGCAGTGTTTGAGGCAATGGCTGCCCCACATTCTTACTCCCTTTACTTCAGGGGTATGGCTGTTCATTTATTCTTCATTCCCTTCCAGGTCCGTGGTTTCCCCTTGATCCTTCTTTATTATCTCTAGGGCCATCAACTTCCACATGACCATTCGTTCCTGACAGAGCTCCAAATCAAAATGCCTAGTAAACTAGATTGAATTAGAACAATGGACTTGTCTGCAGACCCAGAAAGCTTGAAAGAAACAAAGAAAATTGGCATCCTTGTTTGAGAAGAAGTAAGGGAGGATGGGTTGGCAATAGGTCAGACTTTCATTTGAGCGTGACAGGCATGTCAGTGAAAATAACTAGTGAATGCCCTGCGGGCAGCAGAAAAGCAAACCATTTATCCGGCTAATTTCATTTCTCAAAAGCCTCTTAGCTTTAAAATTCAGACTTACATCTGAGTGATAGGATTAAACAAATTCCTTTCTGAATATGAACTGTTCACTGACAGAAAAGAGAGTGCTTGGCTTGAAAGAGGATGGTCTGTATTTGAAGTGAGAGGATGTATTTTACTCATAGTGAAGGAGGAGCAAGGAGAGCTGCACGGAATCATGGTTATCCACTGCCGTTAGTTACGAAGCACAGAAAGAGGAAACTTTTTCACAGTAATGGAAAAGGCCTTTGTACCTTTGGTGAACCAGGCAGCAATCATAAACATACTTATGGAAGAGAAGGGATCGTACTGCATGATAAGATGGCATCCATACAATACAATAAACAGTAATATAATAAAAATAAAATTCAAGTGACGTGAAATAGCATATGTGTATTGTTATTGGCAGGCAGTACCAACGCTGAAACTTGCCTGGATCGCTCTCTGAAAAGTGGGTCAGGAGGGAGGCATGGAGGAAAGGAGCCTGGGACATGGAGTGGAAGGGGGAGGGGGGGGTCAAAAATAAAGAAATAAAAAAAATTAAAAATACCCCCCCCCCAAAACCCATGGGTCATTTGTTTCTAACCAGTCTTCGTACTAGTGCATATGTTCTAAAACTTATTCTTGCCTGCAAACAGGCCTCATTCCTATGAATGAATAACACAAATTGGCTATTTCCCCCCCTGGGGGATGGAGAGACGAGTAACTGCAGTCTGGAAAAAGTTTGAGTCAACAGAGGGCATTTATACACAACCCCTAAGCTGCGCTGCAAATGGCTCCCAGCTCCGGAGCTTAGAAATGTTTCCCCACCAGCTCTGGAGTTTGCAGACAATTAAGTGCGACCCCGCCCACTTTAGTGTGACCCAGCGCACTTTTCTTGTACCTTCTCTCTGGAGGTGAAAAATATTTGATGCGGATAAGAGTGCCGGGCTCTCCTCGCTTGTCTGTTGTTTTTTTGCCTCCCGCCCCTTTAAGAGCCCCTTGAGAAGGAACCAGGAAGTAACGGGGCTCCTGGCAACTTCGACCGGCACTGGCAGGTTAGTAAAGCCTTCTTTTGTCCTTTTTTCCCCTCCCTCCCCTCACGCCGACAGGAGCAGGAAGTGCTGAGGGGTGGGGACGCAGGAACAGAAACGAACCCCCAAGATCTCTGGTCCGAATTTAAGGGACCAGCGGATCTTAGGGGTCGTGTGAAAAGGCCCATAGTTTCTTTATGTCAGGATTCAGTGCCTTCCTCGAGGACTGAAAGAAACTGAGCTTCAGAGGGATGAATATCTGCCTTTTCAAGGCATGGAAGGGGGATTGTCTTCAGTTTGCATTTTGATAAGATTTTAACCATTTGAATTTCGCGGATCGGTGTGCAGGCTGGATCAAGAAGGGAACAGAGTGAGATCGCATGGATAGAGAGAAGTTGCCACGATGCTCCACAGGTCGACAAGAACCGTGAGAGGTGTATTTTCAGGATTCTTAATTATCTGCCAATCTAGCCAGTCTCACAGGGCTGATTTGAGGATAAACAGGGTGGGGTGAGAAGCACATCTTTGCACTGGTTTGCATTTCCTTCAGGGAAAGGTTCACTAGAAACGTGGCAAAAATAAGCAGACAAATTATTGAGTAAAAAAGTAAGATATAAATAAAACTATAGGCTCAAAACGGTGACAGATGTTCTCCCGTACCACCTCAACAAAGCCTCTTTAAGCTTTTCTCTCTGGGCGCTTAATGCACCTCAAGTCAGCGGCATAATGCCAGCTGCCTGAAGGAGGAGTATGAAAAATAGTGGCAGAGATCAGAAATGATCAGGAGGCAGGCCAGTGCCTCTGTGCTCGGAGGGGAAATGATTAATGAAAATCCACTCGCTTCCATCCATTCTCATCTCGGCAAAAGAGGAGGCAAGGAGACCCGACAAGAACAAGCACTCCTTGTGCAAGGAGGGTAATCACAGAAATGATATGTCTGTAGGAGATCCGTGAGGTCTCGGTATGCTTGTAATTAATTGCCCTTGCCACTTCCAAAGAAAATTATGAGAAAAGATGGCAAAAGCTGGAGAAGCAAGAAAGGAGAATGGTCAAGAAGAAAAATCCATCCCCCCACAATTAGAATTTCAAAGGCACTGCTCAGCCATGGCCTTTATACCAAAGTCCTGAAATCAAATATTAGGCAGGCTTGTTTCAGATTTATCTGAAGTGACTCTTCTGGGTAGGGATTTATTTTTTTTTTTAAAAAAACCCTCCATATGTGGAAGCTCTGGTTGGAGTAATAATCAAGTGGCAGTCTAGTCTGCTTCTATGTATGGGATAATGAAAGCACATCACCTTGTCATAAGAACATAAGGAGAGCCGTGCTGGATCAGGCCAAAAGCCCATCTAGTCCAGCTTCCTGTTTCTCACAGTGCCCCCACCAAATTCGTCTGGGAGCGCACGAGACTAGATCTCTGTCTTCTGATACCCCCACCCCCACCCACATCTGGTCCTTGAAGTACCCTGGTTTTAAGCCTGGAGATTACACATCTCCATCATGGTTTGCAATTTGTGAGGGACTTTTCCTCCAGGAATCTGTCCAATCCCCTTTTGAAGGCATCCAGGCCAGATGCCATCACACCTCTTGTGGCAGGGAGTTCCACAGACTAACAACACGCTGGGGTAAAAAAAAAATTCCTTTGCCTGTTCTCACTCTCCCAACCCTCAATTTGCTTTTCGCTTCAGCCAGCCTGTAATGGAGGGACAGCAGAATGGTGCAAAAAGTTCAGCTGTTCGGCATGAGTTTGTATTAGAGGTGGGCACAAAGTATGACAAAGTGCTTTTTTATGAGCCTCTCAGTGCAGCACCCCGGCTCTCTTGTCTTCAGCATGACATGTTCTGACACCTGGCACGTGTGTGTGTGTGTGTGTGTGTGTGTGTGTGTGTGTGTGTGTGTGTGTGTGAGGAGCAGTCCAGAGTCCAGACATATTTCCAGAGCAGCTGTGGAACCCTGGAAGCATGACGTAATGAGGGGTGTTCAACTCTCTAGCGCCATCTACCTTGAAGCCGTACAGCTCGGACATGGACTGCTTTATGGTGTTTCTCACTCAGCAGACCACCTCCCCCCCTTACTGACCAGCAATGGAGTCCACAATCCTTCAATACGTTTCCTTCCTTGCTCAAATGGAAGAGCAAGTAGGACACTCTGCATTATCACAGCTGCCATTTCCTTTTTCAGCCAGGTCCAGGGTTTCCCGAACCCCTGCCCAACTTTATGAAAAGGGCCATGAAGGGTTGGGATAGGACATGCCCCAAACAGCCAGATGGCAGGAGGGCAATTATTTATTTATTTATTTATTTATTTATTTATTTATTTATTTATTTTTACAACTTATATGCCGCCCACTACCCAAAGGTCTCTGGGCGGCTTACAATCAAGGAATTAAAACAGTTAAAAACATCAAACAACAATAAATAATTAAAACAACAATAAAAACCTTATACTAAAACATCATACTAAAATTGCCATCAGAAGACCCACAATCTAAACTGTATCAATTAAAAAACTTCTGGAACAGGAAGGTTTTTACCTGGCGCCAAAATGTCATCAGTGTTGGCGCCAGGCGGATCTCACTTGGGAGGGCATTCCATAGCTTGGGGGCAGCTGCCGAGAAGGCCCTGTGTCTGCAAGCCATGCCTCTTACCTCCTTGAGGGATGGCTCTTTCAAGAGGGCCCCCTGGCTTGATCTTAATTGCCGGGTAGGTTCATATGGAAGGAGGCGGTCCTTCAGGTATCCAGGTCCTAAGCCATTTAGGGCTTTATATGTCAAAACAAGCACTTTGAATTGGGCTCGGGCAGCAACTGGTAACCAATGTAGGCTACGTAGAATCGGCGTGATGTGATCCCTAGCGGCCCCACCACTTACTAGCCGCGCCGCACGATTCTGAACCAGTTGCAATCGCCGAACCGTCTTCAAAGGCAGCCCCATGTAGAGCGCATTGCAGTAATCAATACGGGATGTTACCAGTGCATGTGTGACTGTTATGAGGCTCCGTTCATCCAGGTAGGGGCGTAGCTGATATATTTTCCGCAGCTGGAAAAAGGCACCCCTGGCCACCGAGTCCACCTGGGCTTCCAGAGTTAGACCGGGGTCCAGGAGCACCCCCAAGCTGCGGACCCTGTCCCTTAGGGGGAGTGCAACCCCGTCCAGAACAGGGAAGTGGCCCTCTAACCTGTCTGGCGAAGCACCCACTAACAGCACTTCCGTCTTGTCTGGATTGAGTTTCAATTTGTTAACCCTCATCCAGTCCATTATCTGGCCCAGACACGAGTTCAGCACAGAAACCGCCTCACCTGGATTGGTGGAAAACGAGAGGTAGAGCTGAGTATCATCAGCATATTGCTGAGTCCTCAGCCCAAACCTCCTGATGACCTCTCCCAGTGGTTCCATGTAAATGTTGAACAGCATGGGAGACAGTATAGAGCCCTGAGGAACCCCATGACATAAATGCCACGGGGCAGAGCAACTGTCCCCCAGCACCACCTTCTGGACATGGTCAGCCAGGAAGGAATGGAACCACCGCAAAGCAGTGCCTCCGACCCCCAACCTGGCCAGCCTATCCAGAACGACACCATGGTTGATGGTGTCGAAAGCCGCTGAGAGGTCCAGGAGTATCAACAGGGTTGCACTCCCCCTGTCTCTCTCCCAGCAGAGGTCATCATACAGGGCGACCAAGGCAGTCTCTGTACCAAAACCCGGCCTGAAACCAGATTGAAATGGATCCAGAAAATCCGTTTCATCCAGCAGTGCCTGGAGTTGCCTGGCCAATTAGCCTCACTGCTATGCTGCACTACCTTTCTACTGTGTACTGCTTTCATTATGAGGTCACTATGTACAGGGAAGCTTTTGCCTTGGCCTTCTCTGTCACCTTTCAGGTGGGGGAATTGGTGGCCAGCTCCTGCACGCATACTGAGGGTAGAGCCCTGCCGCTTCATGGTGGATCATGGGAAGCAGACTTCCTGCAGCGCTGACTGTGGTCCTCCAAAACTGACCATTGAGGCCATGGCATTTTCATAGTCTTCAGCCCCATGCAAGGGGATGGCTCATGTCCAGTAAAGCAAAGCAAAGTGTTCTGCCTATATACCACCCCATACCACTTCTAGTAGTCTCTGGGCGGTTTACAGTTTAATTACAGTAATGCATGCTATACATTGCCCCCCCCCCCAGCAAGCTGGGTACTCATTTTACCGACCTCGGAAGGATGGAAGACTGAGTCAACCATGAGCCTGCTACCTGGGATTGAACCCCAGGTACTGAGCACAGTTTTAGCTGCAGTACAGGCATTTAACCACTGCGCCACGAGGCCCTTTCAAGCAACAAGCAACACAGTGTTTTCTGTGCCCGTCCCTGCAGGGTGAGAAATCACGGAATGACACATGTCCGCATGATCGCCAAAGATCAGCCATTTCAAGTTTTCTCACAGTCTCTCTCTCTCTCTCTGTGTATGTGTGTGTGTGTGCACGTGTTCAGGAACTGCAGAATGGAAGTAGGGGGTGCACACGCAGCCTGCAGAGTACATTATTCCCAGTCTAAAGGCATAGGGCAGAGTTTAAACATACACTGCTTCCAACATAACTGGGTAATGTGATGTAGAAACCCAGAGAAAATGCTTCTGATCACCTTCTTCTGAAAGTTGTGGAAGGGATAGCTGGGGAGGAAGGTGAAACGGAGCCTCGTGAATCTAGGAGGAAACCATGGTTTCAATTACTAGTGAAGCAGGCTTTTGTCTTCAGGAAGACCCGAATGTGAGTAAGGGCCTTTATACACGACCCCTAAGCTCCGCAGGAAATGGCTGCAAGGTCCGGACCTTACAAGTGTTTTCCCACCAGCTCCGACTTTGCAGACAATTAAGTGCGACCCCGCCCACCTAAGCTCGACCCAGCTGCACTTTCTTGTACCTGCTTGAGGTGGGTGAAAATCCCCAGGTCCGGATTTAATCTGGTCAATGCAGGGCTCTCCTGGCTTCTGCTTGTGTTTTTTTTGCCTCCTGCCCCTTTAAGAGAAGAGGTGGGAGGGGAAAAAGCAAGCAGAAGAGAAACGGAAGAGAAACGGAAGAAAAACGGAGCTCTGGGAGGCTCCTCCAGGTGAGCTGCATTTTTCCCCCTCTTTCTCTGGTGGGGAGGAAGGAAGGGCAACGAACCACTAAGATCTTTGGTCCGAATTTAAGGGACCAGCGGATCTTAGGGGTCGTGTGAAAAGGCCCTTTAACATAAAGAAGCAACCTTGTTCCCCACATATTGCAGCACACAGGTATTTGTTGGAACTCAAAGAACTCGGGGTCCATCCATTCCGCTTTCATGCTGGGCACACATCAAACTTGTTATCTTCAATGTGAAGGAAACTGAGTTGAGCTTTCTTGTAACCTAATGATTCCTTTGTGGGTTGCCATAAATTTATTCTTTTGATTTTCTTCCCTTTCTCGTCCACTCTTCTTTTTATGTTTCCCTCCTTCATTTAATGTTCTTTTTGAGGCAGTGTCTTCTGTTGTTTGCCTCCAATTTAAAACCCAGTTTTTTTTAAAGAAAAAAGCTGCAGTTGATTTCAATTAAATATCCCCTTTGGGCTTATTGCATAAAAATAGACTCAGAAACAGACTCCTTTGATGGTTTCCATGGTGAAGTATTAAATGCCTAATTGGGAAGAGCTGAAAGTCTGGTGCTTACCTATTATTTCCTGAAAATTCCTCTGTCACTAAGGGCACTGATTAGAAAAAAATAGCCTTGCATTTTCTTATCTGAATGTTGGCCTCTATCAAGTTCTTTTACTGATAGGCAAGACGTAGCGAAAATATATTTGGCCTTGACAGTTTTGAGGTGAAGAAACAACAGCTTCTTGGAGATGAGTCACTTTTTGGTCTGCATATTTATATGTTTCTGTATGAATTTTTCCACATATCTGTTTCATCATATTGCCTTATGAACATGTTTTTTTTTTAAAAAAAAACATCAACATCTGTTTTAAAGCCACATTTTAACTATGTAGTTTAAATACATTTCTTTCAAAAAGCACTCACCTTCTCCTTTGGTGTCAGCAGCATAGTCTACCATATTACTTTTGAGTTTTCTTTTTTTCAGTTCAAAACAATGGCTATCATTTAACCCCACTGACACTACTTGATGTCTTTTCCTACTGCACCAGGAGGTTGGACTTGATGGCCCTCAGGGTTGCTTTCAATAATTCTGTCCTTCTGTGGGGTTGGGACATTCTTTGGTGTGTCCTTAGATCATCCCAAGAACTGCACAAATGTCTCTAACTGTATTCAGTTTTGCACATTTGACCAAAGTATACAATGCTTGATGTCTGTCTTGTCCCAATAAAGACTTAAATAAGAGTCTAACACACTCAGGAATTAAGGTTACGCCATGTAAGACAAAATAAATGGATCTTCTCCTGCTCTTGACTTGAAGGAATAAATCCCCACTAATATCTCTATCACCCCTGCTTCACAAATCTAACACGACCCAGCTGGAAAAGTGCTCTTTAAAGAGTACCGTCAATATAGAAGTGACTTAAGGCCTTAAGTTCAAATTCTACCATAAAATACACTGTTATGGCCTTGGCCAGTCACAACCTCTCACAAGGCTGCTGTGAAGATAAGATGAAGAGAAGGAAATGAATATAATCTTCCTGGAACTTATTGGAAGCATGGCAAGGTAAATAAAAATAAACATGCCACCAAGGACAGAAACACCGCTGTGAGGTATTCCCTGCCTTCATAAGGCTTAAGGCAGGCATGTCCAGACTTCGGCCCTCCAGATGTTTTGGACCACAACTCCCACAGTCCTTTGTCATTGGCAATCTAAGCTTAGAATTCTGGGAGTTGTGGTCCAAAACATCAGGAGGGTGAAGTTTGGACATGCCTAGCTTAAGGCATTGTTGACAAATTGGAGCAAGCTCAGAGGAGGGTGACAAAGGTGATCAGAGTGCTGGAAACCAAGCCCTGTGAGGAAAGACTGAAAGAATGGGGGATGTTTCACCTAGGGAAAAGAAGACTGAACAGTGAGATAATAGCACTTTTCCAATATTTGAAGGGCTGTTATACAGAGGAAGGGCAGGTTCTGTTTTCATTCATCCCAGGTTGTAGAACACGCAACAATGGGCTCAAGTTAAGAGAATCCAGCTTTTGGCTGAATATCAGGAAAAACTTTCAAACTGTTAGAGCTGTACGACAATGGGGCCAATTACCTCAACAGGTGGCGAGTGCTCCAACACTGGAGGTCTTCAAGAGGCATCTGGACAACCACCTGGCAGGTATCCTTTGATTTGTATTTATTTATTATTCATTTATTTATTGGATCTTTATACCACCCATCTGGCAGCGAGGTCACTCTGGGAGGTTTGCCACAATTAATAAATTCAAATAATTCATAAAATAAAAACATAAAATACAGTAACATAATAAAATAGAAATAAAACTAAAATTAACATTAAAGTGACATAACATAATGCCTGGAGCAGGGGGCTAGACTTCATGGCCTTATAGCCCCCTGCCAACTTCACGACTCTATGATCAAGTAGCCCCTGTTCTTTGTTTTGCTTCATCCTGCCATTATGCACCTTGGGCAGAAAACAGTTATCACTATGAGAACTCACTGGGTGCTTTCCATGGTGCTGATAAGGATACAGTACTTCCACCTGAACAGGCTCTGCCAGTCACGTTTCCCTTAATCTGACTTTGCTTTATGTGTCCTTGCTTTGCTGTTTTGTTATTTGGCTTGCAGAGACTCACCATCACCTTATTGATGGCTGCTATCAATTTCCCTGGGAGCCCTTGACTCTGGAGGAACAAGACTGAATGCGTGGGAAATGTGAAAACTAATGGACCAGATAAATGCCTGAGGATCAGGCCAGTTCTTACTGGAATTTGCAAAGGCTAAATTCTCAGGCATTTTGTTTTACCTCCCTCCTTTCCTCAGACCTCCAATTTCCCTTCAGCGAAAGTCATCTGTATTGCCGCTGTTGTACAGCTACAAACATTGCTCTGTATTCAAGTACAGCGAAGTGCGGAGATTCTTGTTCTTTATGTAAACATAAACATGCATCACATACGGTTAGCACTAAAAGGTCTAGTAAAAGCCGTGATCTCTTGTTCTGTAGGTACAGTTAGATTACAAATTTTCGGCTATAAACAAACCAAATGTTCCTGGAAAGCTGACCTAAGACTGCAATATCTGTCAGTAAAATCTATCCTATTATTATTACTGTTGCTTTGACAAACTCCTTCCACCCCCAGGGAAGCAGTGCCCAGGAGGAAACCATGGCCTTTGGAAAAGCAGCCAATCTGTTTGTTCATAGCAACCATATCTCCAAACCACAGCAAGTCTCTTTGTCAGGGAGGCCCATGGAGGCAGCCAGTTGTAGCAAGGTTCCAGTCCTGTAGCAAGTGAGGAGTCCAGAATCCCACAGGGAGAGCAACCAACAAGCAGCAGCAAACATTATCTCTCACTCAATGCTCCTGTCAGTCAGCAGATGATTTAGGAATCCTCAAAAAATATAATGAGATGCAAATAGCTCACAGGGTATTCAGAGGTGGTAATCTAGTTTGGTTTTTCAACCAATCTTACTATTTGATGTATCTCTAAGAAGAGAAGTTCCCAAATGTAGGGGACATTTGGGACTATGTGATGTATCGGCGAATTATCCGAGCAGATCCCAGTAAGGCAGTTTTCTGCAGTTGACTGATGGTGACTTTGTCAACTCCAATTTCTTCTAAATACTTGCTTAGCTCTTTGGGCATCACACGCAGAGTGCCGATTACCACTGGAACCACCTGTACTGGTTTATGCCAGAGTCTCTGAAGTTTAATTTTCAGATCCTGATATCGGGTAAATTTTTCAAGTTGTTTCTCAGTGACTCTACTATCACCTGGTATAGCAACATCAATGATCCACACTTTTTTCTTCTCCACAATCACAATATCCGGGGTGTTATGCTCCAAAACCCGGTCTGTCTGTATTCGGAAGTCCCAAAGTAATTTTGCATGCTCATTTTCAGTCACTTTTTCAGGCTTATGATCCCACCAGTTCTTTGCTCTGGGCAGATGATAGTTCTGGCACAAATTCCAGTGGGACCATATGAGCCACTACATTATGACGCTGTTTGTAATCAGTCTGAGCAATTTTCCTGCAGCAGCTCATTATTATTATTATTATTATTATTATTATTATTATTATTATTATTATTATTATTATTATTATTATTAGTAGTAGTAGTAGTAGTAGTAGTAGTAGTAGTAGTAGTAGTAGTAGTAGTAGTAGTAGTAGTACTTGGAAAGACAGGTAAGATTTCATCTTCAGCTGCAGTACACCTGTTTTTGAGATGGTCCTGCTATGCCAGGGAGAATTAGGTTTCCAATGTTTATTTTCAGTTTATATCAACTGTTTCAACTTGACTGCTGAATCTGGGGCAAAACAAGAAAATCCATAGTACTTTGTGCAATTAGGAATTAAGGTCCATGTAGGGATTTTAGACCTGTGTTACAAACATTCCACGGTTCAGCACATGCAAGGAAGTAGTGAGAGGAGGGAAGAAGGCTTTTACGGGAGGGTGTCCCTAAGCAAAGCAAGCACGGAGACACATGGCCGTGTCTTCTTCAGTTCCCTTTACACAACCGCTGGCCGCACTTGTATGGGACACCAACATAATGGTGTTCACTGGCACTGGATCTCTGTCTGACTCTCCCATACTTCCAGTATGTGATAATGATGTGTGTGTTGCATCATTACAGTCGTGACGGACTCTTCGTGACTCCATGTCCATGGAGTTTTCTTGGCAGGAATACTGGAGTGGCTTGTCAGTTCCTACTCCAGGCGCCTACAGCACCTGGTATTCCCTGGTGGTCGCCCATCCAAGTACTAACCAGGGCCGACCCTGCTTAGCTTCCGAAATCAGGCGAGATCGGATGTGCTCAGGGCATCTAGGCAGCTTGTGATAATGATGGCCTCCAGGAAATTAGTCTGTCTCTCCTCCAGTTTGATGGGTTGGTAGTCTTGGCAGTTGGTAGTGAAACTGCATTAAAAACCACAGAATCATAAAAGGACACAATACACTTGGTGGGAAAGGCCTAAAGTGCCTTCTCTGATCTGCCCCATGGACCTGATCAAGAGCAAGCACAGTCATATACCATCACTGAATTTAGAATGGAAAAAATATATATGCAAGGAGATCCAAGGCCTGTCCTACCATTAGGTAAAATGAAACAGCAGCCTCAAATGGCTGATGATGGAGGATAACAGTGGGTGCTTCCAGCTTACTTTTTTAGGTTTCACAGGTATTCCTCTTTGCTGTATCTCTGGTGTCTTCAGTTAGCTGGAAGGCATATTGGAGCACACTCTCTTCTCCTGTTGCCAAGGTTGAAGTAAGAGTGAACAGTGAGGCCATATGGGTGTGGTATGCAGAATGGGGAAGAACAAACACACGACTCTGAAAAGGGGTCCAAGTCATTGTCAGTTTTCAACAGAGCTGTGAAGTGATGAGAAGAGTGTCATCATAAGAACATAACATAAGAAGAGCCATGCTGGATCAGGCCAAAGGCCCATCTAGTCCAGCTTCCTGTTTCTCACAGTGGCCCCACCAAATGTGTCCGGGAGTGCCCAAGACTACATATCTGTCTCCTGATACCACTCCCCTGCATCTGGTCCTTGAAGTACCCCAGTTTTAAGCCTGGAGATTACACATCTCCATCATGGTTTGTAACCTGTGATGGACTTTTCCTCTAGGAATCTGTCCAATCCCCGTTTGAAGGCATCCAGGCCAGATGCCATCACCACATCCTGTGGCAGGGAGTTCCACAGACTAACAACGCGCTGGGTGAAAAAATAATTTCGTTTGTCTGTTCTTACTCTCCCAGCCCTCAATTTGAGTGGTTGTCCCCTAGTTGTGGTATTTTGTGTGTGAGAGAAGAGCGACCCTCTATCCACTTTACTCATGCCCTGCATTATTTTGTACGTCTCAATCATACCCACCCCCCCCAGACACCTTTTTTCCAGACTAAAGAGCCCCAAATGTTTTAGCCTTTCCTTATAAGGGAGGTCCCTCAGCTCAGTAATCATTTTAGTTGCTCTCTTCTGCACCTTTTCCATTAGTCGCTCTCTTTTGCACTTTTTCCATCATCAACACCAGCATCTTCTACTTCACTGGTTACATTAGGCACACAGATCCTGCAACATTCTTTGGGACATCCTCAACTAAAGTAGCTCGTCCTTTACTTCTGCATTGGATGCACTTTCATATATGGGCAAGAAGATGGAGGAATGGAAAATTGAATAAAAATGATCAAAGAAGCACGGTTATTCTAATCCTCCAATTGCACAAATTCTTATTAAATGTTCAAGCTCTGTGTTTCATTGCTTTATCCAACAGAAGAGAATCAGAGGACTTTCCAGAGGCACCCAAGGCTCTGCAATGTGTGGCCAGAACTCCTGGACAGCTCAGCGGTTTGGGGGTCTGGTTGCGATTCCTCGCTGTGCCTCCTTGACAGGGACTGGGCATGATGATCCATAAGTTCCCTTCCAGCCCTGCCGTTCTAATATGATATTGATAATGTCAAACAGTTCTGTAAGGTCTTCAGAGTCAATGTGAGAAATATTGGCATCTGAATAATTACCGCACAAAGATTGGAGTTTGCACTCCCAGAAGCAAAGAAATTTCGACCTCACATCTAACGAGATCGATGGACTAACTGATGCTCTTATACCATGGCACAGCATAATCTTACTAACCAACCCATCTGCTACATACACTTCACTACAAAGGAAGTGCTGAAGCGATACACAGATTTCACAATCTGATGACCTGCTATAGATTGAGACGCCAAGGTGATGATGTCCAGGTCCAACAGGAGCAGAGCACCGAGAGAACTCCTAGTTCCCTGAGCTCCTGGCCCTCTGAAGATGCTGGTCACAGAGTCTGGTGAAACGTCAGGAACAAAAAATTCCAAGAACGCGGCCAAACAGCCCGAAAAACTCGCAACAGCTAAAAGCAGATATGGAAGCCCTGTCCTGTCACTATTGCACGGTCTTTACTGGTACTGTCAAGTTGGTATATATTTAAGGAAAGTAATCTCATTGTTTTGATGAGCTTGGTTCCGGGTAAGCAGGCTGTTTTTCCTCTTCATGCAATCAAACAGTGTTTAAGTTTCCTTGGAGTGGAAGTCAAGTTGAACAAAAGGCGCATCCTTGTTTTGAGAGAGGGAGCAGAGATTTATCTGTGACCTGAACTGCACGGCTGAAAAATGTCCTCCTCCCACTCTCTCCAGGGAATGCCACTTTCTTGGAATGTATAGATACAGTAGACAGCAACGCTGGGCATCTTTGTGTGAATGACCTAAGAGAAATTTTGAGCTGCTGTATAAATAAGCAATGGTGTGCCCGGTGTGGTGTAGTGAATAGAGGAATAGGCTAGGAGTCAGGAGATTTTGTTAAGGTTGCTGTAAGTCATACAGGACATGATGGCAGGTAACAACAGATATATAAGCAAAATTTGTTAGTGCTGTTTAGTGGAGGCAGAGCCATTCGATGAATTGCTGACAGCAAAGGAGAAAGGTGTATGAGATTGCTCAGTCTGACAAAAGGGGCTCTAGTCATTGTTGCCATATTCCCCCATGCTATCTTTCACGGCATATGTGTTAAATGCATGTACAATATTATGGGAAGGTATTGCTGGAGCTTGGTGCTAAAACATTTATATTTTTAATGGAAGTTCAAGAGACACTTGCAATGACCAGAATACTCCATCACACAGTTCAAATGCCATTGTTGTTGGAGAGTGGGGAAGGCAGATCTACTTAATACTTTTGCATTTTGGATTAAAATGATTATAGCAATTCATTATCCTTTAGCTGCCAGTCTGTCTGGGAATATGAGGGTTCTACTTATTGATAAACCTAAATCTGCAGGATTAAGGATAAGAATGTTTAATGCAATCAGGATTTAGAGGAGGTGTTTCTGATTCCATCAGAATATTATAAAATTACAAGGGCAACAGACCTGGCTCCTTTTCTTCCTTAGCATCATCATCACTTCTGCACTGTCGAAAAATAAGCATGCAGCACTATAGGGGCAATGGACTCATTTACATTAAAGCAGTAGTTTGGAACATGTGTCACTGTAAATGAAAGTGAGCTAAATTGACTCTGAGTCATGTGGCAGTCCCATGGTGTTTAGTGGAGGCAATTGGCATTCCCTTAGCACAAAAATTTCTGCCAGCAGTTTTGGGAGGGATATCCTCAACAGATGTACCGTATGTGCTCTCTCTGTCTCGAGCGGAAGGCTGGGATTAAGAAAGCCAGGGCTGTGTGTGTGTGCCTTTGCATATACAGTACGCTGGGTGTGCATGGCAGTACAACAGCCGAACAAGCCAATTTTGAGTGGATTTATCAGTTTAAAAATTATACATACACCACACGGAAAGTCCCCAGATTATCTTCTGAAGTATAATGGAAAGAAGCACAGAGCTAGAACGTTTAATAAAATTTCATGCAATTTGAAGATTAGATTAATCATGCATTCATGATCATGTTTACTCTACATTCCATTACTCCATCATCTTACTCCAGTGTGTCACACAAGAAGAAAACTATTTTAGCGCAGTATGGCAATGGAACCAATTGTCTCAGGAGATGGTGAGTGTTCTAACGCTGGAGCTGTTTAAGAGAAAATTAGAAAAGATATACTTTGATTTGGATTCCTGCACTGAGCAGAGGGTTGGATTCAAAGGCCTTATACACCCCTTCCAACACTATGACTCCATGATTTTGCCCTGGAACTCCACCTGCCAAATTGACATGGACACCAGGATGGTAGTAAAAAATTAAAGGAATGTTAAAATTTTCCTTATATCTGAGTCCAACCATCTATCAGGCCTGTGCCTTGCAAAAGCAAAAGCAAAGTGTTCTGCTTATATACTACCCCATACAACTTCAAGTAGTTTCTGGACGGTTTACAATTTAATTACAGTATGCAGGCTATACATTGCCTCCCCAACAAGCTGGGTACTCATTTTACCAACCTCAGAAGGATGGAACGCTGAGTCAACCATGAGCCGGCTACCTGGGATTGAACCCCAGGTCGTAAGGACAGTTTTACCTGCAGTACAGGCATTTAACCACTGCGCCACGGGGCTCCCACTTTGTCCTCCCCAAAAGTATATCCTGAAACTAGAGATAGGGACAAATCAGAAAAATGGTGATGCATTTTGATTCATTCTATGTCAAGGTCAATGAATCAAAATAAATAAATGTACTATTTAGGAGAACTGGGAGTTGAGTCATGGCTACTGGACTTCATAGAAACGTTTCACTGTTCCCAAACCTTCATCGGTCTGAATACAGCTAGTGGTACCTTCTTATAGTCAGCTTGACCTCTTGTCCCCAGCTCATAAGATGAACAATAGCCTGAAAGGCTCGTTAGGGAGACATCAACCATGGCCTTAAGGTATTCCCATTCACCTTAGCATTGAAAATCCCTCCCTCATAGAGGTGGTGGGCTCCGGCATAAGTCATCAGCTTTTCAGGCTGTACTTTCCAAAGTACCCAGGCAAATCAAGGAGCCTTCACCACACCAGGTCAGCTAACGACCCATTCTTGATGGGTTTCAGCACCTTAGGCCATTTTTACCTTAAGGCCATGGACACTAATGTCTCCCTAACGAGCCTATATCAGGCTATTGAAACTTATGAGCCCATCAGACCAGGGACAAATCAGCTGACTATAAAAGGTCTCTTGCACTAGCTGTATTCAGACCGATGAAGCTGTTTGATGGACAGCGAAACGTTTCTATCTCTCTCAAAAAAAGAAGTCCAGTAGTCATGACTCAACTCCCAGTTAAACGAACCTGGATGACTGAGAATCTTCACAGACGTATTTAGGAGAACTTTTCTGGGGCAGCTCTTTAGGGGTGCGTAATACAGAAACAAGAAATCCAATGTTCCCCAAACATGGGCTTATCAGTTGCATTGGAATGGACCTGGAGAATAGAACCCTTATCCAACCCAGCCTGCCAGAATAACACCTCATTCAAATGAGCTAAGAAGTCATACATGCATATCCTCCCTAATCCCTTTAGCGATCATCATGCTAAATTGAGGGAACCTTTGCCCTGGCCCTTGTGAATTGAGCACAGAAGCCAAAGAGACCTCCCTGCATCACTCATTTTTTATTCAATATCTGATTTCAACAGGGGGTGCCATATCTCTTCCTAAAGTTATCTTGCCCTCTGTATAACCTGACCTAATGATTCAGTTTCTCCATCAGCCTGAAGAAGGGTATGATCAACCGCTTCTGGTTATTCTATCCTCTGGAAAACTCCAAAAAGGGTCACCATAAGTCAGAACAAGCTTGACAGTACATGTGATGATGATTCTGTTTATAATTACTTCTTTTATGTTGGGGCATCTGCCCTTTCATCATTATAAGTGCTTCCAGCACTGTTGTACACAGTACACAGGGGACAATGTGCATTCCTGAATCGGGTTCTCCTGGCCTCCACAGTCTGTCCTTTTGAGCTCCCTCACTTCATGCCTCCATTATTTGATCTTTTCTTTATTTTTGCCCCAGATTCTAAGCACTGTATGTGAAACAGCTCTGCTAAGACATTAGTACTGCCAGTTAGAACAAAAGTAAAGGTGTTCTGCTTATATACTGCTCCATACCACTTCAAGTTGTGACACAAATTCCAGTGGACCATTTATTATTATTATTATTATTATTATTATTATTATTATTATTATTATTATTATTATTATTATTATTATTATTATTATTATTATTATTATTATTATTAACCACACAGCTAACTACGCTGGATTTTGTAATACAAATCACTAGTCGAACGCTTCCCAAGCGTTTAGGACTACATGATGTATCAGCGAATTATGCAAGCAGATCACAGTAAGGCGGCTTTCTGTATCTGACTGATGGTGACTTTGTCAACTCCAATTTCTTTTTTAAATAATAATAATAATAATAATAATAATAATAATAATAATAATAATAATAATAATAATAATAATAATAATAATGAAAATAAAAAAATCTGATTATGCTGTCTTCTTTAGAGGCTATAGATGGTGCTATTGCACTTATTGTTCAAATAATACCATGCATGTATAAATATAGTATAAATAAAACCTTTTCTAAATCATGGGGCCGACAGAGTAAAATGCTTTACCATGTAGCCTCAAAACTTTATTCTCTTATACCTTGTTTATCTTTTTTGATTTCATGTACCTAGGATGATTAAGAATGATAACAATGTAAATGAGTAAATAAATAGATACATAAATGATATTTTAAAATGTTAGGGTATTTTTTAATATTGTCAAATTCAAATATAGTTTTATTTTTGATTTTTCTGAAGGTTCTTTTATGATTGTTGTTTGATTTGATTTGTATGTCACCTCGGTGACTCTTAGAGCCTCTCCACACCAGCATGTAGTTATGGTGTATGGTTTCCTGACAGCATTTTTAGCACAGAATAAAATACCTTGTTGACTTGTGTTTCTGCTTAAAATGATCCATCATTCCATCACTCCCTTTAAGAGTTCAGACAGAATAATGTTTCTGAGCTGTGGTGCTGGAGGAGAGTCTTGAGAGTCCCTTGGACTGCAAGGAGATCAAACCTATCCATCCTGAAAGAAATCAGCCCCAAATGTTCACTGGAAGGACAGATTTTGAAGCTGAGGCTCAAGTACTTTGGCCACCTCATGAGGAGAGAGGAAAAGTCCCTAATGTTGGGAAAGATTGAAGGCAAAAGGAAAAGGGGATGGCAGAGAATGAGATGGTTGGATGGTGTTATCAATGCAACCAACATGGATTTTACCAAACTCTGGGAGGCAGTAGAAGACAGGAGGGCCTGGCGGGCTGTGGTCCATGGCGTCATGAAGAGTCGGACACGACTGAACGACTGAACAACAATAGGCAAAGGTGTTGCTGCCATCAGACCACCCGGGGCATTGTGGGAAATTTAAATCGGTAGCAGCTACGATTGATTAGAATCAGATGATTGCTTGGTTAGAAGCTGGCAGGTGTTTCTGCCATGGAGGAACTTGGATGGGAAAACATACCATCTCTGGGGTTGCCCATTGAGGCGTTTGGGAAACCCACGGAGCAGGTGCTGCTGGCGCAGGGAGTGTTAGTAGACAATGTGCTCTCTCTGAACCCTAGATTTGAAAACAATAACAACTTCTCCTTATTTCTAGCAGTTACCTGATGTCATAAATATTGAAAACAGCCAGTCAGGCCCAGATGCCTGAGCTAACACAAGAGTTTTGAGTGTTAACTGCTGTGCAATACTTTCCCAACGCATTGAAAACATAATATCTTACTACTGTTATTGCTGGCACTATTAAAAGAACACATCGCTAGAAAGGGAGGGGGAATTAAAAAGAGGTTTCCGAAAGAGTACTGCTTTGCAACATTTTCCTTGCTTACAGATTGTTAATTTTCACAGCGGACTTGCCTTGGGATGAGAACTGCAGAAACGCACACATGCACACATGTAGCGAGAACGGTGCCTCATCCATGTTCTAATGCCTCTGATGAAAAACATGAAGCATTTTTAATTTAGCACATCAGTTTGAAAAATCTAATTCTTTTTAATGCTTTGTAGCAGCAGATGCTTTTTGCAGTCCTGTCATTCCCCTCAAAGAATTATGAGAAACCTGAACCGCAAAAAAGTAAATTAAGGGAGGGTGGAGAATCTCATTTCAGTTACTCTAAGAAGAGAGGAAATTAGATTTTGATTAAAATCATTCACACATACAATTTTAGGTAAACTAATTTAGCAATACTGACTATGTAATTTTTCCCATGGCTTTCTGTGCTCTTTTAATAGCACTCCAGAAGCATCTGTTCGGTTGCCCTTCTTAGCCACCCATTGAAAAAGGAAAGAAGGGTGTCTGATGACTTGTGTCATCCCTTCTCAGACTTCAGATACCACTTCAGTTTCAGGAAATGATCAACTTGTTAGTTTGTCAGTTAAAGGGCATGGAAATGGATGTGGCAATTACAGCTAAATGAAAATTCATCCGAAGGCGCTTGTTCTGGGAAAAAAATTATGCAATTTTTCTATTACTTCTTTCACCCTCAGAAAAAGAAGGCTGAACTTTTTGATTGCTGGCTCATTTTTTTGATGGCTGACTCCTAACAGAGGACAGTTGATGGATAAAGCTGAGGCAGACCCAGGGAGCTTGTGACCAGAGTGAGTGAACAGGGAGATCTAGCAGGAGTTTCATGGCGGGGAGAGAGGATGGAAAGGTCGACTTTGGGAAGAGACAAAATAAAGGGCGGGGAACAAGGAGACAAAGGGCAGAGAATTATTCATTGAGTTTCGAGCGACATTCAAGGGACATAATAAAGGAAATGGCCATTCGTACACAAACAAATTAAAGCAAACATTAACAGGGATTATGGAGGGAAGAGACACAGCAGATGTAGTGACATGCAAAGTTTGTGCCATGCTTGCCTTTGTGCTTGAGTGTAACAGAGTGTGAATGTGCAGCACATGTTGCTGATAATCTTTTTTAGATATGGATGACACAAAATTGAGTGGAATGGCATCAAACCTGGAAGACAGAAATAAAATTTAAAATGTCTATGAAGATTCTCAGTCACTCAGGTGAGATTATCTGGAAGTTGAGTCATGGCGACGGGACTGCTTTTCTTGAGAGACTGAAACCTTTCACTGCTCATCCAATTAGCTTTCAAAAAATGGAAAGCTAGGTGCGAGTCCTCCATTTTATAGTTCACTTTGACCTCATGTCACCCTGGTCTGAAATAGGCTCATAAGATGAACAATGACCTGAATAGGCTCAGGTGGACCAGTAGTCTCAATAGGTTCATTTGGTGGACAATGGCCCACCTTGACAATCTTCCCAACACCATGGCCTTGCTGATGGAGGTGTGAAGTATTTTGATTTGTCTGTGGATTGTTGAAATCACTGCTGATAAGTAGCAGACAGACTTGCCTGACCCCCCCTCTCTTGATTCAGTGACTCTACTTGGCTGAGCTTCTGTCTTACTCATATTCTCTGGAGTTTCCAATATGTCTTCCTCTGCATGTTATCTGCCATACACATCTTCCAGAATCTAGAAGCAGTTCCTTGGGTGAAGGATGTCTGCTGTTTTTATTGCTACCAACTGTGACTCTTTTCCATAGCGCTTGTACCAATGGGCTTATTTGCTCATCAGCATTCACCTCCTCTGCTTTGAATGCTGTTTGTCTACCGGTTGTGTCTCCCTTGGTGGTTGCTTGAGATAAGGGAATCACTTGGAAAGGAATACCAAAATAGATGGCTTGTTTTTTGTGTGAGTATATCAGTACGGCTGCTCTTTTGTTACGCCGCCAACTGTAGATTCAGTTATCCATGGCTGGAGATCAGTGGGCGCTGGGGCGATCCGAGCCCAGTGGTGAGGAGGGGGGAAAAAAAAGAAAACTTACTGATGCCGAGCCTTCCACGCTGCCAACCACTGCACGCTGGCCACCCTTTGGACAGGTCAGGTGGGGATTTAAGAGGACCTGCCTGGCCAACTGGCCTTTGAACTTCCTGCTCAGGTCCTGGGTGGAGGACCAGAAGTTTGAGTTTGAGTGGGAAGTTCAAATCTTCTGGTCCACTGAATGCTTGTATACTCTCTAATTTCTTTATTTTGGACTCTACAGTAGCAGATTTGATTTTTTAAAACCAGTTCAATAGATTACAATATTTAGTATCTAGAACTGTAGTGATGTGCATGAATCACTACGCTGGTAAGATCGAAAATGCATTGAAAAGCCAGTGCTTGAAAAAGACCCTATTCTTCCAAGTAGCCCAAATTAACCCAGTCCACTGCCACTAATAGCAAGTCAGTGCTAACCCTCCCAACTCCTGTGATGCCCTAAGGATTGAGTGATTCAGATGCATGTTTAAAAGGCTGCCTATTCTTTTAAAGAAGGAAGGCAAAGCTGATACAAAAGGACATTTCTTTATTTTTATGACAATGACAGAAAACAAAACCAAGCATAAAAACATGTTGCCCCCCCCCCCGACCGAAACTGAACACGTGAGACACACATGTCGGGTCAAACAGGGCCAGATTTACTAATTCCACAACCAAAACAGGTGTTAGCAAACCACAATAAACCAGTAAAAGGAGGGGGCAACCGTAGTGTGGGAATTTCTGGGTCCAGGGGGCCTGGTCCCAGACCCCCCCTGCAACCTGCTGACCGGCAAGCAAGGGGCCACCAGGGGGCGCCATAATGCTGCTGGCGCCCACCCCAATTTCTGGATCTGCTTCCCTTCAGCCGGGCCCTGGGGTGCCATCACCTGGTGTGTTCCCAATCCGGCTGCGATACCCCCCGGCCTCGCGAGGCTAGGCCTTCCCGTCTCGTGAGAGTTTGGCTGGGGGGGGCAAACAGGCCCCGCCTGCCTATGCCGGCGGTGGAGCGGGGACTTCTTTAAAGCCAACCCACCTGAAACCCAGAAAGACCAACAACTCCTTGACTCTCTTTCCACACCCTCTTCTGGAAAACAATGTGCCATCTTCTCTTCCATCTCAAGCATTCTTCTTGGAAGATCTGCAAGTGATGAGGAAAACAATAACAAATACCAGAAAGATGGGATGGCTGTGTTCACAGATTTGAATTACTTGCAGAGGGATAATACAAGAGTACAATGATAGCATTTATGTGTGGAACAAAACTGTCTTTCAGGAGGTTGCCCTGTTAGACACTTCTTGGCCCTTCCCCACCCCCCCACCCCCACATGGAGATGAACCTGGTTCAAAGAGAAAGCAAAGCAAACTTTTCTGCTTATATACTGCCCCATAGCGCTTCAAGCACTCTCTGGGAGGTTTACAATTTAATAATGCAGGCTACACCCCCGCAGCAAGCTGGGTATTAATTTTACCAACCTCAGAAGGATGGAAGGCTGAGTCAACCATGAGCTTCAAGGGAAGTGTCTTGAAAAACTGAGAGGCATTAAGAACACCACTGGTGACATGGAATGGTTCCAGGCTAGAACACTTTGCTACCCCCCAAAATACTTGGGAGTTACCCTGGATTGAACTCTCACTTGCAAGATTCACTGTTGTGTGTGTTCACAGGCACTCTGAGCATACCAGATAACAATAAAGAATGTATAAGACAAAGAATGCCTCTAAGTGTGTGTGCGCATGAGTTTTAGCCTGTATGATCACTTATTCTCCTGTAAGGTGTTCATGAATATGCCTATGTGTAGATATGTCCATTCAGAAAAAGCACGTACCTCGGCGTGTGTGGCAAAAACAAAGACGCACATATTCCTGGGTTTGCCTACCACTGGCTGCCTTGTTCTATGCCTGTGAATTATGACTGGCAGCCGCTGCCATAGGCATAAAGAATCTGAACATTTTCCTTGATAACTATGCTAAGATGTTGCAGTTAGCACAGCAAGACTCTGGCATAACTGTACAGCATCCAATAAATTGGGGATGCTCAGTACTGCTTTTCAATACTATAATATTTAAGTACATCTCAAAAGAGATGCTTTGGATATGATGCTTATAAAGGGTGTTGCAAACACTATAGTATACTCTCTGTGAACTTGTGCACTTCAAAAATCACACATGTCAAGCTATCTTATTTTTATGGACATCAAGCTCTTTGGATTGACCAAAAGTGTTGGCAAGTTATATGAATATATTCTTTTGCTGTAGCATTTCAGGAATTACACTGTAATGGCATGGCTTGTGAGATGGTCTTAAAGATGAACAATTATTAATTTCCTACTGTTTATGTGACAGAATCCTGGGAAAGTATTATTTTCTTACAAATGGCAATCCTTCCGTGTTATACTGCACAAATAATAATACTCTCTACCGCCTATGAGTTTTGTTTTTCAAAGGTCATAAATTAAACTTATCGACGTGCATATTTTATGTCTAGATACCTTCAGGAGGCAGCGCTCACAAGATTCATGGATTTATATGAACCCATTTCTCTTTGTGAGGACCACCAAAGGCATTCCATTACAATGCGTAAGCGCATTGTCAGATAGCATGAGCTGGGCTACAGCGGAAAAAGTGACAGTGAGTAGGTATTTCCTGCACAGCAGGTATGATTTCTGCTAGATTTTTCTTTTGTAGCAATCAGTGTAGGATTTACAAGTGGGCATTTGTCTTCTTAGTGGGTCATTTTCCATATAGTTTGCAGCTCACGGTGATGAAAATACTAACAACCAACGAAGCAACGACAATGAAGCAAAAGTCAGCCCCCCTGAAAATATTTGTACAAGAGATCATAACAGGGGCTATTCCCCCGATGCATTGTCTGTTCCCCTGATGCATTGTCTAAATTAAGGTATGGAAAGATACCAAATATCTTCATTACGGCTTGGTCTCAGTGCCTTGGTGAGCACCGTTTCTCTTCATTACAATTAATATATTTCTCATTATACAAATGTGCCAGTGTGACAATGCGTCTTGATTGTAAATCAGGGTGCCCTTTCACTTCATAGTCTACCGAGAACGTCCATTAAACAAGACATAAATGGAACCTGTAGGACGGGAGGTCGGAGCTCCCCTAACAGTTAATAATTTCTTTTCATCAGGGTAGTTTTAATAGCAATTTTTAATAGTGTTTTGTAAAACAATTATGGGTCTTAGCTGCAATCCCTTTATTCATGTTTTAGCCAACTAGGATTAAAAATAAGTAAAGATGGACATGAAAAAAAAACCCCACACCAGGTAGTCTTTACACAATACAATTGCAAGAGCAAAAGCAAACAAAAAAACAAAAAGCTGATGGGTAGCCACTAGAGATGGGCATTTCATTTTGGAAGGGGTCTGGTTCTGAAATGAAACACGACAGCACAGCTGCTGTTTGGGACTGGAACCCAGACTCTGGAATGAAATCAACCACTGACTTATCTTCCTTTGGATCGCGCGGGGTGAAACTCTAATCAGGAATCTGCCTCCGATGCATCATCTTTCCCACTCCCTGGTGCTGGCCAATCAGACAGGGAGGCAGGATGATGCATGTACTTGCACAGCTCCTGATTGGCCAGCACCAGGTAGAAAGAAAGATGACGCATCAGAGGCTGATTCCTGATTGGCTTTTCACCCAGTGAAAGCCAAAGGAAGGTAAGTCAGTGGTTGATTTTATTATGGAGGCTGGATCTCAGTTCCAAATGGCAGCTGTACTGCCATGTTTCATTTTGGAACTGGACCCCTTCCAAAACATAACCCCCATCTCTAGTAGCCACATAGGCAGACAGAGAAAGGCAGCAGAAGAGGACAAAAAACAACTATTCCTCCAGGCACTCCAAAACCTTGCTATGCCGCTATATCGCTGTAGCATAGAGGTGGGCAACATGCACCCAGCAAGTGCCTGGAGCTCCCCTCCTGTTCCCAAAATAGTTTTTAAAAGGAGATTGGGGTGGGGTTGGTGAGATGGTGGGTTTTTCAATTACCCTCTGCCCATTTGTTATATTTTCTGCCATTTTTGTTGTGCAAATGGTTGTACAAGCAAATTCGTGAGGTTAAGCAGATTCTCATACGTTGGCTTGGCAATGGTGTAACAGTGAACCTGTGCTAGTGGGTGTTTTCATTTTGTTATATGTTGAATTTAAGCCAGAGTGCGTATGGTTACCCCAGGGACAGTGAAAACAGAACTACAGTGCAATAAATCGAGGCGTAGGAGGAAATGTAATGAAATTGAGTTGATTCTATCCTAAACCATGCAAAATTATTTTTTTTCTTCCTTCACACTGTTTTGTGTGACATGCCACCTGAAAAACAAAGTTCTGGAGAAACTCAAAAGCTTGTGAATTATATTGACAATTTTCTGTAAAGTTATTCAGTAAAGGTATAGCTCTACTTATACTTTATCCTTCTTCCCCTAATGGGATGACATTAGGTGCTATTTTGTGCATGTATTCCCTTTCAAAATCACCAGCCATTTCCCCATCAGTTGATGTCACTCAAAGCTCTCTGCTTGTTACAAATTCAACCACCACCACCCACAAAAAATCCTTTTGGGTGTTCTTCTGAAATCCTCTCCAAAATAAACTGTAATTTGTTTACTTTCATGAGGGCTATAATTTAAGCTGTGGTCTCAGCAGAAATCCATTCAGTACTGGTTCCTCATAAAGTGCCATTTAGGCTGAATATATAGTCTCCCCCCTTGCTTTCATTCATACCCCATAGTGTATTTGTAGAATAATCATTGTGGGTTACCTCGAAAAGCCGACGCTTCATTTAGATTTTCTCCTGCCTCCCTTCTCTCTGCAACATACAACGGCTGCCACAGTAAACAAGAAGTTTTTTCCAGAAACCTTTTACTGGTATGTAGGTTGCTTCCATGATGTCACAATAAAGTATTTCTCTTTTATGGGTAGCCACAATTAAAAAGAAGAAGAAAATAAAAATAAACAAGAAATGCAACCAAGTAGAACATCAGAAGCAGTTTGGAGCGCACAGAGGCATACCGTTGGAACCCTAATGTATTTGATGTGCTCAGTTCTCTTGGCTAAGCATTGGCAGCCCATTAGTTGTTGGGTTTTATAATTAAAGGATGTTAATTGCCCACTAAGGCTACAAATCCACACAATTTCGGCTCTTGACTCTGACCAGAGCTTATTTTTGAAGCAGTCCTCTGGTGTGCAAGATCCAGCCTGATTCCCAGTATTGTTTATTCAGATTTGAGACACATTCTTAAGGTAATTTGTGATGTAGTTTTTGCACTAAATATTAATCAAGCATCCACTGATGGGTGACCTTTCGGCTTTATTCCAACACCATCATTTCAAGTTTCTACACTTTCACACTGTTGTTGTTGATTATGAGTATGACAAGCACTATGATCACTACAATCATTTGCTTGACTTGTTATTTCTTTAGCAATTTTAAGTTTTATGGGATAAAGGTGCTGGCCCTACGCCTGACCCTTCTCACTTTATCCAGACTTAGGACTGGTTGGATCAGTTCAACCAGAATTAACCAGGTGGAGTTAACAGTGAAATGAACAACACAGACAACTAGACAATTAAACATTTGTAAAACAATGGTACCTTAGAAAAAACCCTTTATGTCTTGTATTTCCATCATATCTCTAATGAGGAAATACTACCAAGATCAGAATTCAAAATATTTATCTACAGTTGTGAATGAATGTCGAACGCAGTTTATCATCCACATTCTATGCATGCGCAAAACTTGCCAGAAACTTCACTGTGGTGGATTCTGATTGGAGGAAAGAAGGGTGTCAAGGAAGCTCTCAGTACCATCAGGGCTTCTTGGGATGATGCCAAAAATGTTGGAAATAAGTTCACTGGAAATAATCAAGTTCACTGTACTCTGTAGAGGACCTAATGGTGACGATGAAAATAAGGTAAGCTGGGGCTGCCGTGGTGAGGAAGGACAGGGGAATAAACAGACAATAAGCCTCCCTAATGCACACCTCAAAACAGTGAAATGAAATATACCCACCTAATGAAAGCCCTCACCAAAGTCCTACTATTTCAAATAATGACATAAAGTTGTGAGTGATATGCCTAGTGCAACTGTGCACTGCTGCCTGACTACTCATAGAGTGCAACCAGCAACCACTTGGAGCAAAACTCAAAGCAGAAGTGCAAAACGAGTGCAGGCAAAAGGCTAATAATAAAGCCTCTTAATAACTGCCTCTTATGGTTTTATCTTAAATGAGGGTTGCATTATTTTCTTAACCATAATATTTGCATTGATTTATCTTATGGTTTTATCCCGCAAATAATGTTATTCATTCAACCTCTTAATGAGCAAATCCCACAGAGCCCTCTGGGCTGTGCGTTTGGCTGCCTGAATCCTGGAGTCTCTAAGTCCCTCTCATGGCCTAGAGCTTCTGATTGATAGGAATAGACTGCAGATGACAAAGGGGGCTGAAAATAGCACCGAAATGGACAAATAAATGAATGACTCAAAGTCAATAAAATTTTGCAATTTGTATTTGTCGGTTTCTTTCTTTCTTTATTCATACACTTGTATGGTTGCCAGTCGTCCAAAAGGAACTCCGGGCGGTTTACAGTGATCAAAGAAATAATAGTAGTAAAAAGGTGAAGAAAATAAAGAAAGCATTAAATAGTAAAACGGTCAATAAGCAGTACTAAACAAAGCTAGAGCTGACCAGCAAGGGCAACTAAAAAAACCAACCAACCAACCAACCAACCCCAGGGTGAAGACAAAAAAAACAAACAAAAAACAAAGACCCCAGAGGTCTTTGCATTTGATGAATATGAATGAATTAAATATTGCTGAATTAGCAATTTTCAAAGAATTTTGCAATTCATTTTTTTCTTCATGCTGATCTCTAGTCCTAAACCATCATTCAATCCACTATACACACGGTGCTTGTAGAAGGGAGATGGTCTCCTGCATGGAGCGGGGTTGGTGGTGGACTTGATTTGGCTTGTAGATCCCTTCCAA
Organism: Phrynocephalus guinanensis; assembly: GCA_037367245.1. NCBI lineage: Eukaryota > Metazoa > Chordata > Lepidosauria > Squamata > Agamidae > Phrynocephalus > Phrynocephalus guinanensis. The sequence continues at coordinate 9,904,903 of CM074745.1, read as the reverse complement.
CTGCACTATTCTATGAGTCTATGATTCTCACATGTCATTCACTTCCCAATTTGCATATAGTGTTTAATGAGAGCAGGGTAGGGAATGTTTCTACTATTTCCAGTCTTGCTTTGCAATAGGGATGGGCATTTTGTTTCGGAACCATTAGGTTACGAAATGAACTACACGAGCCCAGGTGGTCCTCAGAACCAGCTGATACACGCAGATCCAATTGCTTTACATTTCTCTGTCTTGTGCAGGGTTAAAATCCAACAAGGAAGCACGCTGCAGCGTCATCTTTCCTGCTTCTTGCTGCTAGCCAATCAGAGAGGGAGGCAGGATGATGCCTGTCCCTGCACAGCTCCTGATTGGCCAGCATCACAGATCTAGCACAGATGACACTGCAGCATGCTTTCTCATTGGATTTTAACCCTGCCTGGGACAGAGAGAGGTAAAGCAATTGGATCTGCGTGTATCAGCCGCATGTCTTCTGCAATGGGGTGTTAATATTACAATCCTGCTTCACACGCTAGGCGTATGGATGACAACATAAAGCATGTGATATACTGTACTTTAAACCATTCAAAAGTACAATTTAAATACCGAGTGAAATTATCGAATAACTGACACCTTTAAAATTGTGTGTGTGTGTGTGTGTGTGTGTGTGTGTGTGTGTGTGTGTGTGTGTGTGTGTGTGTGTGTGTGTGTGTGTTGTGTCTTTACAGCCGTGACCGACTCTTTGTGACCCCATGTCCATGGAGTTTTCTTGGCAGGAATACTGGAGTGGTTTGCCAGTTCCTACTCCAGGCGCCTACAGCACCTGGTATTCCCTGGTGGTCGCCCATCCAAGTACTAGCCAGGATGTGCTTAGCTAGGCTGTAAAATGGAAATTTCCTTCAGTTCCTGTGACAATTCCTGCAACTTGAAAGCTGTGCCTGTGCGTATCATTTTTACTCTGGATCCTTGTGCAGTATCTCTTTTATCTAAGACCAGCAAGATTTGGCAGCCAGTCAACTTAATCAATCCCAATAGCATTCATTTATCATGACAGAGCTCCACATGTTGCTTATCCAAGAGAGTTCAAACAAGAGGTTGAAGCTTTTGAAAGAGACAGAATCTCAGTTTGGAGAAAGGATATTGAACAGAGCTACTATGCTTCAGCCTCCCTGTGGCAATAAGCCATGGGTGGTACTTTAACCATTTAGTGGTTTCTTCTGATTGCCGAAAATGGGATCCCTCATCTTTTCACACAGAAACCAATACATTCAGGAAGAAGTTTTCTCCCTAACATATTTTTAGAGCAAAGCTGAAATTTGCCCAAAGAGATTTTGCTAAGAGAATTGACACACATATTCTTTCTCTCACTCGTCCTCTCTAAGAGGAAAAAGATGGCCGAATATTCTCTGCTGCATTCCCCACAAATATGTCCCGGATTAACACTGTGAAAAAATGCAAAATGATGGCTCTCATGGTGGCAGCACCCAGGCAGCCACGCGTTGTCCATGGTGCATGCTCTCCCTCGGTCTTCTGGCGGGGTTCCAGGTGCACATGTGGCCGCAGCCACGTGTTGGGTGAGGGGTGAGTTTGGGTGGGCTGCTACCTGTGGCCAGGAGATCCCCCCCACCCCCAAAAGAAAAAAGTCGTAAACAGAAGGTTGGAAGGCCTAGTTATTTGTCCAATGCTTAGCCTTTGAAGGTTTCTATTCTTGCAAATTAACTTCTGGCTGCTAGTGAGTTACTATGGATTGAACGGTTAAACGCATAACCTTAACTGAATTCTTGCTTTAGGCACTGAAATGTGCAAAATATAAAGATGTCAGAGGTACATGGTAAGTATCCCACAAGGCTTATTACAATTACATCAACAATAAAAAAATCAATATCATAGCTAGGAAATAGAAAAGCTTCTGCTAAAAGGGAAGGATTGATAGTTGCCATCCAAAGTCATATATTATCAATGAATAATTGCCACAGCTCCAGCATTAACACTGAAGGGAGTAGAACTGTCATGTACACTGTGAGGTCAATGCAACAATAGATCACTTTAATGCAAGTTGCCCTGCACTGTCATCTATTGATTATCTGGTGTTAGACATAACGCAAGAGTAATAATAATTCATAATGAATAGATATAGAAATACTGTCTCAAGTGTGAATATCTTTATGATAATGTCAGAGAACTGCTTTGGAGGAGAAAAAAGATTTATATTTACATTTGGCTTTTGATTAGCAAGAAAGGAAGAAGCTGCCAGAAGCTATTTATTTATCAAAACAAATGAACCAAAAGCTAACACTCAAGTAAAGGGAAACAGTACATGCTGTTGTAAGTGTGAGTTTCATTTGCATGCATTTCACTGCTTATTTAAATTTCATAGGCCATGTCTTGTCAGAACTAGAGTTGGGCTTTATCAATAGAGTCGGTACCTAATTTGTCATGGGGGAAATTCCCCCCTCCAATTTTGTTCTATGTGTGTTGTGTTGTTACAGTCATGACTGACTCTTCGTGACTCCATGTCCATGGAGTTTTCTTGGCAGGAATACTGGAGTGGTTTGCCAGTTCCTACTCCAGGCGCCTACAGCACCTGGTATTCCCTGGTGGTCTCCCATCCAAGTACTAACCAGGGCCGACCTTGGTTAGCTTCCGAAATCAGGCGAGATCGGATGTGCTTAGGGCATCTAGGCTATAGTGGTGTGCAAAAAGTAGTCACCCAAAGAAAGAGACAACACTGTGACTAGTAAAACCTAGAAGGGAACAGTACCGTAATGTTTATTGGGAGCTGCAGGGCATGGCAACCCTTAATCATCATCCCTCAGCTCACTAGAGAGACCAAGGTGGAGACCAAGCTGGAATATGGGCTGGCCACTGTCTTGCCTCCAACCCTTGGCTCCACACCTGTTGTCCCATGTGCAGAGGCGTAGCTAGGGTTTTCAGTGCCCGGGGACAAAGTCAGTTTTTGCACACACCCCAAGTGATGGGCAGGGGCTAAGGTGCCATGTAGAAGGTGGCAGCGGTGGCTGAGGAGCCCTCCATGCCATCCCTGGCAGGTCACCCACAACACGCCATCTTGTGGCTCATGGGTGGGGAGCTGTTTGGCACCCAATTTCATGCCCCCAGATATTGCACCCGTGAACAGATGTCCCCCCTTGCCCCCCCTAGCTACACCACTGCTCACGTGTGGAGAAGTGGAGGATGTGGATGTGGGGATAGCACAGTGACTGCCATGGTCAAGCTAAATTTGCATCCATCATGTACTGTGCAAGTGGCAACTCACCTCGCAAGGCCAAACCTTGATCCATCAAGTCATTCACTCCAGCTTCACATGGTTTCAGTTGCCAACTCCTTTGAAGTCAGCCATGGTGTCCTTTCTGGTTTTGCTGGGTCTGCCTTCCTGTCCAGAACAAACACTGCAGTTTCTTTTTTTTCTATAGCTGACAAAAGGCATGATGTCTGGCATGGCACTATTTCTCACATCTTGGCCAACTTGTCCACCTTAATCTCCTACTTTGGCTTCTTAGTACAGGTGGCTGTGCCACCTCCCTCCATTAGGACCTGAAGCTAAGCAAAGATGGTCCCAAAACTTGGTAGCCCAACCTCCTATGATGATCATGAAAGGATGGGGGGAGGGAGGAACCAAATTGGACAGGGGGAAAGGATGGAGGGAAACCAAATTGAAAATAAAAAAAGAAATATCTATCTATCTATCTATCTATCTATCTATCTATCTATCTATCTATCTATCTATCTATCTATCTATCTATCTATCTATCTATCTATCTATCTATCTATCTGCCTGCCTGCCTGCCTGCCTGCCTGTCTATTATTTAGCAGCCCCAAAGTCCCGAATGGCTGCTAAAACAAGAACAAAATTATGTATATATTAATTTTGATATCAATATATTGATATATTAATTTTGTTTAACTTATCAACATGCAGGATCATGGCTGGCTGATAAAAAGTTGTTTTTGTTAGCAAGATGAGACTCAGTGGGCTGCTGGAAAAAAAGAATTATATATAAATTATATATAATTTAGCTGTGCTGCTAAATTTATATATAGTAATCTGCCATTTTAGTGGTTCTTGCACATTCCTAGTTGGAATACATGGTTCACCTTTCTTTTAATTTCATCCTTACAACAGTCATGCAGACTAAACTGAATGGCTCAAAGTCACCCAGGGAACTTCATATCTAATTGGGGATTTGAACCGTGATCAAATCCTATTTTCATATTTTAATCAAGTTTTCCATATGAGGTGTATTTGGACTATAATTCATAAGGGTATTGACCAGCACGGTCAACACTCAGAAATGATAGAACTGCTAGTCCAAAACACCTGGGGATATTGGGTTGGAAATAAGCAGTGCTTTAACTATTAGAACACACTGCTGCATGTGTAAACTATGCCCAACCCTTCAATTTTAAAGTAGTAGTCACACTGCACATTTGGAGGAGAAAGTATCAGAAATATGCCATATTGTCGACCCTTTTCAGTTTACCTCCATACTGTGTTTAGACATAGCTTGCATTTATATTTATGCTTATACTCACTGTAAGGAGGCCTTCTATTATTGCGTGGTATATTCTGATATAAATTCCTCTTTTGACTACATAGGACTTAATGCCCGCTGGTGTGGATAGCAATAAATCTGACCCAAGAAACTGAGCAGAAAACTTTAGCTATCTTGATGGTGTATTTTGCAGCATCCATAATCATGATGGTCATTAGAATAATGATGCTATATGAATATTTTATTTTGTATTTCTGGGACTGAGTGATAGAAAGTAATTGGAAGAAAAATATGGAACCTTGAGAAATATTGTCTTTCTCCCTTCTCTTATACTAGTGTTGATGTGTCGTACTGAATACAGGTAATTTCTTCACCTGTAGCATTTGGGTTATACATGTATATCAATAAATTGCATATAATGTCTGTTGTTCATATTAATGAGCTTACTAGCAGTCCAAAAATTTGAACTGCTGTGAAGCAAGTTATTTGGAGATGTAACAAAGGAAGAATAGAAAAGTAAAATATGAACAGAAAACATGACATGGAATAATGAAGCATAAAGTGTACTGTAGATGATTCCTGTAGAACTCGCCCCTCAATTTAATGATCTTTCTTAGTTATGAAAGCTCTGAGTGCAAAGGGCTTCCCTGGGAAGTAGATATCCAGCCTGGGTTTCTTGTTTCCTCTTTTGCATTATATTCTGCCTTCCTGCCAATGGGTTTAAATGGCACAGATGGCTCTTCTTCCTGTTACCTTCACAACCCTGTGAGGTAGGATCAGGCTGAGAAAGAAGGACAGGCTCAAGGTAACTTAGGCTGATACTTCATGTCCATCTCATCGCTGTTCGCGGTCCCGCTTGGGACCGGTATGAAGTAATCTAACCGCACGTCCATTGTGGGATGAGAGGAGTTCGTCCCGATCACGCCCCCTGAACTGTAATTTAAGCGGGATGAGAGATTCCCCTCCCTGGCCTCAGGAATTTGCTCGTCACACTTCTCGTTCCGAGACGAGAGCCCGTGAAGTCACGCTCATCACGGAACGAGTGACGATAGGAGCAGAACCCATCTAGTGGCAGGAGCGTGAAGCTACATTCACCAGTAAATTCCCTTTGGAGTTAGCAATGCAGTGAATAGCTTTTAAAAGACAAATGCATCAAAGTTTGCTCCGTAACGCATTGAAGGCAAGGCTTCGGAGAATCGAAGCATCATAAAACGGAAGGTTGGGCCAAAAAAAAAAAAAAAACAATAAAAAACTCAGAGAACGAAGGCATGGAATTTCACATCTCATCACGGAATGAGGACGTGCATTAACAGTCATGCCAGTATCATCAATCACGCCCGGGCATACATGGGAACAGGAACAGAACCGGAAGAAGACCACGTGACAGTGACCAACATCAACACACAACGAACTTCCTCCCGGGATGAGAATGGACGTGAAGTAACCGTCTTAATGCGTTTCATGGTTCAGCCGAGCTTGATTGAACCTGATTCTTTCAAGCCCCAGTTTATCATTCTAACCACCATGCTATATATCAGGTCTCATTTAACATAGTTATTATCTCCCCGCCCCCTTTTCAATTCTTTTTGTTAACAAGGGAGATACTTTCCCTTTGTGCTATAATTCCAGAGATGTATTGGGGAGAAACAGTCTACGAAACCGATCGAGTGCATTGCAAGACATTGTCGGTTTACGCGTTTTTCTAGTTAAACCAACTGTACTTTTATGCCCTCTGGCCAATAGCATCATCATTACATGCCTTGAGATTTCAGCAGCTAATCGATACTCTGGTGGAGTTGGGTGGAGGCAGCATCCATCAGGAACACAGAAATGGTGAGGCCAGGCAATCCATTTGATATAATAGGGGACTTTCTAATGGCAGTTGTAAGTTGTTAACTTCCACCTGCTTTGGTCCCAGTGTAAAGAAACAGAGAGATTCAAATGAGTCACAGAGAAGTGTGTACACTGTGTCAGGAAGTGAGTTCTGTTCCTGCAGTAAAGCCCATGGATAAATAGCAGACAGCCATGGCCAAGAAATTTGTGTACTACAGACTGTAGTGAATAACAGTGGAAGGCTAAATGCACCTCCACACAAATAAAACACCACATTTTGAAAATACACATTGTAAGTCTTTTCTTGATTACAAACAACTTTGGGCTGCCTTCCGCACAAACTTTTATTAGCTCTGTATTAGATAGCATTTTTAAAAAATCATTTAATATTTTTTAAGGAACAGGTCCCAAGCGCACATTTCCATATAGATAGAACTTTGCCATTTTCACTCCAACACTGCATTCTAAAGAAGAAACGACTTCTCATGAAGAAATAGCTGTGAAGGTGTTTGTCCAACAGTTCCGGCATTGTATGCTTGAGAGTGGTAAACTGAGAGATTTACTTGAAAGATATTTAAATTGATCTGCGGCAGGGGGCAATGAATTTATGCGATAATGAAGTGTCCTAGAATCTTGTGACACAGTGGCTGAAATGCTGTTGGTACAAATGTGTGGACTGCACATTTTAGACAATCAAATCAAATGAGATTCATTATTTAGCACTGAGAAAAGAAGATGGAGGGGAGATATGATAGCATTTTTTTCAAATACTTGAAAGGTATTTCAGAGAGGAGACAGGATCTGTTTTCAATCATCCCAGAGTGCAGGAAACGTAATAATGTCTGTTCGCCCTACAGAAAGCCAGATTTTGTCTCAGTATCAAGAAACCTTCCAACCTGTTAGACCAGTACAGTGGTACCTCGACTTATGAATTTAATCCATTCCGAAGGCCTGCTCTTAAGTCAAACTACTCTTAAGTTGGGGTACCTATCTAAAAAATTGAATAAATAAGTTAAAAAATAAAAACAAAAACATGAAAAAGAAAGTTGAGCAGACTATATCTAAAATTTGTAAGGCAGCAGTTAAAATGCCAACAGTTTTCCGCTCTTAAGTAGAATTGCTCTTAAGTTGAGCTGCTCTTAAGTCGGGGTACCACAGTATAACAATTGAACCAATTATCTTAGGAGGAGGTGAGTGCTCCATTTCCAGAGGCATTCAAGAAAAAATGGGTCAACCATTTGTGAGATTTGCTTTGATTTGTATTCCTGTCTTGAGCAGGGATTGGACACAATGGCCTTCCAACTCAATGATTCTGTAATTTTATAAATTCTTAGTTTGTGACTGGCTCCACCCCTGCTCAAGTATGGAACTGCCAGGCATATTTCTTCAACCATAGGCTCTATGGACTCTGCACACTCTGTCCATCAACACTGGCTGTTATTTGGCCGCATTTGGGAAATATCAGGTTGATACATCATATGCTACATGTCAAATTTGGTGCTAATCTGAAGCTCAGCTTCAAAGCTATAATTTCTTCACTTGGACTGCCCCCATTTTTTGATTTGCTCTGCTGCACAGTAACACTGGGAATCTACTCCCCTAGAAGAATCAAAATCATACTGTAGTTCAGTTTGTCTCTGCTTGTCCTGGCTTTACTACACTCATTGCAATGGTCTTTCACAGAGTCCTGTTCATTGCAATCTCTGGTCTTGCTGCTAATAAGCTGAACTTTGGAATGTCACTTAGGCCATTACTTCACATCCCTTTCATTGCAGTTCACGGTCCTGCTTCGTACCAGTACGAAGTAATCTTACCGCACGTCCATTGTGTGATGACGGGAGTTCATCCCGACCACGTCCCCTGAACTGCGATTTAAGCGGGATGAGCGATTCCCCTCCCTGGCCTTGGGAATCTGTTCATCTCACTTCTCATTCCGTGATGAGACCTTTGAAGTAAGCCTCGTCACGGAACGAGTGCCGATTTTAGCTCATTGCCATCTATTGACAGGAGTGTGGAGTGACATTCGCCAGTAAATTCCCTATGGAGTTAGCAATGCAGTGCTTAGATTTTAAATGACAAATGCCTCGAAGTTTGCTCCATAATGCATTGAAGGCAAGGCTTCAGAGAATAGAAACATCGAAAAATGGAAGGTCGGACCAAAAAAAGAGAGAACGAAGGCATAGAATTTCACATCTCATCACGGAACGAGGACGTGCAGTAACAGTCGTCCCAGTATCATCAATCACGCCCGTGGGTACACAGGAACAGGGACAGAAGCAGCAGAAGATCACGTGACCGTGACTGACATCAACACGCAACAAACTTCCTCCCAGGACAAGAATGGACGTGAAGTAACCATCTTAGTGATGGTAACTGAAAACTATCTTACCAACTCTAACGAACATGTTGCTTCTAACATGGCTTATTGTACCATGGGCTTAAAATACACAAGCTTCGAAGTAATTTGCTCTTTTACTGAGCATTTGCTTTCTAAGGGAGAACACTAATTGAAATTCATGCTCTAGAGCCTTGTGGACCATTCAGAAGAATAAAAGCACTTAATCGTTTAATGAAATTATCGTCTTACGAAGTGTGAAAAGAGAAAAAGGAAGAGCATAACATGAACTATTTTATAGAAAACTTTGAAAATACATTTCACTGATGTCTTCCATTCCTTTGTGGTCTTTGTAACTCAATACATTCCATTTCCCACACTTCTTTGTATAAAGGGTGATTGCTAATGCTATTGATATATTTACCAGCTATGCTAGTCGGCAGTCAACAGCACTGTGGGCTATAATCTTGCATGCTAAGCATTCTTAAGCATATTTCTACTCAAGAAGAAAACATAATGAGATGCATACATTTGCAGCTCAGCTTACCTTTCCCCCCAAATTTGCTTGTAAAATTTATTTTACTTGTCAGCATATGACACTGTGTGTGTGTTTATGTGTGTGTGTGAGAGAGTCAACGTTTCCCCTCAAGAATGTTGATGGAGCTGCTGTATTGAAATAAGAGGGTGGGGGAGAGCCATTTGGGCATTGCAAAGAGCAAATTTATTTATTTATTTATTTATTTATTTATTTATTTATTTATTTATTTATATTTGTCACCGCCTCCTTGTATAGTCCTTTCCTGTGTTTCTTGGTCTTTGAAAAGGGCTTCATTCCTATCTCTAGAACCTATAAGAAAAATATAAATTCTATATGAAACTTAACAAAAGTAGAACAGGTGATACCTTTAGGCTACTAGAAACCTTATCAGGGCATTCCAGAAAATGAGGAAAGTCTTGACAAACAGGAACTTATCTATCAGATTTTGTACTCAAATACTGTACTTCAATCCTATGTATTCAGCATACTTCTCTATGGTGTTGAAACTTGGACCCTTACGGAAACACTATGCAGAAAGCTGGAAAAATTTGAAATGTGGACGTACAGAAGAATTCTGAAGATACCTTGGACAGCCAGAGTCACTAGTGTGGCTGTGTTACAGCACATGAATAAAAAGTCAGAAATCTTCAATACTGTAAAGAGAAGAAAACTGCAGCATTTGGGACACATCATGTGCAATAAGAAATACCATCTACTGCAAGTTATCCTTCAAAGGAGGGGGGGAAGATGGGAAGCCCAGCCCGGGGTGTAGAAGAACCTTCTGGCTTAAGAACTTAAGCCAATGGTCCTCAGTGAGCACAGCTGCTTTGTTTAGAATCGCTTTAGCTAGAAACCAGTTCAGGCTACTGATAGCCAACATTCCACAAGGACATGGCACTTGAAGAAGAAGAAATTGACCAGGAAAGATGGATGTGAGGAAGGATAGAGGAAGAAAATGACAGGAGTGGCAGATTGAAAGAGCTCTGATTCAGAATAAATATAATTTTCTGCTCTTCAGCTGAGCGGTAGGGTGAACAAGACAGTGGGTGGCAATGTCTGAGTGAAAATTCCCCCCGCTGTGTGCGCTTTCCCCTGATTCTACCTGGTCTGTGAGCTGCACCTGCCACTGGCAGCTATGCCCTTAGTTCCCACAAACCCAAACTCCTGCTGCTAGGAAGAATACTGAAATCCAACAACACCGAGAGAGCTTTTCTGCCAAGAGCAAGTAATGCAGAAAAAATACCACTGTGAGAGGCACGGGGAAAAGCGAAGCAAGTTGAGGGTTTGGGTGGTAATGGTGTGATTTGTCAAGGGTGGGATCATTCCCTTGTCAGAACACATCCAACGCATGCGATCAGAGACGTGCCTAGAGCTATTGTTAGCCACCATGGAACATCTAGTGGACATGATTTATGTCAGGTATGATGTCTTTATAGCTTTTAAAAAATGCCTGCCCAAACCCTTTAAGCAGAGATACTGTAAACATCTAAGACATATGAATTTGCAGCTTCTCGGTCCACCCTCTCAGTGTGCCCCTCCCTTCACACAAGTAAAAGAGGAGAGAGTTCATCTGTCATGTCTGCTCAATAACTGCGACTGTCACTATCATTAATGAAACAAACAATGTCAACAAAGCAGGTTTCATTACACCTCGCTGGCACTGGAAATCAACTCAGGATTTCAGTCAACGCTACAGCCTGGAAAAAGCCAGCTTGGGTATCAGATAGTCATACCTGCAAATGGAAATGTTGCCCTCCTACCCACATAGACAGGAGTAAAGAAAGAGAGTTGTGAGAATGTTGTTAAAATAAAAGCAAAGTGTGCTGCTTTAATGCCATTCCATAGTGTTTAAAGCTCTCTCTGTGTGGTTTACAACCCAATTATGCGTTGCCCCCCTTCAGCGAGCTGGATACTCAGTTTACATGGCTGAATTTACAAAGTACATGGCACTGAGGGCAGATAATTATGGTGATGGTGGATAGAAAGGTTTGTCCCTCAGCATATTGTTGGATTTGAAATCCTGTCAGCTCCAGTAATGATGGCAGGGATGAAGTGAGATATAGGCCAGCAGTATCCATAGGCCTACATGATACCCATGTTGAAGTAAAACGCGTAGTTCTGAAATAACTTCAAGTCAGCTTACAATTAGAGATGGGCATGAATCAGAAAAATAGGGATTCATTTTCATTCCTGATTTGTCAAAGTCAACAAATCATGAATAACAAATTCATGATGTATTAATTTGCATGGTCATTTTTGAAACCCAGAGGTATCAATTTGCACGGTCATTTTGGCTCTTTAAAACCATAAAATCCCCCCACAAGGCACCTAGAGACACCAGCATGGCAGGGAAGCTCACCGTGACTCCCATCTACAAGCCCTACAGGTTTTGGATGTCCGGGTTATGGACTCCTGACGACGGCTCCTAGAAAAGTGCCCCCTAGGCACCAAGAGACAGCAAAACTGCAGAGATACTTCCCCTAGCATTATGTCTGTGAAGATTCTCAGTCTCAGTCATCCAGGCAAATTTATCTGGAAGTTGAGTCATGACAACTGGACTTCTTTTCCTTGAGAGATAGAAATGTTTCATTGCTCATCCAAACAGTCCAAAGAAAGCTAGTTGTGAGTCCTCCATTTTATAGTTCATTTTGACCTCATGTCTCCCTGGTCTGATATAGGACCATAAGATAGACAATAGCCTGAAGAGTTCCCCTAGCATTGCTCTATAATTTCTCCCAGTTTGTTGAAGATGAAGTTTCAGACATCCAAGTTATATAATCACAAATTGGGTCCCCCAGGAAAAGTGCCCTTTAGAAGCTGGCTTGGGGAAACCCAATTTTTACTGAACATAGAGATGTTGTAAAGGAAAGTCAGAGGAAGATCTTTGACATGTCTGGTGTCTCTAGGTGCCTGGGAGAACTTTCCTGGGGGTAACCTTTTTGGGTTTATACCTTGGACACCAGAAACCAAATCAGGGAACATTTCACTGCAATGTTGGTGTCTCTAGGTTTCTTGGGGGGGGCATTTTACAACCCAGGGAATCTATGAATTTAAAAAAAATCACTAAAAATTTATCAGTTTGTATTTGTTGGGGTATTGATTCATACAAATACGAATAAATTAATTAACATTTTTGAATGAGTTTTGCACACCATTTTTCAAATTCATGACCATCTCTACTTACAATCAAATAAAACAAATCCAATTAAAAATAAAATGAATGAAAGCATAGTACATAAAAACATAATTAAAAAACATTTATGTATTTCATTTGCAAAGTGTAGCTTCAATAATTAAATTGTAAGCCACCCAGAGAGTGTTTTAAGCCCCATGGGGAAGTATAAAAGCAAACTGCTTTTTATTTTTTATTTTTATTTACACCAAAAACAATGATTTTAAAACGATCACACAGCAATAGCTTTGCAGCATTTGTTTATTCTAGTTCGCAAACCTGGACATTCCAGCTCTTTTAAAATCTGAAAATAAATGACCAGAGCAGTTTTTCAAACTCTGAAAGCTAAATATGTGGCAATGTGATTAGCATTTCAAAGATTCAGCTATGCAATTTGAGCAAATGTTTGGATCATGGTTCTTCATAAGAATGTTATGTTCAAATTATATTACTTTTCTTCCATTTAGATTACGCATTCTCCACTCAGATGAGCAATTGAGGAAACAAGCAAAACCCCAGCAGTCTTTGAATAAATGATTTATGAATTGCCCCTCAAGATTTTTATTTATATATATCTCTAAAGTAGCTCTAAACTGCCCAGAGTAGCCTTGCAGCTAGATGAGCAGTATATAAATCGAATAAATAATAATAATAGGAAAGGACGCAGCATAGAGGGATCATTTTGCCGAGCTTTAATAATACTTGAAGAGGAAAAGCAAATGATGCTTGTCTCACAATCTTATTATGCCCAGAATGAAGGAGAAATGTCAAATCCATAAAATCACAGGTGTTCTTTGACACGAAAATTTTATTTTATTTTATTGCTTCTCCTTTTGATATCTTTGATGGAAGTTGCTCAATAGTGTCAACAGAAAATCAGACAAATGTTTAACACACTGGTAACAAGGCTAGTTGATATTTTTTTCTTGGTTGGGGTGGCCATCTGAACATTTGAGGGGAATGCTTAAATGGTACAAATAAGTAGGGAAACAGGAGATTTAACCATTAAGGGCGTTTATACACGACCCCTAAGCTCCACCGCAAATGGCTGCAAGGTCCGGACCTCAAAAATGTTTACCCACCAGCTCCGGACTTTGCAGACAATTAAGTGCGACCCCGCCCACTTTAGCACGACCAAACAGCAGTTTTCTTGTACCTGGTCTTTGATGGTGACAAATATTTGATCCGGTGTAAGGATAGTGAGTGCGAGGCTCTCCTGGCTTCTGTTTGTTCTTTTTTTGCGCCCAGCCCCTTTAAGAGATCTGAATGCTGCCGGGAACAAAACGGAGGTAAGACGGCATGCTTTTCTTTCTTTTTTCTCCCTCCCTCAGGCAGCCAGCAACCAGGAAGTGCGGAGGGGGGTGGGGACAGAGGAAGACAGAGGAAGAGCGACAAACCCCTAAGATCTCTGGTCCGAATTTAAGTGGCCAGCGGATCTTAGGGGTCGTGTAAAAAGGCCCTAAGTTTAAGGCTTCTCCCCTCCCTTTGTTTTCTTTTTTAATCCTCCCCTCTCCCCCACTGATCCTGAAGATGAATATCCCAGAGAGTAGTGTTGAATTACATAATTTATATCAAAACTGGTCTTCCTTGTTCAGGTTTTGATGGAAGGTGTTTGGCACATCCTGCCAAAATCAAAAGAGATGCCGGTTATCAAGGGATGTGCAAATGGTGTAACATACTGTATATTCTTTTCCATCCCCGTTGCCATAGCACTGCTAGTAATTAAACAAGAAAACATTCCCGTCCTCTCCAGGAGACACGAGAGAAGCACTGCAAGAGTCTTCAATATTTTCAGACTCCTTTTACTGAATGATCAATACAGGAGTGAAAAACAAGCCTCACCAAATGGTATTGACCATATCAGAAAACCTGATGAGAGTGTGTGAATATTTTGCAAGATATTTCAGCCTTATTTCTCTGTATCTCCCTTTTTTGTTTTGTTTTATAACCCACTCCTCAGCAGCTTCCCAAAGAACCACAATGACAAAAAAAACTTTGAAATGGATTTTTTTAAAAAAAGTATATACTGTATAACAGTGATGGAGACTAGTGACTCATGACTTGCTATTGGATACTATTTCAGTCACATGGGCAATTCAACTTGAATTTGACTTGGGTTTTTGTCTGTATTTTTCAAAAAGACTCAGACATGACTCATGACTCAGACCCATTTTTTCTGGGTTGCATTTTGAAGTCTCCATACAGAGAGGAAGAATGGCTGTACCCTTTTACATTCAGATTTTGGGTTCCACAAACCTCTTACCAGCATTCTTAGGGGCCATTATAAATGTGACCATTGTCAGGCATGCAATTTAACTTTAGAAGCCAAAGAATTTGTTCACCCCAGTGGAAAAATTAAAGTCAAATTGAATCATTTCAGTAACTGCAATAACAAGAATGTGATTTATGCGGTTATATGTAAGTGTTCAAAAATATATGTTGTTATGAGCTAGAAACCTACCAAAGACTGGGTTTTGGAGCATTGCTCTAGAATTAAAAAATCAACTATGGAGGCCACTTTGGTAGCCCATTTTATAGAAAAAGAACACCCCATAATGATTTAAAATATTGTGTCCTTCACTAATATAATCCACATCCTTATAATAGATCAAATATACAACAAATCCTACAGCAAAAGGAATGCTGGTGGATTCATAAGATAAAAGCTATAAACCCTCAAGGTTTGAATATGGAATGGGTTCTGAGATATTTCATTGAGTGAACACTCTACAGGTTGTTGAAATTACAGGGAGAGCTTTACCTTTAAATCTAATGACTAGGGCCCTGCAGCTTTATTAAAAGGACCATAACACTAGGTTAGATTGAGAACCTCTATGATGCTGAAAAAGGAAGGAGGCTTTGAACACCTACTACAACATTTAAATATTTTGGGGTATGCATGGTAAAACAAATTATTTTGGGATGTGATTGTAAATTAGGACCTGGTTATCTAAAGAACCACCTTCTTCCATATGAACCTGTTTGTACACTAAGATCAGGCAAGGAGGCCCTGTTGAAGGTGCCATCCCATAAAGAGGTTAGGGGGGTGGCGTGTTGAAGCAGGGCCTCCTCGGCCTTTGCCCCCAAACTTTGGAAGGCCCTCCCAACAGAGATTCGCCTGGTGCCAACCCTTTTGATCTTTCGGTGTCAGGCGAAGAACTTCCTGTTTAGCCATTAGTTAATTAACTTCCTGTTTGATTAACTAATGTTCTTTTAGCTGGGCACATGAATAGCAGGATGCTAAATAGAAGGAAGGAAGGAAGGAAGGAAGGAAGGAAGGAAGGAAGGAAGGAAGGAAGGAAGGAGTAGGAAACAAAATAAAACCACCCATGGGCTGAAGATGTGAGTAATACAGTACTAGACTTATTTTGGTCCTGACTTCCTGTAAATAGAAAAACTGTACTATTTAATCCAAAATTCTCCCAGTCTGCCCTAGTATGTGCATACATCTGCTGGTAAATGGTTTAGATAAAATGTAGTCAACAGTCATATTTATTTATATATTTGTCATGATTTGCTAGGAAACAGTAGCATTTTCTGTTCAGCTCTCATTCTTTGAAATGTTTAGCATTGCTGACTTGTGACAACATTCTAGGAGTTTCTGACATAACTATAAGTCTGGCAAGATTGTGGAATTCCAATTTGCTTGTTATGGCCAAAATGCTATAATGATAGTTTCACTCTCTGCAACCTTTGTAGCATTTCCTTAATATTAAAAAGGGGCCTGAGAACTCCAGAGCAAAATGCTGGATCCTGTTCAGCCTTTAATCTAATAAATGTCATCAGAGCTGGATCACGAAGATGGATAATCTGGCTGCTTGGCTTTCATGTATAAGAATTCTGAGCAAAGAGCACCAGAAATCCAATTTTTAGCGCTGGTTGTCCTTGATGGAACATGACAAGTCTTCTTGGACAATAGCAATTCTGACCTAAGCAAAAATAAATGCTTCTCAAATCACAATTTACCTGAGCAGATTGTAGTCCTGGAAGGTAAGTCTAACCCTCTTATTCGTTCTTGCCAGAATTAACAACCTTAATCCAACAAGGGAGGGAGGGATTCTAAATCCTTGGACCAACAGAGTAGTAACCTTCCAGAAAGAATGCAAAAGCTTTGTGAAGCAATTTTAAAAAACGTATTATTTTCATCTCTAGGAAAGAGAGGGCCAACTCACGCTTTACTGGTAGAATATTCAGAATGTTTTCCCCTCCTTTCTTGTCCCTTTCCCTCTGCAAACTTCTGTGCAGTCTGAAAACCTATACTGTAGGAGTTTTCAGCCCTCTAGAACAGTGGTGGCGAACCTGCGGCACTCCAGCTGTTTTGGACCCCAACTCCCAGAATGCCAATCCTGTATTACTAGTGATGAAGGAACATAAGAACATAAGAATATTAGAAGAGCCATGCTGGATCAGGCGAAAGGTTTGCCATCACTGCTCTAGAACCACATCTGTGGAGCCACATGGGAAAATGCTATGGGTAGAAAACTCGTCCTTTATCTGATCTGCCAGCAGATAACCAGCACAGGATGCTGCCCTGAAGTTCTCAAGACAGTTATTATCAATCAAAGAAAAGAAAAAAAACATTGGAGCGATTCTAATCTTCTCAAACAAAGTTTGCATCTCATCTTAACAATGTATGCTCCTTAACTATCTCAATTACTCATAAATTAAACAGGAAACTTAATTGTCTTGTAATATTCATCTAAAAATTTGTAGAAATCATGCCATCTTTCTTCGAAGTCTTCATAGCATCCTTCTGGTTTCATTAGTGCCGAGATCTTGCAATAAATTGCAAAAAATAATAATAATTGCCTGACTATTAAGAAAGCAACATCAAACACACATTGCAGTCTTCAGAACTGTTGCAGGACCAAGGCTATTTAAATGTAAAAGAACATATAAGACTCTCTATTTATTACACATTTTCTCCTATGATTTCTTTATAAATAGCATTACAGCTCCAATTGTTCCTTTTGTAGTAATCATTGTGAAAGTAACTTGGAGAGACACTGGTCTAAGCAATGATAACAATCATGACTACAGTGTATGATGTCTTTTATTTGTATTATATGTTATACATTAATACTAATCTCAGTTATAAGAGAGTGTCCTCTTGCAGCAAAAATTGTACTAGTCTTCCATGAAAGGGAGGCACCCCAGATGATCTGTTAGTTAGTTAGTTAGTTATTTTGTTATTTTGTTAGTTCGTTCATTTGTTTTTTTTGGATTTATATACTGCCAAATTTAATTCAGAGAATGATTCCAGGTTGTGAGGGTTTTTTTTAACAAGATCATGCTCAGTGAGCACAGAATACTTACAGATCATTGCCCATTCTGCTTGATAATACTGTTCACTAAAAAAAAAAGACAGATATTATCACGTCTAGCTGCCTTTAGCAAGAAACATTTTCCTCTATAAACAGATTACACCCTGTATGTAGATGGATGGATGGATGGATGGATGGATGGATGGATGGATGGATGGATGGATGGATGACTGAGGAATTCAGATCATAACAAACCCATTATTAGGAAGCCAGGAATGGCTGTCAACGTGCAAACACTAAGAAGAGGAGAGAAGGCTTGTGATTCAACTGTAGCTTCTATTACAAATAGCACAGTCTTGGCCTTTAGAAAGCCATGTTTCCTGAAGTGCTTGACAATTAATACCACTGTTACTTCCAATCTGCCCTACTTGTTGAAAAACAGCTTTAGCAATGGCTTTGGGACTGGGTGAGAAGTAGACTGATATAAAAAAACAGTTAGCTTCTGGGATTTTATTTTGCATGGTGTCACTTTGTGAAAGGCAGTAGAGCTGGGGAACTCCTGTTAAACACGTTGACCATGAGCCTGCAGAGTGTCTGCCTCAGTGTTTCACGATTTTTGTGTTCACCTTTTCCTCTGGAAGTTGAGTCATGGCTACTGGACTTCTTTTTTGAGAGATAGAAATGTTTCGCTGTTCATCCAAACAGCATCATCGGTTTGAATACAGCTAGTGCAAATCCTCCATCTTATAGGCAGCTTTGACCTCTTGTCACCTTGGCCTGAATTAGGCTCATAAGATGAACAGTTTGGATGAACAGCAAAACATTTCTATCTCTCAAAAAAGAAGTCCAGTAGCCATGACTCAACTTCCAGATAAACTCACCTGGATGACTGAGAATCTTCACAGACATTTCACCTTTTCCTGTTTTTGTGAGGCTGAACTAGAAAATAGTTATAAAGAAAACATGAATAAGAATGAAGAACATATTGAAAGCAGAGCTATTTCATCTCTCCTGAAAAATAAATCTCATGGATACCCTTGGGTGTGGAAATGGTCTATTCATATGCCTTCAGCAGCAATGACCATTTGGGAATTTCAAGAAAGCAAGATGATTATAAGTTAGCCGAGTAAGCAGTAGTGAGGCAAGGACTTCAGTGCAATGTTAATTACCAATTCACAGTTAATAAGCACTGGAAATTTACCACAGGTATAAATGAAAACATTAGTCTTCAACAAACTACAAGTGTTTCCACAATCAATACAACACTCAAATTTTTGCCAGCTAATGCTTTCAGTGACAGCTTCCCAATATCGTCAGTGCACAATACAAGAAAGATAATAAATTACAAAAGTGTCACAATTCTGAATTATTAATCTTTGCATTTGTTGGCATGATATAATTGGTAATTGAATACACAGGACCTGCAGGTTATAAAAGTGTGGGAGAAAGAACAGCAGCAGACATGTGAAACATAAAGCATTTAATAGATACTGGACATCATGTTGTTGTTCCCATTGTGGCTATAAATATGCTTCCACAGCACACATAAAGTTGGGACCCATAGTAAGCCTGCAGGCAGAAATGTGAAGGGAAACTTGCAGCTGGAGAATAAATACTGGTCGTTTGTGTCAAATTGGTTCTTTGCACTTCACATCACCAACATAACACTAAGTTTTTATAGTTTTATTTTTAAAATCTAAGTAAATTAGTCCATTGATTTTGCAATCCTTGGCTCAAAAACAGAAGGTGAGAGTAAATTAATGATATGTGCACAAAAGTGCAGCAATGATATTGTGTGGCAGAACAAATCAACATTCTATAATGCAATTCTAAAAATGGAGGCAGACCAAATAATAGTTAAAATGAACCATTTTTAAACTGGTGCCAGATAATTTGTGTAGGATATTGTTCCTGATTTTATTTTATCAGTGGTTTTTCTTAAATGTTTCCTATAGGTTAGGAACTGGTCAAGAGTTACTCCTAAAGATTAACTGTCCTAAAATATAATATTTCATTATGCATAGAAAATCCATTTCTGAAAACCATTACTAAGGAATTGGGGTTTATGGAAGAGAAAATTATTTCCATCTAATCAATCCTTTATAACATCTTGAAGTCACCCCTATTTAGTAAAAGTGATAAATGAGTACAGTTTAAAGAGGCATATTTTGTCTCTGTGACCTTTTTTCAGGCAATACACCAAAATCAAGAACCCAATTCTGGATCACCACCCAACGTGGTGATGCAAAACCTTCATGTTTCCAACTACACCAAGTAATTCATTTTACCTTTTCCCCACAGTTTAGAGAACTAGCTGGCAAGTCTGTAACATCAATGGAAAATAAAATATTATTGGCTAATAAAAAGCATAAAAGCCTAATGCTAAGTTTTAATTAACATTCTATATGATAATACAAATAGGCTTAAAGAAGAGAGATTGACTTCAGAGATGAAATCTGGTAAAGGTTGTGGAGTAGAAAACCTTTTAAATAGGTCTCAACTATGGTAAGAGAGCATTGCCTCAAAGTGGAAAGTATTATAAGTTATTTGGGAACGTAATCATGTAAATAAACATTTGGACACAAACTGTACCTGGCATTGTCCTAATTAGCATATATCATTTCTAGATCAAGGTGTTTGATTTAGAAATGTATAATATCACTGAGTATAGTCGCAAATCTAGCATTGGAATTCATTCCAATGAATTTATTCTTAGATTTCAATGTGTGACTATGCCATAAAGAGCTAATTGCTTTCTTGTGTGTAGCATTGAACCAAGCAGTTGCTCAATGTTAGAAAACAGCTGCAGAAATTTCAATGAATGCTTGGGAATCTAGGGTATGGAAATTAGCTTTGATGGGGGAAAAATACTTCTCATTCACTACAGTACTGAGGTACCAGAATTCTAGTATAGGCTTGCTTTTTTATAAAACCTAGCTTCCTTTTAATTCAGCATGTCAATAATCATTATCTTAGCAACTCCCTGACCACTCCCTTAGCAACTCCCTGACCACGTAGATTTAAGGAAATATGTTTTTTGTTAATTGGTAATACAGTGGTACCTTGTATAAAGGAATTAATTCATTCCAAATAAAATTATGTTAAGCAAATTTTCCTTTATAGAAATTTCACATAGGAATGCATTGAAAATGGAGTAATCCCATTTTTATGTTGTACAGATTTGGCCCATAGGCGATTCTGTTAAGCAAATTTCGCCTATCTCTGGAATTTTTTATGTTGTACAAATTTTATGTTATACAAACTGTTTGTTATACAAGGGTCCACTGTAATACCATTTGATATGTTTACTATGTGGGGTTTGATGGTTTATAGCTATGTTATGGTTTTGTTTGTTGTATCTTATTAAATATTATTTTAAATGTGTAAAAAATCTTATCCATGGTGAGAGCTATAATCTTTGGGCAGTCATGACAGCATTAGTGCAAGTAATTGTTTTCCAAAGGTAACTTTCAATAACACTGACCATGTTTGAGATTCTGAGCTGGGGCTGAGTTGTCCAGGAATTGTAACAATGAAGGGCAGCTGGTACTTCAAATTACTAATCAGATACAGTATTGCTTCCATTTGCTGGACCACACAAGGCTAGTTCAAGTTGCTGGTAATCCCAACCTGCCAGCTTGTCTCTCTATCAACAGCTCCTTATAATAGCAAGACACCCACTTGGCAAGAGGGGGGAAGGGAATGACGTTACTTGTGTAATAAAGGTATGTTTTCACACCCAATGATCCTTGGATGATTCGTATGATGATGAGTGGCATACAATGATGAACGGAAGCATCAATTGCACTGAGCCATTCCATGTTTCTGTAACCGCAACAATTATACTGCCAAACATTTACAACTTCCCATAATTAGGATGGAGTGAACTTACATGATTGGCAGAAACACAGATGATTTGTATTGAACTATTAGGCACACAGACTGGGGCCGACCTTCTCAAAATTGTTTTGAAGGTGGTCTAAACTAATGTGTTGTCAGGCTCATAGAGGTGTTTTGTACACTTCTGGAAACAGCATTTTAAAAAGTTTTGTATAGGGAAAGCAAAGGGCTGTGATGTGATGGGGTGTGGACCTTAAACAGAGGGTTGATGTGCTTACATTTAAAATACTATACACTTGATCTTAGCCCAAAGGCCGAGAAGCCAGTCATGCACCCCATCGGGTTGTTGTTGACAGAGCTAAGAACAAGCCACTGGGAATATACAACCTGTTGCTCCTTCTAAGCTGTGCTTTCACACAGCCGTGCATTGCAACCATTGAGTTCCAGTTGTGGCTGGAAACGACCACCTCTGCACACATCGGGTTAGGCTCCCACACAGCAGGGTCAAAAATTAGAGGGAACATTGCTTGCAACCTAATTATGGCAACTGCGGCTTGCCTGCCAGTAAGCTGGGACTTAATAGTGCTGGAAGTCAGGAAGGGAGACAAGGTCTTAGGAGGTAGACACGGAAAACAATCTATTTCTTTATCAAGTCCATAAGGGGCTACAATACTGAGTTCCAGAATTCAGCCCATTCCTTTTCTAAGCAAGGACTGCATCTACAGTCTAACATTTTAAATATCTTTCTGAGTGATTGAATTTCTGTGATTACAAAATGCACCCCAAAGAAGCAAATACTAAAAAAAAAAGTGCAGTACACCAACAATGAAAAAAGAAGGGGAGTAGAAAAGGAGAGAGAGGAGATTGTCCCTGATGTATTGTGACCTGCCTAATCAAACTCCACGGAGGAAAGAAAACAGTATATGACATCCAATGTAGTGAGGAGTGTTCAGACCTCTACATTGGAGAAACTAAACAGCCATTAAACAGAACGATGGCCCAACGTAGGAGGGGTAACAGCTCAGGACCAGAATCAGCAGTACACCTCCATTTGAAGGACAAAGGGCACTCTTTCAAAGATGAGATGTACACATATTAGACAAAGAAGATAGGTGGTTTGAGAGAGGAGTAAGGGAAGCCATTCATGTGAGCATTGAAAACCCCTCCCTCAACAGAGGTGTTGGGTTCCGACATAGTCTATCTGCTACTTATCAGGCTGTGCTTTCCAAAGTACCCAGACAGATCAAAAAGCCTTCACCACCAAGGCCATAGCTAACGACCCATTCTTGATGGGTTTCAGCACCTTAGGCCATTGTTCACCTTAAGGCTATGGAGACTATTGTCTCCCTAATGAGCCTATTCAGGCCATTGTTCATCTTATGAGCCTAATTCAGACGAGGGTGACAAGAGGTCAAAGCTGACTGACTATAAGATGGAGGACTTGCACTAGCTGTATTCAGACTGATGAAGCTGTTTGGATGAGCAGCGAAACGTTTCTATCACTCAAAAAAGAAGTCCAGTGACCTATCCACTTGACACACACACGCACAATCCCAAAAGTATAAGTTGATGATACTTTCACAAGTTACCCTTCAAGGAAAAATAGATGGGAAGCACGGCCTGGGGTGTAGAAGAACATTCTGGCATAAGAACTTAAGCCAGTGGTGCACAGTGAGCACAACTGCTCTGTTTAGAATAGATTTAGATAGAAACCAGTTCAGGCTACTGATTGCCAATGTTCTGTGAAGACATTGCACTTGAAGAATAAGAATAAGCTGATTAATGTATGTATATATTAAGCTTCAAAACAATTAGGCATTAGAAACCATTTCAGAGGAAGCTTCCAGAATATAATGCCTAGTCTAAAAGCAGTAATCGCCTGCAGCTACCCTTCCCAAATGCAAAATGGCTGTTTGAGCAGCTGCAGAGGGGTAGGTGACCTCACGCTGAGCCTTCCACAAAGTTGCAGCTGTTGGATGGCCCAAGATAGCTCTCTGAGGCTTCGCTGGGGTGTCAGCTGTCGGTCTGCATCCCTGTATGGTATTTCCTCCTGGGTCTCTTGTTTTATCCCAAGTGCTTCCAGGGAGAATGTGAATGATATGTAGGGGTTTTCAGCTCATTCTGCAGTAATTTCACTTGTCATTCTTTTAATTTGTTTTTAATTGTATTGATGATGTTGTTTAGTTTATGATTTATTTGTTACTACTCTGTCTAGTTGGATTTATATTTGTTGTTCTATCTATTTTCTATCAAATTGAAAATAGAAAAAAAGAAATCTCTCTCTCTCTCTCTGTCTCTCTCTCTCTGTCTCTCTATCTGTCTATCGCTCTATCTGCTGTGAACTGCTCAGGATAACCCTGTTGTCAGATGGGTGGTATATATATGTCAAAATAAATAAATAAATAAATAAATAAATAAATAAATAAATAAATAAATAAATAAATTTGGGGCAGAATTTGGATTCCTTGCTTTGCCCAGTCCATCTTGCCATTGTTTTCTGCAGGTAGTGCACCTCCCTAGCAGAAAAACATTACATTGTAGGTATTTTTCTGCACAGAAACATAGTGAACTGACTTCTTCTTGATGAGACTCTGTTCATCTCTTCTCCCGTTGCTTAGCTTGACAGGCAGCAGCTCTCCTGGATCTCAGGAAGGAACAATAAAAATTATAGCAATTTGTGTAAGGTCAGATTTAGGCCTCTTGACACCTAGTCAATATTTCTTCCTTAGGCGTGATTTGCGGAGAAAGATGGTTGTGGTTGAAGAGGATTTTAGGGAAAAAACAAAACAAAACAAGACAGGAGTGGAAAATGTGTTTGGCCTGAGTTGTATGACAAGATGTCAAGTGTGTATGCATTTTTAAAAATCCTGCAGTGTGTGAGTTCTTTTGTTTCTGCACATGAAGCTTAGGTTATTTGACACATTAATAAGTGCCCCTGCTTCTAAAGAACACATGCATAGGAAAACATACTGTACTCGCATCTGATATAGATGGCCTAGTTTATCTAAAACTAGGATGAATACTTGAGAGTTCTTCTGTTCAGCATGAATACTGGAAGGGGATATAGAGTCAGAGAATGATAGATTAAGTGGGTTAGAAGGCTATCAACTCCAACCCCCTGCTCAAGGCAAGAATCTAAGTCAAAGCAGATCTGAGATAAAAATAAGATAAGATCAGATAAATCTTTATTGATCCCACATCTGGGAAAATTTACTTGTTACACAGCTCCCAATATAAAAAACAAGTAAAGATGGCTAGGTGCACAAAAAAGTGTAAGGTGTGAGAGAGGAAAAAAATAGAGATTAAATAAAGTAAGAAACCCAATATACAAATATTACACTAAAATTTGCATATAAAAATAAATATATATAAAGAGAAGCTACAGTATATCCCATATATCCCATGTTAAACTGTAGAGTTGAAGAGTCTCACAGCCGTGGGAATAAAGGACCTGCGGTAGCACTCCTTCCCACACCGGGGATGTCTGAGTCACCAGGGATGACAGGTGGTTGTCCAATTTTTCCTTGAATTTGTCCAGTGTTGGAGCATTCACCAACTCCCAAGGTAATTGGTTCCACTGTCATATTGCTCTAATAGTAAAGAAGTTTTTCCATAATATTCAGCTGACATCTGGCTTCCTGAAAATTAATCCCATTATTATGTGTCCTGCACTCTGAAACAATAAAAAACAGACCCTGCCCCTCCTCTGTATGTTAATATTTAAAGTATTTGAAAGTGCTATATATCTTCCTGAAGTCTTTCCTCTTCGTTTCCAGTCCCCTGATCATACTTGTTGCTTTCCTCAGAACGTGCTTCATTTTGTCAGCATCCTTTTGGAAGTGTGGCGTTCAGAAATGGACACAGAACTCAGGATAAGTTCTAATAGGTGCTGCATAGGCAGGAACTAGTACATCACAGGATTTGGAGACTGTATTTCTGTTAATGCATCCTAAAATCTCATTCATCTTTCTCACATGTGGTATTGCTGAACACCCATCTTGTATCCTCCCCAACTGTCATAGACCTTGGCTCTTCCAACCTAAATTTTATTCTGTGGTTTTCAGCCCAATGCTCAATATCTTTTTGAATGTTATCCCTGTCTTCAAAGGTATTTAACTATCCATTCACTGCTGTGTTATCTGCAAAATTGATATTTGTTCCCTCCAGCCATGTCCAAACTTCGGCCCTCCAGATGTTTTGGACCAGAACTCCCACAGTCCTTTGCCATTGGCAATTGAATGTGGAATTGAGTATTATTGTTTTGACTACTTGGTCACTCAGTCTCCACTAGATTAAAAAATAAGTAAAACTCTTAATATATACACGAGTATTGTGTCATTTTAATAAGTACAATGCTAGCAGATTAAAAAGTACACATACTAATAAGCACATTCACCAAA
Source organism: Phrynocephalus guinanensis (assembly GCA_037367245.1). NCBI lineage: Eukaryota > Metazoa > Chordata > Lepidosauria > Squamata > Agamidae > Phrynocephalus > Phrynocephalus guinanensis. The sequence goes on along the minus strand of CM074745.1, from coordinate 9,879,034 downwards.
CTGCTGAAATAAAATCTAAACAAAAACGTTTAAAGTGCACACACACAATTGCAATAATAAAAAAGAGTAATTTCAATTTATCACGTGCGTCTTCAGATACTCACAGCCATTGTGAACCTTGCCACTCTCTCTGTTACCACCATGTTAACATCTGATAACAGATAGATGATTTTACTTTGGTCCCTTTTATCCAGCATATAGCAAAAGTGGTCAGGAAAGAGGCAGAGCAATCTTTCATAATATGTAACTGGGCAAGAGTGATGGAGGGAAAATTGTTGTTCTATGGGTTATTCCCTCCAGTTTTGTTACATTTGAGATATATGGTTATGGAATTGAAAGGGAATAGGAAGCAGACTGGGACATTGTATTTCAACTTAACCATCAAGGGTTGCATATTACTTAGTGGCTGAGAATAAGAGTAAGGTCTTCCTTCCGTCAGATTACCTTTTCAGTTAAGAACTTGCAAGACATCAGGGAGGTTTCACCCTGGTGCACTTCAATACTCTGCCTTCAGCCATTCTAGAGTGAAGTTTCTCACATATGTCTTATGATCAACCTTTTTCTCCTTGCCAGTCTAATAGGGTGGAAAGAAAACTAAGGATATGATTGAGACGTACAAAATAATGCAGGGCGTGAGTAATGTGGACAGAGGGACACTCTTCTCCCTCTCACAAAATACCAGAACTGAGGGATGGGAGAGTGAGAACAGACAAAAGATTTTTTTTTTACCCAGCATGTTGTTAGTCTGTGGAACTCTCTGCTACAGGTTGTGGTGATGGCATCTGGCCTGGATGCCTTCAAAAGGGGATTGGACAGATTCCTGGAGGAAAAGTCCATCACAGGTTACAAACCGTGATGGAGATATGTAATCTCTCGAGGCTTAAAACCTGGGTACTTCAAGGACCAGATGCAGAGGAGTGGTATCAGGAGACAGATATCTAGTCTCGTGCTCTCCCTGACGCATCTGGTCGGGCCATTGTGAGATACAGGATGCTGGACTAGCTGGGCTTTTGGCCTGATCCAGCATGACTCTTCTTATGTTCTTATCTTCTTTCTAAAGAATCTGTGTGGAATAACAGGGGTGAAACCCTGGGCAGATACAGGATGACCATCAAGCCAGGGAAATGGTCACTTCTAAGAGAGCAGTCCAAGAAAAGCAGGAAGGATAGGAAGTAGAGATGGGCATGAAACGAACATTTTTCATTTCCGTTATTCGTTATTTGTTCCGTTACGTAACAAAACAAATAATGAAAATTGTGATGAAAATGGAACAAAAGGAACAGAACCACAAAAATTGGGTTCGTTATGTTTCATTTTCGTTAATCGCGACGTGCAATGAAATGAGCTGTTTTAAATGTTAAAAAACACCCTGGACATCCATAAAAACCCATCAATAATTATTTATACTGTCTGATAATACCTAATGGGGGGTTGGGGTCCTTAAAACATGCATTTATGTCTTTTCTCAGATTGCTGTTTTTTCCTTTAAGGGGAGTTAGGGGACATCGACCCAAAATGGCTCCCAGATGCCTAATATTGATTTCTTGGGTATTAAAACGCCATGGACATCCATAAAAATGCAGCGCTAATGCGATAATTATTTGAAATTATTACCTACCAGGCGGTTGGGGTCCTTAAAATGTTTGTTTTTGTCTTCTCCCATCGTGATGTATTTTTCTTTTCCCTTTACAATGGATGTCGCCACCAGCCACAAAATGGAGGCAAGCCATGTGATGTGGGATCATGTTCAACCAATAGCATGCCCAGGTTACAGACTGGGCGGGCAGGTCTGGCAGCCACAGAGGGCATAAAAAGCTCTGGCAGCCCCCGTCCTCCTTGCAGTCTCCGGTGGGAGTTAGGGTGGGACTGCTGTCTCTGCGACTCTAGCTTCAGTCCTGCAGCCTCCCTTTGTGTGCGTGGGCATACCTCTCGGTGAGTACCCTCCCCTGCCCCGCAGTGCAGTCACTCTGCGGTTGCCTTGCACCCTGGGCAATGCCCGCTGCTGCCTTTGCAGCCTCCCTGCGTGTGGGAATTACTCCCGTGGGAAGCCCCAATCTGTGAGGCTTGGAAAGTTGCTTGCCAAATGTAGGAATTAAACCCAGGGAAGCCTTAACGTTTAAGGCTTGAGAGTAGATGTGGGAACCCAGCAGGAAAGCTTAGCCAGCAAGCCCCCCCCAATGGGTTGGAAAAATAAAGACTCCGACAAGTGTTCTTCTTGGTGCAAAATGGAGCAGCTCTCCTTCTCTCCTTTATTCTTGATTCCCCCTTGATTCTTGATTCCCGATTATTCTTGATTCCCCCTTGATTCTCTCTTGATTCCCCCCTGCCGCACCCCAGCAAGGCTGTTTTATAGAAAACCACATGACTACAAATCCCATATGACTTTGCAGTAATTTCTTAACCAATTACAAACTTACACATCTACGTAATGCCTAAATAAAGTTACTTCTTTGTCTAAATCTTAACACACTGAGCATGAGCAGGAATGCAAACTACTGCGCATGTGTGAAATTAGCCTGGGAACCTGATGAGAAGTGAAACATAGTATCTGAGCATTGATTTAGTACAATATGCCTTTGTTAAACTGTCCTCGCTAGTTACGTGATTTCCAGCTTACATTAAATGGATGCCACAGAGGCACTGTGAGAAAGATTCGCCACATTTCACTCTTTTTGTTTTTAAATTTTTTGAAGAATAGGAACACTGAGTTCGTAGTAATCAACTAACTACGATAACACAATAGTATTGGAATAAGTGAGAATATAACTATATTTTCAACCTTCAGACTGTGCTGTAGCCAGTTTCAACCTGAAGGTGGCAGTACACTTGTCTTTGCGTGAAACCAGAAGTAGCAATTAGCAATAACAAAAATCTGACATATAGTAAATATACATTAAAGGCAGCAACTTATGATAATACTAAGCATAGCCTTTATGCAATTGCAGCAGTATAAAACCAATGTCATCTCTGTTATCTAAGGTAATCTAATTTCAGTATGAGCCTTGGAAGTGTTCAGTTACCCATAATTAGCTGTTAGCTTTCAAAAATGCTCTAAAACCCCAAAAGATAGGTGATCCCTGAAACTAGCACTATATTTCTAGTGTATTGTGAAACAGCAAACAGAATCTGATAGCTAGAATGTAATTGATGCAACACATTTTCAAAAAGACATGATGATTAACAATAACAGCATATTTCAGTTGTGTGGTACTAGTCTAGAAATGATAATGAGACTTCTCTGAGTTAGGAGAACAGTTACCATATGTGTAAGGGACACCACCATACATGTGTAAGGGACACCACTCCCTAAAACAACATGTGGTGTGCAGATTTTCACTAAGGTCTCTTCACTGTCTATGTGTTCATTGAGACCAGAATAGTCTGTGATATTATGAGTAAAACATGCTGAAAACAAATCTCCAGCAACAAATTTGTGATATTATGAGGCTGATAGCAAAGTAAATTCCCAGCAGCATAGCTGGTAGAAAGACAAAACTTAGTGCATTACTGATTTTTGCCAGTTGAAGCCAGACACTAGTCTGTAGGCCTTTAAAACAGAACTGTTGTTCAGTGCTGAAATGCAACTCAATGGAAGAATGAAACCTGCTTATGGAAAACAAGCAGCCAATTTTAAAGCAAAAAACACAAACACTTTGAAAACTACAGTACTAAAATCTACCATAAGCAAATAGGCATGCCTTTCCCCGTTTTTAAGTTCCAAAGGATGCAAAAAGGTCTTGAAAATCTCATGAGAAAACAAATTAGTGTGTGTGTCTTAGAATAAGCCAAAAGCGCAGCATTTCTGTAGAACGTTTGAAACAAAGAACAATTAACAGTACATAGATAGCTAGGCAGCGATTGCCAGCCTAAGAACAGTGTGAATCCCCTTATCAGAAACCTTGGCATCTTTCCCGGAAAAGCTGTAAAGGAAAGAAATTTGTTAAACCATAGAAAGTTGAATGCAAACTTTCTCTGATCCTTCCCAGAAAAAGCTGCAAAGGAAAAATTTGTTAAGATGACCTGTGAAAAAGGAAATTAAACAGAGGCAATTGTTATAAACAGCCTATTGTCCACAGTCATTGACAGAGACATAAAAATGAAGGCAGGATGGCAAGACAAGCAGTCTCAGGTGACCTTCTGAAACGCTGATTCAATGTTTCCCTTGCAACAAGGTAGAGATCCATGGCAGTTTCACTCTGAGGCTGATTTTCCGGCAGCAAAGGAATGGAATGTTTTAGAAAAAAGTGCCTTTTCAGAACAAAGTGTGTTTTCAGTGCTAATTCACAGTTCACAGCTGGTAAGGATAGAACCGTTGATCTCTGGAACTGTTCCACGAACTTCATCCATGTAACGCAGTAATCAGGCCACCACAACGTTCAGTGGGTGGAAACAATGAAGGGAGTCGAGGCACGGCATGGCGACTGTATCAGTTGAGACGCCTTTTCGGAACGAAGGAAAGCAGAGCTTTTCCCATGGGGGGTGCATAGAAGCAGCTTCACCCGTGGAACAGGGGCCTTGTTTAAGCCTGGATTTCTCCTCCTCGTCATGATTACTGTTCCACATCTCATTAACCCCTTTCATTCCACCACCACCACCATCATCTGCCTTATCAGAGTCAGTACTCACAAATCGGCACGCATGCAGAATATCAGCCAGCGAGATAGTTGAACTGCCGGAGAAAGTAGCAACAGCTAGCTTGCAGCCAGCATTAGAGTTCTCAAAGGCCAATTGTTTAATGATGCTTATACAAAGCATCCTGGGAAAGATTATCCACACTTCCGTAGTTCCCACCTGCTCTTCAAACGCCACAATCAAGTGAGACACAAATTCAGCAACCAACTCCTTGGCACCCTGACGAATGGCAGCAAGCCCAGCAACATTAGAGTCAGTTTTGGCAGCCTTAAGAACAATTTCAGCCACATTGGAGAGTGCAGTGTTCTTTGCATAAGCGTCCTCACCCTCTTTCAGTGCTTCAGAGGGAATTGGGGCATTTTTTTCAGCGTGAGCAGGGGCAGTAGCTTGCAGGACTGGAGAAGCAAGATGCACAGGCTCGATGGCCAAGGCTGCTGCTGGAACAGCGTCAACAAAGCCAGCACTGAGCAATTTTCCATCATTTGCAACGGATAAGGCTGGAGAGGGCTCAGCCAGTGAATCTGGCAGCTGGCTTGGAAATTCAAGGGCTGGGCATGCTGGTAGTGGAGCTTTAGGAGCCTCAATTAGCCAAGATGCTGGTTTGGGAGGCAGGATGATAGGCAATGGTGATGGCAGAGACTTTATTGCCAATAAAGGATTGTCTGGAGTGGGTCCTTGAAGGCACGCACGGACCTGAAACCACGTGTGCCGGACCTTAAAATTAACTTTGGGATGATTCCGAAGGCAGTAGCCAATTTTGTCCCATTTTTGAAGATCTAACATGCCAGCTAGTGGGAACCAAGGACATATTTCAGCAATTTCTTTGGCAAGATCTTCCACCTCCTTTAGAGGAGTTTTCGTAGCTATTCTTAGTGAGCAGATAATGCAGTTCCTGGCAGAACTTTTGTTGCGGGGAGGAAACAGCATTCCCGCCCATGTTGAAACAGTATCGGTAGTCTTAAAGTACGGGATCACTCACCAACGGGATCGAAGGTACGTCTTCGATGGTGATTTGAGCGCGCTTGGGATCCTTTTGCCCGGATGAGGATGGTGAGCGATGGTAGTTGACTCCTGCCTTGGCTCGCCAATACGTGGGAATTACTCCCGTGGGAAGCCCCAATCTGTGAGGCTTGGAAAGTTGCTTGCCAAATGTAGGAATTAAACCCAGGGAAGCCTTAACGTTTAAGGCTTGAGAGTAGATGTGGGAACCCAGCAGGAAAGCTTAGCCAGCAACCCCCCCCCCCAATGGGTTGGAAAAATAAAGACTCCGACAAGTGTTCTTCTTGGTGCAAAATGGAGCAGCTCTCCTTCTCTCCTTTATTCTTGATTCCCCCTTGATTCTTGATTCCCGATTATTCTTGATTCCCCCTTGATTCTCTCTTGATTCCCCCCTGCCGCACCCCAGCAAGGCTTTTATAGAAAACCACATGACTACAAATCCCATATGACTTTGCAGTAATTTCTTAACCAATTACAAACTTACACATCTACGTAATGCCTAAATAAAGTTACTTCTTTGTCTAAATCTTAACACACTGAGCATGAGCAGGAATGCAAACTACTGCGCATGTGTGAAATTAGCCTGGGAACCTGATGAGAAGTGAAACATAGTATCTGAGCATTGATTTAGTACAATATGCCTTTGTTAAACTGTCCTCGCTAGTTACGTGATTTCCAGCTTACATTAAATGGATGCCACAGAGGCACTGTGAGAAAGATTCGCCACACCTGCGTACCTAGTCTATACTGTGTCTCTGCCAGCATCAACCTTTTTTAGTGTTTTCCCTCTGGTCTGGGGCGTTGGGGGACGCCCACGCATGGAAATGCTTTAAAAATCGTGCAAAAAGCAGGTAGAAACAAAAAATGAAAAAACGAAAAACAAAAATTTCCCCCCCCAAAATTTGCAAAAAATGGAAAAGAACCGAAACGGACCTCTCAACGAAAGAAAAAAACCCACACCAAAACACCATTTTTTAAATTCGTGCCCATCTCTAATAGGAAGGATAAAAATGTGGCTGAATATGGTTATAACAGGATGTCTGTCTCTAGTAACCAGTGGCAAAATTGTAATCCAAACCAGGCTGTAAGATAAGGAAGTTACAGTAATTTTGATTGGAGGGAACAGATCAGCCCAACTAAATATGTATTCTGCCATTCAGGCGACACCAAATAGCAGGGTAGTACATATTGACATGATGAGAGGTTAGATGTTTTTCCTCAGAGCTGTTTGTTTCCCCCACTGTTTTACTACCATTATTAGCTCCAAATGCTATTATGTTTTTGGAAAATTGCTGGGTGGGTCAGTAAGTCGGTGGATAACAGCTTTATATCTTAAATTAACAATTATTACATGTTTTGCTTTCAAGAAACCTGGACAAAATAATTTCTAAGGGTTTTCTTCCTATTTTCACCACACCATTAGAGCTAACAGTAAAAAAAAAATTCTTAAGCACAATTTGCATCATTGCTTTATTTATATTTTTGATCAATTTTGCAACATTTATGTAAATATATTTATTTTCCTGATCCAGTATAGACCATGGCAAAATGAATAAATTACAATCAACCATACTGGCACAAAATAATAGTAAAAACAGCTAAAATTAGAGCAAGAGACATAATATACATGGATGTTAGGTATCTCTTATTCAGTAGTTTAGATACCTTTGAATCAGTGCTTTACATGTCAGTTAGATTAATCAGATGCAGATGGTATTTTAGTGTAATTATATTAGGATAAACTAAAATTAGTGAGTTTATCATATTACATTCCAGGAAGTGAAAAATAATCTGGACTTCCTGCTCCAAGGGGCAAACCAATACGTGACCCAAAACATTGCCCTATTCAAAATACAGTAAAGATGGCTAGATGCAGGGAGAAATTTAAGGACTCTGGACTAAAACCAGAATTGAGCCCTGAAGAAATAATATAGAATATCATTCACCCTTGAGGTGGAAAAAAACCCATTCTGATTTTCATATCAAGACCACCACAATATCTCTTAGCCTCATGTGGAATGTGGAGACTAATAGTGTGGTTCCTCTTCCACATGAAGATAAGTCAGGTGAAAATTTACCCTTACACTACTCGGGGGCATGGGATGCAACAACGGAGTATAGATTTCTCTAATTTTTATCTGTCACAATACAAAAGGGCCTAGATTAGATTAAGATGCAGATGTGCTTAGACTGGTCCCATGGGATGTTAGTCATAGCTAAATTAAATTGGGATACAGCCATTATTTATTTGTATCTGGCTTGGGAGCTTTTATTTGGAAATAATCATCCATCTTATTTGGATGATTATTTGGAAGGAACAACTCAGATAATGGATGTGCCTGCCAACCTCCGTTCCAACACTCGGCATTCAACAAAAATAATCTCCTGTAAATTGGCATTGCTGTAGTGCCATTCTATTACTCTCATAGGAGGCAATTTAAAAAAAAATAAAGGGTGCATTTAGTAATGTAATTCAAGATAAGTCTATTCAGAAATTACTTACAATTGTCCCATGCATACATAAGACAATAGACAAGACTCAATGGAAAAGACAAAACGCTAAGAAAATTGGAAAGTAGGGTGGGGATCGCTGGGGATTGGTTCCAGGTCTTCCCGTGGATAACAAAAACCATGGATAAGAGAGAACACCAAAACTCCCAAAACTGCTGTTTTGTGACAGTAGCTTGCTTTATGGCTGCTGTTTGTGATTGTGATAGTAGCCTGCTTTGCAGTTCCTGAATTATTTATTAACTTTTTTTCTCTGCCAACCATGGATAACTGAATCAATGGTTAATGAATCAGTGGATATGGAGGTCCTACTGTACATTGGCTTCATTAAAAAATCCTATAGTTTGTAAGGTTCTTTAGAAGTTACTAATTCAAAGGTTACTAATTTCATAAATCAGAAGCAATTTAATGGTACAGTATGTCATTCATCACCAGTGAGTATAGGACTGCAGCTTTACTAGGGGAAAAATAACTTAATACTTAAGCTCTTTAAGTGTCCTCCAATAAATTCCCACTTAGTCTCGCTGAAAATGGTAAATTAATTCTAAGGTATTATTTTTTCACCTCTGTGTGATCCCTTTACGTGTAATTACACGTTTTCCTTCTTGGTTGCACACTTTAATATGGAGAAGGGGTTTGAGTGTGGCAGTGAAGTTGAGAGCCTTGACATTAGGAGGCCAAGACCCTATTCATCACTCCGATTCCTATTTTGTTTGCTTTCTTTTCTACTTGCACTTGTTTTGTCAGAGTTTGGGATGTACTTAACATCCTTTTCAATTGTCAAAACCATTAAACCTCAAAGAAACATAAGAACATAACAAGAAGAGCCGTGCTGGATCAGGCCAGGGGCTCATCTAGTCCAGTTTCCTGTATCTCACATTGGCCCCGCCAGATGCATCTGGGAGCGCACGAGACTAGATATCTGTCTCCTGATACCACTCCTCTGCATCTGGCCTTTGAAGTACCCTGTTTTTAAGCCTGGTGATTACACATCCTCATCGTGGCTTGTAACCTGTCATGGACTTTTCCTCCAAGAATCTGCCCAATCCCCTTTTGAAGGCATCTAGGCCAGATGCCATCACCACATCCTGTGGCAGGGAGTTCCACAGACTAACAACACACCTTTTGTTGAAAATTATTCTAGGCAGTGTGAGGGTTTTCATCCCAGCAAATGTGGTGAATAGAACGGGAAAATAAAATATATTTTATTCTTTTCTGCCATGCTTGGATTCAAGTTCAACTAGTATTGGTAACTGACAGTAGATAAGGGGTGGAGAAATAACAGTATTTGTCCTGTTTATGGCACCCTATTCATTTGTGGAATTCCATACTACAAAGTATGGTGATATCTACCAATTCGGGTAGTACCGAAAGGAAATCAGATACATTAAAATGCAAACAAAATAATTTGCTATTTCATGTGAGATTCATCCCTATTACTTCTGCACACTTGAGCTCCTTAAAACATTGGTCAAGCAAAAAGCAAAGTGTTCTGCTTAGATATTGGCCCATACCAGTAGTGTCAGCTGGACTGTTTGTAAAGACATAGTAAGAGCTGGTTCTTCATATTTCTTCTATTACTATCATCCCTGGTCAAGGTGTAAAAGTAGAGACTGCTCATTGAACAACCATTTTGAAAAGGGAACTACCAGAAACAAGAGAACGGAGCTTCTACCCAACCTGGTTTTGTATTGTTCTGTTGGAACCAAGGCCTTATGTTCCTATAAAATATGTCAATGACTGGCTCTTTATTCAGAGTTGCTCCGTAGTGCAATCATCAAAATGCCAGGAATTTGCGGCATTCCTAAGAGACTTTCAGTTTGGCATTGCTTTGCTAGTATAAAACAACAGAGTCATCTGTTCCACCTCATGCTCTTAATAACTGTGATTTTAGAGCCTTAGTGGAATAGGAAGGCTCTATATAGTACATGCATCACTAATATGAGGTTGTTTAAAAGGTGATGAATTGCCGCAGAGTTAAATCTAGAGATTATTGCTTGGTGCTAAGGTTTATTATCTCACAGGGTAACTTGGCACTACAAAGTGGTGTTGAGGTCCAATACCTTTGTAGACCATTGAGCCCCATGAAGAAAAATAAAGCAGGAGGCAATGTCCACATGCAGTACATAAACCACGCAGACAGCACAAATTAGCAGTTTCTCAAGCATGGAATGAGGTGCTTATGGTAATGAAAGACCAAATAATGGCTTTGATTAAGTTTACTCGCGGAATTGGGTTTCCAGAACATCACTCTACCTCTTCTTGCAAGTCTCATCAGTCTCATCATATTTGATTGTACGGAAGGTGTGTGTGTGTGTGTGTGTGTGTGTGTGTGTGTGTGTGTGTGTGTGTGTGTGTGTGTGTGTGTGTGTGTGTGTGTGTGTGTGTGTTTTCTTCCTGAAGTTGATGCCATGTCTTCTCCATTCAGGAGTTGTTATAAAATTCAGAGTGTACAAGTCACTTGGGTAGGTAATAATACTGCAGTGGTCTCTATAAAGAAGCACTGCAGATAATCTTATTGGTAGGTCCTATATGAATCTTAGGAACAAATCTGCCCCAGTTCTGTAAACAAGAGGAATTTTATTTGATGTGACAACTATTGGACTGAGGACTTCTTAAGTCTTGGGACACTGAGAATTGTCATGATCCCATCAAAGTTGTTGCTGTTGTGGTCAAGTCACCTCTGATTTATGATGGCCCTATGACTGAGAGATCTGTAAAATATCCTCCTAACCTCTAAAGACCTGCTATCTCCTGAAAACTCAAGCCTCTGGCTTCCTTTGTTTAGGGAGTCATAGAATCATAGAATAATGACATTGGAAGGAAGCTAAAACACCATCATATTCAGTCTCTTGCTCAGTCAAGGGATATCTGCCAGTGGTTGTCTAAACTTCTCTTGGATGCCTATAAGTGTTGGAGCACTTATCAGTTCTCAAGGTCAATGGTATTAGCTTCTGCACCCAATTTTGTGTCATTCATAGGTTTGATTAGCATTTCTTACATCCCCTGATCCAGTTCATTAATATATATTGAAGAGTACAGGGCCCAGGACTGAGACCTGAAGTACCTCACTTGTTGCCTTCACCATGTTTGAGAAGAAGCCATTAGTCATCATCCTCTGAGTACAATTCTGTAACCAAACATGTATCTACCCATTCTAGTGGTGGTGAACCTTTGACACTCCAAATGTTTTGGACCATAACTCCCAAAATTCCAAGCCTGTATTGTCAATGGCAAAGGACTGTGGGAGTTGTGGCCTAAATACCTGGAGTGCTGAAGGTTCACCACCATTGACCTATTCTACCCAGCCCATACAGAGTTGCTTCCTAATAAGAGCATCATTGGTTACTTTGACAAAGACTTTGCTGAAGTCAAAAATATATGCCATCCATAGCATTCCCATCATCTGCCAGAGAAGTTACCTGCTTTAAAAAAATGAAATAAGATTAGGCTGACAGGATTTGTTCTTGACAAATCTATGTTGGCTTTTAGTTATTACTGCATTGTTTTCTATGTGCGTGCATAGTGACTGCTTTATAATCTGTTCCAAAATTTTCCTTGCGATTGATGTCAGGTTGACTGGTCTGTAGTTTCCAAGTTGGAAACTCTTTTTGTAGGGATTGGGTTCCGTGCTTCTGTTTGTACTCAGTCCCTCTCATGTCTCCTCTTTGACTTTTTCCTGTGCCATCTGCCAGACTTATCGAGAACCTGGTAACTGCTTCACAGTTCCATCCACGAGGCTAGTCTTCTTCAAGAAAACCATATGTCAGAAACATATTGATTTGCATTCCTTCACTAAGCAGGGTGTTATAGGCCAATGGCCTTATAGGTCTTTCCCAACTTTATGGTTCTATGATTCCTTAGCTCCTGTGATTTAGTTCCACTGTGCTTCATCCCTTATGTTTGCCTTCTCCTCTGCATTTTCCTCCTCTGCCTTCCTTTGTTGCTCTTCCAATTAGAGATGGGCACGACTCAAAAAAATGGTGTTTTGTTTGTCGTTTGGTCGTTTAGGGTTCCGTTTCGGTTCGTTTTTGTGACTTTTTTGCAAAAAATTTCATTTTCGTTTCATTAGGTAACGAAATGAAAAAACGAAAACGAAAATGAAAAATTGCTGTTTCATTAGCATTCTTTTTAGTTCAATGCATCTGCTGCAACGAAAACAAAAAACACGGCAAATTTGGTCATTTCGTTTTCGTTTTCGTTTTGTTTTTTTAAAAAATTTCGTTTTGTTTTCGTTGCATAACGAAACAAAAAACGAAAACGAAAATGAAAAATCACTCGTTTCGTGCCCATCTCTACTTCCAATTCTGTTCCATTCCAATGATAATTAAGATGATTAAGATCAAGCTGGAATGGGTGTGCTGGAACCCTGGGCTGAGGGATTCTTTGGAGCTGTCAACCATAGTCTTAAGTGTGGCTACTCATTGCTTCAGTTCTCTTACTTTTCTTCTAACAGTGCCACCCATTTGCATTTGCTGCAGGTGTACACCATGTTCCAATCAGGTGCAAAGGTAAACATTGTGCAGTTGTCACCACAACTCAAGTGTTCCTTCCCTCCATAATCCCTGTTAGCATTTTGGTTTTATCTGTGTGTCTCTTAATGTCTCTGAGGTGAGGCTCAGAAGCACCAAACATCTGTTTGGTTGAAAAACAAAGTATTAGTGGTTTGACAATTCGTGACCTCTTCTATTTATTACTTCATCCTTTAAATAAGCAAGGATCCTACCCTGATGCAAGGAGGCATTCACCACTCCATTCTTTTACTTATGTACTCTGACATCCCCCCTCTGGTTATTTTCATATGTCAGGAAGCACAAGGAATTTATTTATTTATTTATTTATACCAGGGGTCCTCAAAGTTTTCAACCAGCGGGCCGGTCCACCACCACCCAAACACCACTGGGGGCCGGATCCCAGTCCAAAAGCAGCTGCGGAGGCTGGCTTGCTCACAAAACAGGGGGTAGGTGGGGGGTTGCAATTGGTCCCAGGGGCCGGATTCAGGACCTTGGGGGGCCGCATTCGGCCCCGGGGCCTTAGGTTGAGGACCCCTGATTTATACCGTCCATCTTCCCGAAGGAACTCCAGGTGGTTAACAATGGGAGAGATCCATGGTCATGATGTGAAGTCTTACGCCAGGCATGTCCAAGCTTCAGCCCTCCTGATGTGTTGGACCATAACTCCCAGAATTCCAAGCCTGTATTGCCAGTGACAAAGGACTGTGGGAGTTGTGGTCCAAAATATCTGGAGGGCCGAAGTTTGGACATGCCTGTCTTAAGCTGTTCCTAATTAAGCGGCCTCAGCATGCATGTTGAAGCTCCCTAGTACTATAAACCTTGGTGATTCCATCATCATAGATAGATAGATAGATAGATAGATAGATAGATAGATAGATAGATAGATAGATAGATAGATAGATAGATAGATAGATAGATAGATAGATAGATAGATAGATAGATAGATAGATAGATAGATAGATAGATACCTGCTGTGTACCAGGTTGCAAGAAGCAGCAGTACTCCAAATTCCTGTGAATTCCTTGGGGGTTAGCAATCCAATACATTCCAGCTGCATACACCCAAACTTGAGCACACACAACTACCGTGAACCCTTGTATAACAAACAGTTTGTATAACATAAAATATGTACAACATAAAAAATTCCAGAGATAGGGAAAATTTGCTTAACATAATCGCCTATGGGGCGAATCCATACAACATAAAAATGGGATTACTCAATTTTTAATGCATTCCTATGGGAAATTTGTATAAAGGAAAATTTGCTTAACATAATTTCATTTGGAACGAATTAATTCCTTTACACAAGGTACCACTGTAATCTGAACGACATATAGACTTTGTACCCTCAAGCAAATGATATAAAGAGAGCTTGTTAGAAACCAACCCTGACAATTGCTTTGTTTTGGGGTGAAAAGCGGTTAACCAAAGAAAGAAGCATCTAGGACTTTCCCCAGATTGGTGTCTCTTTGTGAACGGTAATGAGCACTAGAGGGTATCATGTTTACCATCTTGACTCCTTCAATTGGTGCTGTCAACATTCAGACTGGTATGTGAAGTTTGGCATCCTTTCCCCTGGTGGCAGTGTGGGCATGATCGTGGACATCCCACATTATTACACCAGAGATTATTAAAATAATTGAATCTGTCTTTAGGGGGAGGAGATGCACCTGGTGCAAAGGAAGGAGTTTGCATTCACACTCATTTAATCAATGGGGCAGAACAAAGGAGATGCTTTGTCTAATACAGCCTGGAGTGACTTAATCCAAAAGATCTACAAAAAGAAAACTCTCAAATACCCATTGAGAAAAACAATTCTTGCAGAAAGAATGTTATCCTATTTGGAAAAACAAAGCAAAGATAAACAATGTACTCAATCCCTGTTGCTTGGCCAATGCAATATCATAATCATTTTTGCTTGTTTATACATAGAAGGAGATTTTGCCACCTTTAAATCTTTCCTTGTCATTTTATGTTCCTGTCCTTTTTTTTTTTTGGCTATGTTAATGTCATTCCATGTTGGTAATATTTATTCAACCTAAATCAATGTTGGGACACCCAGAACATGGAAGGATCAAATCTACTTATTTCAAATGCAGTTTTATGATGGTTGAAGCTGACTTTATAGAAGTTGATGAATTTCATCTTGTAAGTTTCAATTTCTCATTCCCAGCAGAGATATGGTGAGAATACATTGATACTGCATTTCAAATTGGCTACATCAGAAGGAACGGCAGCTAAAATCCATTACAACCCAATTACATCCATCAGCTGAAGCTGTGTGCATTCACTCGTGAACATCAGCATTTAATCCATAAAGAGGAACTAATGAGAAATTTGAAAATGGAATCCACACTTCAGTAACTTTGGAGAGATTTTTCTGGGATTAATGAACTGCCAGAACATCGTCAACACGCTGAAAAACTATTCTCTCTAGGTTTGTTTACAGACCAAAAAACTTTCCCCCTCCTCTTCAATACATTTATACTTGCTCTTTTCTATTCCTTTCCTTTACTGTTTAATAAATTCCTGGCTTGGAAAAAAGAAGAAGCTTTCAGCTCAGAATTTAAGACTTGCCTTCTTCTTATGCATAAACATCTAAATGCCAACAAGACAATCTTGCAATGCATCTTTAAACAGTTCCTGCCTGATTCCCGGTGTCAGGTAGTGGAGAGAGTTGATGGACTAAAACTCTGCAAAAAGAGGGTTTCGATGCCCGCTCAGCCAACGAGAGGTACTGGAGGAGTGGAACTGGTAAAACCATCTTTAAATTCAGTTGTACCCCGACTTAAGAGCAGCTCGACTCTGAAACAAAAACAAAAAAAACCCTCTGAAAACTGTGTCAAGTTTTTGTGCTTAGATCAGGTCACTAGAAATAAGAATATACCTGTAAATTAAATTATTGAACAACCTTACATAGCATGGCTTGAGAATGTAGTAGCTCAGTGTATGTAGGTCAGTGAAACACCTACAGCTGAGGTTTTTGGTAGAGTCAGGGACTACAGCAGCCAGCAGCAGGTGTGTGTAATTGCAGTGGCTAGAATCTGTAGAAAAGCAACTCGGGAACATCCTTAGAGACTGCAAGGCAGTCATTCCGGTCAAGGTGTTGTGAGTGACCAGTTATTAACAGTGGTTCTCAACCTGTGGGTCCCCAGATGTTCCTGGACTGCAACTCCCAGAAGTCTTCCTCACTAGCTGAGCTGACCAGGATTTCTGGGAGTTGCAGTCCAGGAACATCTGGGGACCCAAAGGTTGAGAACCACTGAGTTATTATATATGATGTTGAGCTGATAACGCTGAGTTAAGCTCTTTAAGTTAAATGTTTAAATGCAATAATTTTTCTACATGGGTTGTCTAAGTGTTTTTGAATTCTGGTCTAAGAAGATACGCATCGGGCTCTGTCAGGTCTCTCTTCAGCACACAATAGTGTTGTTTCTTTGATTGTGCGGTATATGTTTTCTGCTAAAGACAAACAGAACTCTGTTAAAAAGGCTGCAAGTGTTTAAAGTGGTCTAACCTACAAACTTCAAATTCTAAGAGAAAACCCACTTTCTGTTTCCTACATAAAAAGTTTCAGAGAGGGTAGCCGTGTTAGTCCTTTTTGCCTGCAATTCTACATAACTTGTATAAAGGAATTAATTCATTCCAAATGAAATTATGTTATGCAAATTTGCCATAGGAATGCATGGAAAACAGAGTAATCCCTAATCGTGACCATTTTTATGTTGTACGGATTTGCCCCATAGATGATTCTGTTAAGCAAATTTCCCCTATTACTGGAATTTTTTTATGTTGTACAGATTTTATGTTATATAAACCGTTTGTTATATGAGGGTCCACTGTATAATCTGAAAGGAATAATGTTGAGAGGGAAATCAGCTGTGTGTAGTTTACCACATGATGTCCATAGGCAGCAAACAATTTGCACAATGGACAATGTAGTCTACCCAGATTTGGGAGACTAGACCATGGAAATGCTGAAGGATTTATAAATTCTCAAACGAAATTGTCACAAAACTGGAGTGCTTTCAAATAAAAACAGACATTTCTCTGTCCCCGTTTGCCCATATTCTCCCTCCTTACTGAACCTAGAGCCAGCACTATGGTCGGCGTGCACAGATTCTGTGCATTGCATATGAATTCAGTATACCTTCATCTAGCTAGTGCAGCGTTCACGATAGCATACGTGATCTGCCCAGTCTCACAAGACAATTCCTGTCTGATTCCGTTGAACCTCCAAACCAATTTGCAATTTAAGCTCCCTTGAAATTATTTTAATATAGTGATTTAATATAAACTCTGACAGGGGAGTTCCACATCAACTAGTCTCAATGAAAATAAAAAAAAACTTCTTTGTTTAACACAATGTGATGATATTTCTTTAAAGTAATAACTCACGTATTCAGGCAGCACAGTAATTCCCACAAGACAGATCTGACAGGTAATTGCTTGAAGATCTCTTTTACTCTTGCCTTGCTTTCTAAAGGGCAGACAGCTGCACCCAAAGGTCACCTGGGCAGAGGAAAAATCTACAAGACAGGGTGAAAACAGCCAAACTGAGTGGGTACAAGACTCCTAAAAGAGAAAGAAAACTTTAGCTAGGGGGCAGGTCAAATGTTTTTAATACTTCTTTTTTCCTAGCTGGTATAAAAGAAAATCGAGGAAAGGCAGAATTTCTGGTCTTTGGGCTATATGATACATTTAAAGGTAAAAATATCTGTTTGTCTTAGCTTGAACTTATCACTTTGTAATTAGGTTCCTTTAATTTTGTGACTACTCTTTGAGATACACTCTTTGCAATTGTAATACCAATTGCTCAGATATAAAGTTTTAAAAGAGAAACCCCTATAACAGTGATGGCGGACCTTTTAGAGACCGAGGGCCTAAACTGCGATTCAAAACCCACTAATTTTTTGCAAAGTGCCAATAGGGCCATTTATCCTGAATCCAGGTACCTGTGAAGGGGTGATGTTGGGTGCCCACAGAAAGGGCTCTGAGTGCCACCTTTGGCAACCGTGCCATAGGCTCGCCAACATTGTCCTAGAGCAGGCATGTTCAAACTTTGGCCCTCCAGATGTTTTGGGCCACAACTCCCACAGTCCTTTGCCGTTGGAAATATAGGCTTAGAAATCTGGGAGTTGTCCAAAACATCAGGAGGGCCAAAGTTTGGTCATGCCTGCCCTAGAGAAACAGGAAATGTGTTGACCATAGTATGAAATTTGTATTAGACTCATGTACCTGTTTGCATGTAGTGTGATTTAGGTAATGAGCACTGAATGCTTCATAGCTCAGTCTGGGATCAGTTTAGGATACTTATCTTTCTCAAGTGCCATGTCCTCATAGAACGTTGGGAATCAGTACCATGATCTGATTTTTATCTAAAGCTATTCTAAATAAGGAAACTCTGCTCCTTGCAAAACATTGGTTTAAATTCTTAAGCCAGAATGTTCTTCTACGTCCCAGGGCCATGCATCCCATCTATTTTTCCTTGAAGGATAATCTGCAGCAGATGGTATTTGTTAGTGCATATTTTGTGACTGAAATATTGTAATTTTCTTCTTTATGGTATGGAACATTTCTACCTTTTTATTCATACACTGTAATGCAGACACATTAGTGACTCTGGCTGTCCAAGGCATCTTCAAAATTCATCTGCATATCCACATCTCAACAACGCCCAGCTTCCTACATAATGCATCTGTAAGGGTCTAAGATTCAAGAGCATAAAGAAGTAAGATTGAAGCATTTGGGTATGAAGTCTGATAGATAAGTCTCGCCTTGTCAGGTCTTTTCTCATTTTCTGGAATGAATTTCTAGCTTGTTCAATTCTACAATGAATTTTGCATGAAAAATCCCAATTATTCTTAGATACACTAAGTTACTTATCAGCTTTCTTTGAAAGTATTGAGAAAAACATTTGTCTGTCTTCTGATAATCTCAGCTTGTAGAATGTATATGCAGTGTATGCAACTAGTTATACTCAAGATAATTGTAGCACTTTCTCCCTAGGATCTGTGACTGTACTTCTTTTATTCCACCCATCTCATGCCAACACACCTGGCTAACAGTCACTTGAAAATTCAATTCTGCAGCCAGAGGCATAGCCAGGATTTGGAGGGCCTGGGGACAAAGTTTGTTTTTGTGTCCTTCCTGCTGCCCCCCCACATCGCCCCCCCCCAGCAACGTGGGCATGGTGTGTGTCTGTGCACGGGCATGGGTGGGAGGACAGGCAGACGGGCGCATGTGTGTGTGTATCTGCCTG
Organism: Phrynocephalus guinanensis; assembly: GCA_037367245.1. Classification (NCBI taxonomy): domain Eukaryota; kingdom Metazoa; phylum Chordata; class Lepidosauria; order Squamata; family Agamidae; genus Phrynocephalus; species Phrynocephalus guinanensis. The sequence continues at coordinate 9,860,119 of CM074745.1, read as the reverse complement.
GACCCGGTAGTTTGTGCGCCTTACACCTATCCCACTGAGGCGAAGAAGAGGAGGAGGAGAGCGCTGCAGCCGCCATGCTCCTGCCTGCCTGCCTGCTTTGTTCTATGAGCGGCGACAGCGGCGGGACCGTTGCCAAGCCTTAGGGAAAGGGAGACAGCTGGGTGGCGGGAGGGTGTACGGTTTCCTCCTCCTGCTCCCCCTCCAGAAGCCCACAGATTGCTGTGCTCAGGGCAAATGTACCCTTCTCCCCCCCCCCCAGATATGCCCCTGTCTGCAGCCACAATACATTTGACAATGAGAGATGGCTTTCGATTTGGATTGGACGCAGCATCCACCTAGAAGGTACAACAGAAACAATCAAGATAATTGACTCAAATAATTCTTAACAAATAAAGGTTTTTTCCCCCCATTAGGTGACCTGGTCACATAATTTGCCAACAAGAATCAATTAGTGTTTTAGTGTCTGTTAGGCATTAACATTAAATTTATTCTCTATCCTCATCTAAAAGCAGCATGTAGTTGATTTCCTCTCAATGAGGGTTTTATTGAATGGGTTTGTATTAGTGTTGTTGGCTTTGGGTGCTTCACCTGAAGAACAATGAGAATATGATAAAGAAAATGGGCTATTGGTTATCACCATTCTATCGGTAATCATTTTCCCTTCTAGGCATTCACAGAACTGTTCTGGTGGCATGAAACTGCTCTGATAGGATGCTTAACAGCTCAAGGGAGGGTCTCAGTAGTAGATTTGTTTTTGACATGCCATGCAAATTCAATGGGCAGCAGTTTCTGCTCCTATAAAGAGGCCAAGTGCTTTACTAGCTGCTTTTTTGCTGCTTGACCATCTTGAAGAAAGTAACAGGAAAATAGCAACTCTTGTAAAGATCAAGTTGTTTATGAGAACATCCATTATTTGGGTTTTATTGGAATGTCTTCTGTTTTCTCCACAGAATCATAGTCTGTTATAAAGACTTCCATAAATCACATCCCAAGAACAGCTCTTTAACTACCTACTGTTTCCTTTCTGACTACTTATTCTTAATCTTCCTGACAATTCTGACACTTACATTGCTGAGACATTATATGTCACATGGGGTAGGCAGATGAAAGTACCAAACAAGCACATACAGCAAGTGAGCATCCAACTTGCACTATAAATGCAGAAAAATGCCTATTACTCAGATTTCCACTGTCCACGGTCGAAAACCCAGCCTTCCGCCCTATGCCCAACAACCTAAATCTCAACAATCGCTGTCACCCAGGGGAAGAAGAAACTTACCTCTCAGCAACCCCTCTAATTCAAGGGAAGAAGAAACCTAACTCTCTGCAGTGCCTGTAACCCAGGGGATGAAGCCTATGGCTTGGTTACTTCTGTCACTTTCCTGGGGAGATCCAATTTGTGACTGCGTAACTTGAATATCCAGCTGACTAGATGCCCTAAGCACATCCGATCTTGCCTGATTTTGGAAGCTAAGCAGGGTTGGCCCTGGTTAGTACTTGGATGGGAGACCACCAGGGAATACCAGGTGCTGTAGGTGCCTGGAGTAGGAACTGGCAAACCACTCCAGTATTCTTGCCAAGAAAACTCCATGGACATGGGGTCATGGAGAGTTGGTTATGACTGTAACGACACAACACGCATACACAACTTGCAGATAATTTACAGGACATTCAGGGGAAGCTTCCTGGTGATTGTGGAGTCTCTAGGTGCAAGAAGCACATAGAACGCTGAAACCGTCGGCTGCAAAGCCCGAATCCTGGGTGCCCCACAGCTGAGTGAGCTCCCGCTGTTAACCCCAGCTCCTGCCAACCTAGCTGTTCGAAAGCATATAGATGCAAGTAAATAAACAGGTACCGCCATAAAAAGCGGGAAGGTAAAAACAGTGTTTTCTTGCAGCCATGCCGGCCACATGGCCACGGACTTGCACAACACTGGCTCTTTGGCTTGAATACAGAGATGAGCACCGCCCCTAGAGTCAGACACGACTAGCACACATGTACAGGGGGATCCTTTACCTTTAAGTATGAGATGAACCAACAAATTGATACATTAGGTTGTCATTCCCCCCCCCCCATAAATCAATGATTTATGAGTTTTGATGAATCAGGATGAACCACCATTTTGCATATTCATGCCCATATCTAAAATGGATTTTGATCCACAAAAGCTCACATTAAAACAGTCTTTAAAGTATTGTGGTGTTTTATTTTCCTTTCCATTTTATTTTATTTTTGTTTTGTTTTCCCTAAAAGGGCACCCTTTTGCTTCAGGAAAATCTCCAGTCTCTTCACACCTGTCTTCCTGAGCAGAAGTAGCTTTATCACAGACAGATGCCATCATTAAATTACATGTCCTGCTGTACTATTTGTACAGAAGCTTTGTCAGAGGATTAAAATATTTATTATTAGCAATATCATGCCAATTATTAAAAATAATATACTACCTTATCTGCAGTGCCAACGGTACCCTGCAAAACAGATAAAAACATCACAAAAATTCAGAAACTGATAAAAAACAGCAATAAAACATCCATCAAAAAAGGAACATCTAGTGCCAATATCGAGAATCATAAATCACCCTGAAATGGGTGTTTCACTATAATTGCTACTTCTTTTTTTGTCTCCATGAAGGAAAAGGAGCTGGTTATACTATTTTCCTTTGACTTAGGGGAGGAAATATGGGTTTGAAAATATTTTTAAGCCACTCTTGCCTGTTCATTCTGTCAGAGAAGAGATTCTTTTTCGCCTTTGGACCTTTGTACTGTTTCTTGCAAGCATCTTAGAGGGAAAAAAGTAGACAAGCTTAGCTGACTCATTGAGAAGCCATGTGTGAGTGGCCCACAACTCCTTCCACTGAAGGGTCATTAGAACTGGGTGAAGTAAATTTCTCTGTGCCAATTAACATCAATCAGCTCAGCATAAAACATAACTTTGTCATTCTAAGGGTGCCAGGGAGTTTTATGTTCTGCCAAATGGAACAGTTTCAATTCTGAGGGTGGACAAATACAAAAGTGGAACAGGTGATACCTTTAGGCTACTATAAAAATAACAAAACATTGCTAATATTTCGGGGGCAAATCCCCCTTCCTCAGAGCAGTACCAATACATGGCAAAAGATGGATTTGCCAGGAATTATTTCTTAGGTGTAGAGTCCATGGCAAGATGGAAAAAAGCCAGGCAGTTTACTTTAGGCTCGGAGCTTGGATGTTCTTGGGCTGCCTCTGAAGTGGAGGGAGGGAGGGAGGTGTTTTTATTGTCCCATTCCTTTCAAAGACATGTCACGGCTCTCATGTACACACATTCACACCTCTCCTCAATGTGACTTGCTGAGACCAAAAGTCCCTGATTTGTCAGTGACGGGAGGGGGGTTGTGTAGAAGGCCCATGCATTTCATTTGATGGTGGGGCAAGTCAGTGGACCATAAGGCATTAGCACCAACAGGAAGTCAGGGGATCACAAAACATTACTTAGAATAATAGAATCATAGAGTTGGAAGAGACCTCAAGGGCCATCCAGTCCAACCCCCTGCCATGCAGGAACCCCATCTCAACAATATTTCTGACAGATGGCCATCCAGCCTCTGCTTAAAAACCTCCAAAGAAGGAGACTCCATCACCCTTTGTGGCAGCATATTCCACTGCCAAACAGCTGTAACCGTCATGAAGTTCTTCCTAATGTTCAAATGGAATCTTTTTTCCTGTAGTATGAAACCATTGCCCTGAGTCCTAGTCTCTGAAGCCATGGAAAACAAAACTGGTCCCTCTTCAATATGACATCCTTTCAAATATTTAAACATAGCTATCATATCCCCCCCTCAGCCTTCCTTTTGAAAGGCAACATTCCCAGTTCCCTAAGCTGTTCCTCATAAGACATTTCTTCCAGACCTTCAACCATCTTGGTTGCCCTCCTCTGCACCTGCTCGAGGTTGTCTACATCCTTTTTAAACTGAGGCACAGAGAACTGGACACTGTGCTCCAGGTGGGGTAAGTAAGGTAGGTGGCAATATGTGCGGATACTCTTTGCCTGGCCAAAATGCCAGCAATTTTTTTTTAAAAAAGAAAACTTTTAAAATGGTGGTGGTGGTAGCAGAAGCAGATAATAAAGTAAGGACGTGATGGGGCAGTGGGAAGGGGGTTGGGGGCAGGATATGGGGGTTAGGAATGGGTCACTTTTTTTTTTGATGGGCAGCAAATTAGGCTGCTGGAACAGCAAACTGGCGCCAGGTGCTGACAACTAGAGATGGGCATGAAACAGAAAAATGGTGTTTCGGTTTTTCGTTTGTCGTTGAGAGGTCTGTTTTGGTTTGTTTCCGTTTGTCATGAAATTTTTGAAAAATTTCATTACCGTTTTTTGTTTTTTCATTTGTCGTTTCTACCTGCTTTTTGCACGATTTTTAAAGCATTTCCGTGTGCAGGCATCCCCGAACACCCCAGACCAGAGGGAAAACACTAAAAAAAATGGATGTTGGCAGAGACACAGTACAGACTAGGTATGCAGGGAGGCTGCAAAGGCAGCGGCGGGCGTTGCCCAGGGTGCAAGGCAACCGCAGAGTGATTGCACTGCGGGGCAAGAGAGAGTACTCACCGAGAGGTACGCAGCACGCACGCACACAGGGAGGCTGCAGGACTGAAGCTTGAGTCGCAGCAGAGACAGCAATCCCACCCTAACTCCCACCAGAGACTGCAAGGAGGACGGGGGCTGCCAGAGTTTTTTATGCCCTCTGTGGCTGCCAGACCTGCCCGCCCAGTCTGCAACCTGGGCATGCTATTGGTTGAACACGATCCCATCACATGGCTTGCCTCCATTTTGTGGCTGGTGGCGACATCCATTTTAAAGGTAAAAGAAAAATACATCGCGATGGGAGAAGACTAAAACAAACGTTTTAAGGACCCCATCCCCCCTGGTAGGTATTATTAGACAATATAAATAATTATTACTGCATTTTTATGGATGTCCAGGGCGTTTTTTAACATTTAAAACAGCTCATTTCATTGCGTGTCGCCATTAACGGAAACGAAACGTAACGACCACAGTTTTCATGGTTCTGTTTGTTTTGTTTCATTTTCATCACAATTTTCATTTGTTGTTTTGTTGTGTAACAGAAACAACAAACAGTAACAGAAACGAAAAAATGTTCGTTCCGTGCCCATCTCTACTGACAACTATAATCAGAGAAAGTAACTTTACCAAGCTGTCCTTGTTTCTGCATTTTGGAGAGCTTGATGTTGCTGAGACCATCTCTTGGCAAGATTTAATTAACAACTATTGTAACAATGGTAAAAAAGCTAGAATAAACAAAAAATATTGGTATATGCCCCCAATAAAGGCGGTATAGGTTTACCGAATGTTAAAAACTATTATTTAGCAAATCAAATAAGGTTTATTGGGGATATTGTGTTTAGTCCAGAAAGATTAATATGGTGGAAAATGGAATCATCGGAAATAAAGGAGGATATTGAAAAATACCTATTCGGCACTATTAAGAAATCAAAGTTAAATGAGATTAATAACCCCTTTCTTAGATCTATGTTAAATGCATGGTACTTGCACAAGAAAAAATTATGTCCCTTAGACTCACCATTGAGATCTGTAACTGAAATGGAGAATTTCCCTACAAATTTGAAAGTTTTTAAAAAAGTATTTAGGGATAAACAAGTGATTAGATTGAAAGATTGGATAGGCAAGATGAGAGGGAAAGAATAAATGAATGAAGTTCTCCAAGGTAGGGATATATCTTGGTTCAATTTCATACAATTAAAGAAATGGACTGATACCTGGTTAAAGAAAAATAATAAATGCAGAGAGTACACAAAATTTGAACAACTCTAACTGTTGTACGAGGATACTCAGAACGAAATGGTAGTAAAAGATATTGTTAGAAAACTATATAAAATTATTTCGGATTTAGATGATAATAGGGGAGGTCCTGGATTGAAATTAATGTGGGAACAAGATATTAAAAAAGAAATCAGAGAAGAAGACTGGGCTAAAATGTGGCGAATGAGAATACTCAGATCTTTGTCTGTTAGAATAAAGGAAAATTTCTTTAAAAAAAGTTTAAGATGGTATATGACGCCAGTGAAATTGAATAAAATGAATGTAAACTTTTCTAAGCTTTGTTGGAAATGTGATAACGAGATTGGTACCTTTTATCATTTGTGGTGGGAATGTAAAAAGATACAGAAATTTTGGAAATGTATTTTTAAAGAACTAAGTGACATACTAGAAATGACTATAGAGCCTAAATCTGAAATTGCTTTGTTATCAATATTTGTGGACCATAATTATGATGTTAAAACTAAAGAGTTGATTACAAATTTGTTGACAGCAGCTAGATTAATAATTGCTAGAAATTGGAAATCTAAAGATGAACTATGTTTAGAAGAATGGTATAATGAAGTATGGAATATTGCTTTAAATGATAAATTGACCTGCTCTCTCAAGGTTAAAAAAGGGGAGTTAAAAAGAGATATTTTCTATGATATATGGGGTAGATTCATTGAATATGTCCTTGTACGGAATAAGGGTAAGGTTTCCGCGCAACAATCGATTTTGTTCTGGAGGGGAGGATGACGAATGTAAATATGAAGAGTGATCCTGTTGGTGAAGGGGTGCACTGTTGTTGATATTTGTTTTCCTTTTATGTAATTTGTATATGTTTTTTAAACTATAATTAAATAATAAAATTAAAAAAAGAGACCATCTCTGTAGTAAGCATGCTAGTTGTGTCCGACTCTAGGGGCAGTGCTCATCTCCGTTTTCAAGCCAAAGAGCCAGTGTTGTTCAAGTTCATGGCCACGTGGCCGGCATGGCTGCAAGGAAACACCGTTTTACCTTCCCGCTTTTGATGGGGGGTACCTATTTATCTACTTGCATTTAGATGCTTTTGAACTGCTAGGTTGGCAGGAGTTGGGGTTATCAGTGGGAGCTCGCTCCGCTACTTGGCACCTGGGATTCAAACCGCTGAGCTGATGACTTTGCAGTCAACAGTTTTGGAGCCTTAGTCCACTTTAACATTCTGAAAACTAACACAGATCAGGAGAGCTAATTGCATATTGGCTGTATTGCTCCTGTTTTTGGCCTCCTCAACCTTTTGGTTACAGGTGATACCCCTTTCTTTTAGCGTGCCATCTATTGTAGGAAATCAGCTGTCAAATCCTGCTGGCAACCCAAGCCAAACATATTCTTACTTTCCCGCACTTACTTTAACTGTCTCCCTAATTAATTCCACAGCTTGAAATAAATTATTGACTTAACAAACTCTTTTGTTTTCTGTGACAGCTTTGGCTGTAAACAGGTTATTAACAATTCATAATGAGTAGTGTATGTTGGCTTTTCCCTGCAACCTAATTCAGTTTCTTGTTGCAGATACACCAGTCTGTGGGGTCAGTGTGCAACACTACTTTGCCTTCTCGGTCTGCGAATTTCCTTTTCAAACAACCTTGGAAACAGTGTTTTCAATATGAATTATAACAGTGAGCAAAAAATCTTATTGGGAGGCTTAAGAGAGATACATGACTGTATAAACCGTCTAAAATGTATAGGATCCCTCTAGCTTTCTTGCCTCAACAAGAAGGGCTGTGTTCTGTGCCAATGGTTCTGTTCTGATGAGCAGGCAGTGTTCATTTTTCAATCAATCAATCAATCAATCAATCAATCAATCAATCAATCAATCAATCAATCAATCAATCAATCAATCAATCACCAGAAACCCATTCAGGCTCTTAATAGCTTAGCGAGGAGAATGACCTGAGCAGTCAGTTTCTGCTCCTTCCAAAATAAGTGAGAGTGTTAAAATGGTGGGCAGCGTATAGGGCAAATTGCGATCCTCCACTAGAATCTACAGTTTTGGGACTGAAGTTGCTTTGTGACGTCTGGGACATAGAGGTGTCAGTGGGCAGTGCAACCCTCCAAGGTTCATGAGGTTGAGACAAAAAACAGTCCCCAGCCATTGTGAAGTTTAATTGGTATATAATATATTTGACAGAAAGAAAAAACTTAGGGCTATATCAAGGTAAACACATTAGTATCTTCCAGATATGTAGGAGCTTCCATAGTAAATGGTCATGCTAGTAGGGCATGAGTAGTCCACATATTTAGAGGGGCAACCAGTTGCTGAGCCTGGCCTAAAGAATCTAGGATTTACAGGTCAGCTAAAGAGGATCAGGTGTCCTTCATGAAATGCAAATTCCTCCTGGGGAAGGAATAAGGTGCACTATTTTCCTCTACCAGATCCCATCAATAGAAAAGGGAACCTATCAGAAAACACTTTGTTCAGACCTCATTGAGGCTTCAAGTGAGAATGTACAGTGGAACCTCGTATAACAAACGGTTTGTATAACATTAAAATCTGTAAAACATAAAAAATTCTGGAGATAGGGGAAATTTGCTTAACAAAATCGTCTATGAGGCGAATCCATACAACATAAAATAGTCGCGATTAGGGATTCCTCTGTTTTCAATGCATTCCTATGGGAAATTTTTATAAAGGAAACTTTGCTTAACAGAATTTCATTTGGAAGGAATTAATTCCTTTATACAAGGTACCACTGTACTTGTCTGCCAGTGTAGCATGAAAAAATATGAAATGGTTAACTTAGTAGTTGCAACTGTAATGTAGATTACAAATGTGCATAACTCATACCTTTTTGATGGCAGTGTTTCAACCAGTCAATGAAAACCTAAAACTGCCTAGATGGCAATGGACTGGGAGAACTTGCAAGAGAATAAAACTGAAACATTGAATACAAATACAATTGCATCTCATTGGGCAAAATCCATAAGCAACTTTCAGCAATGCCCTCCTGACTTAAGCACTGAAATTACAAAATGAAAGAATATAAATCAGAGTTGACAGCAAGGTCTTGTTTTCCTCTTTAGATGCTGCAGCCAAATAATAAATAATACAAAGCATCCAGCAGAAGGTTTCCTATAATTCTTGTTTTCATCCCCCTTGACCAGCAAACATTTCTAAAATCATAGTCTTTCTTGTACATTCCTCCAAAAGTATTTCATCTGCATGATCATAAAACAGAGCTTTTTTTTTTTACTCCATCCAGTATTTCTTTTATTGTTTTGCTGGTTGTTGTTATTGTTGTTGTCGTTGCAGTTGTTGTTGCTGCTGCTCCTGCCGCCACACAAAACAACAATAAAAAGATTTTTAAAAATACAACTTTAAAAGTAAGAAAATAAACATACGGATATCTTGTTCTCACTACTTAGGATCACTATCACGCAGACCCATCCAAACAGATTGCTCCAAATGTGTTCATGTGAATTAGGAGATTTCCTGCTTTATTTTTTTATACCTAGCTCTGTCCATTATTTCTGTGAAGATTCTCAGTCATCCAGGAGAGGTTATCCAAAATTTGAGTCATGGCAACTGGACTTCTTTTCTTGTGAGATCAAACCATTTTGCTACTTCATCCAGGCAGCTTTGTCTGATGAAGCTGCTGGGATGAGTAGTGAAAAGTTTCATTCTCTCAAGAAAAAAAGTCCAGTTGCCATGACTCAACTTTCTGAACTGTCCATTATTGTTTATTCATAGAGTAGACTGCCAAAGATTTATTTTAGGGTAGTAGGCCAAGTGAATGGATCTTGGAAGGAAGCGCAGGTATCTGTTTTATGCAAGGAGGGAAAAAGAGAAAACTGAATTTTATTAATGTGATTCTGCATCCAGATACTAAATAGTACTCAAAAGAAAAGGATCTAGAATCAACCTGGTGAGCACTCTTGTTATGTTGAAGTCAAGTCTGAGACAGTGTAACATGAACCTGTTCAGGACCTTCAAATCATCATCTAAATGATTTTAGATTTGATTAGGAGCAGAAGTCTCAGCATTTTGTACATAAGCACTGTCAAGAATTGTACTTTATAAAAGCAACAAAAAGCCTGCATTGGAATAATTGCTGCTTAATTATCCATGTAAGGGGCAAACTGTGTAAAATTCAATCTCTTATAGCAGGGGTGGCGAACACGAGGCTCTCGAGCCGCATGCGGCTCCCGGCCAAAATGAATGCGGCTTTTTGCCTCTTATCATTATTTTGTATACTGTGGCTCTTTGCCAAGTTTGGATTTTGTTATGCTGCTTCTGAGGAGGGACCTCTGAGGAGAGATCTCCGAGCGCGTAGTCCCGCCCCCAGGCTGCGTCATCACGTCTCCCATCCCCCGGAAACAACTGCACGGGCCAGAGAGCGGCCTGGGGGCGCACTCCAACAAGGTAACAAAAAACACCTGACTGCGCATGTTATATTATGTGTTTAATATATTATTGTTAAAATTATATGCTTTTGTGTGAGTGTTTGTCTGTTTTGGCAGGTCACTGCGTGGTGTGGCTCTCTGACTCTCACAGTTTAAAATTTTTGCTCTTTTTGTCGAACTTGTTCACCACCCCTGTCTTATAGCTTGCAACAAGTTGTGAGTCTCTATTGCAGTCCTCACCACACACCAAACTGTGGCCTTTTCCCTTCTCTCTTACAGGATTTCGTGGCAACAAAATGCCTTGAGTTTCTTTGCACAAAGACATATGCATAATTCTTTAGATGCTATGCGGGAACTGATGACATTCTCTGCAGCATTCCTTATCAACACCTAGGTCAGCTTTATCTAGTACCATGCAACCAGATGACCAAGGTTAATCAGAATGACATTTTTTGTCCTTTTTATTTGTCTGCTTCTTTTTCTTAGCTTTATTATCTGTTTAATGATGTAAGATGCCTCATACATAATTGTTCCTGGATATAAATATTGTATTTAATGTTTCTTGGTAACTGATATTCTGTCTCCAACTTTGTATATAGTCCAGTTTTGTAAACTGTCTTGGGTCGTTTCCAGGGAGAAAGGTAGGATAAAAATATGTCAAATAAATGAATGAATGAATAAATAAATACAGTAGGACCCCCATATCCACTGATTCGTTAACCACTGATTCGGTTATCCACGGTTGGCAGAGGAAAACAATTAATAAATAATTCAGCACCCACAAAGCAGGCTACTATCACAAACAGCAGCCGTAAAGTAGGGTACTGTCGTAAACCGGCAGCCATAAAGCAAGCAACTGTCACAAACAGCTGACATAAAGCAAGCTACTGTTGCAAAATAGCAGCTATAAATCAAGCTACTGCCACAATACAGCAGTTTGAATTGTTTGGCATTCTCTCTTATCCACGTTTTTCATTATCCACGGGAAGGCCTGTAACCAATCCCCAGTGGATACTGGGGTCCTACTGTAGTCTCTGACCATTGGTTAATATGGACAGAATAAAGAAAGAGCAGCAAACAAAGAAGGCTGAGATGATCCTAATTTTATAGAGCCAAACCCTTCCAGGTGACATTTTTTTCTTATTCTTCCTGAATTCTGGGATTTAGTTTGCTATCGTCTTACATTATTATATTATATCACACAGTGTTTTGATTTTATGATTATGTTATGTGTTTGTCCTGCCTTTGGGATTTGAAATAGAAGCATTTTAGCTGTTGGTGTTGAGTACTTGCACAAGATTAAGCTTGAGTGCCCTGGCTGCATGTGCTGGAGATATTACCCTTAGGATTTTTGGATTTATTTGTTGCTGTTGTCAATTTCCAGGTTTTATACTAGTCATTTTCACAAATGGCTGTGTGCCATGGCTAACAAAACAATCTGAAACTGATTACCCGTATATACTCGAGTATAAGTCAACCCGAGTATAAGCCGGGGCCCCTAATTTAAACCCCCCAAACTGGGAAAATTTATTGACTCAAGTATAAGCCTAGGGTGGGAAATGCAGCAGGGTCTGGCAACTCCTCCTTTGTGAGCTGAGTGTGTGTGTGATGTTTAAAATGACTTTTAGCCACCGAGGCAAGTGCTTGAGTTGGTGGCTAAAAGTCATTTTAAACATTGTTTTAAAATGACCTTTTAAAAAGTCATTTTAAACATTGGGGTGTGTGTGAGGAGAAGTGGCACACAATGTTTATAATGACTTTTAGCCACTGACCCAAACTTGCCTCAGTGGCTAAAAGTATTGACCCGCATATAAGCCGAGGACCCCTTTTTTCAGCCCAAAATTAGGGCTGAAAAACTAGGCTTATACTCGAGTATATACAGTATTTGAAATTAACAACAAAAGTGGGGAATTGAGTCCCCAATATTTGTTTCTGCAGCCAGTTACCTAAACCACTAGGTGATCCAGCCAGTTATTAAAAAATTGTTGTTCAGTCATTTAGTCATGTCCAACTCTTCATGACCCCATAGACCAGAGCACTGTCTCCTGGAGTTTGGTCAAATCCATGTTGGTTGCATCGATGACACCGTCCAACCATCTCATTTGCTGCCGTCCCCTTTTCCTCTTCCTTAATTTTTCCTGAATTCTTTGGAGAATTGATTAAAGGGAAGTAGGGATGAATAAATACATGGCTAATCCATTTACATTGCCAAAGAGCAGCAACACACATCTGTTGTTGCTTTTCTAAAAGGGAAAATCCATCAACATTCACCACATTATTGAAAGGAAAAAAAATATTCTACCTGACTGAGTAAAGGTTAACCAGTTACAGACAACAGTCTAGGGAAGAAATACTTAAATTTCTGAGATTTAAACAGAATCCCTTGCTTTTCTATACACTCGCAGCTCTCCATAAATAATAGATGGTGATAATTTCTGCTCATGAAATTCAGTCAGAAGTCCTAATAAACCAAATGGATCCTTTCTGTCTTTTGCCCTCATTTAAAAGATACCCCCCCCCGCTTCCTCTTTTCTCACTTTGACTTTGACAGGTGCAGATTTGCCCAAATGAATGTTAATTGCCTATTTGCTTCATCCCCGCTTGTTCAGTTTGCTCACAGATCATTTCTTATTCACAGCTCAATAGTAGCTTCCTCTCACTGCTTCGGTCCTGTTAATCTCTTCGGTGCCTCAGCCAGCACAATGCGTTCACCTCTCCTCCCCAGCCAACTGTCTTTCTTTGAACAATAAACTACCTTGGCTCCAAATCTTGAGGAAGAGAGAAGTCAAAACCGGAGCCAAGCAGTGTTGGGGCAATCTGACTGCAAATCATTAAGAAGCAAAACAGGTTGCAATAGCATTGCTCCAAGTGTTTTTTCTTTCTTTCTTTCCTTCTCCCCCCACCCGTTAAGCAAATGTTGCCTATTCCTGGTAAATCATCTCACTTTCTGGCCCTCTGAGGAGAAGGCCCTCAAACTTTGTTAGCTCTGCCAGTTCTGGAAAAAGTCCTCTTTAGCATAAGACCTAGAATGCCTCAGAATTTGTGTCCTCATAAGAACATAAGAACAGCCTTGCTGGAACAGGCCACAGTCCATCCAGTCCAACATTCTGTCTCACACAGTGGCTCGCTATTTGCTGCAGGTTATTCCCAAGCAGATGTCTTCCCCTGCTTACCATTCCCTGCAAATGGTATTGAGAGGTATCTTGCCTCTCTCTCCAGCCCAGAGGTTGTCCTTAGGCAACCATAATGATAGTCATTGATACCCTTGTCCTCCACGAACTTGTCCAATCCTTTCTTAAAGTTGTCAAGGCTGACAGCTGTCACCACTTCTTCTGGCAGGGAGTTCCACAGACCAGGGATCCTCTGGGTGAAAAAGAACTTTCTCTTATTTGTTTGAGATCTAGTATTGAGAACTACTGATCTAGTGCCACAGCTATGAACATTCTGCCATGAGTAACCTTGCTAAGAGTCCAGGCTTGCAGGAGAGCAGTGCCATAAATAAATAATCTACTTTAATGGGAAACCCTGGAAAGTGCAACTCCTCTATGTGCTGCTCCAAACAGCTCATACAACTTGGAACCCCACTAAATATTTAAACGTTGTCCCAGCCGCCAATGCACAGCAGCAAATAAGATTTTCCATCAAGTTCAACATTAAACACTGGCAATTTGCACAGCTGCAGATATAAATACTTTGCACATCCTCTTCAGAACCTAAGGTCATTGTGTCTCTTACATTTCAATACTGTACTGGGAGTTAAGACAGCAATAGCCTTCCCTTCTGTATTTTCCACATTTTTATCGAAAGCAAATTAAGAAATCGGGGGATGACAGAGCCTCAGATTTTGGGGACCAGTTGAATGGAAGCTGATTATAAGCCACCTTCTGTTCATTGCTTCCTTAGTGTTTCTTTTTAGAGCAAGAAGCATAATAGCAATCCATGGGCATCAGGGGATGAATGTGATAAGCCAAATCAGAAGAGACAACTAACTGCCTGATTTCACTTAGCACAATTTGTTCTATGGGTGATCTTCAGGACCCTAATCCATTACCTTGTACAAATGCAAATCAAGAGCCAAACCAAAAGTGACAACTGTTTCCCAAGTGGGAAGGACTCCTACTAGCCATTGCAATTACATGCCACTTCTAAAAAAATGCTACTGACTAGAGATGGGCACGACTCAAAAAAATGGTGTTTCGTTTGTCGTTTGGTTGTTTAGGGGTCCGTTTTGGTTCATTTTCGTTTTTGTGATGTTTTTTGCAAAAAAATTCATTTTCATTTCGTTAGGTAACGAAACGAAAAAACGAAAATGAAAATGAAAAATTGCTGGTGGTTGGTACGGGCAGATACGACTGCATCACCACAGTCTTGGCCTGCTTGCATTGGTTTCCCGTTGCGTCCCGAATAAGATTCAAGGTACTGGTTTTGATTTACAAAAACCTCCACAGCTTGGGACCTGAATACCTGGTGGAGCGAATCTCCCAGAAGCCAACTGAGGTCCGACCCACCAGAATGTTGCAGGCGCTCTCACTTCGGGTCGCCACGCCCAGGGAGGCTAGGAAATCAGTAATCCGAAGCCGAGCCTTCTCTGTGGCCCCTCACTCTGGAACCATCTGCCAAGTGAGATGCGCCTAGCACAGTTCCTACCTGTCTTCAAAAAAGCACTTAAGACCATGCTTTTCAGAGAGGCATTTGGCGACCTTTAGTTATTGTTCTGCCATCTTGCCGACTACCCCTATTTTTATTTTTATCACTGTTATATGTTCTGTGTTTGATTCTGTTTTATTTTTCTGTTGTTAACCGCCCACAGTTCCTTTGGGAAGACAGACTGTATAGAAAATAAATAAATAAATATAAAATTTGTCCTTATCTCTGGTATGCAAGATTTTTCTAACTTCTTCAGTGAGGATGAAGGTAAAATTACATTTGTTAACATTTCAATGCATGCTTTAACATATAAACCCAATTGTCTCTCCTGGAACTGCTATATGAGCAAGAAAGAAGTTGTGAACCCGATAGTGTTATCCCCACTGGAGGGTGTGTCCTACCCACTGCCATGACCCGGACTCTGGTTGCGGGGAGGAATCATTTGTCACTCTAGAGCAGTGATGGTGAACCTTCGGCACTACAGATGTTTTGGACCACAACTCCCACAGTCCTTTGTCATTGGCGATACAGGCTTGAAATGCTGGGAGTTGTGGTCCAAAACATCTGGAGTGCCAAAGGTTCACCACCGTTGCTCTAGAGGAAGAAGTCTGTGTGTGCTATGATGAGGCTAGGTGATGGGAGGTGACACACTGGAAGGACCAGCAGTAACAATGCTGCCGCCGGAGGAAACCACAGGGACACCCTTTCAGTGTTCAGCCAGAGGGATGTGCTGGGTCAACCAGCTGCCCCACCTGCCACTGTCACTGCAGGCCCCATACTGGCAAGGTGAAATCTCTTGGGTCTGATTGGACTTTGGGCATGCCTTGTGAGAGATGTGTCGTGATGTAGCCACACCCTTGACATCAGTACATGACAGGTTAGGTGCTGACACTACGCTAGTGCATGCCGGCCTCCAAGCCTTTATCAGTCACCCTTAATAAAACTATTCACACAGACACCAGAACCTGACTCCGTTTTAAATTTTCGTTCCCAGAATTAAGAATTCCCAAGGCTGAAATTTCCTATACTGAAATTCCCAACTGGAGAGTTTCAGCTCACAAACACACACCTACAGACAGCTACATTTCAATCCCCCGTAGAAGAGCCTACATTTGAGGCTGCTTTTGCCTTCTTTTGCCTTACTTCTTGTTGCTAATGTAAAAAGGGGTGTGGGGTTTTCTGAAAGCACTGCTTAAATCTCCACGGAACCGTAAAGCCTTTACTTTAGCCAGATGCAATGTCATGCCATCTGCCGTTTTGTACGGTAGGTTTCAAGGTTTACCTATGGACAAGAGATGCTGTTCGTGTGGCCTGGGCAGTGTGGAAACTTTTGTCCACATGTTTTTTACTGCCCCTTACATAATGAGCCACGTGAGAAATTTTTGGAACAAGTCCTAAGGAATCTAAAAGAGGGGTCTGACCAGGATAAAATCCAATATCTGCTGGAGTCCAAATCTGAGTCTATAACTGAAAAAGTAGCTATGTTTTTATCGGTGATAATCACAGCACGTGCTTAGGATACTCATCAGTATTCATTTTAAAGAAGGTATTGTTATTTTATCTTTATATAAAACTCATGTTTCAGTCCTTGTTGTAGCTCTGAATATTCTAAAATGAATGTAACCTTTGACTTTAGAAGGGATATTCACTATGCCACACTACATACCTGTGTTTTGTTGTATGCCAATAAAGGTTGCTGAAGAGATTTTTTTTTCTGAATGATTCACAGAAAGCGTACTTGGAAAGAAGAAGGATGAAAATTAAAAACAACAGATTGCTATTATATATTGCAGCATATGCATTTGGGGGCAGACATTTGCTTTTCTTTAAAATGTATACCTTTAAAAGGTATCTGCATTCCGGATAAATTAAATCTGCTATTATTAATAATTGGAAACAGTGACATCATATATAGTTAGGATATTTCTTGTTCTTATTTGCATATCTATTTCCCTGGACAAATTTCCCCCAAAATTACTTACTCAGCCTTAAAAGCCACACTGCAGCTTGGCTATAAATTATTTAACTGAATTTGTATCATGAGTAACAACATCTTGTCGCCCTGCTTTTGTGATTTAACCTTAGAATGCAATTGAATATGCCACTAAACACAGAAGCTTAGTAAAAGAGGTATGCCTGTGATAGTCTGGTTGATTTATTTATTTTGTAAAAATTAAAGATTGAGCATTATGAATACAAAACAGTGAAAAAGGTCTGATTACAAATATTTGAATTCAAACAGAACTTTGAAGCTGACGTTGCTTTGGCCAAGTCAGCAAAAAAGGCATGTCTTGAGAAACACTTTTTATTTTCAATCACAAAACCGATCAATAATTCACCCCAAAAATTAATGCCCTCAAATTCAAAATCTCAAAGACCTGACACAAGAGGAAGTGTGAGTGAGGAAGAAAGACTTGTAAATGAGCTAAACGAGGCCTCTCTTGAAATTACAGCAAGCAAAAGCAAAAACAAAGTTGGCTGCATCTATGCCACCCCACAGCATTCAAAGCACTCACTGGGAGGTTTAAATTTTAATTATGTGGACTTACACGTTGAACTGTAATGTTTGGTTAAAATGGAAATCCTTGGCTATTTTTTTCAATTGGAGGTGGAACCAAATAGAACAGGAGTAGGTGCCTGGAGTAGGAACTGGCAAGCCACTCCAGTCTTCCTGCCAAGAAAACTCCATGGACATGGAGTCATAAAGGGTCGGTCACGACTGTAACGACACAACACAGAGACACACATCAACAGAACTAATGGATTGCGTTTGCCTGTCGCAGTCCCCCATCTCTAACTGCTGCAGGGAGATCATTAGGAAACAACTGTTGACTCCCTGTTGTTTAATAACAACAGCAAAAACGTACACCCCTCCCCATCACCCTAAATTATACTGCTGATTAGAGATGGGCACGACTCGGGAAAATGACGTTTTCGAGTTGTCGTGTGTCGGAGGCAGTCCGTTTCGGCTCGTTTCCGTTTTTCGCGAAATTTCACAAAAATTAGTTGGTTCATTTTTTCGTTTTTTCGTTGTCGTTAGTACTGGTTTGGGGGGGGGTAGTGGGCTCCTGGAGGGAGCTGCAGGAGTCAGCCAGAGCCACAAGTGACGGACTGGCAGACTCTTTGCACCCGCTGTGTCTCACGTACTTGCATGTAGTGCAATGCAAGTAGATCTGGCTTAGGGTTAAGACGGGTTAGCGCAAGGGCTAGGGTTAGGCTAGTTACGGGTGAGGTTAGGGTGAGTATTGGGGTGCACCTCTGGGTGCCTCTCTGACCCACTTAGAAGGACAGTGTACTGGCGTATGGGTTAGGCTTAGGCTTAGGGTTCGGGTTTGGGCTACGATTAGTGGGCTGTTTATGCCTGATTGGCACATCCCAGAAGTCTCTGTGGTCAACCTGGCCAAGTGGCCATGCGATTGGTGGAAAATTTGCATGGTCCACTCCCATGGGCGAGCCCATCATTGCGAATGTGCAGGTGTAAAAAAATAAAATAAAATAAAATAAAATAAAATAAAATAAAATAAAATCAACGGAGACTTTTTTTTTTGCAAGAAAAACCCACTGCTGCTACTGTAAAAATTCAAGCATTTAAAATAGCTAATTTTCGCATGTTTCTGTGGTGCTTTGGTGGGGTTTTGGGCAACGATTTCAAAAAAAATATTGCGGTCGCCATTTTGGATCCCCCGCACTGCATGGCAAATGGATGCGCCCTCCCAGCCTGGTACAGTCAGCAAAACCTGGCCATACGATTGGTGGAATGGCTCCAAAACTTTGCATGGTCCACTCCCATGGGCGAGCCCATCATTGCGAATGTGCAGGTGTAAAAAATAAAAATAAAATAAAATAAAATAAAATCAACGGAGACTTTTTTTGCAAGAAAAACCCACTGCTGCTACTGTAAAAATTCAAGCATTTAAAATAGCTAATTTTCGCATGTTTCTGTGGTGCTTTGGTGGGGTTTTGGGCAACGATTTCAAAAAAAATATTGCGGTCGCCATTTTGGATCCCCCGCACTGCATGGCAAATGGATGCGCCCTCCCAGCCTGGTACAGTCAGCAAAACCTGGCCATGCGATTGGTGGAATGGCTCCAAAACTTTGCATGGTCCACTCCCATGGGCGAGCCCATCATTGCGAATGTGCAGGTGTAAAAAATAAAAATAAAATAAAATAAAATAAAATCAACGGAGACTTTTTTTGCAAGAAAAACCCACTGCTGCTCCTGTAAAAATTCAAGCATTTAAAATAGCTAATTTTCGCATGTTTCTGTGGTGCTTTGGTGGGGTTTTGGGCAACGATTTCAAAAAAAATATTGCAGTCGCCATTTTGGATCCCCCACACTGCATGGCAAATGGATGCGCCCTCCCAGCCTGGTACCAGCAGCGCAGCAGTAGCAATAGCCAAGGAGAGGGGGGCGGGGAAACACCCCCCCCCAAATAAAACACCCTTCTGGCCTGGTAGGTGCCCTCAGACAGTTTTCGCCTACTTTTAGGGCCGGGAATCGGGGTTTTTTTTTAAACTTTTAAAAACTTTTTTTCTGTGCCACTTGGCATTGCGCGATCGCCGCGATGCAAGTAACGAGCACGACAAATCAGACCAAATTGTTCGTTCGTCGGTTCGAGCTCGAAGTCTGGCGGAGTAATTCCCGTTACCGTTTCCGTAGAGTAACGGATACGAGTAACGGAAACGGAAACGGGAATACCGCTAAATCGTGCCCATCTCTAATACAGACGCTTCTGTCCAAGCTATCAACATCTGGGATTTTATAAAAAGGTGTTGCAGGCAGACTTGCACTCTTGGCTTAGCACACAAGCATTCAAAGTCATTGAATGAGCACAGGCTGCGTGAAGACCTCTTGAGGAATTCATGAAATGTATAAGCAGCCATAAACCCTTCATACAATGACATATTCATTCTACCATTCTGTGCCTGTGCAGATACACTATATTGAAACCTTGATATGGATTTTCTTCCTCCCTTTTCCACTTTCCATTTTTGTGTCATTTTTCATAATATTTCCAAACTTTTGCAATCTTTTGCATGCTTTAGAACTCACTCATAACATATATTGGCATCACATACCTGGGAAGCGTTCTACCCTTCTTTGTATTTGCACTTACAATTATTCCTATAAGGTTCTTTCTTTTTGAGGTGGAGGGATGGTGATAAAGACAAGGAAATGAAACAAATTTTCTATTAAAAACCCAAACTTTGATTTTTGCTAATAAATCATGGGCAAGGAGAGAAATCCAGGTAATGGAATACATCTAGTTTTACTGACTTTAATCACAAGATCTGCCACCTTAAAGAAATAAAACATATTCAGCATGCAGAGAGAATAAAAATATGAGCTCATCTGGGCTAATAGCTCTGAAAGAAATATAAAGATATGCATAGATTATTCTTTGAACCTTGGAAAATCAAAGAGACAACCAATTTACATAAAACGATACAAGTAATCTTAGGGGCAAGTGTCCTTTTCTGAAACTGGAAGCTCATTAAAGAGGCTTGCTAGCAACAGAGCCATTGTCCTTGAATGGTTGCCTTAGTGTTCCATTAAATATGTACAATGGAAGCTTTGCCGTCTCATTCCACTGCGCTTGGTTTATCTCTGCTTTGCACAGCGGAAAAACACAAATGCTCCCTTTCTGGATGAGTATGTATTCAGTGACAGAAAAAGTCAAGAGAAAATAAAAATGAAAGGTGCTCGGTGATTTTGAAGGAAACCTCTTCTCTGCTTCCAAAGCAAAATATGTACTATTTGGGGTATCCGTTTCGATTAGTTTGGCAAAGGCTTTCTACACAGAAATAGGATGACAGTGAATTGCAGATTTAAGAAGGTTGGATATCTCAACATCCACCAATGCTTTCCCCCCCCTGAGAATTATCTAGGAAATCTTTTTTTAAGATTAAGAGACAAACTGGAAGTGAAGGCAGCTTGTTAGCACTCTATAGAATAAGGAGATATGAAGGTTTAAAAAAAAGTTAAAGGTTGCCCCTGCACATGTGTGCTAGTTGTGTCCGACTCTAGGGGCACTGTTCATCTCTGCATTCAAGCGAAAAGCCAGTGTTGTGCAAGTCCATGGCTCCAAGGCCGGCGTGGCTGCAAGAAAACACTGTTTTACCTTCCCGCTTTTTACGGCATTTATATGCTTTCAAACTGCTAAGTTGGCAGCAGCTGGGGTGAACAGCTCTGCTGTGTGGCACCCAGGATTCGAACCGCCGAGCTGCCAACTTTGCAGCTGACAGTTTTCGGAGCCTTAGTCTGCTGAGCCACCACACTCCTGTGGAGATATTAAACCCAGCCCCTAAATGAGGCAGATAAATTATCCATAAATTCACTGCCCCAAAGCAGCTGGGACCTTACAGCCCCCTTTTGCGATGAAACAGCACTGATGCTTCATGGCTGTTGCATGGACAGTAGATCTTTAATCAGTGTCAGAATTATTGTACAGTAGGACCCCCATATCCACTGATTCAGTTATTCACGGTTGGCGGGGGGGGGGAAATTAAATAAATAATTCAGTAACTGCAAATCAAGCTATTGTCACAAACAGCAGCTGTAAAGCAAGTTACTGTCACAAACAGCAGCCATAAAGCAAGCTACTGTCCCAAAACAGAAGTTTTGGGGCTTTTTGTTGTTATCTCTTACCCACGGTTTTCATTATCCATGGGAAGGCCTGGAACCAATCCACAGTGGATACTGTAATCACTATCTTGATTTAAATTGAGCCTCTTAGGCCTATTGAACTGTGGTAGGTTTGCATGAATGCATGTGTTGGGCTGTGTTCTTTGGAATACAGTGGACCCTTGTATAACAAACAGTTTCCATAACATGAAATCTGTACAACATAAAAAATTCCGGAGATAGGGGAAATTTGCTTAACATAATCACCTACGGGGAGAATCCGTACAGCATAAAAATGGGATTACTCCATTTTCAATGCATTCTTATGGGAATTTGTATAAAGGAAAATTTGCTTAACATAATTTCATTTGGAACGAATTAATTCCTTTATACAATTGTAATTATGAAAGAATGAAATGTAAAGCATTTGTGCTCCCCCCCCATTTTACAGTAAAGTCTCAGAACCAAGTATTGGTTCTAGAAGTTGTAGCCCCCAAAAGCAACATCTCCTATATTTGTGAATGAGAACACAAAAGTGTAGGCGAACTAGTGCCAAAGTTTGCTGTTTTAACAGTAAAGAGTGTGAAAAGTGTAGTTCATACTATTTACAGTGGGACTGCTAGGAAATGCTACTTTTTGCCAAAAGGACAAATTCCCAGGATCCTGGATCCAGGTAGTTCTCAAGAACCTCCTTTCCTGGTGTTGAAACATACCTTTCTGTATCACTCCTCTGAGCCAAACACTCTTGATGGGAATGAGACCCACTTACCTGGCAAACTTACCTGGCTTAGGTCAACGGCTGACCCTTCCTTCATTTCCTGATCCAACAGAAGATGAACCCAAGAAAGATGGGTTTATTAAAACTTTGAAAGGGGTTCTAAAAATGGCACAGTAGACTTTGCTAGTCCTGGCTCAGCCCTGTTTTATTCTATAGTTCGAGCTATGGTCATGAGCTTCATGGAGCCAAAGCTGGAAGCTCAGAGAAGCATGTCCTGGACCGAATCTGGGTCTGGGGCAGTTGCCACTACTGCTCTTTCTAGAGTCATCACTGGCATTCTACTATCGCTTCCTCCTTCAGCATCACAAATGCACTGGGACTAGTTCTCCCCAACCTTACTCAGGGTAGGGCCACAAGCATTAGTGTTTTTCACCCTCTCCCTTTGGCAAATGTAATGGTACCAAGACACCGATCCAATGGTCCTCTTTTAAAATGTAACCCCATTCACCCTCTGGTTCAGGGTCCTCCTCCATGCAATCCTCTAAGGTGCCGTTCCTCAGACCCTCCTTCTCTCCTTCTGACTCCCCTTCCAGGGCTTCTTTGGTGATCCCCTCACAACAAGTAGTCACTGGTCATACAAGAAGGAAACCGTATCATGCCCCATAGGTCACAGGCCTTAGTGACTAGCTGTCTGAGAGGGATTTTTAAAATGGATTGTTGTTCCTTATTTCATTAGATAGATAGATAGATAGATAGATAGATAGATAGATAGATAGATAGATATTTTATGTATATTTTGTATATTTTATGTAATGTATATATAATATATATTAATATATATTAATATATATTTTATGTATATTTTGTATATTTTATGTAATGTATATATAATATATATTAATATATATTTTAATTTTATAATATATATTTAATATATATTTAATATATTTTAAATGGTGGCTAACACCATTAAAGGGACAATATTTAAAAACTTAAAATCAGTATACAATACAATTAAAAACTTAAAATCAGTATTCAATACAATTACACAAGTGTACAATATTTTAACAGAATTAAACAAGTATTCAGAATCACTTCCTGGCATCCTTCCTTCCTTCCTTCCTTCCTTCCTTCCTTCCTTCCTTCCTTCCTTCCTTCCTTCCTTCCTCCCCCTGCTTTCCCTGTAAACATGGCCACACACTTTTCCCAACTCAACTAAAAAGAATTGCTGCTCTGATGGTATGATACGTTTTCTTTATTTCCAAATAGGTTTGATTCCAGTGGAACTTCTCATCTTTACCTAATGTTTTATTCATGACTTCTGCAATATCAGTGCGCTGTATAGGACACCCTCACTTTATTAGCTGCAGAATCATTTTCAGCATCCCATAAAAATGAAGCCGGGATTGTTCTGATTCAGTTTCCTTTTCTCTTGGGATTTATTTTTTTTAAATGGAGGCAAAGGGTGCACTTTATTTCTAATCACGCTACAGGAAGGGGAGGCCAAGGACCATATTTTCCCATCTATAAGACTTCATGTATAAGACAACTCCCCAATTTTCGAGCCCTAAATTAAGAAATCAATATTTTAAACACAAAACAGAGCTCACCCAGCCCTAGCACCACAGCTTTCCCTGGCAAAGATCGGGGGTGGGGGGAACCAGGAGCAGGAGTGGCAGAGCTGCAGAAGCCGGAGAACGAATGGCAGCTGGCACACCTTCAGAAAGGAGAAGGGGGGAGGAGTCCAAAATGGGGAAAGGCAAGAGGATGAAAGTGAAAGCTTGCTGGGGGGGGGGCAATGTGTAGCCTGCACTCTGTAATTAAAATTGTAAACCGCCCAGAGACTACTTGTAGTAGTATGGGGCGGTATATAAGCAGAACACTTTGCTTTGCTTTGCTTTGCTTTGCTTTTTAGGGATCTATCACACGTCCTTTAAAATGCTGATTAAATCTCAACATAAAGCATTTCCAAAAATATTGTCTCCACAGCCACCATGCTTTTTTTAAAAAAAAAAAAACTGTTTATGCCCCCTTTAGTGAGTTTTCCAAGACTACCAGAGAAGTTGGGGATTTTTTACTCCGGTAAAAAATGCAAGCCAGAAGTCTGTGGGAGCTCGCATATGATCCAGTTTTCTGCTCCCCCCCTCCTAGCACCGACCAGCAAATCCTGGGGTTTCTTCAGTGCTTTAAAAATTTTTTTTAAATTTCCCCTCCCCCCCAGCACTGATCAGCTGGCCTTTGGGCTGTCAGTGCTGATTGTTTATTTATTTTTTTTTTTCCAGCACTGGCCAGCTCATCCTGGGGCTCGTCAGTGCTTTTTATTTTATTTTTAAATTTCCCCTCCCTCCCAGCGCTGATCAGCTGGCCTTCAGGCTGCCAGTGCTGTTTTTTATTTTTTCTAGCGCCACCTGCTGGCCCTGGGGCGGGTCTGCGCTTTTTAAAAAAAATCCTTGTACTTGGGAAACGGAGATCCCACGTCTTCAGTCACTTGACCAAGAAAGAAGAAAAGCTGGACTTTCACAATGTCTGAATCTTCCTCCAGGTGAGATAGTGGCCTTAGGAGAAAGACCAAAATATCCCATTCCAGGGAGAAAGCAATAGGAGGCAAGCATGGGTGGTGGGGAGTGTGGGAGGGCAGGAGCATGGGGGGGGTGCTGGAGCCACGTGGAACTGCTGGAGAGTAAGAATGAGTGAGCAACCAGAGGATCCCTTGCCGAGATCAAGGGAAGGGTGGGAGATGCAGGGGTGGAATCAGGTTAGGGAGAGGGAAGAAGAGTTAAAGGCACAAAAGACTAAACTTATTTTCCTACAATTTGTAAAGCCGCATTTACATCTTCATCCAAATTTTGCGAAACATTCACAAACTATACCCGTTTCCTGATGTCCCCATCATAATCCACAAGAAAACTTTGGTGGCTTGGATTTTCTGAACCAAGGACCTGCTTTGCAATATAATGTAAACCAAGTCGTGTCTTCAGTGGATGTTCTAAATGCTAATTTTGAAAATAGCCTTGTAAAATAGGGTACAGATGAATTTTGCAGGAACCAGATGCCATGTTGGAGAGGAGATGCTGTGAGGCTAAGAAGGCGCTGCTGCTGACTACTATTGTTACTAGCAAACATTTATGAGTTTTCATTTGAAGGAAAGTGACCATCTAGAGTTTGTAGCAGAGATTAGAGAGCGACCCCCCCCAACTGCGTATTTTTGGCTTCAATTAGTGGTCATAAACT
The DNA here is from genome assembly GCA_037367245.1 of Phrynocephalus guinanensis. Taxonomy (NCBI): domain Eukaryota; kingdom Metazoa; phylum Chordata; class Lepidosauria; order Squamata; family Agamidae; genus Phrynocephalus; species Phrynocephalus guinanensis. The sequence goes on along the minus strand of CM074745.1, from coordinate 9,834,697 downwards.
AACCCCAGTGCTTGGAGTTTCCTACTAGCTCTATAATCAACCATCTGAACTGGCTAGACTTCTTTTTAAAAACAAGTCACAGTTTTGTTCTCTACTACAATCAGAGGACTGCATGGTTCCCAGAATATGTTCCATCCAACCCCATCCTGGAAATGTAATAAGAAATATTCGGAAAATAATGGATGCATTGCTAGAACTGGTTTTGTTCTTCTCAGATCCCATTAGGGATGAGCAGCCAGAGAATGGCCTGATGGGATTATAATTGGCTGTAAACACAATGCACAGTTTGGTAAAATGCATTCTTTTCAGTTTGACATCGAGGGCCATGATCATCCATCTACTAAAGTTTTCTGTCACTTTCCCTGATGTTAAGACAAATTGGTTGTTAGGTTTTGTATCTGTAAAGAGCTGAAGATTGGAAATTATGCCAAGGCCTGGTGTATGTGTGCACGCCTGCAAGCCTATCTGAATTTGAGTGTCTGTCCATTCTTACACATGGGCACACATAAGAGGGCTTAGACTAAATGCAAAATAGATATTATTGACCATTGCATGTTCTCTTCATTCATGTTCTCCACATGCAATGGGTTGGAAATCTACACAAATACAGAACTCCTTTGGCTATTGAATGTTTCTTTACAAATTGCAGGACACAAATTTTCAGGGCAGGAATTTTTCTTGTTTGTCCTTTTAAATACCCCCCCACACCTCCCAAAATATGCATTTAATATTTGTTTCTGTCAAAATCTATATCGAAATGCATGCTTTTCTACATTTTCTACATTTGTGGAGCAACTCTAAGAGCAAACTCATTGATAACTGGAGGCAACTTGTCTTGCCAATAGGGTTGAGGCAATGTGATGTTGTGATTGGAGTTGGAGGTTTTTCAAGAAAAGATTGGGCAGCCATCTATCCAGGATTGTGTTAGGTCTCCTGCCTTGGGCAGGGGGTTATATTAGAAGACCTTCTTTCTTTCTTTCTTTCTTTCTTTCTTTCTTTCTTTCTTTCTTTCTTTCTTTCTTTCTTTCTTTCTTTCTTTCTTTCTTTCTTTCTTTCTTTCTTTCTTTCTTTCTTTCTTTCGGACCCATGGGAGCCATTTTATAGCATAAGGAATCATTTCGTTTTAAGATAAGATAAGATAAATCTTTATTAACCCCCACCTTGGGGAAATTTACTTGGTGCACAGCTCCCAATATAAAGAACAAGTAAAGGGTAGGTGTACAAAAAGTATATAGTGAGAAAGAAAAAAAAATAGATAATAGAGATTAAAATAAAATAAAAAATCCAATATAGAAATATACACTATAAAATTTGGATATAAAAATAGAGCCAATATGATTGGTATGTAAGACTGTAGAGTTGTAGAGTCTAACATTTCATTTCAGAAATTATTTTTAAAAATAATTAATAATGAAACAAAAATGAAACAAAAAACCTGAAACACTATATTTTCATTTCGTGCCCATCTCTAGTATGCAGGGGCTTTCTGCCCCTTCTGTTTCATTTATAAGTTACCCCAAAAAGATATTTTTGAGAACCGAAGGGCCCTTCTATAACGATAGAGAAGAATTATTGACGTTGTTGGGGAGAATTGGTGGATATACAAATGGCAGACAGTTTCGTCTGTGAAGATTCTCAGTCATCCAGGTTCGTTTAACTGGGAGTTGAGTCATGGCTACTGGACGAACAGCGAAACGTTTCTATCTCTCAAAAAAGAAGTCCAGTAGCCATGACTCAACTCCCAGGCAGACAGTTTCATTTGATCATATTTTTAGGCAAATGCATACCATGTGCACTTACCAGATCAATGCATGAATTAAACAATTATTCAGGCTTCCATCTTCTCCAAATTTTGTGGTATCGTCCTTTCGTTAAAAACCAAGTATATTTCCTACTAAGTTGCTTTTAAAAGAAGCCGAATAGGGTTGAGGGGAGCCGAGAGATCGATATACTGAAGAAATGCACAAAGGAAGTGTAAGAATAATTTCCATTATATGTTTCGTGTAAAATCTGGATGGCATGCTTCCTTCCTTCTGGTGTATGTATGATGAATATGCCTGTTAATCTATTTGCAGATCAGCTTCCAGGAGCAATTTTCAGCCAGAACCATGTAAGCTATTTGCAGTGCATTATGCCTCATCTAAATCACATGGATAAGTATTTGGCCAGCTGAAACTTTAATGACTACATAATTACAAAAAACCAACAATGAATAATGGATGGCAAATACTCTTGCTTGTGTATCGTCCTCCTCCTCCTTCCTTTGATCACTGTAATCATGTGAGAATAGATGTTTTCTCCCACTAGTTGGATCTCAGAGGCTCCATTTTGGGTTTCTAAATTGAGAGAATAAAGTGGTTATGGAAGACGGGTGGGGGAAGAAGAAGCACAATTAGCCCCAGAACATTGATATCTGCTCTTGGAACCACACTTCACTTTCCCCACCCATGATTATGACTTTTGGTGACACTGAATTCTGAGAGTGATAGCACAGCACTAGCCCCTGTGCCTTGTTTTCTTTCTGTGGATTTTGCCACATACGCTTGCAAATACTAATAATAGCTATCTCCTCTAAAATGTTTTCAAGGTAAGTAAAGATAAAGCTTTCCCCCGCACATGCGTGCTAGTCATGTCCGACTGTACGGGTGGTGCTCATCTCTGTATTCTAGCCGAAGAGCTAGTGTTGTGCAAGTCCATGGCCACGTGGCCGGCATGGCTGCAAGGAAACACTGTTTTACCTTCCCGCTTTTTACGGCGATACCTATTTATCTATTTACATGCTTTCGAACTGCTAAGTTGGCAGGAGGTGGGGTTAACAGCGGGAGCTCGCTCCACTGCGTGGCAGCCAGGATTCACACTGCTGAGCTGCCGACTTTGCAACTGACAGTTTTCGGAAGCCTTAGTCCACTGAGCCACCACACCCCTTAAATGTTTTCAAGGTAAGTGACATATTTCAGAAAGTTTTATCAATGCCGCCCCAACCCAGTGAAATTCTGTACCTTTGCTTGGACTCAAACCTAGACCTCCTGAGTTCTAGTTCACCCTTTTAGCCACAATGACACACAGGGTACCATTGATAGGAAGTACCCGCATGTGGTTTACAAACAGATAATTTTCAGTATGGCTGGGGGACATTCATGCACTACTATCTCCTCTTCACTCATGGACAGGTTATGAAAAACATTAGGCCTTTAATCATAGCAGGTGTCAAATGGAGTATGGTGATAAATTAGTCAGTTTCATATGTTTTCATTAACGGCTTGGCCAATAGCTGAAATAAATTTAAAACAACAACAACAACGAGACAACCCAGTATAAAAGCCCTGCAATTTGTTCACATTTGCAGGGACTGGAAATGAAAAGCTGTTATGTCATTATCATGGTTCCAGAAGCTTATGTGAATTAATTGCATCCAAGATGTGCAAAAATGTTTATTTAATTTAGAAAAGACCTAGTTATATAACGACAATTTAACAGGTGATGATAGGACACTGCCATGCAATTATCAGAAGCAAACCACCCTTCTTGGTCTCTAATTAGATATCTAAGCAAATACAGTCTGCTGAAACTAATTGCTATATTATAGATGGCAGTGAGGTGTCAAGTAAGTTCAGGATCTCACAATCTTGAACATCCCATGATTGGCTCATTTTTTGATTTAATCATATCTGTAATCTAATTAGTCACACTGAGCAGGTGCAGGTGGGTGTGAACTTGTTCTCTATGCTCTCAGCCTTTCGGAAGTTAGAAGACATCATTTATTTATTTATTTATTTATTTATTTATTTATTTATTTATTTATTTATTTATTACCCCACGTTTCTCCTTGGAAAAGGACCCAAGGCACCTTACAGTAATGAGGGGCAATATACAGTCCAGTACAATTAAGACATATTCAAGTTTAAGAACAGGGAATTGAGGGGTATCTTTCAGCATTAGAAGACAACATTAAAGCTAAAAGAGACTGCAAGCAGTTACGAAAAGTATAAATTCCATGTAATAATGTATGGTAGACCATCTAAAAGTTATGAGGAATAGAAACTAACGATTGATAACATAGTGTCAATGTACATGGTCAAGATGAAAAGAAAATATACATTGGACTCTCCTTCCTTCCTTCCTTCCTTCCTTCCTTCCTTCCTTCCTTCCTTCCTTCCTTCCTTCCTTCCTTCCTTCCTTCCTTCCTTCCTTCTATCATATTTGCATCTCAGATGCTGAATGAAACATTAAAACATTTGTAGTTTTAAATGGGCTAGTTGTGCTTGGCACAGTTCAAAAAATTGTAGCAGTATATTTTTATCCCAACCCCCCTTTTCTACTGAAATCTGAATCCTAGAAATAATCACATTAAAAAAAAACAAGCTTGCTTAGCAGAACAGACTCATTATCTGTCTCTCTGTCTATAAATATTAACAGAGCAGAAGTGGGAAAGATCTAGAGAAGAATTCTTGTGGCCTTTTCAAATCATCTGAGGGTGTCTGTTAAAAATGACTCAGAAAAAGCTCTGTTTCCGATACTCAGAAGCATCCCTAAAGGGAGGTTCCTCCAACTGCATTGGAGACCTTAGTCCACTAAGGCTACCAGACCCAAATAAAACTTCTTGCCTGTTTACATAATGGCAGAAAACACCCTTTTTGCAGTGGCCCAAAGCGAAATTGGAGGCAAAAAAGCACCCCCAGGGTGCCCATTCTTGTTCTAGGTTAAGGGTATGAATCTATAACTGATTCAGTCTCACAAATCAAATGAGAAATCTTTTTCCCCTTTCTGGCCAACAAAATGATTTTATTTTCAGGCTTGGGAAAATTCTGTGTAATTATGAAACCAATTTCTTTCAGCATTTCTACAAATGTTGAACGTTTAAATGTTGTCTCACTATTATGTGGCCTATTCAAAAGGAGAAGAATTGGATGGGTTGTTGTGTCTTTTTTTAAGCTGTTGTGTCCTTTAGAAGGGGAGGATATACTAGAAACATTTTCTGTAAGTTGTTAAATGACCCCCCCCCCCCCAAAAAAATCACTTTGGTGAAAACTCTTGTTGGGACAAGAGATTGTTCTACAAAAAGAGGACTATCTATCCTTGACTTGTTTCTTTCTAATCAATTATGATGACTTGGTGGAAGAAGTGGCAGTAAGGAGAATTCTGGATGAAAGTTACTATGCTCTACTAGAATTTTTTATTTTCAAGGAAATCAAAGCAAAGTTTTCCTGATAGACATGGGTGTTTCATTTCTGAAGGGGTCATCTCTCACTATCCCTGGCACTGGCCAATCAGGAGCTGTGCAGGGACATGCATCATCCCACCTCCCTGTCTGATTGGCCAGCACCAGGGAGAGTGAAAGATGACGTGCCAGAGGCTGCTTCCTCCTTGGAGTTTATTTAGCTCTGCACAACCCAAAACAAGATAAGAGACTGGTTGATTTCATTCTAGAATTTGGGTCCCGGTACCGAATTGCCACACATATTTTGGACTTTAAAAAGCCAATTTTAATGAACCCAGAACTAGGATATGTAAGTCCCATGGCAGGAGATCCTAACAAGAAAATGATTCCAAGATGGTTGGGGATTTCTTTTTTTTTTAAAGGAATTCTAAAGGCAGAAGTACAAAACAAATCAACAAGGAAAAAAGTGAGATAGCAAAACAAAACAAAACAAAAAGGCGAAAAAGCCACTGTGACTTCAAAAACAGCTCAGAGAGGACCTGAAAAGAACACGTATAGGGAGTGAAAAAATGACCAGGCCCCGAATAGCTAAAAGTGGCAGGGGTGGCATTATGAGGTGAAAAGGTGAGAATGAGATGTGGTTCGCTAGAGGCACTAAAAGCAACAAAAAGCATTCTTCAGGTGTTCATGAACAGCAAGAGACAAAAATGAAACAGTGGCTCAGCTACTCAATGAAAATGATAACAGATGATAAAGAAAAGGCAGATTATGACCCTTCAGAGAAATGTGAAGAGCAAGTGGAGAGGAAAAGATTGCAGCTGTAGACAAACAAAAATACATTATTATCTTGAACAAATTCAGATCTCCAGGCCTTGATGAATTGCATCCAAGAATATTGAAGGAACTTACTGAAGAACTCTCAGAACCACTATCCATTATTTTCTTGAAATCATGGAAAATCATGGGAAATCATTGAAAATCTGGCGAGGTACCAGATGACTGGAGGAGGGCCAATGATGTCCCTATCTTCAAAAAGGGCAAAAAATAGGAACCAGGGGACTCAATCCATGGGAAAATTCTGGAACAGATTATAAAGCAGTCACTATTAGAGATGGGCATGAAAAAATTATTTCATTACTTTTTATTTTTCATTTCATATTCAAATGAAATGAAAAATGAAATGATTTTTTTAAAAAAAATGAAATGAAACAAACTGGAAATTTTCTGTTCATTCTGTGTCATTTTTTGTTAGGTTTCCCATAGGAATGCATTGAGCCATGCATTCCTATGGGAAACCGCTTTAAACAACCTGTACTGTTCCCCCTCCCCGATCAGGCACGTGGGGGGGGGGAGGCATGGGTCCTTTAAAATGTCTTTGAACCACCGAGGTAGCCTCTGTGACTCCAAGACATTTTATAAACCCCATGCCCTCCCCCCATTGGGCACAATGGGGGGGGGAATGGTGCTGGGTTTTAAAACTTTTTTTAGCCACCGAAGCAAGCGGCAGCCAGGGACGTCATCACTTGCATCGGTGGCTAAAAAGAGTTTTAAAACCCCGCACCATCCCCCCCCCAATGTGACCAATTGGGGGGAATCACGGGGTTTTAAAACTTTTTTTTTTTTGGCCAGTGATGCAAAAGGCAATGTCCCTGGCCGCCACTTACTTCAGTGGCTAAAAAAAAAGTTTAAAACCCCATGCTTCCCCCCTCCCCAATTGGGCGGGGAACAGCATGCGGCTTTTAAACCAATGAAAAATGAAAACACACAAAAACAATTTTTTAAAAAAAAAATTCATATGAAATGAAAAAAAAAAAAAAGAAACAAAACTGAAATTAATACAATTTTGGCGTTTCGTGCCCATCTCTAGTCACTATGCAAGTACCTTGAAGACAATCCAGTAATAACTTGGTGTCAACAGAGATTTGTCAAGAATAAATCCTGCCAGACTAATGTGATCTCCTTTTTGATCAGGTAACCTCCCTGATAGACAGAGGAACTGCTGTAAATTGTAAATATAATATATCTTGACTTAGTAAAGCTTTTGACAAAGTGTCCCATGATACCATAATTAGCAAGCTAACTGGGCGTAGTCTGGATAGACCAAGTGTCAGGTGTATATACCATTGGCTACAGAATTGCACTCAGAGAGCGAAGATTAATGGCTCCTTCTCAAAATGGGAGGAGGTAAAAAGATAATCCAGGTCTGCGGTCTAGGCCCAGTGTTATTCAACATTTTTTATTTATGACCTGGATCAGGGGATGTTAGTCAACTTTGCAGCTAACAGAATGTTGGGTGGAATAGTTAATATCTTGGAAGAAGATACAAATTTCAAAAAGATCTAGATAGGCATGACCGAAAATAACAGAATTAAATTCAATAGGGATTAAAAGAAAAGTACCTATGGAAAATAAGCCAAATCCACAGTTACAAGATGCAGGATATGTGGCTTACCAATATTACGTGTGAGAAGGATTTTGTAATAACCATTGATCACAAACTGAATATGAGCCAACAGTGTGATGTGGCTACAAAATGGTGAATGCTATGTGCAGTACTGGACAATGCACTTCCAGAAGGATGCTGATAAATTGGAACAAGGATGATTAGTGGAGTTGTAAATAAAGCTGTATGAGAAATAACTAAAAGAACTGGGCATGTTTAGCTTAGAGAATAGAAGGCTTGGGGGGGGGATAAGATAGAACTAAGAGGAGGGGCAGGATATGTTCTTGATAATTTGAGGACAGATGACACGTACAAATGCACTCATATTATAGGGCACCAGGTTTTGTTCAAAAATCAGGAAAAACATGTTCGTGGAATACAACAATGGAACCAATTACCTGGAGAGATGGTGAGTGCTCCAGCACTAGAAGCATTCAAGAGACATTTAGACAATCACCGGGCATATATCCTATGATTTATCTTCCTGCATTGAGCAGGGAATAAACTATTTTTTGTGAGGTGGAAAATGGAAATTTCTTTTTAGGAAATAACACATACAAAATACAGACATTTATGAAGTACTTGAAATATCCATCTAAGAAGGAAAAGTCTTATAACCCAGTACATTGCTGGGATGGGGTGAGAAGTTTAGTGGAATGAAGGGAAATGCAGCCCAAATGAAATGGACAGGTTTTTATTTTATATTTAGGAAGCTGCTGTTTCTGTGGTGGGTGGACATCTCTTTATCGGATACATTCCACGTAGTCATATTTGACCAAAGAGTCCATTCAGTCTTTCCAAAATGAGTATTAAAAGATATATTTCAAAATGCATAGCATTGAAAATATGTTAGCCTGAATCCGTCTAAGGCACTGTGCAAAAATACAGGTTGTTGGATAAGCGTTTGTACATTTTCACAATGAAAAAATAATAATAAAAAAACTGGTTTTGTTTTACATGTTTTGCAAATGATTGTGCAGATGTTGTGGACTTGCTTGGTCAAACTCCTCCACAGTAGTTTGCAAATCAATGAAATCCAGTACAACAGTGATAGTGGGGAGTGTAACTTGACTAGCATTATGCTGGGATTTGGTCATAATGTCACAAATGGAGATCAATTTGTTGTTTTTTATGGCATTGCTAAATTACTGGTGATCCTCTCATATGTCTTTACCTTCTCTATCCCTTGTTTGTTTCTCCTCTTTCCTTTTCTCTTTGCGATAAAACTCAAGCGGCTCCAAGTGATTTGCTTTGAAAAACACATAACATTATAGCTTATAATAAATAAATGAAAAATCTTGCAATTATCCTTGTAAATCCCACCCTCAAAATTTGGACATAAACTTCTAACCGACAACCAATTAACTACACATGTCTTTTCTGATTTTTAAAAAATTAAATATATTTGAAAATTGTGTATAGTTTGGTACATTTAAAATGCTTTCATGGATACCTACTGTTTTGTAGTGGCCAGAGTAATGGGCAAGGACTCAGGAAAGCTGAGTTCACTTCCCTGCTACCTAGCTACCTCAAAGAATGGTTCTTTGAGGTCCTAGATACTTCAAAGAACAAATCTCTCAGTATGAACCAACTCAGATGTTAAGGTCATCAGGAGAGGCCCTTCTCTCCATCCTGCTACCCTCAGAGGTATGTCTCGTGGGAACCGATGAAAGGGCCTTCTCAGCTGCTGCGTCTAGACGCTGGAACTTCCTCCCACTAGAGGCCAGGACTGCCTCTTCTCTGTTGTCTTTCCAGAAACAGCCAAAGACCTTTCTCTTCAGGCAAGCTTTCCCTGAATGATGATCTACCTATTATGAGACTTTTACATGAATCTACAGGATTGCATAAATTTTGTATTTATAACTACCTATAACCTTATGGATTTATATTGACACTATGTCTTCAATGTTACATTCCATCACTCATAACTTTATGTGGAACTTTACTCCCCTTTAACTGCTCGCATTCTCTTGTAGCTTTAATGTAATGTTGTCTATTAATGCTGTAAGATGTCCCAGAATTCCTGTTCTCAGTGCTTGAACATGTATTAATTGTACTGGAATGTATATTAACCATCATTCTGTAAGCCACCTTGGGTCCTTTTTCCAAGGAGAAAGCCGGGGTAAAAATACTCTTAAATAAATAAATAAATAAATAAATAAATAAATAAATAAATAAATAAATAAATAAATAAATAAATAAATAAAATATTGGTATACTCAGTACTGAATATTGTTATACTCGGAGAGTGGGAAAATTAAGTGGACCGCTCACTCTCAATCCACACACATTAATTTTAAATTTGTGGCTCAGGTCTTCAGTTCTGCTCAGTAACCCAATGCCTTGACCATCTCTGGCTCCAGTTTCAAATGCACTGAGAAAGTTTTCACAATGTGAAATCGGGCCAGTTGGAAGCTTGTCTAACATTCATTTCTGTTTTCCTGCAGCCTTCTAGCATTTTTGTTTTGTTAATTCCTTTTCAATTCTCAGAAAACTGCATTTTAAGAGCTTTACTGCTAACAAGACTTTGCCCCCATCTGGCTCTGTCAGTGGCACTTTGCTAACATTCGGTTCTTGCCTGTTGCAAGCAATTACGTTATACTAATTGCTTAAGGACAATTATTGTGCTCGTCAAGAATTATTGCTAGGCAGCTGATATCAGGCAAGCTGTAAAATAAATTTCCCTTCTATTTTGGATGCTCAGTCACATGGGCCATCACTTAGGCGGGCAGAACCGCACCAGCCGAGACAAAAGAGATCGGTACTGGAGAACCCCAAGGTGTGTAGGAATGCAAAAAGAAAGAAAAAGAAAAGAAAACTAAGGAAGCCTAATATTCCAGTGTCTAAGGGATAATTATTGGGGTGGTGGTGGGGAGGTTGCTCCATGACAGTTCAATGGGAAACTAGCATGGAGTAATCTAGCATCCAGGAAGAATCCTAAGTAGGAACATGCCATGCTGAACTATTTTGTTAATGGAGGCCCCTCTTGTCAATATAAAAAGACAGTGTTTAATGAAAGTACATAAGACCATAAGAACACCCTTGCTGGAACAGCCCACAGCCCATCCAGTCCAGCATTCTGTCTCACACAGTGGCTCACCATTTGCTTCAGGGTATTCCCAAGCAGACCTCTTCACCTGCTTACGATTTCCCCGCAAAGGGCATGGAGAGATATCCTGCCTATCTCTCCCACCCGGAGGTTATCCTTAGGCATCCATAAATGATAGCCACTGATACTCTTGTTATCCTTGAACTTGTCTAATCTTTCTTAAAGCTGTCAAGGATGACAGCTGCCACCACTTCTTCTGGCAGGGAGTTCCACAGACCAGGGATCCTCTGGGTGGAAAAGTACTTTCTCTTCTTTGTTTGAGATCTAGTACCCAAAACTTTCATGCAGTGCCCCCAAGTTCTAGTGTTATGCGATAGGGAAAACAGTTTTTCCTTATCTACTTTGTCCACACTGTGTAGCTGCTAAACCTGGCATCATAACAACAGAATGTCCCTAACCTTCGTCAAAGTAGCTACAATCCTAGAGGATACAAGATTCCTAAGAGACCCAGCAAAACACAAATAAATGCCAAAGCAGTAATTCAGACTTCAAGGAAACAACTTGAAGGTGCTGCACCACTAGGCAGAACCACTAAGTATAGGTCTTGTTGCACTCCTTGTAATACCCTTTCTGTTGCCTGGTGTTGTGTTGCTAGAAACTATATTGGTTCTATACTGGATTGCTCAATGGTTGAGTTATCTGGCTGCAGAGCCAGATAGTGGGGGGATTTGATTCGCTGCTGGGCCTCATGTGAGGAGAACCAGCCTGTCTGGTCCCAAAGCTGTCCTCCTTTCTTTTTCCTTCCCAAAGCTTCAACACCTAGTGTAATTTCTCTATAGTTCTTCTTGACTGAGTCATTTGTTCCCCAAATAGATGTGGGGAAAAGGGATATCCATCCATGGGTGTTAATGAGTGATGGCACTCCTTCTGTCACATCCAAAGCTCAATAAAGTCATCTTCCAGGGACAGGTATCTTTAAAATGTGGTTTAAAACAGTGGTTCTCAACCTGTGGGTGCCCAGATGTTCCTGGACTGCAATTCCCAGAAATCCTGGCCAGCTCAGCTAGTAATGAAGGCTTCTGGGAGTTGCAGTCCAGAAACATCTGGGGACCCTCAGGTTGAGAACCACTGGTTTAAAACTTCCCACCCACCCTTTAAGGTTCTGAGGCTCCCTTGTGATACATTTTGCCCTTAGAATGCATTGATTTGGGATCCCAAATTGGTGTGCAGGGGAGGTTTTAACATTGGAAAATATGCCAGCAGGAGTCCTGCCGCCATATTGTGACTGCTGGTACGTCATTTCTTAATATTAAAAGTATTTCTCCTCATCCAGAGGCTCCCTAAGTTTTCCTAAGGGCAAAACTGACCCCTAAGGTGTGGGGGTGGGGTGCGGTGGGGTGGGGGAAACAGGATGCTGTAATTAAACTTAAGGTTTCTGTTATCAGATGGTGACATTATCCACGTTGCAGAATATAACGTTACTCCAACATAATTTCAGCCAGTGACTGAGGTAATTTTAAATTAGGTATAGAGCGAGGTAAGCCTGATGTAGTATTGGTTGAGAACTGACAGGTTTCCCACCTTCAAGTGGTACTGAATAGCTTTGGGTTTAAAAAAATATTTTAAAATCTATCTTTATATATTTTTTGTTTTTAATTTATTAATAATTGCCCAGTGTTTCTTTGGTTTCTTATGAGAAATGTTCTTACATGGGTACTACATTTATCTGCACAGCTGAGGCAAAAAATTAGCAGAGTCAGAGGGCTTATTAGGCCGTTCTCTCTCTCCCTTCTTTTAAAGTTTGACTATAACTGCTAACAGAAAGGAAGGACTTTAATAAATCAGTTTCTCATTAGATTATCTTGGGTATCTCTGCATGGTGTACCTTATCAGATGTTAAAGGATATGAGCAAATTCCAAAACCTCTTTACCCATTAACATCGGCAGTGTACTTTGTTTGTCTCTGGCTGTCATCTATTCCTGCTCGCAAATGTCTGGTAATCCCTTCCTTATTATCTTGTTAAAATTTATTCTGGCAATATGCAGGCAAGATTGCCCTCTGTAATTAGGTTGGGGTGCCTATTTCACTGACAGAGCTGTCAATTTTCAAAGGCAGGTTGATTTCACTTGGCCTGGCAAATTCATTTGTGTGCTAATGTTCCACTGACGAGGTGGTTGTGGCTTAGAATGGTGTCCATGATGATAATTAAAGCACCAGTTTCTACCTTAGGGATAGAACTTTAATAGTTTTCCTTCAAATTATCCTGAGGGTCTGGTCAAAATGGTTCAGATGGTCAGGAAGGAGATGTGATACTTCCCTGTGTCCCCACCCCCTTGAGTATTCTGAATACTACTCAATACAAGGGTGCATGGTGGGGCGTTGGATTGGATGGCCCTTGAGACCCTTCTATCTGAACATAAGGAAGAACTTCATGATGGTTAGAGCTGTCTGGCTGTGGAATATGCTGCCGCAGCGGGTGGTGGAATCTCCTTGTTGAAGTCTCTTCCAACTCTATGATTCTATGATTTGCACGTAGCAACTACGGCCCAGCTACAACAGCCTAGATACACCAGCAAGCAAACATTCAGAGGAAAACTCAGAGCTGAAGTACAAAGTGGCTGCAATGTAACTGCTTATAAAGCTTCTTAATGAGCAATTTCCCCAGACCCCTTTGAGCCACTTGTTTGGTTGCCTGACCTGCCTGTCCAGGAGTCTCTAGATCCCTCCCATGGTTTCCTATAGCTTCTACATGGACATGAGCAGGCCACAGGTGGAAAGTCCTCCTTCTTAAAAGGGATTGAAGAATCAATGAATTAAAATGGGTAAAATACACTGCTTCATATTTGTTGGGATCATTGCTTTGGTTTGAATGTTTTTTTAATTAATTGGTAATTTCTCATGAATATTGTGATTCATTTTTATTCATGCCACCTCTACTTATTGCCTTTTGAAATAATAATTTTAAAAGAATCAGCAAAGAGAGGAGGGAAATCAAATCATTTGAAATGTGATGGAGGAGAGCTTCAAAAATGCCAAGGACCACCAGAGAGCCAGATAATAAGGAGACTAATCAAGTCAAGCCAGAATTCTCATTAGAGCCAAAATACATACTGTACAGTGAAAGACGATATTGCTGGGGGAAAGTGTGGCAGTAGGAAGAGAGGAAGAACTAACATGAGGAATCTTGTTTCAAGAAAGGAAAATGCATAGCTGTTTGTTTGCAGAACATGAGCAGAACGTACTGGAAAAGACAATATTGGGTGGGCAGTGTGGAAGGGAGACCAGCCTAATATGAGATGTTGTTGGTTTGTATGATCTTAGCAGAGTGTTTAATAATATGGCATTTTGGAGGTCATTAACTCATCTATTCACCACATATCAGAAGTGACTCAATGGGACAAATGATTACTCACGAGTCACAAATTTACATTTTTAATGAACCGATGAATTGATTCATTGGTTTGTCTCATCTGTTAAAAACCCTATATAATGCCTCCCAGATACATAGAGACACTTGCTTTGCTTCAATTGTACATAGAGAAGCTCCCCTTGACTCTTCTTCCCTACATTCCCTGCAAGTTTGGTCAAGTTTGAGTTTTGGATGTCTAAATCCTGCATTCCCAAAGAGGCCACCTCAGGAAAGTGCAATCCGGGCATCTAGAGACATCAAAATGACAGAGATGTTTCTTCTGAAGTTTCCTACCCAACACCTGCAAGTTTGGTGAAGTTTCAGATATTCTAGTTATGCACCCCCCCCAGAGAGCCCCCTCCAGTAAAATGACAGAGGCTGCAGGTGACAAGGGGCTCAAAAGGAACCCCAAACAGCTAGACAAATCAACAAATCAAAAATAGCCAAAAACTTGTCGGGTTTGTCAAACTGAATGAATACAAAGTGTTGAATTTTTGGTGACTCGGCAATTTCTCATGAATGTCTTAATTCCTTTTTTGATTCCTGACCATTTCTAGACTTGACTCCATAACAACAGATGTCTTAGTACCTCATCTATAGCAAATGCCATACTTCACAATATTCCTTCTTTAGTGTTCCAAATATTATCATCTCAGTTATAGTGATTTTGGTTCACATTGTTGGCGCACCAGAAGGATGTTGGACAACTGAAATGTTTCATTTAATGATTTAACACTTTTTAAAATGATCGTCGCTGATGCAGTGCAGGTAGTTGGAGTCCATCTTTCCATGTGAAATGTGTGCTGTTTGATGCTTTAACATCAGATCTCCATGATACATTTCTTTGCAAAGCTGTAAACCAGTGCTGGGATTATTACATACATAAGCAAGCAATTTCCCCCCTTAATAGCAGGCTTGAAGTAGTTGGCTGCTTTCATAAACCACCTTTGTTTTTAAAAGGAGTCAGCCACATACTGCTGCATAATTTTAATTAGTCTGTGTAGCATCATGGTAGATGAAGAACCTTTTTGTACATCAGAGCAGACAGACTGTTTAGCTGGAAACACACGACAGTTAGAAGCTGACAGCAGGAGTTCTGCATTGTTGCCTGGCAAATATCTTGCTTCAGATCATAAAGGATTAATTAAAATTGCACAAAGCTGAAAAGAGGCCCAAGGTAAACATAGAGCCAAGTGGAATTACACTAAGCAGTATTCAGAATGTAACTTTCATAGCCTGGGGCTGGTCGGTCCAACAGATTGCTCTTCAAACTGGGCAACGCAGAGCTCTAGTATAAGCATGAGTGTTCCTGGTGCTTCCATCAGAATAAAACAAACTAAAACTAAAACCTTGGCTTAAAAGAGAAATTTAACAGGCAGACATGTTCTCTACATCTGCATAGGAGATGACAAGATACATTGAGCTGCTCATTTGGGAAAGTTAAAAGTCACATTTCATTTCCTTTTATTTATTTATTTATTTATTTATTTATTTATTTATTTATTTATTTATTTATTTTTATTTCCATTTATATACCGCCCAATTTTCCTGAAGGAACTCTTTCAGGCTTTTCCCAAAGCCTCCTGATAAGTATAGATCTCTGCTAAACAAATGAATTATAGAAATAAAGGACACACAACATACGTTTTTAAAAAAATTAAAAATAACAGATAAAACAGCACAGCATCAACCCAAAGTAAAACCAGTGGAAAGAGCAGAAACCACCAAGTGACTGAAAAAAAATTTAAATGGCGTTAAGAAGCCTCGTGGTGCAGTGGTTAAATGCCTGTACTGCAGGTAAAACTGTGCTCATGACCTGGGGTTTAATCACAGGTAGCAGGCTCATGGTTGACTCAGCCATCTATCCTTCCGAGGTCAATAACACGAGTACCCAGCCTGCTGCAGACGGCAATGTGTAGTTAGCATAATTAAATTGTAAACTGCCCAGATTGTGTATTAAGCATTGTGGGGTACTATATAAGCATATCACTTTGTGATTCATCTTCTCTGCTGTCCTAATTACTGGGATTACTTGCAGCTTCTCTGGCCCTTCTTTTTCTGGGCTTCACATAAAGTTGTAGGGTGGGGAAGCTGTCAGATTTGGGCCATTTTATTTCCAGTTTCAGAATCTTCTAAAGAGCGGGTGTATTACCCACTCCCACCTGAAACCAACAGTGAACAATTTCACTTCTGCAGACTTCTGGTTTGAGAAGGAAACTTGAATGTTTTTTGGAGGTGGATTCATTGATTTTTCTGCTAGAACAGTGTATGGGCAAGCTATGCCTATTTTTAAAGAGCAGAACTATGTCCCTCAGTGAAACTGATTTATCTAGGAAAAAAATAAAGAACTTGCAGCCCACAAAACGGCAGTGGGGCCATATGTATCTTCTAATGGTTTGGTTCCCATCCCTACATGTAGTCTTTAGAGATGGGCACGAATTTAAAAAATGGTGTTTCGTTTGTCGTTTGTCGTTTAGAGGGTCCGTTTTGGTTTGTTTCCTTTTTCGTGAATTTTTGCAAAAAATTCATTTTTGTTTTCGTTTGTTTCGTTACTGTTTCATTACCATTTATTTCAATTTTTTGTGATTTTTTTTTAGCATTTAAAGCAGTTCAATATATCGCCGTAACGAAAACGAAATGGACGACAAAATTTCTGGTGTTTCTGTTCGTTTCGTTTCATTTTAGAGACAAAATTTGTTTGTCATTTTGTTATGTAACGAAACAAAAAAACGAAAATGGAAACGAAAAATTGTTCATTTCGTGCCCATCTCTAGTAGTCTTAGTTCAGCTGTGCAGCATTATCTGGCCTTGTATTGCACAATATCTGGTCTTGCATGGGGTCTTTCTTTACAAGTAGTTGTCTAAACATTTATTATGGCAGACTTTAATATAACCAGATATGTGGTTGTTGGCTGTGGAATGTGAGAAAAAAAATAAACTTTATACACATATTTTTTTTAGCAAACTAAGCAGACTCCTGTAAATTCCAGAAAATACAAGAGGTCGTTTGCTGAAATTTAGTTAAGGATTGATCATTGCTGTGAAGTTTTTCAGCCTGAAAACGTTTAATTGATTGAGTTAGCATTGTTTGTTAATTCATTATTTAAGTTGTTTCTTTTAAAATAATTAATGGTGTTTACAACAAATGGTGTGTTGATTATCACACTGGACCCTACTAGAGAGAAGAAACAGATGGTGACAGATGCATAAGAAGAGAGGCCGTTTTATTGTAATTACAAAATTACAAAACTTTAAAAACCTTTTTGATTACAGGTGTAAAATAATAAAGGCTCTCTGGAAGAAGAGATATGGCTTAAAAGCATGTGAGGCCAAAGAAAGGAGAGATTTACAACCTCAGGAGTCAAGATATCAGAAAGCAGAAAGCAACTGTTTGATCATAGTGATTTCCAAAGTCTTGAGATGGGAAATAAATAATAAAGAACAGAAATCTAGCAGAGGTCAATATCTCCCCAAAGGTACCAACATAATACAAAATGATTTAGCATTGACGAACTTGCTGTTGGTAGAATGTTATATATGCCTGATTTTCATCCAAGCCATCAAACAAAGTATGGTAATTAACAAGCCATTTAAATACAGGAGGGCATTTTCAAGTGTACAGTTTAATCTTTTGCCCTTAGCTTTACTTGCTTTGGAAGAGCTCTCCTGAAGAATCAGGTGTGCCTATATCAATGATGGCGAACCTTTTAGAGACCGAGTGCCCAAACTGCGATTCAAAACCCACTAATTTTTGCAAAGTGCCAATACAGCAATTAAACCTGAATACAGGTGGCTGCAAAGGGGTGATGTCAGGTGCCCACAGAAAGGGCTCAGAGTGCTGCCTTTGGCACCCAATGCCATAGGTTCGACAGCAGTGGCCTAGATGGTCATGGTATAAAAATGCTTGCTGGTGTATTGTTGGAATGTTCCTTCCATATTGATTTATGGAAAGATTTAATCACCTTACCATTGGCTTCTGATGAATCTATATATAAAACTTTCCTATTTGAGGACTAAAACAAACTGCTGCTACCACAATTTCTGATAGCTGCTGTGAAATCAAATATGGTGCCTCAAACTGTAATTTTTAAATTGATTTTTCTGACTTGTTTTTCACGCTGATCTGTTTCATATCTGACAGATTTGTTGTATCTCACCTTATTTTCAGTGCAACATTTCTATTCCTCATGGTTGTGGGATGCATTTTTTGCAAAAGCAAATGAAGGAAATTTCATGTATTATGAAAACATTGTATTATCCATTGCTTACAAATGATAGGAACGGGTTAACAAGTCTCAAAATCAAAATATATTATAAGTAGACCCAAATGAGCTCACAGGGTATAAGGTCAAATTGACCCAGCAAAACAGCATAACAGCAAAGCTTGCCAGCTGGGAACTTGGCACAATATCTCACACCCGTGGGCGCCAATCTCTTACAGTACGCAAGGCAGGAGACAAGATAGCTCATCATCTGGGATTGTTGACATTATCTCATGGCACCAAAGAGTCAGTTAGCTAACAATAACATATGGCAGTTAGCCAGTAATAAGGAACCAACTTGAAATCAAACAAAATAGGATTAAGTCATTAGTGTTCGTAGCCAGATGGCCATAGACCAAGAATATGATGCGTACTAAATACATCAGTACACCATGCAAAAGAGTATAAAAACCATGGAGAAGCCATTACTCCGTGGCGCAGTGGTTAAATGCCTGTACTGCAGGTAAAACTGTGCTCACGACCTGGGTTCAATCCCCGGTAGCAGGCTCAAGGTTCACTCAGCCTTCCATCCTTCCGAGGTCGGTAAAATGAGTACCCAGCTTGCTGGGGGGGCAATGTGTAGCCTGCACACTGTAATCAAAATTGTAAACTGCCCAGAGACTACTTGTAGTGGTATGGGGCGGTATATAAGCAGAACACTTTGTCCAGGGCAGCAAGGCCTCTGGCCTGTATGCTGTGCCTAGGATCCTTGAACTAACCCATTTTCTGTATTGTCTGTGTTCTGTTGTATCTCTATCTGTCTTCAATAAACCTTTTGCTATATAACTAACTCAGCGTGGCAATTTTGATGAACCACCAATGATACATTGACAATTTATAATGGTGCATTGGCAACTTACAAAGAAAACAAACAAATAACAATTTTTTAGATTAAATTTATTCTTATCACAAACACAACACTGTATTATGTATTGCTTGCAAACACAAACGGAGGAACTGTCTCATCCCTTTTCCAAATCTCTAGTATTTCTAGTTATTTGATAGATGCTCCCATTCTGTGCCCTTCATATTGCACAAATACCTTGAAAGGGAAGTGGATCCATTGCTTCTGTAATGCCTCCATGAAGCTATTAAATCATTTCATTTTTTTCATTGTTTCTGGGGTCGAAACTTAAATAATGGAACCTTTTAAATTCTTACATTGATTATTTTTCAAAGCATTTCGTTTAGTTCCATCCCCTGGCTTTTCCCCTGCAATATAGTGAAACTGATTAAAATGTCTCTTGATTATCAGTGTTAGGGCTGTTTAGAATCGTGCCCAGGCATAAGCTATACAGTCTCTGTTGCAAGACAGTGCCAATATTTTGCCTTCCCTTCTGCTCTTTTATCCCTCTGATGCTCAGCTTTCTCCATGAACCTGTTTTTTCAAACCCCAGCCTTTGTTTTATTGCATTTTAATCTCTTTGAGATTAAATGGAGATATATTCTGACAAAACTGCACGCAGATTCCCTGAAGAATTATTTATTTGTTTGAATGTCTGCGAAGATTCTCAGTCATCCAGGTGAGTTTATCTGGAAGTTGAGTCATGGCTACTGGACTTCTTATTCCTTGAGAGAGAGAAACGCTTTGCTGCTCATCCAAACAGCTTCATCAGACTGACGAAGCTGTTTGGAAGAGCAGCAAAACATTTCTGTCTCTCAGGAAAAAGAAGTCCAGTTGCCATGACTCAACTTCCAGATATTTATTTGAATATTTTTACCCACCTTTCCCCTTAGAAAAGGACCCAAGGTGCATGCCAAAATGCCTGCTTCCAGAAAGACAGTGAGTTCTCCTGGTCTCTTTTGTTCCCCACCATGATCCCTGCAGGGACACACACATAATGGGTACTGTTTCTCCTAACTATGTTCCACATTCCTATCCAGTACAAGTAGGAACATGATAGGAGAATATAGGGTGCAAATCCAATGGCTGAGCCCAATGCCAGCTAAATGGTACTAGACTTTCCAGTAGCTCATCTCTGTTCCTGCCCATTGTTTAATAGACAAAGACACTGAAGCAGTGAGATGGCTCTGTGAGCATTCAGCTTCTCCTCAGTTTGTCAGGGGTCTTCTGAGCATATGACAGATGTAATTGAGGGGGAAGCTGATGTCATCTTTGTCAAACATGAAGTGAAGGCTTCCAGTTTTCTGTCAGCCAGGACGAGCGCGATCAATTTCATGAGCTTCTAAAACAGTCTGACAAACATGGGAAACTGAAAGGACAGATGGCAGAAGTACTGAGTCTGTTGAATTTCGTTATGAATTTCAATATCCACTCCCGCCTGCTTGCACTGTCCATACAGGACATAGAAGATATTTTAAGTACAGTGGGCCCTTGTATAACAAAGCAGGTTGTATAACATAAAATTTGTACAACATAAAAAAATTCCGCAGATAGGGGAAATTTGCTTAACATAATCGCCTATGGGGAGAATCCGTACAACATAAAAATGGGATTACTCTGTTTTCAATGCATTCCTATGTGAATTTGTATAAAGGAAAATTTGCTTAACATAATTTCATTTGGAATGAATTAATTCCTTTATACAAGGTACCACTGTAGATGTTGTTGTCTGTATAGAAAAATGCCTGATTACTGAGATCTACTGGAGAGGTCCTCCTCCGTGTTCCACCATGAAAACTTTACTTTTTCTGCCATCACACCCTGATTGTGAAATGCCATCCCTTTGGAGCCCTGATTAGCACTGTTTTGGGGCCAAGTGAAGGCAAGCTTATTTGTTAAACCCTGTGGGACCTGAGGACATAACTTGCATAGATTTTAGTGCAATGACTTAAATATTTTTAACAGCTGAATGGTTGGAGTTTGTACAGTTTGATTTTAAATCATTTAAATTTCCTTGCATATTAAAATTGTTTTCAACTGCTTTGTAACCTATGCTGAGACCCTGTGACATCGGGCTATCTATAAATGTTGAAATTAAATTAAATTATGCAACTCACTGGACTGAACCAGTCACCTTTTGAGATAGGCCTTTGTTTGTGTAAGAGATGCACGCCCCATAATGCCCTGTAACTAAGCCGCAATCATTACTATGAATTTCACAGCTTGACTTATGTGTAAATTGGAAACAAGATTCTGGCTGTATTTATTACCATAGGTGGGTGGTGGGATGATGCATGTCCTTGCACAGCTCCTGATTGGCTAGTGCCAGGGAGACAGAAAGATAACGCATTGGAGGCTGCTTCCTGGTTGGAGTTTCGCCCTGTGCAAACTACAGAAAGGTTAGATAGTGCTTGTTTTTTGTGAGGGTGGGACTGAGTTCTGACCACCAGCGGTGCTGGCCCATTTCGTTTTGGAACCAGTCCCCTTCCAATTTATTTATTTATTTATTTATTTAAGTACTTATATCCCGCGCCATCTTCCCAATGGGAACTCTGGGCGGCTAACATCAATAAAAGCATAAAATAAGTAGTAGCCTCCAAGGGAAAGGCCATGGAGGGCAAGATGGCAGCAAAAGATAAGGAGGAAAAACAACAACTAACTGATAAGGTCACCATAAGCCTCTTTGAAGAGGAAGGTCTTCAAAGCCCTCTTAAAGGCAGGCAGGGACTCCAGCAGGCGCAGCTCAGAAGGAAGATGGTTCCAGAGCGAGGGCCCCACCACAGAGAAGGCGCAGTTTCGTGTGAGCGTTTTCCACGCCTCTGTGGGTGTGGCCACTCTCAATGCGCGAGCCTGCGACGATCTCGTGGGTCTGGATCCGGATGCCCTCTGGGAGATGCAGGTATCCTGGTCCCAAACCGTGGAGGGCTTTGAAAATCAAAACCAGGACCTTGAACCTGATCTGGAAGACAATGGGGAACCAATGCAGGCAGACCAGGACTGGGGTGATGTGCTTGTATCTACGAGCACCCACCACCAGCCTGGCCGCCGCATTTTGCACCCGCTGTAACCTCCGGACCAGGGTCAAGGGCAGCCCCACGTAGAGGGCATTGCAATAGTCGATCCTAGAGATCACCAGGGCCTGCACAACTGTCCTGAGGGAGGACAAAATGAAACACCCAGCTCTAGTCTCCATACGTTGGAGTTTCCTTGACAGCAGGGAACAATAAAAACTATTTTGGATTCCCTGTCATTTGATGTAACACCATGTGTTGTCTCTTCAGCTCTGACTACAGATTTGGGCTGCACATCCTTGTTCAGAATGCAGCTGATTAACTACTGTTGTGAAATGCTGCTGCCAAGCAGGATTTCCTTTCTCAAGCTTGCAACAGAGTTTTCTCCTAATAAGAGATAGAAGAGATGATGAGGACGAGAGAGGCGGAGTGGGAGCCAAGGTTTCGTCCTGAGCTCCTGTTCTTCTGTGCCTCCATGGCTACCAACTTGCTGTCCTTCCCAATGTGAGGGATAAATAAAGGAAAGAAATTAAAATGTGGACCCAGCACACATGAAAAGCTAGCAGAAACATTTACTGGGAAAAATGCTCCAGGAATCTGTGCCTTCACTGTCCATTCCGGCTGTCTGCTGATCAACTCTTCTTCTCTCCCAGCAGGGCCTCCCAGCAGGGCCGGCGCTAGGTTTTTTGTGCCCTAGGTGAGGGGTGGGCGGTGGGGTGGGCGGCGGGTGGGTGGTGGGTGGTCGGTGGCAGTGGCAGTGGGGGTGGGGCAGCAGCGGGGTGGGCAGAGTGGGAGGGGTGGTGGATGGCGGGGGACAGCTACGGGCATGGGGGCGGACGGCGACGGGTACAGGGGTGGGCGGCGATGGGCGCGGGGGGCGGGGGGATGGACGGCGGTGGCCTAGTTTGCCTTAATGGACGCACCGGCCCTGCCTCCCAGAGACCAGCAAAAGCATTCTTAAATGCTTATGTATGCATAATAGAGAGACTCTTTTAAGCCTTCACTACTTTGAACATCAATGTGTCTTAAATAGTGTTTCTTTTGCTTGTGTAATCATGGTCTAGCTCCACTTTTTAACTCTTTCCTGCACTGCTTGTTCTTTCACAGTATCCCACAGCAGCAATTTTACAAGCATCTAACTAAGCCCATATTTGTCCTGGATTAGAAGAAATGCAATATGGGTGGCATTCAGAATGAAAGCGTGAAGGTATATTATGCATTCCATTTGATGGCACGTTTTCTGAAGCTTTGTATTCCCAGCCAATAAACCCCTCATAGCTTGTTTGCTTAATTGATTGCAATGCTATGTCAACGTTCTCAGGCTGAAGCCTCAAATATTTGCAAACTGAAATATCCATAATGTTGGTGACTAGGGCTGTACAGCTGTAGATGCTGTAGTTTACACAACAAAGGATGGAAGACAAGAAGCCAAGCAGACTAAATTAATTAGAGTTGTGTCCATAGACTTCTGCTGTTCTGGAAGAACTTGTGTTGTTTCCTATTTCTGCAGGGCTCGAAATCTTCAGTATAACAACAGGGCTGGTTCCGAAGTGCTCAACTATAGAACTAAAGGTGACTGAACAATTATGGTGAGTAAATGGAGAAAAGTATTGATTTTCTCAGCTGAAAGATTCGATGTCATCACACCTTTCCTCTTAGCTCCACCTTTTCCATGATGTCTGGAAGGAGAAAATTTATTATAATGTAACAAGGATCATATTTTATTTATTTATTTATTTATTTATTTATTTATTTATTTATTTACTTATTTACTTATTTTAGCGCTTATATACCGCCCGTCTTCCAGAGGAACTTCGGGTGGTTTACAACAAAGTGAGAACATAACAATAAACAAATTAAATACGACATCAACAATAAAACAATAAAAAAGAAAAAAAAGACAATCAATGGCAGGATAATCAATAGCAATACTTATACTCTGAGCTAATTCAGATCAT
This sequence comes from Phrynocephalus guinanensis, assembly GCA_037367245.1. Taxonomy (NCBI): domain Eukaryota; kingdom Metazoa; phylum Chordata; class Lepidosauria; order Squamata; family Agamidae; genus Phrynocephalus; species Phrynocephalus guinanensis. Next base: position 9,810,562 of record CM074745.1, on the reverse strand, counting down.
CATGAGTGGGTTTATTTATTTATTTATTTATTTATTGACAAGATTTTTAGCCGCCCCACTACCAAGAGGTCTCTACTGTGATATTCTATTAGCCTGGGTATTAAATGTATTTGTAGAAATTAATTTTCCACTGCCATTCAGGCCACAATTGAATTTTCAGCTACCAATAATCTTACTCAGTTGCATAACCACATCACAACGATCTGTTAGTATATGTTGTGAGAAACAACCATGGTTCAATTAGTAGGAAATATACATTCCACGCTGTAGATCCTAAGTTCTGTCTCTTATCACCTTCAAGCACGGCTATTCTGAAACCCTGAATATCTTCTTTTAGTAACTGTGGTTTATTGCCACATTGCTAAGGCTCTAGTGTGAGTCCAACACAACTGGTGTGGTGCATTCCATGTCATTCCTAGAACCATCTGCAGCATGCGTTGATGGTTGACAAAAAGAATAGGTAGGCTCTACCCATTCAGCTGGCTGATTAGAGATAATTAATTTACTTCAAAATTCAGGTATTCATATGTTCTCTCTATCAGATATGCATATATGCGGGGATCCGGATGAAAGAACGTAGACTCAAGTCCAAATTGTCTGACCAGTGGAGTGATGATTATGATAATCACCCCTTGCCATTCGGGTTTTATTACATATCATTTACATTCCACAGTGTGCACAGAATCAGTGATTGGTTACAAGGGAAACATTACATACGTAACATACGCTGGTTGGCTAGGATGCTGTATAGAGGATTGCTTCGTGAAGAGAGCATGCCTTGCCCAGTTGATTACCATAACCCATGCCTTGCTGTTTGCAGATGGATGTGAGTTAATTAGACAGGTGAGTTAATGGGAAGAATGAGTTAATGAGAGAAAGACAATAGATGAAGGGAAGACGAATTCAGGTAAAGGGGAATGAAAAGCAAACAGGAAAGCAAACAGGAATTACCCCAGTAACCAGGAGTAAATAAGTGGAGATGAGCAGGCAGCACCAAGTCAGGGATAAACAAGCTGACTAAATTAAAGGCAAATAATAGCTAACCCAGGCTGGGTTAGATTCCAAGGTCTGGAGTCTGGAGCATGTGAATTTAGGCAGGAGGAATTTTCACTAGGTGGGCTTTCCCACTCATCAAATGGAAATGCCTTCTGGGGTGAACCCAACTATCAGACTCCCACACGTATATATCCATGTATACGCTCACTTTATCATCATTTTAACAGACTTAGTAGCTTTTGAATTTCCCCGTTACCTTTGTAATGGAGATCCCCTTAATTTTCCCTCCACATAGTAGCATGTTTAAATTATTCCCGCGTAGGTTCATTCATTTAATCATTGGCAAAAAGAGGGCTGCTATCAGAGTTACATGCACATATAGAGACAGACAATCTCACAAACCAATTTTCAAAAGGTCTTTTGAATTTGAAAAGAGACACTAATCATCAGAGGCAGGCTGACTATACAGCAGTGTCTCTAGTCTATTTAAATGTTCTGTGTAGCTGTGAATAATTTCAGTGATAGGTACTTGGGTTCTTTATTTTCTTCCTCTTCATTGGCAACTAAAAGGATACCCTTAGACTCAATTTATTGCTTTCAAAAAGAAAGATAATAAAACAAACAGTTCTGGTCATATGTTGCTCATATGGATAATATTAAAATGATCTCTTATGGAGACATATTGCTAGATAAAAGGACAAGCTGATAATTTTTCATAAAGGCGGGTGTAGAAGCATTCAAAAGAGCTCTGCTTCTCTGCTGTCATAAAAAATGAGTAAGTGACTGACTGAATGACCAAGACAGCACGAGGGATCTTCAATGTATTCAGTGTGGTTTGTGTGTCAAAGTAAGCAAAACTGCTCACGGTTCTTTGACTAGCATACAAATTGGAACCGTTATCCTTATCCCCTTTATCTATCTTTGTGGTGCCATTTCTTAACAAGGTTGTTAAATATTAAAATGTTAATCTTATGGTCATTTTTATCAATTCCAAGATACACAATGGCCAACCAGAAACCTTTAGTCCTCCATCTGAGACAATAGATGTCCTCAATGTAAACTCAAAGCCCCATTCATCTTTTCTTGGCTCACTGGCTTCTTGGTCAGAGAACAGAGAGCTGCAATGCTGTGTCCACACCGAACACAGTATTAAGAGGTGGATTAAGTGAAGAAAGTCAGTGCATCCAAGTTGTGTAACCTGAGTTTGTTTGATGATGTCTGGTCTTAGGTCTGGCAGGTCCAAACTTTGGCCCTCCAGATGTTTTGGACAGCAATTCCCACAGTCCTTTGCTGTTGGCAGTCTAAGGTTAGAATTCTGGGAGTTGTGGTCTGAAACATCAGGAGGGACACCTTAACAAACTTTAATACAAAACTTCATTTCAGATGATATTAAATTGTGTGTAGCACCATTAATTATGCTAGCACTTGTCTGAAATATTTAATATTCTCCACATGAGAGTGCAGTGATGATATTTTTGCTAGGACAACAAAACATTCTACAAAGCAATTCTAAAAATGAGGGCATCTCAAAGAAAACTTTATAACATTGAAACTCAGCTTTGAATCAGCATAGTTGGAGTAGACAGATTTATGTTACTTGGTGCCAAAACGGTTTCAAAGTTATGATTTTTTAAAAAAAAGTATAAATATGATTTATATTCCCTCCCTTTTCAACTTTTTTTCTTCAAGATATAAGAAGTTGCTGAAGTATATTAGGAAGAACTTTTTTTTATTTTAAAAGGACATTATTGCCTTAGCCCTCCCTTTTAAAAATTGAAACAAATCCATACAGTATAGAAAAACCCATAATTTAAAATGGTTGCTTGAAACTGAGAAAGCAGCATTTTCAAAGCTGTTGAGCTATGCTCAGTAAAATCTTAACAGAAAGAATTATACTTCTCAAGCATTTGATTTCCCATACTTTTTATACACCCCCTCACCAATTGAACGAGAACAACAGAGACCTGGGCATTGGTGACTTTGCTCTTAAAAGGTCAGACGCTGCTTAACCATCACCAAAGTCACTTTAAACAGGCAGAAATTAAACCAGAGCAGCTCTTGCTTTACCTAGCACAAAAATTAAAATGAATCTAAAATGAGCGAGGCATCATGCAGTGAGGAAAAAAGGAATGTTTTTTCCAGCAGTGGTGGTAGGTGACTTGTGGGCAAGGCGTGTTGCATGGCAAGTACACAGGGTATAATATGACTGAGTGGTTGTTAGTGGGATGATTTTGAGGCCACTCTGGGTGGTATTCTGCTACTACATGTCTGAAGAAGTGGACGTGTCCACGAAAGCTTTAAGGCACCTTTTCAACTTTTTTCTTCAAGAGATAAGAAATTGCTGAAGTGAATAAGGAAGAACTTTTTTTAATTTTAAAAGAACATTATTGCCTTAGCCCTCCCTTTTAAAAATTGAAACAAATCCACACAGTAGTTATAGGAAAAACGCATAATTTTAAATGGCGGCTTGAAACTGAAAAAGCAGCATTTGTCTTGTCTTGTCTATGGTTGTGTTTCTTTGACTTTTGCCTAGTTGTCTGATTGGTGATTCACAAATCTAAATCATTTATAATCTTCATCTGAATCCCTTTGTCAAGAATACAGATATACAATGGTACCTTGTATAAAGCAATTAATTTGTTCCAAATGAAATTCTGTTAAGCAAATTTTCCCTTATACAAATTTCCCATAGGAATGCATTGAAAACAGAGTAATTAATCACGACCATTTTTATTTATTTATTTATTTATTTATTTATTTATTTATTTATTTATTTATTTATTATATTTATATCCCGCTTATTTACAGGGTACTCTAAGCGGCTTACAACAGAAAAGGCTACAAAGCCAATAAAATACAATAAATAATCACAGACAAACCTATAAACTCCCTAAACACTGTTAAAACCACATGACACCTCGACTAAAATGCAAGTTACGATGGCGGGAAAGAAAAAAAAAATCAACTGTCGCCAAAGGCCTCACGAAAAAGGTAGGTTTTCAGCGCCTTTCGGAAGGCCAGCAGGGACTCTGCAGAGCGCACTTCACTGGGGATGGAATTCCAGAGGCTGGGGGCCGCCACAGAGAAAGCCCGGGTCCGAGTGCTCGTCCTCCGGGCTTCCCGAGGGGTGGCGACCCGAAGCAAGTGCGCTCGCGCCTGCCGAACGGGACGGGCCGAAGTTGACCGCTGAGCGATACGCTCTGCCAGGTAGTCCGGTCCCAAGCCATGGAGGGTTTTATAAACTAAAACCAGGACCTTGAATCTGATCCGGGCCGCAACGGGCAACCAGTGCAAGCGGGCCAGGACTGGGGTGATGTGGTCGTAACGACGCACACCAACCACCAGCCTGGCCGCCGCGTTCTGGACCCGCTGCAAGCGCCGGAGAAGATTCAAGGGCAACCCCATGTAGAGCGCGTTACAGTAGTCCAGCCTCGAGATCACCAGGGCTTGGACCACTGCTCTCAAGGAGCTCGCGTCGAGGTATGGGCGGATCTGGGCGATCCGACGGAGATGGAAATAGGCGGACCTGGTCACCGACGCCACCTGGTGCTCCATGGCAAGCGCCGGGTCCAGGAACACACCCAGATTCCGCACCCTCTCCGCGAGCTGGAGGGAGACTCCCCCCAGACAGGGAAGAGGGCCACCGTACCCCGACGGCGAGCTCCCGAAGAACATAACCTCCGTCTTCTTTATTTATTTGTTTGTTTATTTATTTAATATACCGCAACCATCTAGGAAAAAAGCTACTCTGGGCGGTTTACAAACATATACAAAATATAAAAACAGATTAAACAACTTAAAATAGTAAATAAAACTAATCAATCAAACCAAATAATCAAATCATCATAATAAAAAGAACAAATAAACAAATAAGCACAAATACAATAAATCAGAATGGTTTGACAATTCAAAATAAGAACAAATGTTCTTATGTTGTATGGATTCGTAAAATAGGCAATTCTGTCAAGCAAATTTCCCCTATATCCAGATTTTGTTTATGTTGTACAGATTTTATGTTATACAAACCTTTTGTTATATGAGGGTCACATGTTGTACTTTATGTGAAGGCTGGGGACAACAAGGAGAACTCCAGCCTAACCTCAGCCTCTAATGGAATGCAGTTGTAATTACGTGTGTGTATAATTTTTTTCAAGCTGGTGGCTGCCTCCCAGGGTACCCATGTTCTAATTAGATTAACTGTAACTGTCAGTGCTTTCTAATTGCTTGTACTAAAGAAAGCAAATTGCAAGCTACATATCAGTGTAAAAATCAAACATAAAACAGGTGTTTGTTAATTAAAAGTGAGATTTTAACGAATGACCTCTGTGGTTTTGGTGAATAAAGACTACTCTCAAGCATCTGCTCTGTAATTAGGTTCCAATTTTCCCCCACCCCCCACCCCACCTGAAAATTCCAGTAAATAACCAAGAATGCCAATAGCAAATAAACCTACTAATCTTTGCCCCTTAATGGGCAAAAAGCAGATGCTTGCTGCCCAGGTAATTATAAACATAGAGGAGAGAGGAGCAGGGGTTGTTAAAAGAGACACAACCTAGAAGCTGCCTGTCAGAAGAAGTCTTGGGTCAGGAATTTTTTTGGGAGGGAAAGGGGATTGCTGTCCTTCTGGGAATGGGGGAGGGCAAATTTTCGTTATGACACTCTTGGAAGCCGCTCCTTCTGCCAGTCTGAGGGAGCATTTACAGTTTTATTTTTAGCTAATTGGCCTGCCTGCTGCGATGACCTCATTTGACACATGTTGCACTTTTCCTCTGGACCCTTTTAAAAATGCAAAGAAATGAAAAGAAATAACTAATTAGGAGCCAGATCCGCCGTATGAAGCCTCACTGTGGACAAAGTAAAGGAGACATTCTCAGAGCTAACCATGAACCTCAAAAGCTGCGGCCCAGTTTAAGCAAATGAAAACCTGTCAGTTTCATATTTGTTGTGTTTCACTGATTTCCTAGAGCATTCTTAAGAACATAAGAACATAAGAAGAGCCATGCTGGTGCAGGCCAAAGGCCCATCTAGTCCAAAGCAAAGCAAAGCAAAGTGTTCTGCTTATATACCACCCCATACCACTTCAAGCAGTGTCACCAAATGTGTCTGGGAACGCACGACACTAGATATCTGTTTCCTGATACCACTCCCCTGCATCTGACCCTTGAAGTATCCTGGTTTTAAGCCTGGAGATTACACATCTCCATCATGGTTTGTAACCTGTGATGGACTTTCCACCCAGGAATCTGTCCAATCCCCTTTTGAAGGCACCCAGGCCAGATGCCATCACCACCTCATGTGCCAGGGAGTTCCACAGACTAACAACATACTGGGTAAAAAAAATTCTTTTGTCTGTTCTCACTCTCCCAACCCTCAATTTGAGTGGATGTCCCCGAGTTCTGGTATTTTGTGAGAGGGAAAAGAGAGTCCCTCTATCCACTTTACTCATGCCCTGCATTATATTGCACGTCTCAATCATATCCCCCTTTAGGCATCTCTTTTCAAGACTAAAGATCCCCAAATGTTTTAGCCTTTCCTCATAAGGGAGGTCCTCCAGCCCAGTAGTCATTTTAGTTACTCCCCATTTAACCTGAGCTGTCATTGCACCATGTTTCCTTTTGGTTTGGTCTTTGCAGGGAAATGGGTGGTAGTTGGGGATGATGAAGAAGAGGGAATGGCAGGGAGATCATGCACATAACATTCCAAAATGCAAATTATTTAGAAGACTGTTTGAAAAGACATACATATGAAATATGAGTAAGGGAGTGTTTTTGGTTAACAGTGACAGCAGAAGCACCAGCTGTATGGGATGCACTGCCCCTCCCTTTCTATGCACAACCTTCAAAGTCCAGGTTATTAGTTAATGTAACATTTCTGACTGTACCTAAGAATTAAGCCCATAAAAGCCAAACTGCAGCTTTTTTTTAATGCAATGGTGTCCCTTTTCCTCTTCAAAGCAATTAGTCAGTCTTTTTAATTAAAAAGAGAATTATATTTTGATGTCTGGGGCAATTTACTGACCTACTCTACTAATGTGGCATGATAGATGCAAATTGCACTATGAATCCTCACTATATCCATACTTTTTATATGACATTTATAGGCTTCATAATGCATTAATGGAATATTCTTGCAGCACCTCATACATTTAGTTCCATTTTTGAGTTCTGAGGACTTCATTATTTCCTGTTTTAAAATGTAACTCTGATACAAAAAGCATCAAAACAAAAAACCGAATGACAAGGGCATTTTCATTCTTGTTCTAACTGTAATCCATTAGCAGATGTCTAAGTTTTCCAATGGCTATAGCTCTTGCCTACTGATCTATATCCATTGCAAAACTGGACATCCATCAATGTTTTCCATGATCTACTGAATCTTCCACTACTTCTAAAGCAAAGTGATAGATCTGGGGGTGTTTAGGGGCCAAATCTCTGACCCTGGGGTCCATTTTATAAATCCAATTGAGCATTTTATTTATTTATTTATTTATTTATTTATTTATTTATTTATTTATTTATTTATTTATTTATTTATTTATTTATTTATTAGATGTCTCTACAGCTCATCAAGCATGTAGCTACTTTGGGCAGTATAGAAACATGAAATAAACAATAATACAACTACAAATAAACAAATAAAATGGCAATAAACAAAGTGGCTCACAGCCCCCCCCAAGTAATCATGATACTTCACTTTTGCATCCCCCCATGCCTTGGGCCTGAATAGCATGCCCCATTTGCCTACATCAATGAAATATTGCCTATGGACATGCCTCCTGTCTTTACAAGAATGTTTTACAATGGGGAAATCATTCCTTCTTGAAAAACTAGATGCCTCTCAGCAGAAGAGGGGAAAAGCCACTCTGTGATACAAGAAGGTCTGTACCGATTCAAATCAGCCTTTGTGTCATGCAATCAGTAAAATAATAAATAAATAAATAAATAAATAAATAAATAAATAAATAAATAAATAAATAAACCCATTGAATTCACCTATTTTATAAGTAGATCAAATCCCATTATATTTGACCATGTAGTCACACTCACCATTTGTTTTCTTTTCTTTTCTTTAACAAATGCATGCATGCATTCTCCAGGTGACTGACGAATACATCATTTACATAGCTTTTATTCTGGCATTCTAGATACAGGCACAAGCAAATGAGTTCCTATATCCCCTTCTCTCTTTTCTTGCTTCTACAGAAAAACATTTCTACGATAAGCTAATTGGCAATTTGCTGGTCAAGAATGACAGATTTTATGCTTGATGGGAATAAAGTCTGAAGTCTTAAACTGCCACCATTAATGTGCCCTTCCTCGTTTCTCCACATATTTATTTCACTTGTGCAGAAGTTCAGTAAACAATACATAATTTGGTCTTTCCGCACATTTTGTAATATCAAAGCTGTTATGCACTGCATAACGTATTTCCATAGCTTTATGAGTATAATTGTCAGCATGCTTTCCCCTAGCTTATGATTAATATCACTCACTACAGACATGAGTTTGGAAGAAACAGACAGCTCTGTTTATTAAGAGACCCAAGCTTGAAAGAGAACACAAGAACAGTTTGGTTGATAAGTTTTGGGTCCAAGCTACCTCAAAGATCAAAGATCACAGTATGAACCGACTCAGTTGCTAAGGTCATCAGGACTGGAGAGGCCTTTCTCTCCATCCCGCCACCTTCACAGGTGTGTCTCATAAGAAGACATGAAGTGGCCTTCTCTGGGTGCTTTTACACGACCCCTAAGATCCGCTGGCCACTTAAATCCAGATCAGAGATCTTGGGGGTTTGTCGCTCTTCCTGTGTTCCCACCCCTCCGCACTCCCTTGCTCCTGTCTGTGTGAGGAGAGGGAGAAAAAAAGGGAGAAAAAAATGCAGGCTCACCTCCATCTCGTCATCGTGATGCCTGTCTCTTAAAGGGGCGGCAGGGACAAAAAAAACACACACAAGGCGAGGAGATAGCCCGGCACTCACTGCTTTACATCCGCATCAGAAATTTTTTCACCTTCAGAGACCAGGTACTTGAAAATTGCGCTGGGATGCGCTTAGGTGGGCGTGGTCGTACTTAATTTTTTTTAAAGTCTGGAGCTGGTGGGAAAAGATTTTTTAAGCTCTGGATCTGGGAGCCCTTTGCCTCGGATTTTAGGGGTCGTGTAAAAGCGCCCTCTGTTGCTGTTCCCAGACTCTGGAACTCCTCCCGCTGTAGGCCAGGTCTGCCCCATCTCTGTTGTCTTTCCAGAAGCAGGCAAAGGCCTTCCTCTCCAGGCAAGCTTTCCCTGAATGAGGGACTTCCTACTATGTGACTTTATATGGATTACCAGACATGATTGCATTGATTGATTTCATAAACACTAGTGTTTTCCATGATCCTTTTCACCTCTCATAATGGGTTTTTCTTTTCTTCTTGCGTGCTCTTTATAGCTCTAATGTTACCCTATAATGTTCTAAGATGCCTCTTCAAACTCCTTGTTCTTAACTTGAATATGTTAACTGCCACAACACACGGTTTGATCTTTGCTACCGTGAGATCAGAGGCTCCACGCTTAAGAGTCAGAAATAATAATAACAATAAAAGTGTTCTTGTTTTTTATGGCTTGCATATGTTAAACATTAGGCTGTTATGTTTACATATTCTTGAAGCCATCTGGAAATGGCCTAATTTTGAGCTGGTTTTTTTCTCCTTGTCACAGGAGTGTTAGTTGTGCCTTTTGCTCAGAGGCACTCAGATTGTCATGCTAGACGGGCAACTGCCATCAACCTGGGTTTCTACAGGCATCTTGAAGTACAGCTCCCATCATCCATTCATAAATGTGAAGGTCTTACCTAAAAAATGTGTGGGGCAGAGTAGACAAACTTCAGTACATATAGAGTGGATGATGGTTAAGGTAGTCTTGGCCTAGAGATGGGCAAAACGTTACTGTGCTACTTTACGGAAACAACATTTCCGCCAGACTTGGGGTCAGATTGTCGTGCTCGTTCCTTGCATAGCACAGAAAAAAAAGTTTTTAAAAGTTAAAAAAACCCTTCAGTAGGCGGAAAAAATGCCACAGGGCACCTACAGAGGGGTTGATGGAGGTGGTTCCCCCATCCTGGGCTGTGGTGGGAAGCCAGCAAAAAGGGTCTCGCCGCCGGCAGCCGCAATTAAAGCAAGCAAGCGGCACGGACGGCACAGGAAAAAAGCCTTTTTTAATAGGTCAAAAAAGTGGAATTTCTTGCTTGACTAACAATACCTGGTTTTAATATTCCCATGTGCACGTGAAGTTATTATGACAATTTCAAGTAGTTTGCTTTACAGCTGGCATGATCATCATAGGTGAAGAGACAATTTCCTGCGGGTGAGTAGGTCCTGTAGGCCAGCCATGTCCAAAGTCCGGCCCCAGGGCCAAATCCAGCCTGCCAGGTCATTCTGATTGGCCTGGCCGCTGGCTGGCCTGCCCCTTCCCTCCCTTATTTGCTTGTTTATTTGTTGTGAGTTTTTGGGCTGTTTGGCTGTGTTCGGAGAGTCAATGGTGTCTCTGTTATGGTCAGTGGGTGGGGCTTACAGCAGCAGCAGGTGAGGAGGGGTCAGGGGTCTCTTGGAGCCTGCTGTAGTGGGTGGGGCACTCACGGGTGCCTCCAGGAGCCCACTTTCCCTTTATAGCGGGCCAGAGGAGGCACCCACCACAGCTGTCCCCCCTCCCCCCCCCAGTACTAACGACAACGAAAAAACGAAAAAACGACACGACTAATTCTCAGACCGCCAAATCTGGCCCTCCTTTCAAAAAGTCCAGTGGATACTGTAGGTGAAGAATGGTGGAGTCTTGAGTGGCTGTACATAGGTGAATGGTGGAGGAGCAGATAATTCCATCACTCCTCCATCAGCCTGCCTGATTCCCCCTGTGATACAAAATGGTGTTCTTTCATGACCAGCATGGAGACGCCATAGTCCACAGATAATGAAGCAAGTGAAAAACAGGCATGTGTGAGGCATGTTTTGAGGGTTTTTATTCTGAAGACTCTAGCACACCCTTGTGTGGGGGACAATAATGGTACTGGGCTATAAAAACCTGGTAGTCACTCCTATCTGCCCATAGCGATGCTGCTAATCAGAAGTGTTGTTGAGCACAAGATGAATATGAGCCAAATGGGGCAATGTGGTTGCAAAAAAGGCAAAGGTTATTTTAGGCTGTGTTAACAGAAGTACAGTCTGCACATTCCATGAAGTACTAGTCCCCCTCCATTTGACAATGGCTACACCTCATTTCAAGTACTGCCTCCAGTTCTGGACACCACACTTTAAGAAGGATGCCAGAAACTGGACCATGTTCAGAGGAGGGCAACAGAGATGAGCAGGAGACTGAAAGCCAAGTCCTAGGAGGAAAGATTGAAAGAACTGCACAGACTTGAGAAAAGAAAACTGAGGGGGAGACAAGATAGCACTTTGCAAATACTTGAAAACTAGTCATGGAGTGGAGGGACAAGATCCGTTCTTGATCATCCCAGAATGTATGACATGTCATAAAGGGCTTAAGTTGCAGGAAGCCAGATTTAGACTGAATATCAGGAAAAACTTCTTAACTGTTAGAACAGCACAGTAACGGAACTGTGTCTGTGAAGATTCTCAGCCATCCAGGTGATGACTGAGAATTTATAGTTCACCTTGGTTTCTCACCTCTCTGGTCTACAAGGTGAGCTATACATTGGAGGCCTCAGACCAACTTTCCTTAGACTGACGAAGCTACTTGGATGAGTAGTGAAACGTTTCAATTCTCATAAGAAAAAAAGTCCAGTTGCCATGACTCAACCTCTGGATAGCAACAGAACCATTTACCTTGGGAGGTGGTGAGCACTCAGAATACTGTCAAGCCATCAATCAGATCTGCTTTGATTTGCCTTCCTACACAAATCAAAGGTGGTTGGACTTGATGGCCTTATAGGCCCCTTCCAACTCAATGTTTCTATGTGGCTGGTGCCTACTTTGGGGCAGGAAGTGCCTCACGGTAACTAGCCCTCCTTCCTCCCCACTTTCTTGGAGCTGGAGAGCTGTGATCCACAGACCCAAACATTTGCATATGAGCACCCCTTACTCATCCCACTGAATTGCTGCTTGCCACTACCCTTCTTCTGTGGGGTAGCCTCACATTACTTCCTCTTCCTTCCCTCCTAGCTTGTTGCGATTCATGGCAAGGATAATGATTAGAGCCGTGCAGAATTGTACTTTGGGCAACAATTCCTAGGTTGTGCTTTCCAGGGATCTTAGGGGCTATAGACCATCTGACTCAACTCTACACAGTCCTTCTGGCCCTTTCACGGTCCATCTTCTGGGCCCTTGTTTGTTGCTGGAAGCTGCATTCCTGGACAGCTGCATCTGTTAGGATGACCAAGCAGAGAGATTGTTAGAAAAGAGAACTTATCTCTGTGTTGTTGTTGTTCTTTTGTGTTATGTAACCCTGTGGAGTGTTTTGTAGTTCAAAGTACCATTTCAGATAGTGAGCCATGACACCCAAGTGTCACCTTGTGAATGGAAAGGGTGCATACTGTAGAGCCAGTGGTAATGAGTTTCCTGGCAAATGTGTTATCATCTGAGTGAAGGCTTCCCTGGGTGGGGTTCTATCAGTGGGGATGTGCTTTAATTGGGTGGTAGTTATGCAGTATGCTAATATTATCAGTTCCCCATCTAGGCCCCTCTGGCAGCTGACCTTATGCCTGCACAATGTTGTGTCCTTTAAGCTGGCCTAAGGAGGGGGTTAGACCAGCACAGGGGCAGTTGTATGGCACAAAGTACTCATATCCATTCCAAACATACTACAGACAGTCTATCTTGGAATTTGGATTGTGACCTTAGAGCAGTGGTAGCCAAACTTCGGCCCTCCAGATGTTTTGGATCACAACTCCCACAGTCCTTTGTCATTGGCAATACAGGCTTGGAATTCTGGGGGTTGTGGTCCAAAACAGCTGGAGGGCCGAAGTTTGGCCACCACTGCCTTAGAGGCTTCCGGTGGCATCTTGGCATGTACAGAGGACATGGGGAGACTGTATCTCCTAAACATAAAAAAAAGTTTATCAGGTTTCTCTTCCTACTTTTTAATTTATTCTTGGTTTATTTCAAGTTGGATATCAGTTGTAGTATAATTAGCAACACTTGTTGATTCATTTGATATCCCTCTGCTTTCTCTAAATAACTATGAAGGGTGTTTCAGCAGAAAGACAAGACTCAAAGCTGACATGAGCACTCAAGTGTGCCCCTTACTTTGCCATGCACAAAACAGCTCTAACAAACAGGTTAAAAATTAACAAAGGGAAAAGTCTATTAATCTACTATTGATTAATATTCCATATGTTGCCTTGGAGGGAAGAGGGGTCTTTTGAAGCCATCTGGTATGTTGATTGCATTGAAACCTCTAGTGGAAGTTTTTGTATGGGGCCAAAAGAATGGAGATGCAATGACTGTCAGCCATGTGTCATAGGATCATAGAAGAATGGAGTTGAAAGGGGCCTGCAAGACCATTGAGTCCAACCCCCTACTCAGCCCAGGAATCAAAATCAAAGCAAATCTGACAGATGGTTGTCTAATTTTCTCTTGAATGCCCTGAGCCACACAGCATTCACTGCCTCCTGAATTAATTGGCTCCTTTGTTATATTGTTTTAACTAGAAAATTTTCCTCATATTCAACTGAAGTCTGGCTTCTTATAACGTGAGCCCATTTTTACATGCCCTGTACGTTGGAATTATCAATAACAGACCACAACCTCCTCTGTATGAGACTCTTTCAAGTATTTCAAAAGTGCTACCACATCTTGTCTCAGACTTCTTTTCTCCAGGCTAAGCATGGTCACGGCTTCCCATATTTCCTCACAGGGCTTGGTTTCCAGTCCCCTGATCATCCTTGTTCCTCTGAACTTGCTCCAGTTTGTTGACATCCTTCTTAATGTGCACTTGTTCTGAAGTGGACACAGGACGCTACATGAGGCCCTTCCAGTGCTTCATGATTTGGAAGCCATACTTCTGTGAACATAGCCTGAAATAGCACTTCATGTTTTGCAGCCATATCATAATGTTATTCCATAGTTAGCTTATGATCTATAAGAATTCCAAGATTCTTCTTGCTCATAGTGTTACTGTGACCCACCTGGTTACCTCCTCCCACTTTGATTATTAATACGAAACATTATCTATTCCTTCAGTACTCTTGGTTGCAATTCATCTAGTCTTGGATACCTGAACTTATTCAAAGTAATAAAATACCCCTTGTCTATTTGTTTATCTGTCTCAATGAGTAATCCTAACTCTTCCCTTTGTACTTCATATTTGCCTGAAGGAACATATTCTGTCCTTAGAGAGAAGACCAAAGCAGAAATTGAGCACTTCTGCATTTTCTTGGTCATATGTTATCATTTTCTTACCCCATTTAGTAGTTATGCCACTATTTCCCAGCATTCTCAACAAGAGGAGAATTTTTAAAATGATTTTGTCTTGCATGAAATTGACAAAACTGTGCACATATCAGAAATAATTGTAATAATAAGAAATCCAAAAGTCTGAGAGTCGTCCTTAATGCCTAGGAATAGAGTATACTGGTAGATGGGTGGTATAGAAATTTAACAAATAAATAAATAAATAAATAAATAAATAAATAAATAAATAAATAAATAAATAAATAAATAAATAAATAGGTATATAAAAAGTATTCATTTGGGAATGCTGATATATGTAATCACTCCTTTATTTGTTTAAATATTTTACCTCAATTATCCATGAGCAACCACATTGCCCCATTTGGCTCATATTCATCTTGTGCTCAACAACACTTATTAGCATCGCTATGGGCAGATAGGAGTGACTAACAGGTTTTTATAGCCCAGTACCATTATTGTCCCCCACACAAGGGTGTGCTAGAGTCTTCAGAATAAAACCCAAAACCCTCACACATGCCCGTTTTCTTGCTTCATTATCTGTGGACTATGGCGTCTCCATGCTGGTCATGAAAGTTCTTTTGTATCACAGGGAATCAGGCAGGCTGATGGAGGAGTGATGGAATTATCTGCTCCTCCACCATTCACCTACAGCCACTCCTCCACCATTCACCTACAGTATCCAAACTTTTTGGAAGGAGGGCCAGATTTGGCGGCTGAGAATGGGGGGGGGGGACAGCAAGGTTTGTACAACATAAAATCTGTACAACATAAAAAAATTCCGGAGATAAGGGAAATGTGCTTAACAGAATCGCCTATGGGGCAAATCCGTACAACATAAAAATGGTCACAATTAGGGATGACTCTGTTTCAAAGCATTCCTGTGGGAAATTTGTATAAAGGAAAATTTGCTGAACGGAATAACATTAAGATAACCCTTTTCATTTCCACCTCAGTTCTTAGAGAGGTTCCATTTCAAGACAAAATTCAACCTCAAAGGCATCTTCTGTACAGTAATTGGATCTTGTACCCAACTTTTCCTGCTTCCAACAGAGCCCCTCCCCCAATTTCAAGATTCCCCTACTATTAGGCAGAGCGTGACAAATCTCTCAAGAGGCAAATGCTGGAGCAAAGGGAACAGTAATGGTCCATAAGATGTTTACCTCCTCAAGAATTCCCATCTGCTTTGGGACAGGGCCATTGGGGATATGTGAGCTGCCCTGATTTCCAACTCATTGATCCACTTTGCATTGGTTCAGAAACTGCCACTTCATTTCCCAAATAAATTACGTAACTGGAGCTCATCTCTAGCGAGGATCATGTCAGAATGTTTGGAAAGTGCCAAAATTCATGAATATATGCATAGTATAATAACAATAATTGGGTTCCAATTGAAACATTAGCTTGGTGAACACCCAAGCTAATGGCTGCTCACTTGGGCAAGAAATGGTTGATACCAAAACATCAACATCCCTTTGTCTACCTATTATTGTAATAATGAAGTAGTTAGATATTAATTGGACTCAAGGCTCTTTGGGGGCACATCATTACAGCAAAGCTGCATCCCATGATTAACATAGGGCCTTTTCACATGACCCCTAAGATCCGCTGGCCACTTAAATTCGGACCAGAGATCTTAGGGGCTTGTCGCTCTTCCTGCTTCCCCACCCCTCCGCACTTCCTGGCTGCTGGCTGCGTGAGGGGAGGGAGAGAAAAGGAAGAAAAGATCGTGCCTCACCTCTGTTCTGGCTCTCCTTCTGGCTCTCGCTCTTGCCGCTCTTGCTGGCAAGATTCCTGTCTCTGTAAAAGTAGCTCTTAAAGGGGTGGGAGCCAAAAAAAACAACAAACAGAAGGGAGGAGAGCCCCACACTCACTATCTTTACACCGCATCAAGGAATTTTCAGGACGGAAGAGCAGGTACTGGAAAGGTGCGCTGGGACGCGCTAAAGTGGGCGTGATCGCACTTAATTTCCTGTAAACTCCGGAGCTGGTGGGTAAACATTTTTAAGCTCCGGAGCTGGGAGCCATTTGCCCCGGAGTTTAGGGGTCGTGTATAAACGCCCATAGTCAGTAGGTGAGAAATCAAGACAGGACTGAACTTTGACTTGACGTGTATGTAGATCATAAGCAAAATTGGTTACCAAAAAAATAAAGGATGCCCTTTGCATTCTATAGTTGCTCCATCACCACATTAATTGTACCTTGTATAAAGGAATTAATTTATTCCAAATGAAATTCTGTTCAGCAAATTTTCCTTTATACAAATTTCCCACAGGAGTGCTTTGAAACAGAGTCATCCCTAATCGTGACCATTTTTATGTTGTACGGATTTGCCCCATAGGCGATTCTGTTAAGCACATTTCCCTTATCTCCGGAATTTTTTTATGTTGTACAGATTTTATGTTGTACAAACCGTTTGTTATACGAGAGTCCACTGTATTTGCTATGTTGCATTTGCTTCCATAACACAGGTGCACTTGGAAGAGTTTTGGTTTGCTTCTTTCTTCTTTCTTGTTTTTCTTTGATTCTCTTTTCTGAATATAAACATATTTCTGCTCAGGGTGTTAGAGCCAGGCACACTTTGATCTGTTTACTGTATTTTGTGGAACTTTTCCTTGTACAAATGACCTCCCTGAGAGGCAGAAATAAGTTTCAGTAAATCTCTTGACTGAGATTGCACTGTAATTCTTTGGCCAAAAAGGAAAGAGTTGCAATGTTTAGTTTCTTCTCAGATAAGTCTTCTTTAATATGTGCATACACTGGATTTGGAAAAAAACATGGAAACTGTTGCAAGTAAGACCAAGAGCTTTCCAGTACCAGATTCAAAATATCCTATTTGAATGAAAGGGCTAACTAGAGGCTTTGGTGTCTTGTCTGTGAGCTCTGTTATTTTAGAAAGCAAATAAAATGATGCAATTTTTCAATGCTATCAGGCTTTTCTTTTTCCTTTCCCACTTTTTTATCCATGGTAGAAATGGAGAAGCAACAAAGAAAATTATGGGCTATGGACCTGGACCTATGTCTATTTTTTCTCTTTTGGAGGGAGTCAAGGGCGTATCTGGGGGGGGGGAGCGTGGAAGGGTGCATTTGCCCCGGGCACAGCAATCTGGGGGCACCTGGAGGGGGAGCAGCAGGAGGAAGCCATGTGTCCTCCCACCAGCAGTCCTCCTTTCCCCGGGCTAAGGCTTGGCAATGGGACCTGCTCTGCTGCAGCCGCCTCCCCCGCCACCACGCACCAGGCGAGTAGTGAAGCAAGCAGGCAGGCAGGTGTGCGGGAAGCGCGGTGGCTGTGGCGCTCTCCTCCTCTTCCTCCTCCTCCTCCTCTTCCTCGCTTTGCTCCGAGCCTGCTGCAGAAGAGGTAAGGCGTGTGTGCACACACACAGATGCCCACCCGCCTGCCCGCTCCATGCCTGCAGGATTGCCCCCTCCCCCTGCTGGGTAGATGGGATGGGGTTGGGGAGGGCCAGAGTGGCACAAAAACAACTTTGTCCCCAGGAGCTCCAAAACCTTGTTACGCCGCTGGAGGGAGTTCCCCTGAAATGTTTGGAATCTGTTAACCAATGCTAGCATAATTCTAGTTACTAAAAAAAAAAAAAACAGAACTTCAGCCACTGATTTCAGTGAGTCTAACTAAACTTAGATGTAGGTCTTCTCCACTTCCAAAAAGTGATAAACAAACAAACAAACAAATAATCATACATTTTATATGCATCCCCCCAAATGTAAACATTTTCCAACCACCTTTTCTTGATATATGTCTTTTGTATGTATTTTTCACCATCATGTACATTTTGTCACATGTTCCCTTAACATCCTCATTTTTGCAGGCAGCTAAGATGGCAAACCTTCAGCACTCCAGATGTTTTGGACCAAAACGCCCACAGTCCTTTGTAATTGGCAATGCAGGCTTGGAATCCTGGGAGTAGTGGTCTAAAACATCTGGAGTGCCGAAGGTTCACCACCACTAGCCTGCCTCTTTTTGTGATCCTTTTTTCAAGCGATTTTCCCTAGCACACATTTCCACAGGAATTTTTGAATGAATAACTAAATTTTATGATGCAGAAAAAAACATAAAAAGTATTGGATAACTGTGTTCCAGGATGTTATTAGTTTTGAAAGTCATTTGGTTAAAAAATGGGAACAACAAATATTTCTCCTCTCTTTCTAGTCACACAAGATCATCGGGTGTTCTGTAGGACCAATTCCAGGAGAAAAGGATGCAAGGGACAGAATATAAATCCTCCTTATTTTGAGGGTAAAGAATTGCTACTGCATTCTCTCCCATGAGATCGTGAGCTATTTATTTTGTGGCCGCCTTGAAAGAGAATAGAATGAGAATGAACATATGTTTTGCACAAATTAAAACCCAAACTATGCAAATAAAACAAATGCTGCATTATTTCTTTTTCTAGTGCCATTAGCAAAAAAAACACGATGGTGGCTGCAGTTTTATAGAGGTTACAGAAGCTTGAAGAGTAAAAGGCAGTAGGAAATATCAGTGCTATAGCCTGTGCAAGCATTAGGGGGATAATTGTCTGTCTCAGTTTCATTCTTTCATTTTTACCAAGAAGCTGGAAGAAGGGTAGTTTTAAAAACAAGAACAACACATTCGTACTGATACTGACCATTACTAAGAGCCTTTTCACACGACCCCTAAGATCCGCTGGCCACTTAAATTCGGACCAGAGATCTTGGGGGTTTGTCGCTGTTCCTGTGTTCCCACCCCCTCCGCACTCCTGGCTGCTGTCTGCGTGAGGGGAGGGAGAAAAAAAAGGAAGAAAAGAATGCCGCTCACCTCTGTTCTGCTGTCTCGCTCTGCTCCCGGCAGCATTCAGATCTCTTAAAGGGGCTTGGGGCAAAACAACAACAAACAGAAGTGAGGAGAGCCCGGCACTCACTACGTTACATCTGCATCAGGAATTTTTCACCCCCGGAAGGCAGGTACTTGAAAAGTGCGCTGGGACGCGCTTAGGTGGGCGTGGTCGCACTTAATTTTTTAAAAATTCCGGAGCTGGTGGGGAAACAATTTTAAGCTCTGGATCTGGGAGCCATTTGCCGCGGATTTTAGGGGTCGTGTGAAAAGGCCCTTTGTCTGGGGCAGAATATCCCGTAACTCCATTATGTTCTATATGAAGTGATACTTTCTTTAGCCCAGTGGTTCTCAACCTTCCTAATGCTACAGCCCTTTAATACAGTTCCTCATGTTGTGGGGACCCCCTTGCCCTGCTTGGAAGAGACCACAAGCCCCCTTTGGCAGGCCACTGCCACAGGTGCCATAGGGAACTTCCCTCTACAACAGGCACCCTCAGCCGATCGCAGTCTCCGGTGCCGTTGACTGACACCCCCTCCAACCTATCAAGCTGTAACCCACTCTTCCCCACTCCACCTCCAGATCCAAGCCGTTTGTGCCTTTTTCTTCACTGGTTCATGGCGACCCCTGTGAAATGGTTGTTCGAACCCCCCAAGGGGTCCCGACCCCCCAGGTTGGGAACCACAGCTTTAGCCTGTTCTGAATATTCTTCCAGTCAGTACAAATGAATAGCCCCAAGTTCTACTACTTTTACAAAAGGAATACAAATTCTCTCTACATCCTTTCCCCACATGACTGATAATTTTATAAAGCTGGATTGTATCCTTTCCCTTGGCCATTCATTTTTCTGGATTAAAAGGTCCCGACTCCCAAGGCATCTAGGGTCATTTGGTTAGGCATATAATTATACCTGACTCAGCCAAAAATTCACCAAAGACCTTAACATTCAACCTTTGCCTCTTCCCAAATGCTGTAATGAGATCAGGTATGTGCAGCAGCAGTAGAAAGAAAAAAAGCAGCTTTAAAATATTTTCTAGATTTTTCCTGTGGTGGTGACAGTCTACTGTGATACGCTTTCCCAAGATTTTAATTTTTATGTATGGTATAAACTAATTACAGTGCACCCTCATATTACAAACAGTTTGTATAACATAAAATCTGTACAACATAAAACATTTCGGAGATAGGGGAAATTTGCTTAACAGAATCGTCTATGGGGAGAATCTGTACAACATAAAAATGGTCGCGATTAGGGATTACTCTGTTTTCAATGCATTCCTATGGGAAATTTGTATAAAGGAAAATTTGCTTAACATAATTTCATTTGGAAGAAATTAATTCCTTTATACAAGGTACCACTATATATAGGATAGGTCTAGGATCATACAATAATGGAAATGGAAGAGACCTATAATGCCATAAAGTCAAAATACTCAGTGCTTAAATCTAAATAAAAGCATATCTGCAAGATGAATGTCTATCTTTTTCTTGAATGCATCGGGTGTAGAGTTGCTAACAGTCTCCCAAGATAATTGTTTCCATTGTCATACTGCTTCAACAGGTATGAAGATTTTCCTGATATTCAACTCAACTATGCCTCCCTGTAACTTGAACTCCTTAACGCATGACCTGAAATATGGGATGATTGAGAATCATCATTGTAAATCATTGGCGAGGAACCGGGCTTTCTCAGTGATGTCCCCCCACACCCAACTTTGGAATCATCTTCCCCCTGAGATTTGTTTGGCCCCCTCACTGTCTGTTTTTAAGAAACATCCTAAGACATGTCCATTTAGGAAGGCTTTACCTGGTTACTAGTTTCTCCCGTTATGGCTCGCTGCTCATTTCCTTCTTGTCTATTCTGGTCTCTCTCTGCTCTTATTGATTTTGACTGACTTAGTGTTATTTTGTTTTATATTGCATTTTTTAATATATTATTATGTTTAATGGTTGTGGGTGTTTGCTGGGAAAGTGCCAAGCAAACTGATTTTAGGAGAGCAAAGAAAACACACACACAGAAAGAGAGATGCTGTTTCTCAGAGCCAGTTGAGATTCAGACACAGAACAAAGAAAGTCAGACGTCTCTGCCTCAGCAGCCCGCTTTTATTGAGCTATCTATTGAATATACACATTGGATTGTTGATGAAAACATCGCCTCTAATAGGGAGCAAATGCCCTTTAGCATTTGTCCTGCCTCAAAGCAAAGGGGAAGAGGAAATAGAAGATCACTTCCCCCTAGGGATGCAACGTGGCAGAGTCAGGAGGGTGTCCCTTCAACTGTAACCTCCCTCGAAGCGTACCCAACAGAGAAAGGTTCCCCACAAATGGTTGTACCTGTTGTTTAACCCTGTAAACCACCCAGAGTGGCCCTTGTTG
Source organism: Phrynocephalus guinanensis (assembly GCA_037367245.1). Taxonomy (NCBI): domain Eukaryota; kingdom Metazoa; phylum Chordata; class Lepidosauria; order Squamata; family Agamidae; genus Phrynocephalus; species Phrynocephalus guinanensis. The sequence continues at coordinate 9,788,984 of CM074745.1, read as the reverse complement.
AATGAATGAATGAATGAATGAATGTAGGGAAACAAAGTGTTTCCTCCTTTCCTCCCTGCCTATCCCCTTCCATACCCCAGGGTCCATTGTGCTCCCAGATTTTTAATGCAACTTTTCTTGCCTGTCTCGGGGAGCTTGAATGAGGTGTAGCAGGAGGGGAATGGGCAGCATAAAGCTACTGTTGCTGCCACTGCCGCTACCACTACCTCCAAAGCCAAGTGAGTTGCACACAGACAACTGTAGTAACAGCACAGCCAGCCCAAATAGATGCCAAGAGTTCTATTGGCCTTCAAGGGATACACACCATGTTGCTAGACGAGCTGCTGCCTCCACTGCCAATCCACCCTCGAAAGCCAACGACCAGCTTCTGGAGCTGACCCAGCCTGGCCAGCTCAGGGCTGCCACTGCAACTTCAGATAGAGGTGAGGGAGCTGATGAATCTGCTGATGCAGTACTTGGATATGATGGCAGGCAAGCACACAGTGGGTGACTCAGTGTTCACCGCTCCTTGGCCCTTTTTCTTCCCCATCTCTGCCCCTGTTTGTGCCTCTGATCCCATGAGGCCCCCTAAGCCGCTGTGGGCTCAACATCAGAAACTGCCCAAAGCTTTGAGCTGGAGTAACAGGGCACAAACACCCAGTGGCAGCTGCAGGCAGAGCCTCCAGGTTTGCTGGTAGAGCAGCTGGCATGCAACATCTGTGCGGCCAAAGGCATGCCTGGAAAAGGAGCAGAGCCCAGCTGCCTTGGCAGGATAAGGGGCTTGGATACCAAGTCCTTTGGGGACTTGCAAGGAGATCAAACCTATCCATCCTTGAAGCTGAGGCTCCAGTACTTTGGCCACCTCATGAGGAGAGAGGGCTCCTTGGAAAAGTCCCTGATGTTGGGAAAGATTGAAGGCAAAAGGAAAAGAGGACGACAGAGAATGAGATGGTTGGACGGTGTCATCGATGCAACCAATATGGATTTGACCAAACTCCGGGAGGCAGTGGAAGATAGGAAGGCCTGGCGAGCTCTGGTCCGTGGGGTCACGAAGAGTCGGACACAACTGAACAACTGAACAACAACAACAACAAAGCCTGAAGAAGAGATGACTGAGAGGCAATATGATACCCATATTCAAGAATCTGAAGGGCTATCACATGTTACCAGAAAGGAGATTTTGACTAAACATTAGGAAGAAGTTGCTAATGATGAGAACCCCTTGACAATGGGATTGACTGCTTGGAAGGTTGGTGGACACTCATTCACTGGAGATTTTAAAAAGATCCTTTAGGTGTCGATTTCCTGCATTGGCCGGGAGCTAGACTTGATAAACCTTGGGACCCCTCCCTGCTATATCCTTCTATGGTGCTATGAATCTATGAACTGACAACAACCTAATGTTTCCCTACAATTTTGCCTTTGGAATGTTAAGTGTATTTTTTAGCACTAAAGGCTAGGTGTTTATTTAAACATTTCAGTCATATTATGGACTGTATTCCAGGATCTTCATTTTTCCATCCAGGTCATAGTTTGCATTGGAGTGAGTGATATATGCCTTCTCCCTCTTTTGTTATCCAGCACAGAGGTGACTTTGTGCCAGGTCAGCACCCCATCTGTGATAATTCCACAGTATTGGATTCAATTTCAGATAAGGAGGTTCTCATGAAGAATGTCACCAGCTTAGCCGCTTGGCAATGTCATGTGCTTTTTGTGGAAAGGCAGAAAGGGGGCCAGTTAACTGGTTTCTATATTTATATCCACCTTTCCAATGATATGAGAAATGAAAACACACACACACACACACACACACACACACACACACACACACACACACACACACACACACACACACACACACACACACACACGGAATGTAGATTAGAATAGGTTGGAATGGAGATTAGAACAACACAGTGGATGAGGAGTGGAAGAAGTTGTGATATATCTGAGGTTTTGGACTACAAATCCAATTACCCCCATGCAGCAGTTTAAACAGCTCACTGCCTTTACAAAAAAACATAAAAGGAGACCCAAGGACTGGCCAAAGGCAGCATAAAAAAAGGGGTGGCTGGAATAAACCACATCTGACTGAGAGGCCAGTGTAGACAGAGTCCCTACGTGATTGTCTTATCTGACTAGTAGCACAAAATAAGGCAAGGCAAAGCAAAGCAAAGTGTTCTGCTTATATATCACTCCATAGCCCTTCAAGCACTCTCTGGGAAGATTACAATTTAGTTATGCAGGCTACACATTGCCCCACCCCAAGCAAGCTGGGTACTCATTTTACTGCCCTCAGAAGGATGGAAGGTCGAGTCAACCCTGAGCCAGCTGCCTGGGATTGAACCCCAGGCCGTGAGCACAGTTTTAGCTGCAGTACAGATAGACATTTAACCACTGCGCCATCAAGGTGCAGCAAAGCTGATTTGCTCTAGTTCAGTTTGCCAGTACAGTTGGAGCCTCAGATAATTCAGTGTTCAATTTATCTTGGTGACTGTAGAAGGGAAAGTAGGGAGGTATATATTTTATTAAAGGTCATTAATAAAATGTTTTCCCTTCTGTTTCAATTTGAAGCATTCAAGTTTACCCACCACCTCACTGAGAACAAACATCAGAAAGAAAAGAAAGAAATGGGGATTTGGTTTTGCAAGGCTGTTTCCGGCATCAAGGTTCATAATTAGAGCAACCTAAATAAGATGCCTTTATCACTGCAGGAGCACTAACTTTCATGAGCCAAAAAATATATAAAGTTCTGCAGACTCTTAATCCAAACTGTCACAATTGAAATCAAGGTGTTTCAGAAAGGTAGATCAAAGACAACACTTCCTACTGTGAGAGCAGGGGCTGAAAAGAGAAAAAAAGCAGCTTTGTTGTCATGCTGAAATGAAAAGATAGTTCATTACCAATGTCTTGCTGGAAATTAACAACAAAGCTGTTCATTATCATCCCCTCCTTTCCCCTGCCCCCTCAAACGAGGTGGAGGCAACAAATGTTCTTCAACATTAGAAGGAATCATTTATATTTTTTCTGCAGTCAAACCAGATGATCATAAAGATGCTTCGTGGTCATGTAACTCTAATAATCTTGACAAATCAAAAAGATGAGAAATACAGCATCAAAAGCTTAATCAGGACTGAAGGAAGAAAAATAGCCATAAACAAAAATTAGTAGCTTTCAGTATGTCTGCTTTTAAAACCAGTGTTCATATTCGTTAGAGATGAACCAATGTGAAGTTGAAACTTGATCAATCACTGACACATGCAATCCTGGTTGTCATGGGCAGGTAAGTTGTTTTCCAAGACTAAAAAGCTGGAGTTACAACCCAGTTTAACTCTGATGAATAGCTAAATTTGGAAAGCCTTGATTTATGATCCCTTGGTTTTGGCTGGAAACGAAACATTTTAAAATGGATGACGATGTACATTTCTTAATACAGTATGTATATATTACTTGAGTCCCTAAAGAAAGTCACAGGTTCAGATCTACAATCGCTGAGCATGTTTGTTGAGGACAAGACATTCTGGAGAGCACTCATCCATAGAAGTGCCTCATATACTCGTGGGCAAGTTGTTTGCTTAATGGCCCAACTCCTTTTTTGCATACAGGTATACCCTAAGCACATCCGATCTCGCCTGATTTTGGAAGCTAAGCAGGGTCGGCCCTGGCTAATATTTGGATGGGCGACCACGAAGGAATACCAGGTGCTGTAGGCACCTGGAGTAGAAACAGATAAGCCACTCTAGTATTCCAGCCAAGAAAACTCCATGGACATGGAGTCACGAAGAGTGGGTCATGAATGTAACGACACAACAACAACGGCAAGAAAAACATCATGCACAGTGGCAAATTCCCACTAATATGCTTTACTTGTGAGCATGACTTGAGCATAGCTTGAAGAAACAATGAAGAATCAAGGTAAGGATTCTTTAACTGGTAGCAGCAATGTTTCCTGTGACACCATTTTCCCTACATTGGCATGTGTTATGCAATAGTTAAATGATTACATTGTTTTTAATAATAATAATAATAATAATAATAATAATAATAATAATAATAATAATAATAATAATAATAATAATAATAATAATACGAGCTGATAGCTGGCATAATAAAGCGCTGCATGAGCAGTTCCTCGAAAAAGTCAAAGGAAAAGTAGATGAGGAAAAGACTTGGTTATTGGCTCACAAATGGAACACTGAAAAAAGAGACAGAGGCCCTGATTTTTGCAGCTCAAGAACAAGCTATCAGAACAAATGCAGTTAAGGATAGAATAGAAAAATCAGCTGAGTCCCCCACATGTAGACTCTGCAAAGAGGCAGATGAAACTATTGACCATATATTGAGTTGTTGCAAGAAAATTGCTCAGACTGATTACAAACAGCGTCATAATGTAGTTGCTCAAATGGTCCACTGGAATTTGTGTCAGAACTATCATCTGCCCATAACAAAGAACTGGTGGAACCATAAGCCTGAAAAAGTGACTGAAAATGAGCATGCAAAATTACTTTGGGACTTCCGAATACAGACAGACAGGGTTTTGGAGCATAATACCCCAGATATTGTGATTGTGGAGAAGAAAAAAGTGTGGATCATTGATGTTGCTATACCAGGAGATGGTAGAGTCACTGAGAAACAACTTGAAAAAATTACCCAATATCAGGATCTCAAAATTGAACTTCAGAGACTCTGGCATAAACCAGTACGGGTGGTCCCAGTGGTAATTGGCACACTGGGTGCGGTGCCCAAAGACCTAAGCAAGTATCTAGAAGAAATTGGAGTGGACAAAGTCACCATCAGTCAGATGCAGAAAGCCACCTTACTGGGATCTGCTCGCATAATTCGCCGATACATCACTGAGTCCTAAACGCTTGGGAAGTGTTCGACTAGTGATTGGTAATATAAAATCCAGCGTAGATAGCTGTGCGGCTAAATAATAATAATAATAATAATAATAATAATAATAATAATAATAATAATAATAATAATAATAATAATAATAATAATAATAATAATATTTTAAATTTACGGTCAAAGACAGAAACCAAAACATAAAATCATAAAAATAAGAACAATCAAATGTGCATTCCAATACACAACACACAAATCAAGCCTTATTACATGATATATCATAAAACAAATTAAAATTAACTCTGGTCCATAATAAAAGCAGTCATTAGCTATGATAAAAGCAGTAATCAGCTACAACAAAATACTATGTTTCCTTATCTCCATTTAAAATTTGTTTACGAACCCTTATTGCTACAGCACAGAATTTGGCAACTTGCCTAGATATCTTGTAAGTGTTATCAGAAAGGAGCAACTGCACATAAAATTCTGTTGACCTCCCAGGAAATATGCAATAGGGTGTTTGCCTCATATATGCATCTCAGATAGCTATTTCCCCCAATACGTACATTTTGTGCAACACTCCCCTTACAGTATCACATTTTGTGCCTTTTTAAACGTGTTTTCATTACAAAATTCACAGAAGTATGAATTCTGAAATAAGGCTACATTCTAGTTCCCTTATTGTTTCAGAAAGTGTGAAAGTGTTAAATTCCTTCCAAAATTCAGACATAACAAAATCCCCACCTCCAAGACATGATTAAGCATTTGCAAAAATTGGGAGGCAGGGGGAGTATATATTTTCCCCTCAGAAAGCTGTACTTAAAACTTTAAAATGGGTCAAATACACAACATAGCCCAAGGTAGAATGGCTTCCAGCCCCTTCCACCAGCTTCAGGAAGGACAGAAGTGCCTCATTATAATCCTTCTGTTTACTTTGATCTTTGCAGTTTATGGATGCTGAGAGTAAGAAATGTATATCAATTAAGAAGCCAAAATAGCCTCCTGGCTAGAACAGGAGCTCATCTGAATGAAGCGGAAAAAGCAGAACATAATAAAGGTGTTATCCAGAGAGGAACAGCTGCATTTGATTGTGATTCAGCAGAGTTTTTTGAAGCCACGGCATTGCTCCTACCTTCTGCTATCTGTTTGTTTGCACATGATACATCTGCCTGGAATGTCTGACTTCACTATAATTTCCCTGCTGCCCTTAATCTCTCACAGCACTGATGCTGATTTGTAATTTGCTGTCAGTATCATTCCATAGGTCTGCTCATCTCTTCTCTTCCTGGAGTAGAAGTAGTTAATAATCTTACAATGAAGATTACCTCAAAGGGAAATGCTTGTCTTCAACCACATAATGATAGAATGAAGATCAAGTCATTATCTGTGGGTCTGAGGCCCTTCTCTGCCCCCCCTTAATTAGCCAAAGATTGATTAGGTCAGGCATGTCCAAACTTTGGCCCTCTAGATGTTTTGGACCACAACTCCCACAGTCCTTTGCCATTGGCAATCTTAGCTTAGAATTCTGGGAGTTGTGGTCCAAAACGTCAGGAGGGCCGAAGTTTGGATATGCCTAGATTAGGTCTATTTAAACTTCCCCCAATCTGCTTTTTGTTGTGTAATGATCTGACCTGACCATCAACCTGATCAGGACGGGACCCTGACTTACCAGGGTCCAATGCTGATGCTGGCACACTGATGAGGATGGAGGGGACCCAGCAATGGCGGCCACCACGTGGAGCACCACCGTAGGAGAAGGAGTAAGCCCCAGATGTGCTGCAAGGCTGGGATTGGCCTGGCAGCATCCAGAAAGGAGGGACATCGGCTGGTGGATGTGACGTGGTGGAGTTTTCAGTGTGGTCCTGTGGCACACCATTAAAGGGGCATGCTGCGGCCGGAAGCCCCCAGTCTCACTGAAGACAGGTTGCTCGATCCTCCCACCCTAGTTTTGTAGTTCAAAATATCTCCCATGCCCAGGACAGCCTTTTATCAACTCTAGTTGTTGCCAAGTTGTGTCCCTATTCTGATATGAAATGCCTAGTAACAGTTCTTTACATATTAGTAATCTCAAAAAAGTGTGTGTGTGTGTGTGTGTGTGTGTGTGTGTGTGTGTGTGTGTGTGTGTGTGTGTGTGTGTGTGTGTGTGTGTGTGTGTACGCATGTGTTTAAAAGGAATAAATAAATAAATAAAAGAAAATAGGGAGGTGAAGAATCCCCTAAAAGGAGTCATCCAAATCCATTGTGAAGATGAAACCTTCTCTCAGAATCAAAGTAAACGAAGGCCACGGAGCAGTCGAAATAAAAATTACGTAAGGAAAAAGTGAGCAGAAAAGCATCTGTATGTGAGTGTGAAAGTGAATGAATGTGACCCTGAATCTCTTTATCCCAAGCAACAATTGCTTTGTGTTCCATGGATCCCCCCCTTTTCCCTGAATTCTGATTGGCTTCCTTACCTTTCCCCCTAAAATTCAGTTCTGTGTTGGTAAATTGCAAGTTCGATCTTTCTTTGTTCCAGAACATAAACTATCCTTTTGTTCTGCTGCGTACTGCATAATGGTAGCATCTGACCAGGGTACACTCTAGGCTGGAAGCCAAGGAACATATCCAAGCTTGAGCCAGATCCTCCTGTTCTGTTGTCTTCCAGCTTGGCCAAAGCCGTTGCCACAGCAATCATGTATCTGTCTGTTTTTGTTCATTCCATCATAAAATATGTCTTAACTGGAATTAATCCTCAGGTCCTATTTGCCAACAGGAAACAGTCTGTTGTGCTGTTGATGAAACAAATCCAAGCCTTTTATGCCTAAAGTTGGACCTGGTTAACATTTGTACATGAATGTAAGTGGTGGCAAACCAGTTCAGTGAGAAAACGACCTTAAAAATTTAAGATGAAACGTTGTCCGAAAAGATGGAGGGGATTGGTAAATTCCGAGAAATATTCTAAGCACAATAGGTACATTGTGGGGCTTGCCGTTCAAATATAGCCATCATTTGTTCTTTGAAATCTCCACAAAATGAAATTCCTTTGAAACTTCAGTTCACAGATATGAACTTTTATGGCAGCTTTTGGGAAAACAATTCAGCTTTTGAAAATGTAGTATATGTTGTGACTCAGCTAAAAAGAAGGGGCTGAGCAGAGATTGACCAGACAAGAGGGAGACACAGAGTTGTTGAGGGAAAAATCAAAGACATATTTCAAGAGGTTGGGTTCCAATTATTAACGAGAATTCCTGGTGTGGAGTGTGGGTACAACTGAAAGTATGGTGGACCCTTGTATAACAAACAGTTTGTATAACATAAAATCTGTACAACAAAAAATTCCGGAGATAGGGAAAATTTGCTTAACAGAATCATCTATGGGGCAAATCCGTACAACATAAAAATGGGATTACTCCGTTTTCAATGCATTCCTATGGGAAATTTGAATAAAAGAAAATTTGCTTAACATAATTTCATTTGGAACGAATTAATTCCTTTATACAAGGTATCACTGTACCCAAATACACAGCTGAACAAGAACAGCATAGTACGCCTGCTTGAAAACCAACAAACTGGGAAGAAACTGAAGAGAGAGAACAGTGGAAGAAAGTTCAGGAATGCAGAGAGAGAGAGAGAGAGAGAGAGAGAGAGAGAGAGAGAGAATCGAAATAATGAAGACCAAAAGTGACCCAGTTTCAATTGGATCAGCCCTGGATTGAGATGCCTTCTGCCCAAGCCACTTACAGCAAGAAGAATTTAAATTTTGGTAGCAGTCTCTCTCGGTGTTGTGTTGTTACACTCGTGACCGACTCTTCGTGACCTCATGTCCATGGAGTTTTCTTGGCAGGAATAATGGAGTGGCTTGCCAGTTCCTACTCCAGGCGCCTACAGCACCTGGTATTCCCTGGTGGTTACCCATCCAAGTACTAACCAGGCCGAACTCTGTTCAGCTTCCGAAATCGGGCAAGATCAGATGTGTTTAGGGCACCTAGGCAAGCTTTTGGTAGCAGTCTACTCAACGTCTACTCAAAGTTAAAGGTCTCATATTCTTGATCTATATGGCCATGGAGTCACCCTCTTGTCCCCCCCCCACAGAGACTAGAATTGGCTCCTCAGTCACAAAGTCTACATAGAGTTGATGTCTCTTGCTTTTATTATGGGGTCAAATTAAGCAAAGATAGGAAACCCAGTGCTCCTTGCCTGTCCAAAGCCCAGTTCCTAAATCTTCTAACCACTGGCCGTGCTTAGGTGACTATTATGGAGGGCAGACTAAAACTAAAATTTGAAAATATTGCTTTTTTTTTTTTTACTATCTTTGCTCCCATTCCTCCTCCATGTTGGTTTGGGGATTCTGGGAGTTATATTCAGTTCCAAGCTCTGTCCAAAACATCTGGACCTAAAACCAAATTCTAATCCCAGATAGATGGAATGATGAATCTGCACTTGTGTATATCCCATTGCTTTCTAGTCTCTCTCTCCTACAATATGTCAGGTTCTGGTTTACATTTCTCTAATTTCACATTGTCCCTCTATTCTTCTGTAGCCAATGTAGGCCGCGGTCCTACCACCATTTTCTGTGTAGTTTCCTGGCGGCAAACTGCACAGTAAAGGATCACGTGCTAACCGGGAAGAGAAGTAAATTCTGGTCCCGGCCGACCATGCCCCTGGAACAGCAGTTTCAGCAAAGGGGCTGGATTTAGAAACTTCGCTCGAAAATGCTTACTTATTTGCTTCTGGAACCACGACAGGACCCTGAAAATACGCAGTAAAATCAGTTGCTCCCCTTTATCACCACGGAGGCTTGGAAACTAGAGCCGGAAAGAAAGACATGCGAAGTAGACAGGTAGAGACCAAACCAGAATACGAAAATATGATGCAGAAGAGAGGACACTAACTGCACATTTAAAACCATGTGACTGCCCCCCTCCCAAATACGCAGGGAATTTATATACGAAGAAAACTCTAGTTGAAGACAGGAAGAGAAAAATGGCCACACACTTAGGCCTCCTTTAAATCATCTCAATTGAAAGAGTGAACAATTTCTTACTTAAGTAGATTACAATTCTGAATTTTAAACTAGGTCAACAAATTAAAAGATAAAACATTTCCATTTAAAGCTTTACCTGATTTCACTGGACCATATTTTATATTATCAGGTTCTACTTTTCCTCTCTCTCTCTCTCTCTCCCCTTCTCTTTCTCATTTGGTCATCAAACGGGTAATATTAAAATCAAAAGTAATAAAGCCATTGATCTCCAGTGAGACAATATTAATATTAACACAGAGCTTTTATAATTAATTTGCTGCCAGATGAAAGACAGGCAACCAGGTCCTTTTAGCAGTGGTGATTAAAGTAAGACTAACTCTTTGAAAACTACATTTGCATGTACAGCAGGAAGCCCAGCGTCTAACAGATGACTTTGCAGTGCCTAGTATTTGCTGTCATTCTGAAAAATGCTGAAAAGAGGAGTCACTTCAACTTCATGGTAGAGACTGCTTTTAAAGAGTTTGGAGAAAGAGATGAAAAAGAGTGAACAGCTTTCTGAGTGCAAAGGAAGGAAAGAAATTCTCCAGAAGGGAATGCTATTTTAGGTCATCCAATGTTCTGGGCTTCTCAGACTGCGGATCCATGGCAAAAATTCTACTGGGATTTTATGTTAGCTGATATAAATAACATGAGCAGTATGACTTTTGGAGGCAAACTGCCTTTGGATAAGAAATCACCATGACCTGTTGTGTGATGAGTTATGCAACAGGACCCAACAGAGGTTGAGAAAAAAATTCTTTCAAAGGTCAGTGAACCTTCTCTCTGTCCCATAGGAGTCTTGCTACTCATGTGTCTTCTGGGTGGAGGTGAAAGGTATCATAGTGGGATTTTTCTATCAGCAGATGGCTTCTGTCTTAAACAAAAATTGAATTTTAAAAAGGGTGGGATAATCATCTTGTGGGATGATTATGACTTTGAGCTCTGCAATTCAGTGCCCATCTCCAATTGTCCCACATCGGGTGATGGCTTTTCCTCCACCTGAAGTGGTGCATGTCTGCCAGCTAGGGGCCTGGGAGACTTAATCTCTCCCAGCCTTCCCTGATCATGTGGGGAAAGTCCCATGTGGCCTCTTGGGGTGCTTGTAGTGACGCGCTCACTGGATCACCCAACCAAATGGACCCTTGGCCTCTCCTCCTTTTGTTTATAACCACTGATGGCCTATATCTGACTTTCCCTTTCTATTCCTCTTCTGAGTGTTGGTAAGATGGATGAGAAAACTGTCCTTTTGTTTCCTTCCCAGAGCTTGAAAAATCTGAGGTGATCGCTTCAAAGTTGCTCTTGGATGTGTTGTTTGTCCCCACATGAATAAGAAGGAAAGGATTTGTTTCCATGGGTTTTGTGAATATTGGCAGTCATTCTGTCACATCCCTCATCTGTGGTCTGGGGAGGCAGCACACTGCAGGTCCACGGATCTTCCCGACATACTTCAGTTTCAATCACATGCAGTGGGGAGTGTCTTATTGCAATTACTCTTTCTTCTTCTTCTTCTTCTTCTTCTTCTTCTTCTTCTTCTTCTTCTTCTTCTTCTTCTTCTTCTTCTTCTTCTTCTTCTTCTTCTTCTTCTTCTTCTTCTTCTTCTTCTCCTCCTCCTCCTCCTCCTCTTTCTCTTTCTCTTTCTCTTTCTCTTTCTCTTTCTCTTTCTCTTTCTCTTTCTCCTCCTCCTCCTCCTCCTCCTCCTCCTCCTCCTCCTCCTCCTCCTCTGGGCATGAGTTCCATGCCTCTGCTTGGCTTAGTGTCAGTCCCTCTCATTTAGTTCTGTGAGGTTTCCTCTTCCACTGGTCTGCTTGCTGTCTGCCAGACTTCTCCTTCATAAAGAACCTGAAATTGGTTTTGCAGTTCCACTAGTGAAGGTAGGGCTCCCTTTCTTTTGGTCCTAACTGTAACTCTTTCCCATGGTGCTCTCTCCATGGCATTCTCCTCTGTCTTTCCTTGTTACACTTCTATCTCCAGGGCCTCCATCGACTGCTGCTGCTGGTCAATAATTCTGCCCAGGTATACTTCATAATTCCTGATAGCCCTATGAGTAGCAACTCAAGTCGCCGCTCCAGTTCTCTCACTTTTTGTTCTAAAAGTACCACCAGTTTGCACTTGCTGCACATGTACACTTGGGCACAAAGACAAACATTATCATCCTCTTCCTCAGTTGTTTCTTAGCTGTGGATTTTACAAAGCAGAATTATCTTGATTCCCATGGGTGATGACAGAACTTAAATTAATGATGGATGTGTTGTGTCATTACAGTCACTCGTGACCGACTTTTTGTGACCCCATGTCCATGGAGTTTTCTTGGTAGGAATACTGGAGTGGTTTGCCAGTTTCTACTCTAGGCACCTACAGCCCCTGGTATTCCCTAGTGGTCTCCCATCCAAGTACTAACCAGGGCCAACCCTGCTTAGCTTCCAAAATCAAGCGAGATTGGATGTGCTTAGAGCACCTAGGCTATTAAATTAATGATAGATAGGTACAAAAAAAATAGGCGATGAAAGGTAACTTGGAAAAGCAATGTGCTAGTGATATATCACTATAAATATGCAAGTAGAAAAAGCTGAAATTGCTCAGTGTTTCAATCTGCCAGCCATTTGGAGACATCATCTCTTTTTCAGTGGGCAGATCCACTGGTTTTAGAGAATGGTGACTCATTTTAAATAGTTATTACTCATTATAGCTCATATCTTTTCAATGTTTTCAGCAGTACTTTTTGGACCAATTTTGACATGACATCCACACTGCCATTCATAGGCAGTACATTTCCATGACAGTGATAAATTTTACATATTGGTTATACCTCTCACCCTTAAGTCAATGGTTGGTGCCATCTTTAGCAGATCCCTAAAAGAATCACAAACATATTTCACTCTTGCTTCAGATGAAGGCAGTAATTAATAAAACACATCTAAAGATACTTACATCATGTTTGGTTTCCCTACCACAATAACATCCTAATTTTTAATCCCTAACAATGACAACAGAAGTAACAGCAGCAGCAACAACAGCAGAAGTAGCAGCAACAATAGTTGAACTGCAGAATGGAAGGAACCAAATGAGCTATAAAATGGAGGACTCACAAATAGCTTTTTTCAGACCGATGAAGCTGTTTGAATGAGCAGCGAAATGTTTCAGTACCTTAAGAAGTCCAGTTGCCATGACTCAATTTTCAGATATACAGTGGTACCTTGTATAAAGGAATTAATTCGTTCTAAATGAAATTATGTTAAGCAAATTTTCCTTTATACAAATTCCCATAGGAATGCATTGAAAATGGAGTAATCCCACTTTTATGTTGTACAGATTTTCCCCATAGGCAATTTTGTTAAGCAAATTTCCCCTATCTCCGGAATTTTTTATGTTGTACAGATTTTATGTTATACAAATTGTTTGTTATAAAAGGGTCCACTGTATTTATAGAAGAATGTTAGAGTTGTGTGATTTACATCTATAGCCAATCAGATTCTGTCTGATGTTAGCCAATGGATATAAAGAGTGTTAACAATTGATAGTCTGCAGATGTCTGTTAGATGATGGCTGTTAAAAATTGTTATTCGGAGTCTTTTTGTCTGTTACTAAGTCTGTCAAACACAAGTCTGTATCAGGTCCAAATGTTTCAAACACTGGGTTCAATCACACTTGAGAAAAGAACCCCACTTACATCAATTCCTTCCACTCCTCTGTTATATCCTTTATTTTTGTGGTCACATGGGATATATTTTGGAGGGAATGTTCTCATTGGTTTTAACAATATTGATTCATTTCTTTCTGTTGGAAACATTATTGCTGGATACCGCATGGAATCGATTTGTTTTCTCTTTTGTTTCCTGGGGCAGTGCTGCCCCCCATTTAAAAAAATATCCCTAACTAATATAGGTTCAAAATAAATTTGAGAATGCTATTTGTTACTTCGTCCCAGGGATCAAAATATCTTAAGCTGGCTCTAGGCAACACTAGCTAGTCTACGTTGAAGCCAAGAACAGTTTCCCAGGATCTCATAAACATAAAAATTAAAATTCATAATCTTCCATGGGTAAATGTGGCAGTTTTGGGAAACATTGGCTCCATCTGCTAGGCAGGCAACTGAAATCTGAGCTGCTTAAAAACAGCATAGAAAGCAATGAAACCCTAGGAATTAATGGTGGCCAGGGGATTGGTCTAAAATTAACTTTCTCAAACTGTGGTATTATGCATCTTACTATGAGTGGGTCTTCAGCAGAGATGGGGATTAATTGAAAAATGAACCACATTTTCTAACAGATTTGGCCAATTTGTCAAAATGCATCAATTCATATTCATCACAAATGGAGCCTCCCCTCCTCCCGACCAATACAATTTGGTGAATTTTTAGCCATTTTTGATTTGTTAATTTACTGGGCTGTAAAATGATACCAGGTGCTGTACGCGCCTGGAGTAGGAACTGGCAAGCCACTCCAGTATTCCTGCCAAGAAAACTCCATGGATATGGAGTCACGAAGAGTCGGTCACGACTGTAACGACACAACACACACACACACTCACACAAAATGGTCCCAGAAGCAAAGAGAGACACCAAAATTGGAGGGAGGAATCCCTTGAATCTTTTGGTGGAGTTTGGATATTTGATGTCTAAGTTATCCCCCCCCCAAATAGGGCCCCATAGCAAAGCCCCCCCCCTTTTGCAGGCACCCAGAGGCTCCAAACTTGTAAAGAATCTTTCCCTGGCTCTCCTCTATAACCCCTCCAAGTGTTGGTTTCCCCAACTCAGTTGCTAAAGAGTACTTTCATGTGTGTGTGGGGGGGCTCTTTGTGGCTATATAACTCAAAGGTCTGAAACCCAGTCTTCACCAAACTTAGAGGGATTTTAGGTAAAGACAGCCACTCTTCTGAGAATCAGTAATTTCCAGATACATCTTCACATCCCTAGAGACAATATTTTTTGACAATCACCATCCCTGTTTTACCCTTATTTTACTGAAGCTCTTGGGTTTGTGTGTTTGTGTGTTCACTAGGTTTATTTTATTTTATTATGCTTTTCTGCAAGCCCAGATGTATGAGAATGCATATTTCTTTCTCCCTAAGTAATGTTACCCAAGTAATGATGGATGGATGGCAACAGAAGAATGGCAATCTCTTCAATAAGGTGCCAAAGGAAAGGTCATAATTATTTCAATCAAGCATTTGTTCTATTATCTCGGTAACATTTGCATCGCATCTTCCATTTAATGATGCCAATAAAAGCACTTAAAAGTACTTAAAAGCAGTCTTCCAAAATTTCTGGTGCTTTCTAGGTGGTTCATATGGTAATATTTCTTCATTCATGTACATACCATATTTTTCCATCTACAAGACACCACCTTTATTAGATGCCCCTCACTCTTTAGACCCCCAAATAAATAAAATTAATAAATATTCCACGCCCACTATTACCTTTAATTTCCCTATTCTAAACATTCCTCTTGGGTTTGGCGAGTTTTTTTTTTTTTTTTTGCAGGATTAGGCTCCGTCTGACTTGAGCAGCCCCTTTTCACCTAAAAAAAAAAAGTGGAGCTTTTTTATTTTCTTTCTAGAGCACATTTCTTAATGTGCTGCTCAAGCTTGATCCTGCAAAAACAAACTCACCAAAGATGAGATGAGTGTTTAGAACAGAGAAATGAAAGAAAACAGTGGGGTGGGGGTGGGGGTGGAGAACTTAAGGAAATTCAAAAACTCAAGGATCATGCAAAAAACAAAGCATGGGGGGGGAGCAAGGTGAGTTTGGGTTTTCCTCCACCCATCCAGTCCGGAAGGCTTACTTCCATGTATATAGGCCCCTTAATTTTTGGCGTCATGCTTTTATAAAAAAAACTAGCGTGGTCTACACAGAAAAATATGGTACTATATTGTTCTTCATTCATGTACATCCTATATTGTTCTGTCCTTTGTATTACTTTTGTTGTATGGTACATATCTTTTTTTAGATGTTGCATTTGCTTTTAGCCACACTCACAAATGCATGTTTTTAAGTCATTGCGATACAATGTCCAGTTCTATTGTTTCCAGCGAATATGAGATTTTTGAGTGCGTGAATGAGTATCTCATTAGGGTATCTCATTTATTATAAAAAATATAATGGAAAAGGTTGCTGTTTCATACACCTTTCACTCATCAAGGAAACTCTTTATAGGTGGCCCAAATGGTGCAATGCATGCATTCTTAATCATACATGCACCAGGTGCTTCTCTTTCCACAATTTCACCAGCAAAGTGCTGACATTTATAAACCTATAGACAATACTATAAACAAAGACTGACTAGTAATAATTATCTATTACTCTTTGATTCTGATGGGGTTTTGTTTTGATTTGAGGATAAGGTGGTCCAATATCCCTTAGTCCCCAAAACCTTGCTTACTTTGCACTGTTTTGCAACACTCAACCATGACAAGACATAGATATTTGAGCATACTGAAATGCTAGGAAAGGATTAAAGCCAAACAATTGCTCTTAAGCCAAGTAAACATGTTAACATATTTGCACATAAGCGGTAACAAAAGCATCAAGGAAGGGAATCACAGCCCTTGGTTACTCCTGCATATAAGCACTACATTGCTGTCGTTTAAAATTAATAAATAAATGAAGCTAAGTCTCATTGTAGTATCGAGAGGGACTGGCATTCTGAAGTTTGTGACAGATCAGTGAGAGGTACGAGGAATTGAATGTTGCCACAGGTGAGTTGGGGACATGGCAGGAGGTACAAAGGATGAAATATATTTATGCTTTCTGTTCTGCTGTCTCTTTACCATTCCTTCCTTGGTGTGTCCATTGCCTCCCAAATGAAAAAAATATCCTTTCATCAACCTTGACATGACAACATTCGTAGTTGGAAGTTTTTATACAGAAGAAAATAGAAGAGGTGCATTTGCCTTATACTGCCTTGAGTCTTCCAGTCCGAGAGGCTAGAGGACACTCAGATGAATGACAACATATCAAAGGTGACAACTTTGGCACATCGCCCTTTCCAGTCAATTGATTTATGTGAAGGAAAGTTCATTTAATGTGATCAATACCACTTTGCCTCATGCCTCAATCAAAAACTACTTTCCATGGTCAATAGCAATTAGACAAGCAGAGGTATTGATATGGATGAAGCCAAATATTTATACCTGGGTGCTTTTGTCTCCAAATAGTTGGCCAGATAGCTGCTTAATTGCAGGATATTGAATTAGCAAGGGACATTGAGGAAGCATCAGGGGAGAAAAACTTACACAACTCCATCCAGGATTGAGAGAAGCCAAGAGTCTTTGATATCATTTTGCTACCAAGCATGGATATCCAAGAGCCTGAGGTTTATTTATTTATATATTTTAATATGTTTACCCCACCTTTCTCCTTGGAAAAGGACCCAAGGTGGCTCACAATAATGAGGGACAATATACAGTTCAGAACTTTTAAGACATATTCAAGAACAGGGCATTAGAAGAGGCATCTTTGAACTTTTAAGACATATTCAAGAACAGGGCATTAGAAGAGGCATCTTAGAACATTAAAAGGTAACATTAGAGCTACAAAGACCACACAAGAAGAAAAGAAAAATCCATTATGAGGGGTGAAAAGCAACAAGGAAACCAATGGTGTTCTTATGAAATAAATCAATGCAATCATGTATGGTAATTCATATATTTTATTAGAGCAAAACCACAACTACTCAGCCTCTTTGCAAGCCAAAGCTGGGGGAAATTTTCATGGCCCATCTCCAAAACTCTGTCGACACTGAAGAAAGCACAAACGGTGGTTGAAAGCTTTTCAACGGAGTAGTCATGCCCTAAGAAACTCTTAAAGATTCCTGTTGGAGTAAAACATAACATAAAATTAACACGATAAAGGCAACAGCAAGAATTCTGTTAGTGTAGAGTTATGTGTTGCAAACTGAATGCACCTTAAATTATGCTTATGCCAACAGAGTTTTAACTTTAAATTAATTGAAATATTTAATTTAATATATAGTTCAAATCAATTGAAATATTCTTATTTTTCACCTTTCAGGGCCTGGGATTCCCTGTTGCTCTCTTTTGCTCCAAGAAGCCTTAGGATGGGATATGTAGCCTTTAACAGATTAAAAATTGCTGCTGGATCACTGCCTGTTGTCCCAGTCCAGCTGGCGGTGATCTGGTGGACATTTCTGCCAATTAAATGCCCCCTCTCCACAAATTTCTGTAAACAGGCAGGGAAAGAGTTGGCTTCAAACTGTAGCCCATATACTTTTACATAAACCTATTACTGCCCTTCCTGAGTGGTTATTTCCTTTTAAAACAGGAAATAGATTCATATAATAGTTGGGGTGGACTTCAGAAGTTTCCTCTTTGTTTTCATCCATTCTGGTTTTCTACAATGAAGACATTCTTATTTATGTGTTGATGCATTACTCCTAAAGGGTGATCCATTGCCTTCTCTGTTTTACTTCTTCAGAAGTCACATGTCAACTACCCTCTTTTAAGGCTTTTAAAAAAAATCAAGATATGTATAACAATTTCACAAACTTCACTGCCTTATCTGCATATGCTGATTTGTAAGAGGGAAGGGGGATTAAGTTGTATAGTCTATGAGAAACACTGATGCTGCTAGGCACGTTTGAACTTAATTTGTACTCTGAATGTAAGCCCAAATTTGCCTTGTGGAGAGAAACACTTGAGAGAGTAATTCATGCTCTTCACATACATGAAAGAGGAGTAATGTGGCTGCCTTCTGTTTATTCTGTCTAATGTAACTCCAGATTTCTGATCCAGAAACCTACTGATGAGAAGAAGGTTTAGAATTCTCCAACATGGCAATGGCGGTGATAAAAAAAATCACAGATGTAGATGAAGAAAGAAAGACGGGAAAACTGTGAGGGGCACAAGGAGTAGAGTAACACCTTCAACAGCATTTGGCTGAATGCAGGTGTCAGCCATTTTCTTCACTCAGCTTTACTGCTAGCTGTCATCTTCCATCAAGGAACTGATTAGCACTCCTGGTTGCTACCAGAATTACTGTAGATATTGGTTTGGATGCAGGCCCACAACTAGGCTCCGTGTCACCCAGGGCAAAAATGGTTAAGGAAGAAGCACAAAGATGAAATGCAAAGTTTCAGTGAGAAGCGAGAAAAGGAAAAGGAAAAAATGGGGTGAGCAAGTCAGGAAACTGGAGGAAGCAGTCCAGAAAAAGCCATACAAGAGTGTTTTGCATATATGAAGAAGACAAGAGCTCCTTTTATGGCAACTAGAGATGGGCACGAAATGAGCGATTTTTCATTTCCGTTTTTGTTTTTCATTTCGTTACGCAACAAAAATGAAATGAATTTTTTTAAAACAAAATGAAAATGAAAACGAAACAACCAATTTTGCCGTGTTTTTTGTTTTCGTTGCGGCAGATGCATTGAACTAAAAAGAATGCTAACGAAACAGCAATTTTTCATTTTCGTTTTTGTTTTTTCATTTCGTTACCTAACGAAATGAAAACGATTTTTTTTGCAAAAAAGTCACAAAAACGAAAACGAACCGAAACGGACACCTAAACGACCAAACGACAAACGAAACACCATTTTTTTGAGTCGTGCCCATCTCTAATGGCAACCAAAGTCAATAGTCAGTGGACATGATGGGCAGGCATTAGATCATCAACAAACAATCAGAGAAAGGTGCTGGGAATATACTGAGCTACTTTATACAAATCGGAATCGGAATCAAGACACAAGAGAGGAGGAACCCCTTGAGCTGGAAGCAGATATTTTGTGGAAGAGAAAGTTGAATGGGCACTCATTCAGATGTCAAACCACAGAGAGCTGACGGAATACCAGCATAACCACTCAGACCACTGCCAATAAAAGCACTGACAGCACTATGCCAAAGTGTATGGAAGACTGGCCAAAAGAACAGAAAAGTCAGTATTTATTTTGATACAAAAGAAAACAACACTAAAGCAAAAGCAAAGTGTTCTGCTTATATACTGCCTCATACCACTTCAAGTAGTCTCTGGGTGGTTTACAGTTTTTAATTACAGTGTGCAGGCTACACATTGACTGTTCAAACTACTTAATGCCACCTGGAAGTTGAGTCATGGGAACTGGGCTTCTGTTCTCGAGAGATTGACATGTTTCACTGCTCATCCAAACAGCTTCATCAGTCTGAGGAAAGCTAGTTATGGCCATTTCAACAATCCCCAGACAAATCAAGAATAAGTCACACCTCCACCAACAAGGCCATGGCTAACGACTCATATTTTATGGGTGTTGGGAAGGTTGTAAAGGTGGGCCATTGTCCACCTAATGATCCTATTTAGGCCATTGTTCATTTTATGAGCCTATTTCAGACCAGGGTGCCATGAGGTCAAAGTGAACTACATGGAGGACTCACAACTAGCTTCCTTCCTTCCTTCCTTCCTTCCTTCCTTCCTTCCTTCCTTCCTGGATGGGAATAAATCAGTGTCATTATTTTAAAAAATCATAACCTGAAAGCCTTTTGTCCAAACAACCCTGAATTTGGCACAGAGCAAGATCAGACTTTCTGCTACATCTATGCCAAATTTGGTACTGAGGTCTTGTCTTTGCATTATAACTTTTCTTTGGGGTAGCAAGGATTTGGAGCACCTGGGTACAAAGTTTGTTTTTTTGCACCCTTCCTGCTGCCCCCCCACATCACACCCACCCAACAACGGTGGCCTGAACCCTGCGGGCGTGTGGTGGGTGCGTGCGCATGCATGGGGATGTATGTGTGTGTGTGTGTGCGTGCCTTGCGCCTCTCCCACCAAGGCAAGGAAGAGGAGGAGGAGGGCGCCATGGCCACCACATCCTGCCTGCCTGCCTGCTTCACTGCTCACCTGGCATGTGGCGGCGGAGGGGCTGCCATCATCACCAAGCCTTAGGGGAAGGGAGGACTGCTGGGTGGCGGGAGGGTGCACAGCTTCCTTCTCCTGCTACCCCTCCAGGCGCCCCCCGATTGCTGCACCTGGGGCAGATGTACCCTTCTCCCCTCCCCCCCATACACGCCTGGTCATCCCTTCTTTTTGATTTGACTTACAGAATGTTGTTTGGTACTGGCAGCACCATATATGGTTGTATGCTTTTGATAGCTAATAACTAATTTAGAGCATGCACTATGGTGTGGCGGTACTGCAAAACTGGAAAAACCCACAATTGTTTGACCGGTTTCTTATTGTTTCCCAGACTGCAGTTCTCCAGCATTTCCAGTCCCCAGAACTTCATCCTAGAGATAACAATTTGTGAATGCTCCTGCCTTGTTTGGCACATTTATCAAGTCAAGACCCCACCAAAAAAACCAAAAAAAACCAAACCTAATTGCAGCACGTGGGATGCCTTTCACATCATAAGCCATGTTCAGCCTTTGTGAAACGTCATTTCACCTCTAGCAATAATGGCCGCATATCCTATGGTATCACAATAACTGCACTCAAATGAATGTTTCAGTTCCCTGCTGAATGATAAGCATCAAGATGATGGATACCTTTGCTACAAAAGCCACTGCTAAAAAGAGCTCAGGGGGCCATTGCTACAGTCATGTCACAATTCAAATTAATTGGGAGCATTATTTTGGAACTCCAATAGGTAGTAGTTGCCTCTTGCTTCTCACCAAGAGGCAGAGCTGTCAAGGTGATAAATTGATTTCCATGTGAAAGTGAGTGATATGTGAGGAATCTAATTTTATTCCTGATTTTTAGTGGACTCCACTCCATCGGTAATATTCTGTCACTCCATAATACCACCTATAGGTTTTTTTTAAAATCCTGACACTGCCAGAAATCTGTGGATGTATCTGTTTAAAGATGCATTTGGCGATCGGTAGTTGCTGTCCCAGTTCCCTTGATTGTTAGTTATTTTTGCATGGTTCTTTTTTTTGTCTTTGTGCCTCTTGGCAGGCCTCACTCTGTTTTTGTATTATTATTGTTAGGGGCGGCATATAAGCTATATCAAACAAACAAACAAATAAATAAACAAACAAATAAACAAACACACAAATAAATAAATAAATAAACAAATAAATAAATAAATAAATAAATAAATAAATACTCTACTGAAAGCAGAACAACAGATGCTGTCTTATTAAATATTGATCAGAAATCCAGATTTCTCCATCTGAACTTTATTGGTTTCATTGGTAACATAGCAGGTATATTAACTGGATAGTAATAAACAACTCCATGAAAAGATTCATACACGTAATGTAGTACTGTTAGTCTTAGTTTAGTTTTTAAATTTGGTGCTGCATACTGTAAGCTAGAAACCTGCAGCCGAATTTCTTTTGGACAAAGGAAAGAGAGGGAAAGGGAGAATACAGACAGAAGACGGTTAATTGAATTTCTTAATTGCTGGAAATGATTGTCACAGGAGGATTTTATTTCCTGCTATCGATTCCAGATAAGTTTCTTTTTCATTGTGTTTGGTCTTTGGAACATAGACAACAGCTTCTTTTTGTAAGACTATTTTTTCAGATGCAAATTCGGCTAGATCACTTCTATGGACCACTAATATGATTTCAGATTCTGAAAATATGTTATTTGTGACATATAGGCTAGAATCCAGAGACATCCTATGGGATCTGAGCTACATATCCTTTGTTTCTCTGAAATAAGTCTGTAAAGTCTCAAAACAGACATCCCAGTGCTGGCTCTGGTCTTAATGTCCCCCTTTCAAAGTATTATGGGGCTCTTTTTATTGGGATGTTCTTGATGCAGGTTGTGCCTGATTTAATCAGACCTCTGCGAATCAGATTCTAAGAAAGCTAGTCACTTGTGTGATAGAATATAACCTTATCAGTGATGATGATTAATGGATGCAGATGCTAAAGAAAAGGAAAGCTCATTCTTTTTGTCTGTATCAGAGCCCACTCCCCTCCCCCTGAGCAGAAAGGCTCTGATCGCCCTGATTCTGTATCAGGCTCTTGAGCAGAGACCAAAGGCAGCACTTCAAGCATAGAAGGTTTATGGACTTGCATCTTCCTAGGAAACAAAGCAGATTACAGATAAGAAGGGCAAGGGGCATAAAAGACCCATTTAGGTTCCCAGCTAGTGTGTGAAATACTTATCTCCCCAGTGTTCTATAGGATAGACAGCAAGCTGAATTGTTCATCATAGCTGGCAGCTCAGTTGTCTTTCTCTGAGCTATGCTGAAAACTCAGGGATATATAACCTTTCCTATTCATGACAAGCTGTGACACAGTATCTGTGAACATATACTGTATGTGGTCCTGTTCAGATGTGGAAATATGGAGTAGAGATGGGCATGACTTAGCGGTATTCCCGTTTCCGTTTCCGTTACTCGGTTCCGTTACTCTACGGAAACGGTAACGGGAATTACTCCCCCAGACTTCGAGCTCAAACCGACGAACGAACAATTTTGGTCTGATTTGTCATGCTCGTTCCTTGCATTGCGCGATGCCACGCGGCACAGAAAAAAAGTTTTTAAAAGTTAAAAAAACCCGGTTCCCGGCCAAAAAGCAGGCGGAAAAATGCCTGCCGTGCCTCAGGGCACCGACCAGAGGGGTTGTTTCTGGAGGGAGGTCCCCGGCCTCCCCCCCATCCCCCGTCCTAGTGGGCTGCTCTGTGGGACTCGCCGCAGGCTCGCAGCCAGCAAAAAGCCCAGTCTCGCCGGCCGCCGGCCGCCGCAATTAAAGCGCAAGCAAGCGGCACGGACGGCACAGGAAAAAACTTTTAAACTCTCCCCCCACCCATTCCCGGGCCAAAAAAGCAGGCGGAAAAATGCCTGCTTGACTAAGGGCGCAGGGCACCTACCGGAGGGGTGGTTTCTGGAGGGGGGGGTCCCGCCTCCCCCCCATCCTGGGCAGCCGGACTCGCGAGTCGCCATCGCCATGCCATGCGGTGCGGGCGGGGGATCCAAAATGGGCCGGCGAACGCAATATTGTTTTTGAAATCGTGGTCCAAAAACACACAAGCACAACAGAAACACGCGAAAATTTATAAACTGCCAGATTTTTCACAGTAGCAGTGGGTTTTTTCTTGCAACAAAATGTCTCTCCTCTCCTCCTCTGTCCTCCATTGATTTTATTTTTTTTAATTTTTTTTACACCTGCGCATTGGATGGGCTGGCCGAGTGGCCAGCCATGTGGGAGTGGACGACCATGCAAATTTTTGGAGCCATCCCACCAGTCGCATGGCCACTTGGCCATGGAGACTTCTGGGATGTGCCAAAAAGCCCCCTAAAACCTGCCCTAGCCCTAACCCTAACCCTTGACTCCGTACCCATATGTCACAGACTGTCTTCTTAGTGGGTCAGAGAGGCACCCAGAGGTGCAACCCACTAGCCCACCGTAACCTTACCCGTCACTAGCCTAACCCTAGCCCTTGCACTAAGCCACCTTAAAGCCAGGTCTACTTGCTTGCATTGCACTACACGCAGCAAGTACACTTCCCTTCTGTGTGAGACATGGTGGTGCGAGAGCCTTGTGCAGGGAAGGCATGATTCTATCACTCTCACACTGGTCTCACTGTCTGCACATTATGTTATGCAATATCCATATGGCTATTGCATAGCATTTTGCAGCAGCAGCAGGTGAGGAAGGGAGACCCCCATGTAGAGGGGTCTCTTGGAGCCTGCTTCCCCTTCCTAGTGGGTGAGGATAGGAGGCACCCACGGGTGCCTCCAGGAGCCCACTTTCCCTTTATAGCGGGCCAGAGGAGGCACCCACCCCACAGAGGTGCCTCCAGGAGCCCGCTCCCCCCCCAAAAACCAGTACTAACGACAATGAAAAACGAACCGACTAATTTTTGCGAATTTTCGCGAAAACCGGAAACGACCCGAAACGGGACTGGCCCGACTAACGACAACTCGAAAAAAATTTTTTTCAAGTCGTGCCAATCTCTAATATGGAGTAGTTTGGTTCACTCCTGAAAAGTTCATATCTTCACTGTGATCTATTTTCTCCTCACTTGAGTCATTATGAGAAGCCTTAGTAATCAGATACCTTATATCAGTGGTGTCCAAACTTCAGCCCTCCAGATGTTTTGGACCACAACTCCCAAAGTCTTTTGTCAAGGGCAATACAGGCTTGGAATTCTGGGACTTGTGGTCCAAAACCTCTGGATGGCCAAAGTTTGGACACCATTACCTTATATGGTAGTAAATGGATTGGTGACTAACCATTTAATTTTTAAAAATGCCCCTCTTAATATGATTCAGTATATAATAACAATAATTGCCTTTTATTGGCAACTGTTATTTATAGATGCCCCAGTTCTATTAATTAATCCTTCCATTTGGAAGTTTAAGGTCTCTTCTTGTGCTAGTTATCCAAGCAGACAAAGTACAAGGCTGTTTTCCATGACTCTGGCAAATAGAGATTGGCACGACTCAAAAAATGGTGTTTCGTTTGTCGTTTGTCATTTAGGGGGTCCGTTTCGGTTCGTTTTCGTTTTTCGTGAATTTTTTGCAAAAAATTTCATTTTCGTTTTGTTACGTAACGAAACAAAAAATGAAAACGAAAATGAAAAATTGCTGTTTCGTTAGCATTCATTACAGTTCAATGTATTTGCTGCAACGAAAACGAAACACACGACAAAATTTCTGTTGTTTCAGTTCGTTTCGTTTCATTTTGGAGACAAAATTCATTTTTTGTTTAGTTATGTAACGAAACGAAAAAACGAAAATGAAAACGAAAACTTGCTTGTTTTGTGCCCATCTCTACTGGCAAATCCATCCAAGCTAGGAGCCATCGATACAGCATCATGGCAAGTTATGTTTATCATAACGCCAAACTATTTTACTGGATAACTTCAAATTCTAGTACTATGCTTCTGAGAAGGGCTCTATTCAATTTCATCACAAAGATAATGAATGTAGCAGCTCCTTATGCAGGCAATGTGTATAGCCTGCATAATTAAATTGTAAACTGCCCAGAGAGTGCTTGAAACACTATGGGGCAGTATATAAGCAGAACACTTTGTTTTTTTCACTGATTACAATTACATACCTTGGCAGAAAATAAATTGGCAGGCCTTGAAAAAGCACTGTTTTATTTCCTTTATTCTACTCCCGCCCACCATAATATTTATTGACTACAGATATTCCTGGAATCTTTTGAAGTCCAGTGAATGTCAGGCACCAGTATTATTAATCAGCTGGGGGGTGGGTGGGAGAGAGTTCTAACATTTAGAACCCGTGTTCCTTTACACACACACACATCTTTTTCTTTCACAGTTTCTTTCAGAGTCTCACAACCACCTGACCTCAGAAGAGGAATCGACAACAGCAACAGTACCACTACTGGAAAAAAAATACGTTTAAGATCCTTCAATTTATTGAAAAGCTGTAACGATCGGGTAGTAGCCCAGTGGTGATATTTGGCACAGCTGAGAAGAACCATGTTCCAAGTAACTCTTAGAAAGCAGATGGAGTTGGATGTCATCAACACACTGGTGGTAGAAGACTACAACATTTTAGAAAGGCACTGCATGGTTCTCAGATGAGCATAGCATTGCAGAGGTATTGACCAACTGAATCCACTCTGCCTGAATAAGGTGTGTTCTGTGCCACCAAGTTGTATCCAAATTATAGCAACCTTAGCAGGGCTTTCAAGGTAAGTGAATTATTTAAGGACTGGTTTTTACCAGTTCTGCTCTCTCCATGAGTTTCCAAGGCCAAGCAGGGATTTGAACTGAGTTCTGTAGAGTCCTAGTACATCACTTCATCCACAGCACCATACTGAGAAACCTGGATATAATCTCCTCCTAAAACCAATAGACACATTTACTTTATTTGTTTTTTTAAATGAAACCTACAAAATGGAAGAAAAGCAGTCAGCATTTTCTCCTGTAGACATCTTTCCTCATCTAGTAATGTTATACAGTGGTACCTTGTATAAAGGAATTAATTCGTTCCAAATGGAAATATTTTAATCAAATTTCCCTTTATACAAATGTCTCATAGAAATGCATTGAAAACAGAGTAATCCCTAATTGCGACAGGGTGTATGTGTAGAAGAAGCCTGTTTCTTTTGCAGCTTTCAAAGCATTTAGCACATTCCTAGAATTGGTGCTTATTAATGTTTGATGGGTGGCTGACCGTCATGTGTGTGTGTGTATTCCTGGTCTGGATATGTCCAGCAGTGGAACTAAGAGGCTCCCAATCACTGAAAGAAGATTAACAAATATTCTTCTATTTATATTTATGAAACGGTAAGTACCATCCATATTTTATAAGAGAAAAGACATAACTTTGAAAATAGCTGTTAGTCTAGGGTTGAAGAGTCTGGCTGAGCTCTTTCCTTGGTGAGAAAGTTTTTATTTCCTGTGTGAGATAGATAGATAGATAGATAGATAGATAGATAGATAGATAGATAGATAGATAGATAGATAGATAGATAGATAGATAGATAGATAGATAGATACTCATTGCAACAATAGATGTTGCTCTCTCTTTTTCCTCTAAGAATGAAACGATTCATTGAGGAACCAAAATGGCATGTGAGCTTCCTCAAGCTCTTCCCTGTAAACCTAACCCCCTCCCTTAGTGCATTCTCTGTAAGCCTAAACCTAAGCCTAAACCTAAACTTAAGCCTAAGCCTAAGACCCCCCTCTCCTAGTACATTGCTCTCCCCCCTTTCTACCTCATCTTGTTTTGGTAATTGACAATGCGGTACAAGTAATTTTTGCATATCAAGCACAAATTCACCAGCAGTTCTCATCCTCACTGTTTTTTAAAAAAAATACAATAAATGATTAAGTAATTACTATTCATTAGTCACATTTAAGTCACCTTGAACGGGCAAGAAGGCAGGATTATATGGAAATGACAATAATGCTGGGAAAGGTTTATTTATTTATTTATTTATTTATTGGATTTTACCCCGCCCATCTTCCAGGACGGAACTCTGGGTGGCTTCCAAATAGCTGAGCGAATCAGCAAGCAATACAATATAATAATAACAAAACAATGAACGATAAAAACAGCATTTAAACAACTAGGGCATCTTGGCATTAAGACTTATGATCGCAGCACAGCAGCAGTAATGGTGACACACGTATAGCTGGCGGGAAAGGAAAAAAAAAAACACCTTAAGTTGCGCCGCCATAAGCCTCGCTGAACAGTAGGGTTTTTAGTGCTCGGCGGAAGGCTGACAGGGACTCTGCAGAGCACACATCAGATGGCAAGCCATTCCAAAGCGAGGGGGCGGCCACCAAAAAGGCCCAATTACGGGTGGTGGACTTTCGGGCCTCTTTCGGGGTGGTGACCCGAAGCAAGTGCACTCGCGACTGCCGGACTGGACGGGCCAAGGTTGATCGCTGGACGATACGCTCTGACAGGTAGTCCGGGCCCAGGCCATGGAGGGTTTTATAGACTAAAACCAGGACCTTGAATCTGATCCGGGATGCGATGGGTAACCAGTGCAGGCGAGCCAGAACCGGGGTGATATGGTCATAACGACGCACACCCGCCACCAGTCTGGCCGCTGCATTCTGTACCCGCTGCAAACGCCGGAGGAGAGTCAAGGGCAACCCCATGTAGAGAGCGTTGCAGTAGGTTGAATGTATCAGGAAAAGAGGAAGACCAAATACAAGATGGAGTGACTTCCAAAAGGCTTGAGTTTACAAGAGCTGAGTGAAGCATTTGAAGACAGGACTTTCTGGAAATTGCTCATTCATGGGATTACCGTAATTCCAGGGTGGATTGACAGTACACACAGCAAAAATAAAATTAAATAAAATTAAAATTAATGAATAAATAAGAACGAGAACCCCATTCCCCCCTCACCTACAAAATAGCAAATGAATGCTTTTGCAAATGAGAGAACAATTTTCATGCAGATCGCATGAGTGCCACACATTAGGTAAATGGCACATGTTATGTTTATGTTACCGAACTGTTTAGTTGGTACCTTGTTGCATCAATTTTTAAGGATTATTCCTATCAAGTGAGTTGTTTGTGTCTCTCTGACCCACCAGCCAACACTTCTCCGTTTGCTGTACACATGGGCTTTGCCTCGCAAGGCAATAAGTTTTGTGCAAAGACACTTTGTATAAAATGTTCAGGTGAAAATGTGCTCCTTGCTTCGGTCTGCTGCGGGAGACAAAGAGGTAAATAAATCGCTACATGTTTAGCTAATCTCTCTCACTTGGCATTAGTAATTTAGCACAATTCTGTCACAGTTTTAAATTTAATTGGTGCCATTTCCTTAGCCCTAAGGAGCCTGAACATGGACCAAGCTAAATACAAATACCGGTAGTTATATTTGACAAACCACTGGGAACCCTATAATACTTCTATTTATGCTTTTCTATTTGCATGAGATGATAAGTATAAGACATTGTCAGTATTTGGCACTTGGCAACCAACGCTCATGTCTGTTTAAGCTGTGTTTGGCTTGGAACTTCTTAAATTATACAGACTATGTGACTGACTCTGGACATTAGAGGATAGTTCATCTCTTCATTTCAAATGCATTTAGATTACAATGGCAAGCAAGAGGCCTCTTCTGGCTCACCGCATCGTGCATCCCATCCCATGTTTTTTTCTCCAACTTTGCTAGAAGGTTTCTCAGGGCTTTCTGATTATTTTATGAGAAAGCTTATGAAACTAAGCACAGTGGAATTGGCTGCTCTTCTTCAAAGTCAAGTTCCACTTGAAAAAAAGGGGGAAATAGCCTGAAAGGAGGCTCTGTACAGCCTCTGTATCTCACAAAGGTGTTATGGGTGGAAACAGGGTGGTTTAGCCAGAAACAAGGCAGGCATTATTTTGGAAAGTATATTTGAGGAACATATTCCTTGTAACTTCAGATCTGAACTCGCTGGATCCTCTGAGATCTCTGAGAGCAAAAATGGGGGAAATTATATGGGGGATATTATGAGAGTTGTTTGTAAGTAAGTAAGTAAGTAAGTAAGTAAGTAAGTAAGTAAGTAAGTAAGTAAGTAAGTAAGTAAGTAAGTAAGTAAGTAAGTAAATTCCCATCTATTTCAGAGTGACAACATGGAGCAGAATCTGGCTATCTTTTGGAACTCAAACCCCTCCAAAATTTGCTATGATAATAAGATATATCAGAAGAATGCAATTTGTGAGACAAATGTTTAGGGGGGTTTGCTAGAAACACGTTTTTAAGATAATGTTCCCCAATTAGAGAGGATTTCTATGCTAGCTGTTCCGTTCCAACATTCATCTTCAAATGCACTTATAGAAATGGGGGATGGGAAAAAGTAAAAAAAAACACCAACAACCTTGATTTACTTGCCTTTGTCATACAAACACATTGGAACTTCTTATCCTTTGGACCATGTATATGTTCTGTTTTCAAATATGTAATACTTGACTGAAAAATGCAAAGAAAAAGGTGCATGTGGAGAATACAAAAGCCCGTATATTAAAGAATGACACAGCAAAAGGGCATGCACTCAGGAAAACTTAATTTGCATAATAATACAACTGTTCTGAGAAACTGAATATGAAATGAAATGTCAGCTTTTATGTGTTACTTTTTCAAGCAGTTGGAAAACCACCAACCATAGGACAAAATGAGTAGTGACCTTGCCTCTAGTGAGGTAGGATGGACAAACAGACAAGCAGGAAGGCAGGCAGGCAGGTGGATAGATAGATAGATAGATAGATAGATAGATAGATAGATAGATAGATAGATAGATAGATAGATAGATAGATACTGGCCAAAACAGACTTAGGACTGAAAACATGAAACAGAAGTGAACCTCTTGCAGAGTGGTCTTTTCATCCAAACTAATAATTGTAACTTTGATTTTAGAAAGAAATTGCTACTTATCTCAAACTTTCCTTCATTCATTTTTATACCACCCATCTGGCAGTAAGGACACTCTGGGCGGTTTGCAATATGTGCTAGAGAGAACAAACAAAGCATAACCAAGGCAAAAGCAAGAATATCAAAATAAAACTCCACATAAACCCAGAATTATCTTTGTCACATGCCCCTGCTTCCAGATTCTTCTTGCAAACTGGCTGTTGATAATGTTTCTGCCTTTGTATCAGGACACCTGTCATATAAGTTGTGGAGCTTTATGCTAGGCTGCTTTTTATGTCACAGAGAATTTAAAACGTAGGAGTGGACATGTATATGATTGAGACGTACAAAATAATACAGGGCATGAGTCAAGTGGATAGAGGGACACTCTTCTCCCTTTCACAAAATACCAAAACTAGGGGTCACCCACTCAAACAGTGGGTTGGGAGAGTGAGAACAGACAAAAGAAAATATTTTTTTTTACCCAGCGTGTTGTTAGTCTGTGGAACTCCCTGCCACAGGATGTGGTGATGGCATCAAGCCTGGATGCCTTCAAAAGGGGATTGGACAGCTTCCTGGAGGAGACGTCCATCACAGGTTACAAACCATGATTGAGATGTGTAATCTCCAGGATTAAAACCAGCATACTTCAAGGTCCAGATGCAGGGGAGTGGTATCAGGAGACAGATATCTAATCTTGTGCACTCCCTGACACATCTGGTGAGGCCACTGTGAGATACAGGAAGCTGGACTTGATGGGCCTTTGACCTGATCCATCATGGCTCTTCTTATGTTCTTATGTTCTTATCACACACACGTCAGTTGCTGAGTCATGTACAGCGGTTCTCTTTTACTTCTGTAAAAGGTACTCTTCGCCATATTTATAGACAGCATCCCCAGTGGACTAATAAGTTGTGTCAGTAATTACCAACCCAAAGATTTTCTCTGTGAATGGGGAGGCCTGTGTCATGTGCACTGGAAAAAGGAAGATGTGAAGTCTTTGGGAGCACCTTGCATCTTCCTCTTCTACGCAGTGTAAAGCTGCGGTGCAGCTATAGAATCAAAACGCTTCCTGCCAACTGCCTCTTTGTGGACCGGTGGGTTTAATTTTTCTTGAAAATCTTGCCTGAGGATATTTTGGAAAGTACATCGCTGTTGTGGTTACAAAGCGATGCATTTGTTTCACATGAATGCTACCAGAATACAAATCAAGCTCATTCCCTTTTTGGGGGCAAACTCGAGCACAAGTACAAGCTCAGATGCATCACAAGAAGACATTAAAGATTCATTTGGCTTAAGATTGGTTTGGGTTGTGAAGATGATTGGAAATGGCATGGGAGTTCAGAACTGGTGATGCAGGATGCTGCCAAAAGAGAGGAGGAATACAGCAAGCATCCTCTGTCAATGCACCATAGAGATCCTGAGACCAGGTCATTTGAAACCTGGTTGCTCTTGCATGAAAGTATTTGCTCGCATAGATTGACTTGATGGGTCATCATAGCCAAGCATCTGCCTACCACACCTTGTCTGGACAATTTCCATCTCTCTTTCTCTTTACTAGACCATATGAGGGAAGCAAGTAAAAGGGAAGCAGACACATTGGTGAGGAGGAAGACGAGATGGGTTCATTATGTTCGTCTCCATCCCCCATAACTTTTGGATGGTCTACCGTGCATGATTACATGGAATTTTTACTCTCTCTATAACTGCTCATGTTCTCTTGTAGCTTTAATGTTTTATTTCAAAGCTGTAAGATGTCCCTCAATTCCCTGTTCTCAAACTTGAATATGTCTTAATTGTACTGGACTGTATATTGTCCCTCCTTACTGTAAGCCACCTTGAGTCCTTTTCCAAGGAGAAAGGCCGGGTAAGAATACTCTAAATAAAAAACAAACAACTAAAGAAATTTAAAATATATTCAGATTAGAAGTTTCAGAGAGCGTAGCCGTGTTAGTCTTTTCAAGAATTTCAGGCAGAAATCAAGGAAAAACAAAACAAAACAAAACAAAATTATATATCCCATCCAATTTTATATTGCACACCTCATTCTATTGCTATATGTCTGAAGAAGTGGACGTGTACTCCACAAAACGTTACATTAAAATATGAAAGTAAGTCTTAAGGTGCCACATGTTTGTGTGTTTTGTTTTGTTTTGTTTTTCTTTGATTTTTGCCTGAAATTCAGATTAGAAGTCCTTCAGTTAAGTAATAATTTGGATAGCACTTACTCTTGTAGTGGGCCCTTCTGACACAGATTCCCAAAATATGCCCACTTCGTGCCTATGCAGGTGTCCAAGAGGTTTTAAAAGAGTATAATCCTGCACAATTGCTTGAGTTCCATGACTGTTCTCAAGCAGTTCTAGTCTGGTGGGCAACATGGCTGAGGTGGTCACAACAAATTCTCCAGTGCTGATTTTTGTATCAAATGTCACAACCTCTTATGACTGTTTCAACCGTTGACCATTTTAGAAGGATGTTTGTGAGTATATTTTACTATTCTACACAGCAAATGAATCTTTATTTCTTTTGTCTTTTAGCATTTTGCTCAAAATCAAGCATTTTGTACAGATAATGGCCTTATCTCAAGTTGCAGATTTTTCCACCATGGTTTATTTTTTATTTTTTGCCCGCTCCCAAACTCCTTGGTTGGTTGGTTTGTTGATTTGCTTGTTTGTGTCTTGTGTTGCATGCTTTGCATCAGGGTGCAGAGTTCAGCATGGTGGCATTTCTCAAGAGATTTAATTTTAATGCCACAAAGAAGCATTTGCAAAATAATCCAACACAACTGGGGCTTGAATGCCACCCTCAAGGGCCTCTTTTGATCTGGCACTCAGTTTTTGGCTCCAATGTGAGATGTCTTTGCCAGCTGAATTCTGTAGCCCTCTGGGCAATTTTGATGGTTCTGCAAGTTGTCACAATTTCATGTCTCTACCTTTGGCTTCAGCCTATTTGCTAGCAATTTCCTCCTGCAAACAATTGGGAATATTAAAAGTGAAAGCTGGGGGGTAGTTTTGTAAGGCAGCCTTTTCTTTATATTTTTGTAGATTATCATCTATTTGTAGATGATTCCCTTACTATGGCTAGCATTTCCCTCTTTTAGTCCCACAGCAGCTGATATTTTAAGTTATAATAACTCATATAAAGATACAGTGACCTGAAAGACTAAGATACTGTCTGCAAATTACACAAGTCCAAAAAAAAAAAGTTCACATTTCATTTTTTTCAGGCCTGTAAGAGCCAAGATTCCTAATCTTAGTATCCAGTCTATTTCTTTTTCCACCAGAACATTTATAATATGTGTGGGTTGGGTCCATTTCCAAACTGTAAACAATTCAAAAGACGGCGATATTCCAAAAAAAGAGGGGGAAAAAAGGGGGGGGAAGAATGATTAGAGTTGTACCCAATGAAATAACTTAACACAAAAGAGATATCTCAGGAAGCAATGGGCATTTAAAAATAAATAAAATAAGTTTTCAACATTTGTGTTCTGTTTTTTCTGATTTCATGCTTGTACAGTTCCTAGCACATCTTTAAACCAAAATCAAGATCAAAAATTGCTGCTCAGCCTCTGTGGACTTGATCTTGTGGTGATTAGAGTACTGAAGGCTCCCTACTGGCATTATGGGAACTAGAGATGGGCACAAAACAAAAAATGAAGCACTGTTTCATCATTTCATTACATAAAAAAATACTTTGTTATGTAACGGTAGAGTGATTTTTATTATGAAATGAAACACATTTTCCTCAAGGAATGAAACGATTCATCAAGGAACCAAAAAGGCAGGGGAACTTCCTCAAGCTCTTCCCTGTAAGCCCCCCAAATTTGGAGAGGTTTGAGGTTCAGGGGGCTGAGTTATTAAATACCAAGGGAGTCCCCCTAGGAAAAAATTGAGTTGGAAGTTTTGAACTAAGCTGATAATAGCCCCCCCGGCAAGCAATTAGCGGCTTCTGACTCAATTAGAAATGATTTTTTCCTATGGGGCCCTTTGGAGTTTAATAACTCAGACCCCTGAACCCCAAACCTCTCCAAATTTCAGGTGCTTATAGGGAAGAGCCCAAAGAAGCTCCCCTGTCATTTTGGTGCCTCTAGGACCCAGGGGAGCATAGCGTTTCATTTTATCTCATTTCACTTCATTACAAAACTACTTTAAAAATTGTTAATAAAGAAATGAAACAAAACTACGAAAGAAACAAAAAGAAACGAAACACTATATTTTTGTTTTATGCCCACCTCTAATGGGAACATTAGAAACTAAATTAGGGGCTTTGAATTCATTTACGTTGACGATCGTTGGCAGCAGATGAGGCCATCATCTGATTTGCACTGCTTAATTTTGTGCAACAGAATTTTGCACACTGTTGTTCATTGTACCAATAATTGGCACCCCAAATGCAGTGTCCGTAGTCTCTTTTCCACATAATTCAATAGTTTGCTTTAAAAAAAGGACAGCATTTGTTAGATGTAAACAATGTGTTAGGTGTAAATAATCTGTATTTTGCTCAGGAGCTGTTAGTAATAATGGTCCAAAAGTTCCCATGGAGGCAGAGCTGAGGACAGCAATCTGTAAGCTTCATCATAAGTGATGCAGAGCAACCTTTGGCCAGATGGTCAGGTGGTGCAGTATGCGCTTGTATATAATTTGTTTTTATCTGATCAGAAAAAAATGGCCCTCAAAGGGGTTTCCCTGGAGAGAAAAAAACAATATAAAGGCTAACATCTAAATACAGATAATTGTGGTATGTTTCAAATACAAAGGGCCTTGCTATACATACAAAAAGAACAGACTCAGTGTAGAATACTCAACATAAATTCCCTTTCTGATGCCAAAACCTATCCCGTTTTGTAACAAAATGAACAGGCACACAGATTATCATTGCAGATCTGTTTAAGAAATGATTGTGCTTCAACTGTAGATAAAAAGCAGAGGTTCTACAATTTCAAGACATGTTGTAGCTCTAAAGCTTACTTAAACCAACATAGAGAAGTGGCTTTGCAGGGAAAAAAGTAAAATGTGAACCTACAATACTTCCTGGACAGACCTCAGGATGCAAGTGAGCAAAGAGAAAGAGTAAGCAGGAGATTGGTGGGAGAATTCACAGAGGGAGGCCCCTAACAAGATTTTTTTGTTTTGATATTTAATAATACATTAGTGGACTCTGCCAGCATCCTTCAAGGCAGAGAAGACGAAGCAAAAATCACAAA
The DNA here is from genome assembly GCA_037367245.1 of Phrynocephalus guinanensis. NCBI lineage: Eukaryota > Metazoa > Chordata > Lepidosauria > Squamata > Agamidae > Phrynocephalus > Phrynocephalus guinanensis. Next base: position 9,753,246 of record CM074745.1, on the reverse strand, counting down.
CAAAAGATTATGGAGGGAAGAGACCTGTGATAGTGACCTGCAAATTATGTCTCTAACCTTTGTGTTCAGGCCTGAGAACGATATGACAGACATACACATGCAGCAAGAGTAAATGGGTTGCACTGTTGGAAGAAAAAGTGAGAGATTTGGAGCCATGTGTGGCCGTGCTTCATGGTGTCAAAGATGAGTGCTGTACATAGACACCACTCTCAACCAGCAGCAGCCTAGGGACACACTGGCGGTGGAAGAACATCGTGACAACTCAGAGGAGGAGAAAGCTGAAGAGAGAATAACCATTGTGGAGAAAGCACCATAGAAACAGGTACACACATTTATGTGAAAAAGAAGACGACATTCTTCACCAGTGGAACTGCAAAGCTGCTCTAAGGTTGTCCAAGAGAAGCCTAGCAGACAATAGGCAGAGGAAGGCATATAGGAGACAATTGCAAGTAGAGATGGGCACGACTTGAAAAAATTTTTTTTCGAGTTGTCGTTAGTCGGACCGGTCCCGTTTCGGCTCGTTTCCGGTTTTCGTGAAAATTCGCAAAAATTAGTCAGTTTGTTTTTTCGTTTTTTCGTTGTCGTTAGTACTGGTTTTGGGGGGGGAGCGGGCTCCTGGAGGCACCTCTGTGGGGTGGGTGCCTCCTCTGGCCCGCTATAAAGGGAAAGTGGGCTCCTGGAGGCACCCGTGGGTGCCTCCTATCCTCACCCACTAGGAAGGGGAAGCAGGCTCCAAGAGACCCCTCTACATGGGGGTCTCCCCTCCTCACCTGCTGCTGCTGCAAAATGCTATGCAATAGCCATATGGATATTGCATAACAGAATGTGCAGACAGTGAGACCAGTGAGAGTGATAGCGTCATGCCCGCCCTGCACAAGGCTCTCGCACCACCATGTCTCACACAGAAGGGAATTGTACTTGCTGCGTGTAGTGCAATGCAAGCAAGTAGATCTGGCTTTAAGGTGGCTTAGTGCAAGGGCTAGGGTTAGGCTAGTGACGGGTAAGGTTACGGTGGGCTAGTGGGTTGCACCTCTGGGTGCCTCTCTGACCCACTAAGAAGACAGTCTGTGACGTATGGGTACGGAGTCAAGGGTTAGGGTTAGGGCTAGGGCAGGTTTTAGGGGGCTTTTTGGCACATCCCAGAAGTCTCCATGGCCAAGTGGCCATGCGACTGGTGGGATGGCTCCAAAAATTTGCATGGTTGTCCACTCCCACATGGCTGGCCACTCGGCCAGCCCATCATTGCGCAGGTGTAAAATAAAATAAAATAAAATAAAATCAATGGAGGACAGAGGAGGAGAGGAGAGACATTTTGTTGCAAGAAAAAACCCACTGCTACTGTGAAAAATCTGGCAGTTTATAAATTTTCGCGTGTTTCTGTTGTGCTTGTGTGTTTTTGGACCACGATTTCAAAAACAATATTGCGTTTGCCGCCCCATTTTGGATCCCCCGCCCGCACCGCATGGCATGGCGAAATGGCAACTCGAGTCCGGCTGCCCAGGACGGGGGGGAGGCCGGACCCCCCCTCCAGAAACCACCCCTCCGGTAGGTGCCCTGCGCCCTTAGTCAAGCAGGCATTTTTCCGCCTGCTTTTTTGGCCCGGGAATGGGTGGGGGGAGAGTTTAAAAGTTTTTTCCTGTGCCGTCCGTGCCGCTTGCTTGCGCTTTAATTGCGGGCGGCCGGCGGCGAGACTGGGCTTTTTGCTGGCTGCGAGCCTGCGGCGAGTCCCACCAGAGCAGCCCAGGACGGGGGATGAGGGGGGAGGCCGGGGACCTCCAGAAACAACCCCTCTGGTAGGTGCCCTGAGGCACGGCAGGCATTTTTCCGCCTGCCTTTTGGCTGGGAACCGGGTTTTTTTAACTTTTAAAAACTTTTTTTCTGTGCCGCGTGGCATCGCGCAATCGCGCGATGCAAGGAACGAGCACGACAAATCAGACCAAAATTGTTCGTTCGTCGGTTCGAGCTCGAATTCTGGCGGAGTAATTCCCGTTACCATTTCCGTAGAGTAACAGAACCGAGTAACGGAAACGGAAACGGGAATACCGCTAAGTCGTGCCCATCTCTAATTGCAAGAAGATATGAGAGAGGCTGGAGTTCAGCCAAGTAGAGTCACTGAATCCACATATAACAAAAATAAGAAGAGAAGTGTAGTTGTAGAAGCAGACTTCCTATCCCAAGGGTCTGAAATTGATATATGCTTGGAAGATCCATGGACCTGCCAGGTATATTGTCTCCCCAGAGAAAGGATTAGGGGTGTGATGGAAAGATTGCTTTACCATCACTCATAAAATCCATGTATGCACATCCCTTTCTTTTTGTCCATTAGATTTTGAAGCCCTGGGAAGGAAACACAATTACTTTCATGAGCCAAATAGTCTTCTCATCCAACCTATCAGTACACAAACCAGGAAGAGAATGAGAAACAAGCAAACAACAAATAACCTGACCATGTTCTAGTAGAGTTCTTGATTTTAAAGGAAATGAAAGCAGAGTGCAGCCGCATGTATGCACTGGATATTAGGAAGGCCAAATTTAATAAACTCAGAAGAATCGTAGGTAAGGTCCCATGGAGGAGATAACTACAAGCAAAAGGAGTCTAAGATGGGTGTGAGTTTCTTAAAAAGGAAATTCTAAAGGTAGAAATACAAACAATTCCAGCAAAGAAAAGGTGGATAAGAACAACAGTGACAACAACAACAACAACAACAACAACAACAGCAACAAAGAACAACGTCGCTTCACAGAAAGTTCTGAGAAGACCTGAATACAAAAAGGACACATATAGGAAGTCGAGGGAAAGCCGTACCACAAAGGAAGAGTATGGACAGGTAGCAAGGAATTGCAGGGATGAATGGATAGCTTTATTACAGTCAAAGACCAAAAACATCAAACAATTTGCAATGAATAAATACAATTTGAAATTTGAAATAACTACAAAATTATACATTTTTCCATTAAAATAATAATAAACCCTTAATTACAGGTTCATAAATTACATACTCAACTAAGCTGACTCTATATCCTTAAAATTAGATAAAACCATGACCAGGTTTATAGTACGGTATAGCGGTAATGTAGGGACGGTATTAGGAAGACAAAAGGTGAGAATGAGCTGAGGCTAGCAAGTTATGTTAAAAGCAACAAAAATTCTTCAGTTTGAACGCTGCTTTTACCCACCCATGCCTATCATGGCATGAGGAGTAGTTGAATTTAAGAGTTAATTTTACTCTTTCATTGGAGCAACACAAACTCTCAAAAAGTGTCAACATGGCTCAATAATAAACTAAAGGATTTTTTATGGGTGCCAAGGAGTTAACTGCACTCCAGAACAAGCAGAAAAAAAATCTACCACAGACTTTTGCTGGGAGGATAAGAGCCCTGCCTTGGACTCCTTCGGTCCTTTTCCAAGGAGAAAGGTGGGGTAAAAATATTCAAAAAAATAAAAATAAAATAATAATAATGTTGTCTTCCAGTCCTTCTGTTAGCTGCACCTTTCCAGGATTCTGGGCATAAATCTTTCCTGCTTATGGTGTGATCAAATGGGTATTTGTCCTGCAATTTGATCTGGGCTGGATATGGAGAGGTTGTATTACTCCATAAGGCCTTCTAAAACATTGTTGTGCTCTGTCTGTTAGGAACAATTAAAAGAAATGGAAAACTTTCTTTCCCTTCCCCTCCACAGGCTGGTGGCGAGGAAATGTCCCATTTCTCAAAATTATGTGGCTCAGGCAAAACACAAAGGACAAGACATGAGGGTATTTTTGTTGTTCTTCTTTCCTTCAAAGGGAAAGAAGATTAGTTTAGATTGTGCTCAATAAGGTGTGGTCCAATCTTTGCCTATGGATACAAGGATCGCCCATAATGAGATATTGCAACTCAAAGCAATCCTGTCTAGCACCATCTACACCAGTGGTTCTCAACCTGTGGGTCCCCAGATGTTCCTGGACTGCAACTCCCAGAAATCCTGGCCAGCTCAGCTAGTGATGAAGACTTCTGGGAGCTACAATCCAGGAACTTCTTACGTTCTTATGTTCTTAACATCTGGGGACCCACAGGTTGAGAACCACTGATTTACACCAATCATTCGGCCATCCAGCTGCATGCTTAGCTAGATATGCTGATTAAACTGGACACTAGAGATGGGCACGACCAGGAAAAATGACGTTTCGAGTTGTCGTGTGTCGGAGCCGGCTCGTTTCGGCTCGTTTCCGTTTGTCGCGAAGTTTTTTAAAAATTTGTCATTTCGTTTGTCGTCTGTCGTTAGTACTGGTTTAGGGGGTGTAGGGTAGTGGGCTCCTGGAGGCACCTCTCTGGGGTGGGTGCCTCCTCTGGCCCGCTACGAAGGGAAGGCATTTAGCAGGCTCCTGGAGGCACCTCTCTGGGGTGGATGCCTCCTCTGGCCCCCTACAAAGGGAAAAGGAAGGGTACATGACCATGTAGCCATTGCATACCAAGTGGCACTGGCAGAGGCACCTCTCTTTTGGGTGCCTGTAGCTCACTAAGAAGGACAGCATACTGGCGTACAGGTTTGGAGTTTTTTGGAACTTTGGACTGGTGAGCAAGGTGAGAGAAGAATGCCTCTGCTGGGCGCCCTCTGACTCACTAAGAAGGACAGTGTACTTGCGTGTAGTGCAATGCGAGTACAGATCTGGCTTAGGGTTGGGGTTAGGGCAAGGGCTAGGCTTAGGGTTATTACGGGTAAGGTTAGGGTGAGTTAGTGGGCTGCACCTCTGGGTGCCTCTGACCCACTAAGAAGGACAGTGTACTGGCGTATGGGTTAGGGTTAGGGTTAGGGTTAGGGTTAGGGTTCGGGTTCGGGTTCGGGTTCGGGCTAGGGTTATAGTGGGCTTTTTATGCCCGACTGACACATCCCAGAAGTCTCAGTCAAAACCTGGCCAAGTGGCCATGCGATTGGTGGAGTGGCTCCAAAAATTTGCATGGTCCCATCCCATGGCCAGCCCATCATTGCACAGGTGTAAAAAAATAAAAATAAAAATAAAAATAAAATAAAATAAAATCAATGGGATTGGAGACAGACATTTATTGCAAGAAAAACCCACTGCTGCTACTGTAAAAATTCAGGCAGTTAAAATACCTAATTTTCGCATGTTTCTGTGTGGTGCTTTGGTGGGTTTTTGGACCACGATTTCAAAAAAAATATTGTGGTTGCCATTTTGGATCCCCCCGCACCTCATGGCATGGCGAGACGACGAGGATGCCCCCCACCAGAGCAGCCCAGGACAGGAGAGGGGGGGAGGCCGGGGACCCCCCCCCCCAAAAAAAACCACCCCTCTGGTAGGTGCCCTCACTCAGGCAAGCATATTTTTGCCTGCTTTTTTGGCCAGGAATCGGTTTTTTTTTAACCTTTTTTCTGTGCCGCTTGGCATCGCGCGATCACCGCTATGCCATGAACGACAATGACAAATCAGACCCAATTTTTCTTTTATCGGTTCGAGTTCGAGTTCTGACGGCTTAATTGTCGTTACCATTTCCGTTGCGTAACGGAAACGAGGAACGGAAACGGAAACGAGAATTTCGCCAAGTCGTGCCCATGTCTACTGGACACTCTGTAATGCAATACTTCTGCTCTCACCAAGCTAACGAATGACCTATAGGCACACAATTCTAGCTTTCAAATAATGCTGAATTGAAGAAAACTGTCACATGCTGAAGATCATGAAAAGCTAAACAACTCCTAATTTGACTAGCCGTTTCATCGATCCATCCTGACATTTTGAGCAGATTCTGTCTGACTGCTATTTCCCACTTGAGCTGAGCTATATTGTTGCAATATTTTACAGTTTCTGCTTATGATAGAAAGAAGTTGATTATGAACTTAAAGTTTTCTTTAGCATACTAGTTTTTCCTGCCTATCCTAGAGATTGCCATTTACTGTACCTGCTTTGCTATGGCTAAGCACCCATTCGCTAAAGTGTAAACTGTTCCATAAACTTAGGCGCAGGGGAAAAAAGTTTTTTAAAGCATCCCAATGCTTTTTGATCCCACATTGCCACAGGGCTTAATAATCTAGAATTCATATAATAATTTCATTCAGCTGCACAATAATTCAAATTAGTTTCCTGGAAACGGTTATGTATGGTAATCTGGATTACTGCAGGTTCCAATAGACTGTATTAGCATCATAATGTTATTTCTGCCCTTGGGATTCTGGCAGTGTGGTTCTCTTTGTGCGCGTGTGTGCGCGCGCACAAACATGCTCACACTTATTGAATCATTATGAAAACTGAGTCCGTTAACTACATGATAAATGGATTTTAAAGGCATGCGCAGCAATCATGACTGGAACTTCAAAAATATCACATCTTCCCTTACCTCCTTTGAAGAGGGTGTCTAACGTTAATTCAAAGCATTTGTGACAGACTCAGTTTACATGGAAGGAGGAGGAAATGGAGGTTTAGCAAAACTAGAGTTCAGACGGTACAGTCTCAGTTACTTCTGTTTGAACTTGGCTCGGGGGTTTCATTAAAGCTGGGATAGTATACGGCTATTTTTCACTGCTCTGAGATAAACGGGAGAAGGAACATTTTTCATTTTCCAACATGGTCAATGGACGTGGCTTTTCATGGTCAGAAGATCATTTGAGGAATCATCTGAGGATAGCGAGAACTGATTTTCTAGACCATTACAGAAAGCAGCAAGAAATGTGGGGGCTCACTTGGCTAGTGATTTTGACAGAGGAGAAGAAAAACGCAGCAGTAGGATTGCAAATTTTGTTCTGGTTCACCTTTCTATATATTTAACATGGAAGGGCACAAACACCACATTTCCTCAGAAAGAAAAGAAAAGATTATTACTTTCATTTTACTGGGCCTATTATGTGTCTCTTATATGCATCTACCATACATGATCACATAGACTTTGTGTTTATACCACATATAACCTTGTGTGATTGCATTGACACTATGTTATGAATGTCAGTTTCCATCACACATAACTTTTACATGGAATTTTACTCTCTGTTCAACTGCTCACGTTCTCTTGTAGCTTTAATGTAATGTTGTCTTTTAATGCTCTAAGATGTCCCTCAATTCCCTACTCTTGATACTTGAACATATCTTAATTGTACTGGACTGTATATTGTTCCTCATTACTGTAAGTCATCTTGGGTCCTTTTCCATGGAGAAAGACGTGGGGATAGTTTTACATAAATAAATAAATAAATAAATAAATCTCATTTGGCTGGCTATATACTAACACTTTATATCAGGGAGTCCTAATACAACTAATTCTTATAGTCTGTAGTATACCATCTTTTTAAATTAACCCTTGCTTTTCTATCACCAGTATCACCACATTTACAAGTCATATTTTGCTATTCTTAAATTTTTTTATTTTATTCTTTTAGTCAATAATATCAGAAACAGAAAATTAATTTCATGCAAATATTTTCATTTTACATCCTGCTGTTCTATCAAACTATATTAATCCAATCCTCCTAAAATCACTTATCTTTAATTTCCTGTTTTAATGGTCAAAAATCATTTTTTTAAAAAATGCACATTTTTAGAGATCTTTATACCTAAATACTTAATTGTAGAGCATATTTTAATTCCAAATATGGTCCTAATCCTTCCCTTATAGCCTTAATCCTCTTTTTTTATCACTTTATCTCCAATTTGTGCTAATTAATTTATAAGCCTGTTATTTATCTATATTCTTTTAAATGCATTTCCACCTGGCCTATTGCCTTGAATGGATCTTCTGTTATTAATAATGTATCATTAGCAGGCATCAGCAAGCAAATTAATTTTAGTTCTGTCTTTAAAACCTATACCCCTTATTAAATTATATTTTCTGACACCATTCACAAAATTTGATAAACAAGCCACTGAAAGAGGAACATTTGTTTCCTTCTTCACAAGATCTTCCACTTAATTTTACAAGCTGATATTTATTTGAGAATGCTTATTTTATTATTTTATGTTTTTCTAATCATTTATGTTGTATGCAGTTATATCATATGCCCTTAAACCTTCAGACATAACTTTATATTTCCTCTTCTTCCATCTGGTCTTAATAACACAGAGCATCACTACTTCCAAATTACCTGGGAGGGAGAGGGGCCACCCTCCACCCTGAACAGCCACCTATAACTCTCCCCCAACTTCTGTCTATTTTATACACCAATTAGTCTTAATCTGAAAACCTTTTACTAATCTCAAATTAAATCTAATCCACCCCAGGTTGTTACAGTGAAATTCATTTTCATCTCTGTCTTACATTTGTCTCCATTTACTCACCTGTTCTTTTCTCCAGGTGCATTTGATCTTATTTTTCATCACAACCACTATTATGGGCTGCATATTATGCTGCTATAAAATAGTTTGAAAGCAAAAATCTGAAATATTTGGACTGTTGTCTATTTATACATACTTAAGCAGTCTAGCTTTCCCCCCTTTTCATAAACCAACCTGTCTTATAAAAATGGCAAATCAGATCACTGAATCTCTCAGAAACATTCTTGAACGTTGTTTCTATCCCACACAGTGCAATCTCTCTATATCTTTCTGAGCCCATTGTAGATTTGAACAAGTTGTTTTGATCTAGTCCAAGATAGCAGATTGCTTGATCCAATGAAGAGGTTGCCTCTGGAATGCCTCTTACCCTGATATTCTTCTTTCCAGCTCTATCTTTGAGATATTTCTTCAAATTTCTATGCAGAGGTATCAGCCCTGATAGTAAAGCCTTATTGTAATTCCTTGTACATTTCCTTTGTTTCTTGTAGTCCAGTGATGACCAAACTTCGGTTCACCAGATGTTTTGGACCACAATTCCCAGATATCCAAGCCTGTATTGCCAGTGACAAAGGACTGTGGGAGTTATGTCCAAAACATCTGGAGGACCGAAGTTTGGGCACCACTCTTGTAGTCAATGTTTTCAACTCTTTCTTGACTCTTGCAATTAATTGGTTGAAAGCAGCATTTATCTATGGAACCTCTTGCTGCAGGATTATTCTCTCAAGTGTTTGATATCAAGTCCATATTACTTGATTCTAATACTTGTTTTAATTATATTACCAATTTACCTTCTTTAGCCACACTACCTCTTCCAAAAGTTTCAGCCAGGTTCTCTTGAGCTGTCTCTGTATTAGAATCTGTGTGTTCCTTCCCAAGCTCCAAAGGGCTCAGTCTGGATAAGCTTCAGTCAGATGGCTTATGAGTTTTACCATTTCCATGGTACAATACTTGGGCTTTTGGGGCATATAGGTAATAGCAGAAAAACAAGGGGAAAATCCAAGCACATATAACAGTGCTCAATATTTTATGATGTTATATCAACGTCATCCAGCAGGTGGCAGGCTCTAATCACAAAAGCTTCTGTTACTTTCCCGTTAAACTATTCAACTAGGTAGGGGGTCAATATTTTTCTTTCCCTGCTGAAGGTTCCATGTTGTGACCCACTTCTAGATCTCCTTACACTAGCATCTTTCATTAAATAATCTTGTCCTTCTCTATATATCAGTTAAAACCACCGAAACAACACATAGCATGATGATTCAGGGCCAGCCATACTACCCTTACTTATCCTGGTGTGGGTTCTTGCAGACGTTTTCAGTGTGACAGTGATTGGTAAAAGCTTACTAGAGACCCTTCTATCAACCCTCTTGGGCTTAATTGCTTCTTTAGTGCTCCATTGAGAAAGAAAAGCTTTCAGGTTCTTACTTTTGGGTGCAAACCAACCTTGCAAGGTAGAAAATACCAAAACCACACAAACTTCTGGTGCAAGGCACTTTCCTTAGTGCCACAAATTCCATGTTTATCTGAATGATACGACCGTTGTAGAATTCCATTAATTTTATTAAAAACATTTCAAAAGGCCATACATATTTAAAAGTAGGCTTCAAGTTCCTAAAAGAATAATGATGATGTGGGGAAGTTCCTAAGTAAAAAAGCTGAACAAATAATTCACAGATCTCAGCAATTAAGAGTCAGACCCACAGAAAGCAAGAAAAGACTGTCTAAACCTGTCCATACAAAGCAGCATGGCTCCAAGGCACTTGTCGACTTCAGCCAAATAACAGGCTTGGATCACATGTTGAAAGATGAAACAAAGTTAGCTAGCTAAGCAGAAGCAGAAGCTGCTAGAAGTTTCTTAAGTGGAATATTCTAACATGACTTGAAATACGGTAGGACCCCGGTATCCACTGGCGATTAGTTCCAGGCCTTTCTGTGGATAATGAAAACCGTGGATAAGAGAGAACGCCTACCCACCCACTGCCAAGCTGCTATTTCCTGACAGTAGCTTGCTTCATGACTGCTGTTTTGAGACAGTAGCTTGCTTTTTGGGCGCTGTTTGTGACAGTAGCTTGCTTTACAGCTGCTCTTTGGGACAACAGCTGGCTTTACAGCTTGCTTTGTGGCTGCTGAATTATTTAATTTTTTCCTCTGCCAACCGTGGATAACTGAATCAGTGGATAATGAATCAGTGGCTATGGAGGTCCTACTGTAACTCCAAACATCTCTAAATTAGACAGGCTTGTTCCATTATTTTAGACAAAAGCAGGTAAGACACAGTTTACTTTTACTGTTGGCTACTAGTATACATTCTAACTGCTGATTGTAGCACAGATACAATGTTTCTCCTTAAAATTTTAAGGGGTTTTCCAGCCTCAGATCTCTTCTCAGGACTGATCTTAAATACTTTCACTGTCAGAGCATGTACTCATACAAATGTGCAATAGATGGCATCCAAGCTTGATAGCAAAATTTTTCAGTGAGATAACAGGAATCTAGGTATTAGTGTCCAGCCATAGCAAGAGTCAAAGCCCTGCCCCTTTATCTGCCATGCTTCTGTTCTGCAACTAAAGAAGAATCAAGTAAATTCCTAAAACTTTCCACATCTGGAATATCTTCAAGAAACTTATTTGGTGAAAAACTAGTGGTACCCTGTATAAAGGAATTAATTCGTTCCAAATGAAATTAAGTTAAGCAAATTTTCCTTCATACAAATCCCCATAGGAATGCATTGAAAATGCAGTAATCCCATTTTATGTTGTATGGATTTTCCCCTTAGGCGATTATGTTAAGCAAATTTCCCCTATCTCTGGAATGTTTTATGTTGTACAGATTTTATGTTATACAAGCTGTTTGTTATACAAGGCTCCACTGTACATCCTGAGAATTGAACTAGAATTGTACAGTAGGACTCTGGTATCCGCTGGGGATTGGTTTCAGGTCTTCCTATGGATAATGAAAACCGTGGATAAGAAAGAATGCCAATACACACTCCAAAACTCCCTGCTATTTTGCAACAGTAGCTTGCTTTACAGCTGCTGTTTGGGACAGTAGCTTGCTTTGTAGCTGCTGAATTATTTATTTATTTTTGTCCCTCTGCCAACCATGGATAACTGAATCAGTGGTTAATGAATCAGTGGATAGGGGGGTCTGACTGTATATTCATACTCTATGACCATAACAATTATGGCTATGGCTACCGTGGAGTCTGGGCAATGATATGTCTCTAAATTGCATTTGTGAGGTCTAAATAAGCTTTCCAGTGCATTGAGGTGTAATTATCCAGCATGGCAGTAAGACTGAACTTTTGTGCTGTAGACATGTTTATTTGTCTGCACTCAATTAGCATATGGATTTTCTCATTTGGTTTAGCACATCCAGAGCCAGAGAATTCCTTTAAGAATCTGCAGGCACCAAGCAGTCTTGGGCCAATTTCTCTTTTACAAACATAGCATTTATACATTTACACATTTCTTTGTGAACTTTTAGCTAATGCATTTTTTTTCAAGTAGGTTTCTGGCCTGTAGTTTTTGTATGTTTCTTTCAAAGTTGGATTTGTTTGTTTTTTAAGAAAAGGTACTTGTACTTTAAAAGAACCTGAACTCATTACTTTGAGATCGTTATAAGTTAACTCTACTTGCCATTGCTCTGTCTGTAGAAACAATTGCTGTCCATGTTATTAAAGTTTTGTTGTGCTATTTGCTGCATCCAGAAGCATATGGGGAAATACTGTTCTCCCCAGTGACAGATCTGGCTGTTGCACTTCAGAAATAAAAAAAGTTTTTTTTTAAAAAAAGGAAACAAAACAACAGAATCATACCATCAGAAATATCATCTTGTCCAATTCCTGCAGCATCAGGATGCTTCTCTAGCTGTACAAGAGTGAAAAGAGAATGACATAAAACTTGAACATCTCCCATCACCATGCCTCTAAAATGCCTTAAACTACCACTGGAAAAGTAATGTTTGAAAGTACCGTACCCAGAAAATGTGACTTGTTACATCAACAAGCAACTTTCTATTAGGGCCTTTTCACACGATCCCTAAGATCCGCTGGTCCCTTAAATTCGGACCAGAGATCTTGGGGGTTCGTTTCTGTTCCTGCGTCCCCATCCGCTCCGCACTTCCTGCTCCTGTCGGCGTCAGGGGAGGGAGGGAAAAAAGGACAAAAGAAGCCTTTACTAACCTGCCGGTGCCGGTCGAAGTTGCCAGGAGCCCCGTTACTTCCTGGTTCCTTCTCAAGGGGCTCTTAAAGGGGCGGGAGGCAAAAAAACAACAGTCAAGCGAGGAGAGCCCGGCACTCTTCTCCGCATCAAATATTTTTCACTTCCAGAGAGAAGGTACAAGAAAAGTGTGCTGGGTTGCGCTAAAGTGGGCGGGGTCGCACTTAATTGTCTGCAAACTCCGGAGCTGGTGGGGAAACATTTTAAATCTCCAGAGCTTGCAGCCATTTGCGGCGGAGCTTAGGGGTCGTGTATAAATGCCCTTACTTTTGACATGCTACTAAACTCCAGTAGGTATGTACTGTAACTAGCTACTACTAAATTCTGCTTTCTTTCACCGAGATCGACATTGGGGAAGGGGCAGAGCAACCCAAAATTCCATAGGATGTGCCCCCTACACCGACTCTGACCACGAGCCCCCTTCACATTTTTGCATGCATTTTCGGTTTGGAAAACTGCATTGCAAAATACAGAGGCATAACAAAAGGGCAACTGTGTTCTGGATTGCTTATTGATTAAGAGACTTTGAATCTAATGAGATTGCAGCAATATTTTCATAGTTTCCTAGTTTCATATTTGTGTTAAGTATATATTGACTATTCATATGCTGTTTTGTATTGCGGGTTAATTTATTGCCTGTTCACTAGACCAGTCATTTTGTCTCATTTCCTTAAAGAAACATCCCAATCCATCTTGTAAACAGTCACCTCAAAGGTTTCGAAGGGTTACAGCTAAGATCACCCATTCCCAAATGGTTTAAAATGTTTTAAAGACTATCTTTCATGTTTTAATGTAATGTTTTGTGGACACATCCACTTCTTCAGACGTATAGCAGAAGAAGTGTGAAGTCTGAAGAAGTGGACGTGTCCACGAAATGTTACATTGAAATATGAAAGTTAGTCTTTAAGGTGCCACATGTTTTGTGTCTTTTGTTTTCTTTTTCTTTGATTTTTGCCTGCAATTCTTGAAAAGACTAACACAGCTACCCTCTCTGTAACTTTTAAAATGTTTGGATTTTAAAAACAACAAGGACTATTTCATAACTGAAGCAAAGCAATACAATATTGATATTCTTAACCACAGGGGTTATCTCTCTCTCTCTCTCTCTCTCTCTCTCTCTCTCTCTCTCTCTCTCTCTCTCTCTCTCTCTCTCTCTCTCTCTCTCTTTTGGCCAAGAAATCCTGTATCAGCTTTCTATTAGAGCATGCTAGTATATACCTTGTTTCCACCTGATTGCTGGAAAAATCACTCAAAAAGAACAGCCTTGTAAAGGACACTTGAAGAAAAGTCTCAGACATCCCATGAAAAAGTTTAGCCAGTCTTCAAGGGAGAGAAGTATTCCTACTTTCTTCTTTTTGCTTACACAGCTTTTTCACAGTGCTGGAGGGAATGAGATAGTATGCACACAGATACAACTAGCAAATCTTTCCATGATCTGGCAACTTAATTTGGCATGGGTCTTCTTTACCTGATTTGGGCAATTTAGCTCAAGTAAAGATCAATCTGCCAGAATTGGCTCAATCAATGTTTCTGACTTAGGGGGGATGAAGCCGGTAACTTTCCCCTTCCATTGAAATGTATGCATAGATTTTCTGATTAAACCCCTCTTTTTTCCCTTCCAGCAAAGACAAACAAGAGGAGGAAATTTCAGAGCCATTCATTTGTGTGAAATGTGAGTACCAGGAGGGGGGCGGGAATTGGGAAGCTACCTTATGAACTCTTCTCCTGAAACGTCAAAACCCATTGCAGAAACTGAAACAAGGAGATTGATTCAAATAATTGCACCCCCTGTCTTGATTGCATTCCCCTACCTGAACATATGCCCAGTTAAGTTGCATCCTTGGTAATTCCTTTACTACCTGTTAGGTTCTGCTGGCTTTGAACATCATAGCACATTAGATGTGGTCTATGTTTTGCTGTTGAAGTGGGGGAAAATGTGTCTCTCTCCCCCACTGTTATATGGACAAAACCCAAGTAAGTGGCAATTGACTGTCACTCCACTGTTGTTCAGGGATGGGTACCTCCCTTGAGTTAGCCTTCTATCCATGTTCAGAAAACCTAGATTGGAGACTTCAGATGTGATAACATCAAATAACTGTTAACATCAAATGCAGAATGAATAGGGTAAAGGAGAAAAAAAAATAAACGAAAGAAAGAGCAATAAAATACATGCTGTCGGTATCTATGTTTTATCTAGAACGTCACTTTATAAACCAGAGAGTTAAGTGTTAGGCAGTGTTCCATTTACACTTTAAATAGTAGTTTGGAGAAAGGCAGTAAGGAAATGTTTGTTGCTATGCTGACAGTGCTAGTACTATTTTTATGTCCTGCCCTTCTGGTGCCGAACAATCTGGCCTTAGAATTTAGAGAAGACGTTATTAATCTAATTTTGCCTGCAGTTATGTGTTGCTCAAACTGATCAGAACATTAGAAGCAAATGATATATATGTTAATTGCTTATTCTTTTCTGTTTCTTGATAGAATGTCTAGAAGACATCTAGATCTGAAGAAAGGACTTCCATGGCAAAAAGACCAGATTTATGTGTATGGTTTAAAACGGTGGGAGTAGAAAGTACTCTTGTTTCCAAACTGCTTTGAAGTACAGTGGTGCCTCTGATAACGAATTTAATTCATTCTCAGAGGCAATTTGTTATCCGAAAAATTTGTTATCCGAGCCATTGTTTCGCATTGAAATGAATGGGAAACCGATTAATCCATTCCAGAGGTCTGGAAAAAAAAAGGCAAACAAGTTGGTGTGTGTGTGTGTTTCCAGACCTCTTTATAGAATGCACTTTAAAGGCTTGCAGTGCTGGAACACCCTCCAGAACACCCCTCTGCAGTGCAATGCAAACATGGACAAGAGAAACCAGCAAGACTACCCCAGCCTGTTCCCACCCCAAGTGCAATGGGGGGGAAATGCAAACAAACAAACATAAGCAGGAAGAAAAATCCAGCTCATTTTTGCCTGCAGAGCAATGGAAAAAGACTGCAAACATGGAGAAATGAAACCAACAAGACTACCCCAGCCTCTTCCAGCCAAAAATGCAAAGAAAAGCTGTGCAAATATTAATAAAAGCTAGCTCCCTATCTTACCAAAGGTCCAAATCCCTCAGCAAAACATGTCCAGAATGACTACAAAACACCATGAAAAAAACCCTCTAAATCCTCCCACCCCTCCACAAACTATGTATCCTGCAATGCATGCAGGGTACACATTTTTTGCAAGGCATTATGAAACATTTGTTATCCGAGGCAGCCCATAGGGAATATTCGCTATCGGAGGCATCCCTATACCTGGAAATTTCCATTTGTTATCTGAAAAATTTGTTATCCGAAGCATTCTTTATCTGAGTATTACTGTATTGTAATTTATTGATGCCATATTATCCTTCCAGCTTCTGGGCAGCATTTTGATGGATCCAAGCCTTCTTGAGGATTTTTTGTTTGTTTGCTGCAACTTCCCACCACTACCTGATTTTGATTTGCTCTGTAAAAATAGTTGTGTCAAAAACATTGAGAGGGAAATACAGTGTTCATATAAAGCTGAGTAAAAAATATCAACTGTGATATGTATTATTTGTGTATGAGTGATATAAACATGCCATGGTAAACTCAATGATCTGTACCTAAGAGACAGGCAGATGTGTCAAATCTATTGCTGTGACCTTTCTTATTTTCCAGTTGGAAAAAAAAAATCCATAACATACTGTGTAAATTTCTTGGACGCGTTAACAAATACCTTAGTGACACATCCCATCTTGACTGAAGCATCTTTCGGAAGTAGAATCCCAGGTAGTATAGTGTGCAAGTTGTCAAACACGTTGTCAAACACATTCATTTTTTCGTCCAAGAAGTCTATCATAAATAACTCTATTTCAACAGTAAAATGTGTCGCATTCTGCATTTAATGCAAAACACGGAGGAGAAGATTTCCTGTGGATTCTTACAAAAATGTATTTAAACCTCTTCATTTTATACAGATGCTTCAGTTTTATGCAGACGGAAGGAATAAACATATGCTCTCAAGTCAATTCTGACTACAGAGTCAAACTAGTGCACTGGTACCTCTACTTAAGAGTGGCTCTACTTAAGAGCGATTCGACTTAAGAGCGGAAAACCGTTGGCGTTTTAACGGCTGCCTTACAAATTTTAGATGCGGTCTGCTCTACCTACATTTTTATTTTTCATTTATTTTTCGTTTTTTAGATACAGTACCTCTACTTAAGAGTTGTTCAACTTAAGAGCATGCATTCGGAACTGATTTAAATTCGTAAGTAGAAGTACCACTGTACACCAGTAGCGATTACATTCCCTGGTGTTGCATTGCAGTGCAATGAGTTAATTTTTAGACTATTTGCTTTTTTTCCAGCAGGTTTGCCTTAATTACATTGCACTTATAGTCTCTCTCTGCTTATTCATTCCCAGCAAGATCTTGCCTTAACATCTGTTGTAATTTAATTAATGAATATTAAATGTCTCTACTACATTAAAAACCATCTTCAGAACTAGATCCAGAGCTCCTTATATATAAATAGAGAAAAGTGGTCTTCTGTGTGAAATTTTCCAAGAAGCCTTGGAAATATGATGACATACTTCACATAATTGATACATAGTCTGTGACCAGCTCAACATAGGCCTGCAACTTTTGAAAACATCTTTTCAATAGTATGTCTGACACCAGCCATTAACCACACCAAAAAGTAAAGGTAAAGGTTCCCCCCGCACATGCGTGCTCATTGTGTCCAAATCTAGGGGATGTTCGAAAGCATGTAAATGCAAGTAGATAAATAGGTACTTCCATAAAAAAGCAGGAAGGTAAAACAGTGTTTCCTTGCAGCCATGCCGGCCACGTGGTCATGGACTTGCATAACACTGGCTCTTTCAGCTTGAATACGGAGATGAGCACTGCCCCTAGAGTCGGACACGACTAGTACGCATGTGCAGGGGAAACCTTTACATTTCTATAAATAGTTGCCATGCTAAATTTCCTTCTTATACCTCATAAAGTGAACTTCTACACAAAAGCGCACATTTAAAAAAATCAAAAAGTTACTCTTTCAGGGACCATCATATGTTTGTCTTTGTTTACTTTTATTTTTTATTTTGTTTTCATCTATAATGTTTGCAGATGAACACAGCTACCCTTTCTACACCTATAGCTATGAAAGGATAAGAGAGGTCATTCCGAAATCTGGTATAAAATGTCCCCCCCCCACCACCTGCATATAGAGGGGAAAATATGACCAAACTTTAGAAGCTGCCTAACACCCTTACTTCCAAAGAGATTAGATAACTGCAAACAGCTATGTGCTATATGCTATAGAAGGAAAATTGAAAAATGAAAATATTTGCCTACTAGGAAAAAGAATAGAGGAAAGGTTAATATACTTTAGCCCCTGACTTGCAACACAAAACTAAACAGAAAATGCCTCACTGCACGGTTTACCTAGGTTGCACTCCCTGTCCCACAAGTGTTTTCCCCCAAAATCATTTTCCTATGAAATAGGCACAATTCACCCACACACACTCTACAGCAAGGAAAGCCTAACTCCCTCCTTGATCTTTGGTTGAATAAGTTGTCAAACAGTATGTTACATGTTTTGGAGATATAAAAAGAATTTTGCTCGCTTTGCTAGCAGATGCAGGCATGGTGTTGGCAGGAAGACTTTGTGGGTGTGAATTTTAAAATGAGAGAGGAGGACCACAGAACGTGGTTGGTATGAGCACCTAGAGAGGTTGTGTAGGATGGAGGTACAGATTATGCTTGCCTAATGCCTTGCTGGGAGAATGGTGGTGGTGGTGGAGGTGGTGGTGGTGATGGTGGTAACTGTTCCTTTGCAGTGTTGTGTGGCAAGGGTCTTCATGTTGTGTTCAACATGAAGAAGGGGGCGGCCTGCAATGAGACCAGGGTACAGCCAGATCATGCAGTGAGTTGGCAACCCATATACTGGAAGCCAGGCAACTCCAAAGGAAAATGGGGGGGGGAGAGTGCTTTTCATGATGCCTTCAAGTCAAAATCCCTGAATCCTGACAAAATTCCAGTGGACCATTTATTATTATTATTATTATTATTATTATTATTATTATTATTATTATTATTATTATTATTATTATTATTATTATTATTATTATTATTATTATTATTATTAAACATCATAATAATAATAATAATAATAATAATAATAATAATAATAATAATAATAATAATAATAATAATAATAATAATAATAATAATAAATAATAATGTTATTTTCAAGGATTCCCAAGTAGAAAATACTCATTACCATTCTCTTCTTCTGGGAGTGCCCTGGGACTACAGAGGTTGCCCAAGGCCACAAGGCTGGTTCTACTCCCAGAAGGCACAATGGGAAAATCAAACTGCAAGGAAATGCAACAAGCATAGTAATAATATTTTCAAATTGAATTATAGGGGTCAATATATATCTTTCCAATTCTGTATTTTAAGTCTTTTAGCAACCAGGCCACAGAGTCAATATATATTGGCTGGTAGTCAATCTTCAAGGAGCAGACAAATAAATGGGTGATAACTTTTACCCAAAATTGCCTTTTAACAGGACATGACCCTGGCATATGTCTAATAGAAGCTGCAATGCCAGCACTTAGCCAAATTGCTCAAGCCTTTCCTAGAAAAATGGTGTTGTGCAGTCTAAATATAATTTGTTTCTGGAGAAGTCATAGCTTAAGCTCTATAAATATTTTAGGTATATTATTTAACACCACCTTCCATCGATTAAGTAATATTGAGTGATCTATTTCCCTATTCCATTTATTTCTAAAAACATGTAAGTCATTGTTATTAATTGAGAAAATATCTATTACAAATAGCTTGCATTTCAAGGCACTCATTGTTGCCAAGACATATTTAGATATCTGCAAATATTAAATTAGTAAATACTGACATTAGCTGAATATGGCAAGTAACACCAAGGTAGAAAATGACAAAAATTCATCATGATGACCAAACTAACTGGTATAAAGAAAGAATTGCTCTTTCTGGGCAAACCATCCATAAAATGGACTACTTCCCATGTTCACATCTGGGTTGCACCATAATATTACTGTATATACTCGAGTATAAGCCTAGTTTTTCAGCCCTAATTTTGAGCTGAAAAAAGGGGTCCTCGGCTTATATGCAGTTCAATACTTTTAGCCACTGAGGCAAGTTTGGGTCGGTGGCTAAAAGTCATTTTAAACATTGTGCGCCACTTCTATTAACCCCCCCATGTTTAAAATGACTTTTTAAAAGGTCATTTTAAAACAATGTTTAAAATGACTTTTAGCCACCAACTCAAACACTTGCCTCGGTGGCTAAAAGTCATTTTAAACATCACACACTGCTCCCCCAGCTCACAAAGGTGGAGTTGCCAGGCCCTGCTGCATTTCCCACCCTAGGCTTATACTCGAGTCAATAAATTTTCCCAGTTTTTTGGGTTTAAATTAGGGGCCCCAGCTTATACTCAGGTCGACTTATACTCGAGTATATACGGCAATTTAACATGTAAAAAGAGGGCAAATTGAAACTGTAATTACAATATGTCCCTTTTTTGCTGCAGTGAGGGGATAGAGTCTGTTTTACCATATGTGGACCCTGAAGCTCTATACCTAGACAGAAGTGTTCTCTTGGAATGAGAAACTGCAGATTGACAAAAATGAGTTATGTAACAAGTATTCTTTCCATTCTCTAATTTAATAAATAGAGACAATAATAATAAATATTTAATAAATAGAGACAAAAATAAATAACTCATTTTTGTCAATCTGCAGTGTCTCCTTCCAACATATCTATCTATCTATCTATCTATCTATCTATCTATCTATCTATCTATCTATCTATCTATCTATCTATCTATCTATCTATGTTATGTAAAATGCACCAAGATAGCCATTTACTTAGATATAAAAATACTAAGTTGAAATCCTCCTGGCCAGTAAAATTAGAATTGGGGAAACTTCTCATGAGTAAATCACCAAGTGTTTGTTTTGTTTGCCATTTGTTTGGGATTTTTTTTCCTTGGTGCAAAAATTGTTTTATACACAAATCTCTTTACACATGGGTAATTCCTGTTTTTTTGAAATGTGCAGTATTTCTTCCAAAATGTATGATGATGATGATGATGATGATGATGATGATGATGATGATGATGATGATTAGTTATATTTCTAGACCGCCCATCTTCCGGAACGGAACTCTGGGCGGTTTACAATCAGGACAAGACAACAAACAAACAAAAGAAGAAAGAAAAAATACAAAAAGGGCAAAAAGAGCAAAAAAACACTAATAAAATAAGGAGGGACGAGACCCTCCCCGAAAGCTGGCGCAGGCGGAAAAAAAAAATTAAGTAAAAAGGTCGTCCAATGCCTCTTTGAAAAGATGAGTTTCCAGGGCCTTTTTAAAGGTGGGCAGGGACTGTGCTAGACGCAGCTCACTAGGAAGATGGTTCCACAATGTGGGGCCCACCACAGAGAAGGCGCAGTTACACATGAGCAATTTCCGCATCTCCCTGGGTGTGGCCACCCTAAGGGAGCGCGCCTGCGCCATTCTGCGCCATGATCACAAAAAGCTTGTGAAATTTTTGACCAACTCGGACTGCAATCTGGAAAATCAAGATGGGTAAAAAGATAAGTGTCACTGCTGCCTGACACATCATGTTGTACGAAAAGTAAACTGTTAATGGATACCACATACGCAGTGGACAGAGAGAGAGATTAGAATCATGAGACCTGGCTTCAATATTTAAGAAGGGGCTTTACAATGTCCACCACCACCTCAACATTTAATGGAGGTGGAACTGAAAAAACTAATTATTAATTATCTCACTTACCTTGAAAGCTGTATTATAAGTTGGCACATAGCACAAAAGAGGTAATTTTTAGAGATGGGCACAAATTTGCCAAATTCATTCAAAAATTGTTAATTGGTCAATTTGTATATGTATGAATTGATAACCCTCAATTAACATGAATTGATGATTTTTTTTTTAGTGATTTTTGATTCATCGATTCGTTGGGCTATAAAATGCCCCCCTCCAAGGAATCACAATCATTTTTATTCTCTTACAAAGTTTGTAAATCACCCTGAATGCTGCTCTTTAGTACAAAGGTAGAGTATAGATGAAAAAAAATATAAATATTCAAACCCACGCTATACTGCATTAAAGAACATAAAGTCAACCACAGCAAGCTGTGCAGTGGACAAACAAATAAATGTGTCCGGACATGTGTGAAAGCAAG
This sequence comes from Phrynocephalus guinanensis, assembly GCA_037367245.1. Taxonomy (NCBI): domain Eukaryota; kingdom Metazoa; phylum Chordata; class Lepidosauria; order Squamata; family Agamidae; genus Phrynocephalus; species Phrynocephalus guinanensis. The sequence continues at coordinate 9,731,516 of CM074745.1, read as the reverse complement.
GGAGCAGGCACATCCCAGCACAGGCTAATGATGGTGGGAAGGGAAACCTGGTCAAAATATGCAGAAAGAGTACCGGCAATGGCCACCCTGCACATGAGGCCACCTGCTCTCTGTCACCCAGAGTGACAAAGTGGGCCAACTCCCTAAGCCAGGCAAATCCAAACTTTGGCCCTCCAGATGTTTTTGACCACAACTCCCACAGTCCTTTGTCATTGACAAGCTAAGCTTAGAATTCTGGGAGTTGTGGTCCAAAACATCAGGAGGGCTGAAACTTGGACATGCCTGCCCTAAGCAGTGGAAATTCACAATCCCCATGAATCTGTCCTGGGCACCACACACACAAAATGCTTCACAGCCACATTGTTATGCAAGGCAATGGCCAGGGGATTAGGTCCAGTTGCTGTCAGGCATAATCAGGCTGCTGCAGAATCCACAGTAGTCATATCTGGAAAGGCAGCGACATCTGACCACCGACAGTCAGAATAACTGGGCACAATGAAGTTGATTCTGAATTATTTTGACCCTTCTCTGGGTTTTCTAAGTACAGAGTCCTCAAAATGCTCTAGCATTCCCATCTGCTTGAAGTAATCTGGTTGTACATGCACACTGCTGGCATGTAATTGGGTTAAGACACTGATATTATGCCTGACAGGAATATGACACATTTTTCTAGCACCATTTGTCCTAATCAAAAAAATGTAATAGGGGTTGGAATAGGGTTTGTCTCTTGTTTTTTACAGAAGCAAAAAAGTCCAGGACAGCATATTTTAAGTATATACAGGGAAGAAAAACTGTCTGCTTTTATTCCAGCAGAAGACTATTTGCCTTCCATGCTCCTGCTGTAATTAGCTGTAAATAGCTGTGAATAAGGCACCTTGAGGTACATACATAATGACTAACCTCCCTTATAAAATATTCACCAGCTCTCTATTACTTCAGTTAGTTATATTAACCTAAGTTTCCTGAGTCGAAGAGAGAGGGGAAGGATGGGGGTAGCTGAGAACCCGAAGCTTGCAATTTCCCACTTCATAGGCAGTGTAAATTATCTGTTTCCTGTCCTAGTCTTGATTCAGTCTTGGTTCGTCTTGGTTAAGCTGTGCTGAGGTCCTGCAAGAAAACTCTGAGGTATTTTAAAGCACCTTGGCAGCCAAAGAAACCAATTCTAGGCTCCTGTATTCAAATCTAGGTTTTATTTTCTTTTATACCCAATGGATCTCTTGAATAATAATAAGCTCTCTCTCTCCCCCACCCCTTCACCTCTATTCTTCTTGCTGGGACCATACTGAGTGACGACTCCTAATTAATACCAGTCTTATTTTACTCGACCACTGTATGCTTCTAACATAATTGTCGCCAATTCCCACATGTTTTCAGCCCACTTCCTATAAAAAGAGAAAGAAAGAAAAATTGGACTGTAACAGAGGTCTGAACATTTCACATTTTTTTTAGAATTCTGAATCTCAGTTGGCAAAGGGATCTCATTCTGAATTCTGAATCTGCATTTTGGTAGTAGTGCAAATCTATAATGGCTATTGGTTAGTGACCATATTTAAGAAGTATCCACATCTGCATATTTTGTACTTCTATATACCCTCACTCTGTTGGCAAAACACTCCCAAACAATCATGAGACCTAATAAATAAATAAATGCTCGGCACATCTGGCAGAAGCAGGCTGCAGTCCGGGAATGTTTGTGACAAATAAAACCTTGCATTCCTTAAGGTGCCACATGTCTCTGCTCTTATAGTTGCCGTGGAGTAACAAAGTGTAATGCAGCTTGCAAATGATTTCAAACTGCAAATACTAAAATAATTCCAATGAATGAGTGAAATCCAGTACTACGTCACAGATTGTGTCATGTCTTTTAAAGTAATGGAACTTACAGAAGGGCCACTGAGTCAATGGGAGTAGTCTAGTGCAATTTAGGCGGTTACTTCACGTCCTACCTTGTTCCGCAATTACGTTTGTACCGTGACAGCGTTGTTCACGGTCATGTGGTTTTGTCCCTGCTCAGTCCCTGTTTCCGTTTACTCATGGTTGTGATAACTTGTCTCGTGGCAAGTGTTATTTCATGGCCTTGTTTTGTGACTAGATCTGCTTTTTTGAAGAAAAAAAGTATAAAAATAAAGGGCGCACCACACCCCCTGGGCTTCATCTATTCGAAATGTCGATCCAGAGCACTCAAAAGTATGAGAGAAATGGATGGACGCAAGTTTACGAGTGGAAGATTGCCTTCGTTGCATGACAGTTGTTACCTCACGGGACCTTGTCCTGGAACAGGAATAGAGACAAAAGAATTTCCCAGCCCAGGGGCAGGTACGGTTTGTCACGCTCTGTTCCCGGTTCCGGGGGTGTGGTTGAGACAACTTTTTGCTGTCACACTATGGATGTGAAGTAAGTTTTTTTTTTGTACCGGTCCCCAGTGGGACAGCAAGGAGGGACGAATGGGCCGTGAAGTAACCGCCTTACTAAAATAAGAAACTCGACTCCTGCCATTTTGTCTTCAAGCATATATAGTGCTGCATGGAACTCGGTGCTTGGGTGACACTGATCAACATTTGTGCATCCTTTCCCAACATGTTTGTAGAATTTGTGACATGCTTGCCTTCATGCTTTGGTCAAGAGGGAAGATGTTCTGATGTATTATCCTTCTTTGGGTTGATAAGAGGATTTGCAGATGGTTTTTTTTTTTTTTTGGATCTTAGGCTCATTTCCTGTTTTTCAGGTTGGTTGCCTGACTGCTCCTCTGTTTTATGTGATGTGAAGCATGATTATTAAATGCGAGAACTGCAAGAAAAACAAGCACGGTTTTAAGAAAATGGAAATGAAAGGGATGGATAAAGGAGGGAAGTGGCCTGTGCAATGCGGTGGCTATTGAGAGATTTTCTGTAGCTCTTATTAAATATTTAAAAAAGATGCTGAGCAAACAAGTGTGTGTGTATTATTGCCAAAAGAAAAGACCTGCCATAAACCCTGGGCAACATGGATGCTAAGATCTGTACCAGGCAAGTATCTGCTATTTACCAAAAGAAGATGTGCTTTTTGGAAAAGGACTTTGCATTGGAGGCAGCCTCCTGTGGGCTATGAAAGAGTTTCCAGTCTAAGCTGCTGAACATCATGGTGTCCCCCCCCCCGCTTCTATTATTCTGCTGACGCCCCCTTCCCCCCCTTTCAATCTTACTAGAGTGAACCAATTCAGGACATAGAGCAAAAAAGCAACACTTGTGTTCTCACACAATAGAACAGCAGAAAGGATTGATCAAGCCAATGGACACGGCCATCCAAAAGTGGAAAGACCACATGCAGCATTGCATTTACAAGAATGACTCAACGGGGAAGGTTATTTGTAATGAGGGACCTGATCTGAAATGAAAGAGCTACCTTTTTTGATAGGAGCTCTGCCGCAGAGTGGTTCAACTGCTGTACTGCAGCCCAAACTGTGCTCACGACCCAGAGTTCGATCCCAGGTAGTCCTCTCAAGGTTTATTGAGGGTACGGAAGCACTATATCCCTTATTCATAAACCAGATATTTTTAAATAATTGCATTATCATCCACGACTACAAATACCTCATGTAAGTTTTGTCAGTAAGGAGCCCCGTGGTGCACTGGTTAGATGCCTGTACTGCAGGTAAAACTGTGCTCACGACCTGGGGTTCAATCCCAGGTAGCGGGCTCATGGTTGACTCAGTCTTCCATCTTTCTGAGGTCGGTAAAATGAGTAGCTAGCTTTCATTTGGGGGGGCAATATGTAGCCTGCATAATTACTTGTAAACTGCCCAGAGAGTGTTTTATGCTTTGTTTTGGTTATGATTTTCACCTTTTGCAAAAATATAGTTTTTGCACTCGGGTGTAAAAGTGGGAGATTTCTGCCTATCTCATGGTCAAGGGATGCTAATCCAACAGCAATGAAAGTAACACAGCCTCTGATTAGCTGCTATGGGAATGAATACACATTTTCCTGTCTCTGAAATCTAGTCCAAGGGAGATATGGCCAAGCCAACTTCTTGGCAAGGTATCACACCATCATCATTTTTGCTACATGCTCCTTGATTGGATAGTAGAATAAGGTTAAGACATAATAATGTTAAGGAAGCAGGAAACAGGAAGAGATTCAAAGAAGAGGAGAAAGGGATTAGAGGTTATTTTATTTTTATTGAATGAAAATATTTCTGTCCCAACTTTCACCTTAGAAAGCACCTAAGGAGGCTTACATCATTAAAAATATGTTCTTAAAAATGTTTATCATTGATCATGATTTCTTTATGTTTGTTTTTTCATGTCAGCTGTCTTGAACATACAACATGTTATGAAATAAATCAGTTTGGTAGATACCCAGGCTCTAGATTCTTGTACAGTTTTATATATTTATTATAAATTAGAGATTTTTTTAAAGAGGCAGACATCATGGGTCTGTGTGATCTGGGTTTTCTTTCTTTTCTTGTAGCACCGACAGGCTGTTTCTGGGGCCGGTCAGTGCTGTTTTTTTAAAAACTTTCCCCCACCCCTAGCACCAGTCAGCTGGTCCTCCGGCTAGTCTGGCACTTTTTAATTTTTTTTAATCCCCCCCCCACCTTCCTAGCACCAGCCAGCTGGCGATCATGCTTTTAAAAAAACTTTCCCCCACACCTAACTCCAGTCAGCAGGTCCTTTTTTCCCCCCAGCACCTTCTGGCCATGGGGCTGAATGGCGCTTTTAAAAAACTTTGTACATGGGAACTGCTATCCCACATCTTCAGTCATGTGACGGGAGGAAGAGGAAAAGCCAGACCTTCCAAAGATCAGGATCTTCCCCAGGTGAGATAGCAGCCTAAGGCGAGGACAGCTTCCTTGATGCTTTGCTTCACATGGAAAAGAACCTGCCTGTAATTCTCTTTATTGCATTCAAGTTGCCTTTATCTGAAGTTTTGCTATTGCTTTGATTCTCTGCTTTTTAAGCAGTCAGGCGCAAAAAAAATTCTTCCCTGAAAAACCTTTATACCTTTAGCTTGTGTTCTTAACCTTTCCTCCAATGTGTTCAATTGGCCTGTAATTTTAACAAGTTGCTCATCTTCTTTATCACTGATAAAATTATCTTGAAGTCCTGGGGTCTTTTATGTAACCCATCTAAAATCCTGCTTTCTTATTGTTAAAAAATTGACTTATTATGGCATCAGATTGGTTTTGTCTTGTTCCTCCAGTGTTTGCTTCACAGAAGCAAGGAAGTTAAAATCCCCATACTCTTCCTTTGTGGCTTTTCATGCTGCTACCTTGAATGCATCTGTTGTTTCAGTTATTTTTAGTAATGGAAATGCATTTGGCAAATCATTGCATCTTGAGGATTCAGTATGACATGACATAAGCTGTTCCTCCCCTGCCTATATGTTTAAAGGAATCTCAAGGAAAATAAGGCACCTCCCTGGCTTTTGGGTTTGACATGTGTTTTTCCTTGCTTGGAACTCTATGAGTTAGGAATGGTGTCAGGGGCCTGAACCTGAAGACACCGTTCAGGAGGGTGTGCCATCCTCCATAGCCCCACAGAGAGGGGACATGGGGATGAGGGTAGTCCTCACTAAACTAGAAAAAATGGGCACAGCGCTCGAGGCCGCTCAGTCGATGAAAGGCAAACAAATTAATTGGAGGGTTGAGGCGGACAATGTCGGAGAGAGATTTTTAGTGGAAGAAGAGGGAGAAATCCCAGAGAGGGGAGGTGCTTCAGAGGCGGGAAATATGAAGAGTGAGGAAAGTGCGGGAAGGGGAGAGAAGAAAGGAAGAGAGAAGGGGAGCAGAGAATGGAGACAGGTGACAGAAGCAGAGGAGTGTGGGGGGGTCTTCGCGTTTTGGGAGGTGATGGGTTCCTGGAGGAAGGCCCCTTCAGAGGGATGTGGATGGGCCAACTGGAAGGAACCGTTGCCAGACTGTCTCTCCACCCGTGTTGTGGAATGCTATGCAGTGGTTGATGGCCTCCCCTGAGGAGGCCGACCAACGCGGAGCGCTTCAGGAGGCTACCCAGCCCTCCGGACTATTAACCCTACAGATGGACACTTGGGCTTCACCAGTTCACGACACGGATTTAGTTGAAATGTTGACCAAAGATAATATATGAATTCTCATCTATTAGCCCTGCAAAATAATTATATATTTACAATAAAACTTGTACAGTAACTCAAATAATAAAAATAATTCCAAATAATTAAAAAAATGAAATATTCCACATCTGGGGAATCAAAAAGTGTAAGAGAAAAGAGTAACACAGTCACTTTTGGCTCTTTTTTCATTCACTGTTGGCTGTATTATCCCACATATCATGGGCATATGACCCACAACAGATTGGCCTCCACAGGAATGCCACTCTTGGCAGGAAAAAATGTGGAGAAAAGGAGGGTTTTTTTTTTACTTACTTTGTATGGCACGAGAAAGCATCCAGCTGAAATGTGCAATTTTGGGTTTTACATCAAGGGATTTAATTTGAGTTCCTTGTACATCATCGTATTTTCTTTGATCAGAGGTTTGCATATTCCATGACTTTGAAGATTTTGCTGACAGAAAATGTGGCACAGTCTTTTGGCTCCACTGAGGCAGGTACGCTGGTACATCCCTCCTCCTTGTGTGTGTTTCTGTGACTTTCCTTGAGGGCAAGGTCAGAGCTTCTCAAAAGGAATGGTGTCAAAGGATTCCCCAATATTTGCCAAGAAGCTACAAGTTGCAGCTCCAGATCTGATTGGGGGTCAGAATGCCTCTTGGGTGAGGAAAGCCTATTAGCGTTAATTCTTATGTGCTTTTAAAACAAATTATTTGCACAAGTAGCCAGAATAATTTCCCTACTACGTTATTCCACGAGGACCAGAACAAATGGATGCCTCAAACTCCTTTTAATTGGGTGATTGCCATTTTTGGATGTCACAGCAACCTTCTGCCTGGACCACGGACCACCTATGCTCTATTGTAGGCCTGCCCAACAGGTAGCCTGTGGGCTACTGGTAGCCTGTGAAGGGTTCAAAAGTAGCCTGCCACCCATCAATTTAAAAAGTGAGGGGATAAGTTCTCCACCCCTCCCTCTCCCTCCCCCACTCCAAGGACCACCACTGCCCAAGCCCAAGCAAAGTTCTGGGTCTGCCAGCCCACTGTGTCAGTCAAGCGGGGCAGTTCAAGGACCATGGGGCATTGAAATCTGTTCCCTCCAGAATGGATTAATTGGTTTTCAATGCATTCATATGGGAAACCATTCTACTTACAAAAGTTTTTACTTATGAGCATGTGCTCGGAACGGCTAAAATTCGTCCTCGGCTTATATGCAGTTCAATACTTTTAGCCACTGAGGCAAGTTTGGGTCGGTGGCTAAAAGTCATTTTAAACATTGTGCGCCACTTCTATTAACCCCCCCATGTTTAAAATGACTTTTTAAAAGGTCATTTTAAAACAATGTTTAAAATGACTTTTAGCCACCAACTCAAACACTTGCCTCGGTGGCTAAAAGTCATTTTAAACATCACACACTGCTCCCCCAGCTCACAAAGGTGGAGTTGCCAGGCCCTGCTGCATTTCCCACCCTAGGCTTATACTCGAGTCAATAAATTTTCCCAGTTTTTTGGGTTTAAATTAGGGGCCCCAGCTTATACTCAGGTCGACTTATACTCGAGTATATACGGCAATTTAACATGTAAAAAGAGGGCAAATTGAAACTGTAATTACAATATGTCCCTTTTTTGCTGCAGTGAGGGGATAGAGTCTGTTTTACCATATGTGGACCCTGAAGCTCTATACCTAGACAGAAGTGTTCTCTTGGAATGAGAAACTGCAGATTGACAAAAATGAGTTATGTAACAAGTATTCTTTCCATTCTCTAATTTAATAAATAGAGACAATAATAATAAATATTTAATAAATAGAGACAAAAATAAATAACTCATTTTTGTCAATCTGCAGTGTCTCCTTCCAACATATCTATCTATCTATCTATCTATCTATCTATCTATCTATCTATCTATCTATCTATCTATCTATCTATCTATCTATCTATGTTATGTAAAATGCACCAAGATAGCCATTTACTTAGATATAAAAATACTAAGTTGAAATCCTCCTGGCCAGTAAAATTAGAATTGGGGAAACTTCTCATGAGTAAATCACCAAGTGTTTGTTTTGTTTGCCATTTGTTTGGGATTTTTTTTCCTTGGTGCAAAAATTGTTTTATACACAAATCTCTTTACACATGGGTAATTCCTGTTTTTTTGAAATGTGCAGTATTTCTTCCAAAATGTATGATGATGATGATGATGATGATGATGATGATGATGATGATGATGATGATTAGTTATATTTCTAGACCGCCCATCTTCCGGAACGGAACTCTGGGCGGTTTACAATCAGGACAAGACAACAAACAAACAAAAGAAGAAAGAAAAAATACAAAAAGGGCAAAAAGAGCAAAAACACTAATAAAATAAGGAGGGACGAGACCCTCCCCGAAAGCTGGCGCAGGCGGAAAAAAAAAATTAAGTAAAAAGGTCGTCCAATGCCTCTTTGAAAAGATGAGTTTCCAGGGCCTTTTTAAAGGTGGGCAGGGACTGTGCTAGACGCAGCTCACTAGGAAGATGGTTCCACAATGTGGGGCCCACCACAGAGAAGGCGCAGTTACACATGAGCAATTTCCGCATCTCCCTGGGTGTGGCCACCCTAAGGGAGCGCGCCTGCGCCATTCTGCGCCATGATCACAAAAAGCTTGTGAAATTTTTGACCAACTCGGACTGCAATCTGGAAAATCAAGATGGGTAAAAAGATAAGTGTCACTGCTGCCTGACACATCATGTTGTACGAAAAGTAAACTGTTAATGGATACCACATACGCAGTGGACAGAGAGAGAGATTAGAATCATGAGACCTGGCTTCAATATTTAAGAAGGGGCTTTACAATGTCCACCACCACCTCAACATTTAATGGAGGTGGAACTGAAAAAACTAATTATTAATTATCTCACTTACCTTGAAAGCTGTATTATAAGTTGGCACATAGCACAAAAGAGGTAATTTTTAGAGATGGGCACAAATTTGCCAAATTCATTCAAAAATTGTTAATTGGTCAATTTGTATATGTATGAATTGATAACCCTCAATTAACATGAATTGATGATTTTTTTTTAGTGATTTTTGATTCATCGATTCGTTGGGCTATAAAATGCCCCCCTCCAAGGAATCACAATCATTTTTATTCTCTTACAAAGTTTGTAAATCACCCTGAATGCTGCTCTTTAGTACAAAGGTAGAGTATAGATGAAAAAAAATATAAATATTCAAACCCACGCTATACTGCATTAAAGAACATAAAGTCAACCACAGCAAGCTGTGCAGTGGACAAACAAATAAATGTGTCCGGACATGTGTGAAAGCAAGGGAGCAGGCACATCCCAGCACAGGCTAATGATGGTGGGAAGGGAAACCTGGTCAAAATATGCAGAAAGAGTACCGGCAATGGCCACCCTGCACATGAGGCCACCTGCTCTCTGTCACCCAGAGTGACAAAGTGGGCCAACTCCCTAAGCCAGGCAAATCCAAACTTTGGCCCTCCAGATGTTTTTGACCACAACTCCCACAGTCCTTTGTCATTGACAAGCTAAGCTTAGAATTCTGGGAGTTGTGGTCCAAAACATCAGGAGGGCTGAAACTTGGACATGCCTGCCCTAAGCAGTGGAAATTCACAATCCCCATGAATCTGTCCTGGGCACCACACACACAAAATGCTTCACAGCCACATTGTTATGCAAGGCAATGGCCAGGGGATTAGGTCCAGTTGCTGTCAGGCATAATCAGGCTGCTGCAGAATCCACAGTAGTCATATCTGGAAAGGCAGCGACATCTGACCACCGACAGTCAGAATAACTGGGCACAATGAAGTTGATTCTGAATTATTTTGACCCTTCTCTGGGTTTTCTAAGTACAGAGTCCTCAAAATGCTCTAGCATTCCCATCTGCTTGAAGTAATCTGGTTGTACATGCACACTGCTGGCATGTAATTGGGTTAAGACACTGATATTATGCCTGACAGGAATATGACACATTTTTCTAGCACCATTTGTCCTAATCAAAAAAATGTAATAGGGGTTGGAATAGGGTTTGTCTCTTGTTTTTTACAGAAGCAAAAAAGTCCAGGACAGCATATTTTAAGTATATACAGGGAAGAAAAACTGTCTGCTTTTATTCCAGCAGAAGACTATTTGCCTTCCATGCTCCTGCTGTAATTAGCTGTAAATAGCTGTGAATAAGGCACCTTGAGGTACATACATAATGACTAACCTCCCTTATAAAATATTCACCAGCTCTCTATTACTTCAGTTAGTTATATTAACCTAAGTTTCCTGAGTCGAAGAGAGAGGGGAAGGATGGGGGTAGCTGAGAACCCGAAGCTTGCAATTTCCCACTTCATAGGCAGTGTAAATTATCTGTTTCCTGTCCTAGTCTTGATTCAGTCTTGGTTCGTCTTGGTTAAGCTGTGCTGAGGTCCTGCAAGAAAACTCTGAGGTATTTTAAAGCACCTTGGCAGCCAAAGAAACCAATTCTAGGCTCCTGTATTCAAATCTAGGTTTTATTTTCTTTTATACCCAATGGATCTCTTGAATAATAAGCTCTCTCTCTCCCCCACCCCTTCACCTCTATTCTTCTTGCTGGGACCATACTGAGTGACGACTCCTAATTAATACCAGTCTTATTTTACTCGACCACTGTATGCTTCTAACATAATTGTCGCCAATTCCCACATGTTTTCAGCCCACTTCCTATAAAAAGAGAAAGAAAGAAAAATTGGACTGTAACAGAGGTCTGAACATTTCACATTTTTTTTAGAATTCTGAATCTCAGTTGGCAAAGGGATCTCATTCTGAATTCTGAATCTGCATTTTGGTAGTAGTGCAAATCTATAATGGCTATTGGTTAGTGACCATATTTAAGAAGTATCCACATCTGCATATTTTGTACTTCTATATACCCTCACTCTGTTGGCAAAACACTCCCAAACAATCATGAGACCTAATAAATAAATAAATGCTCGGCACATCTGGCAGAAGCAGGCTGCAGTCCGGGAATGTTTGTGACAAATAAAACCTTGCATTCCTTAAGGTGCCACATGTCTCTGCTCTTATAGTTGCCGTGGAGTAACAAAGTGTAATGCAGCTTGCAAATGATTTCAAACTGCAAATACTAAAATAATTCCAATGAATGAGTGAAATCCAGTACTACGTCACAGATTGTGTCATGTCTTTTAAAGTAATGGAACTTACAGAAGGGCCACTGAGTCAATGGGAGTAGTCTAGTGCAATTTAGGCGGTTACTTCACGTCCTACCTTGTTCCGCAATTACGTTTGTACCGTGACAGCGTTGTTCACGGTCATGTGGTTTTGTCCCTGCTCAGTCCCTGTTTCCGTTTACTCATGGTTGTGATAACTTGTCTCGTGGCAAGTGTTATTTCATGGCCTTGTTTTGTGACTAGATCTGCTTTTTTGAAGAAAAAAAGTATAAAAATAAAGGGCGCACCACACCCCCTGGGCTTCATCTATTCGAAATGTCGATCCAGAGCACTCAAAAGTATGAGAGAAATGGATGGACGCAAGTTTACGAGTGGAAGATTGCCTTCGTTGCATGACAGTTGTTACCTCACGGGACCTTGTCCTGGAACAGGAATAGAGACAAAAGAATTTCCCAGCCCAGGGGCAGGTACGGTTTGTCACGCTCTGTTCCCGGTTCCGGGGGTGTGGTTGAGACAACTTTTTGCTGTCACACTATGGATGTGAAGTAAGTTTTTTTTTTGTACCGGTCCCCAGTGGGACAGCAAGGAGGGACGAATGGGCCGTGAAGTAACCGCCTTACTAAAATAAGAAACTCGACTCCTGCCATTTTGTCTTCAAGCATATATAGTGCTGCATGGAACTCGGTGCTTGGGTGACACTGATCAACATTTGTGCATCCTTTCCCAACATGTTTGTAGAATTTGTGACATGCTTGCCTTCATGCTTTGGTCAAGAGGGAAGATGTTCTGATGTATTATCCTTCTTTGGGTTGATAAGAGGATTTGCAGATGGTTTTTTTTTTTTTTTTTGGATCTTAGGCTCATTTCCTGTTTTTCAGGTTGGTTGCCTGACTGCTCCTCTGTTTTATGTGATGTGAAGCATGATTATTAAATGCGAGAACTGCAAGAAAAACAAGCACGGTTTTAAGAAAATGGAAATGAAAGGGATGGATAAAGGAGGGAAGTGGCCTGTGCAATGCGGTGGCTATTGAGAGATTTTCTGTAGCTCTTATTAAATATTTAAAAAAGATGCTGAGCAAACAAGTGTGTGTGTATTATTGCCAAAAGAAAAGACCTGCCATAAACCCTGGGCAACATGGATGCTAAGATCTGTACCAGGCAAGTATCTGCTATTTACCAAAAGAAGATGTGCTTTTTGGAAAAGGACTTTGCATTGGAGGCAGCCTCCTGTGGGCTATGAAAGAGTTTCCAGTCTAAGCTGCTGAACATCATGGTGTCCCCCCCCCCCCGCTTCTATTATTCTGCTGACGCCCCCTTCCCCCCCTTTCAATCTTACTAGAGTGAACCAATTCAGGACATAGAGCAAAAAAGCAACACTTGTGTTCTCACACAATAGAACAGCAGAAAGGATTGATCAAGCCAATGGACACGGCCATCCAAAAGTGGAAAGACCACATGCAGCATTGCATTTACAAGAATGACTCAACGGGGAAGGTTATTTGTAATGAGGGACCTGATCTGAAATGAAAGAGCTACCTTTTTTGATAGGAGCTCTGCCGCAGAGTGGTTCAACTGCTGTACTGCAGCCCAAACTGTGCTCACGACCCAGAGTTCGATCCCAGGTAGTCCTCTCAAGGTTTATTGAGGGTACGGAAGCACTATATCCCTTATTCATAAACCAGATATTTTTAAATAATTGCATTATCATCCACGACTACAAATACCTCATGTAAGTTTTGTCAGTAAGGAGCCCCGTGGTGCACTGGTTAGATGCCTGTACTGCAGGTAAAACTGTGCTCACGACCTGGGGTTCAATCCCAGGTAGCGGGCTCATGGTTGACTCAGTCTTCCATCTTTCTGAGGTCGGTAAAATGAGTAGCTAGCTTTCATTTTGGGGGGGCAATATGTAGCCTGCATAATTACTTGTAAACTGCCCAGAGAGTGTTTTATGCTTTGTTTTGGTTATGATTTTCACCTTTTGCAAAAAAATATAGTTTTTGCACTCGGGTGTAAAAGTGGGAGATTTCTGCCTATCTCATGGTCAAGGGATGCTAATCCAACAGCAATGAAAGTAACACAGCCTCTGATTAGCTGCTATGGGAATGAATACACATTTTCCTGTCTCTGAAATCTAGTCCAAGGGAGATATGGCCAAGCCAACTTCTTGGCAAGGTATCACACCATCATCATTTTTGCTACATGCTCCTTGATTGGATAGTAGAATAAGGTTAAGACATAATAATGTTAAGGAAGCAGGAAACAGGAAGAGATTCAAAGAAGAGGAGAAAGGGATTAGAGGTTATTTTATTTTTATTGAATGAAAAATTTTCTGTCCCAACTTTCACCTTAGAAAGCACCTAAGGAGGCTTACATCATTAAAAATATGTTCTTAAAAATGTTTATCATTGATCATGATTTCTTTATGTTTGTTTTTTCATGTCAGCTGTCTTGAACATACAACATGTTATGAAATAAATCAGTTTGGTAGATACCCAGGCTCTAGATTCTTGTACAGTTTTATATATTTATTATAAATTAGAGATTTTTTTAAAGAGGCAGACATCATGGGTCTGTGTGATCTGGGTTTTCTTTCTTTTCTTGTAGCACCGACAGGCTGTTTCTGGGGCCGGTCAGTGCTGTTTTTTTAAAAACTTTCCCCCACCCCTAGCACCAGTCAGCTGGTCCTCCGGCTAGTCTGGCACTTTTTAATTTTTTTTAATCCCCCCCCCACCTTCCTAGCACCAGCCAGCTGGCGATCATGCTTTTAAAAAACTTTCCCCCACACCTAACTCCAGTCAGCAGGTCCTTTTTTCCCCCCAGCACCTTCTGGCCATGGGGCTGAATGGCGCTTTTAAAAAACTTTGTACATGGGAACTGCTATCCCACATCTTCAGTCATGTGACGGGAGGAAGAGGAAAAGCCAGACCTTCCAAAGATCAGGATCTTCCCCAGGTGAGATAGCAGCCTAAGGCGAGGACAGCTTCCTTGATGCTTTGCTTCACATGGAAAAGAACCTGCCTGTAATTCTCTTTATTGCATTCAAGTTGCCTTTATCTGAAGTTTTGCTATTGCTTTGATTCTCTGCTTTTTAAGCAGTCAGGCGCAAAAAAAATTCTTCCCTGAAAAACCTTTATACCTTTAGCTTGTGTTCTTAACCTTTCCTCCAATGTGTTCAATTGGCCTGTAATTTTAACAAGTTGCTCATCTTCTTTATCACTGATAAAATTATCTTGAAGTCCTGGGGTCTTTTATGTAACCCATCTAAAATCCTGCTTTCTTATTGTTAAAAAATTGACTTATTATGGCATCAGATTGGTTTTGTCTTGTTCCTCCAGTGTTTGCTTCACAGAAGCAAGGAAGTTAAAATCCCCATACTCTTCCTTTGTGGCTTTTCATGCTGCTACCTTGAATGCATCTGTTGTTTCAGTTATTTTTAGTAATGGAAATGCATTTGGCAAATCATTGCATCTTGAGGATTCAGTATGACATGACATAAGCTGTTCCTCCCCTGCCTATATGTTTAAAGGAATCTCAAGGAAAATAAGGCACCTCCCTGGCTTTTGGGTTTGACATGTGTTTTTCCTTGCTTGGAACTCTATGAGTTAGGAATGGTGTCAGGGGCCTGAACCTGAAGACACCGTTCAGGAGGGTGTGCCATCCTCCATAGCCCCACAGAGAGGGGACATGGGGATGAGGGTAGTCCTCACTAAACTAGAAAAAATGGGCACAGCGCTCGAGGCCGCTCAGTCGATGAAAGGCAAACAAATTAATTGGAGGGTTGAGGCGGACAATGTCGGAGAGAGATTTTTAGTGGAAGAAGAGGGAGAAATCCCAGAGAGGGGAGGTGCTTCAGAGGCGGGAAATATGAAGAGTGAGGAAAGTGCGGGAAGGGGAGAGAAGAAAGGAAGAGAGAAGGGGAGCAGAGAATGGAGACAGGTGACAGAAGCAGAGGAGTGTGGGGGGGTCTTCGCGTTTTGGGAGGTGATGGGTTCCTGGAGGAAGGCCCCTTCAGAGGGATGTGGATGGGCCAACTGGAAGGAACCGTTGCCAGACTGTCTCTCCACCCGTGTTGTGGAATGCTATGCAGTGGTTGATGGCCTCCCCTGAGGAGGCCGACCAACGCGGAGCGCTTCAGGAGGCTACCCAGCCCTCCGGACTATTAACCCTACAGATGGACACTTGGGCTTCACCAGTTCACGACACGGATTTAGTTGAAATGTTGACCAAAGATAATGTTGTTATACCTGTTCCGGAAGATGTTAATAAAGATGTTTCTTTTTCATTACCGTCTCCACTCTTTGAGGGGTCTAAGGGTGAGGGATCACCAGAAGCAGGGAATGGACGTCCTCACAAATGGAATAATTTCAGAATGTCGGATATGATTCCTAAATGATGATGACAACCGTTGTTGACCTGTTGGTGATTTATATGTTAATAGTGTAAGAATGGGTAGTTACCATGGAGATGAAGTAGTATTACTGAGCCTTGTGTCCCCCATCTTCTGTGTTTGGTTTCTGTTCCCCCCTAGCTATAGTACTTTGCCCTTATCCCTGTTGAATTTCATTGGTCAGATGAAAATGTGGTGACTGGAAGAAATGTACATATTCTTCAAATTTTAGTTTGAACCTTATTGACTTCCATTTTCTCCACTTTTCAGAGGCCATTAATAACTCCATGAATCACTCTTCCCCATCCCATTCTTCTCCTCTTTCTCTCTTAAAGAGCTTCTAGAACATTGAATTTCATCTTAGCATTTTTGTTTTTAAGGAGGAGAGTGGTGAAGTAGTTCTGGCATTTCTCTTCTTTCTTTTTCGAAAGCACTTCATAGGGACATGAAGACACACATCTTTTTCCTCTGTTACTTTAAAAACCATGCTATATTATCATGAAATGATGTTCACAGTCTGGGTTGAAGCCATTTTAAAGCAGACTGGTGACCTACTCTTTGATTTGGACATAGAAAATGAAAGGAACATATTCACAAGAAAAACCGCCTGGTTACCCCAACAGATTTTATGCACCTTGCGAAATGAAAAGGTAGCATTTTGTACTGAAACTCTGAGCAGTTTGCAGAAAGTATCCTCACCTTTGCTGGAGGACGATCGTCAAATGAAGATGGGGGAAGGGCAATTAGAACCCAGTGGCAAGAACTGTCACCCATGGTACTCCTTTGTATCAGAAAGAAACCCATAGCACAAACAATTGGAGAGAATTCTTTGGCTTGAACCCCGCCTGCTTCTTCAGATGCATGCCGTATAATATCCAAACTAAGGTTTGATACACTCGTACTGGCTATGGGGTGGGGCAGTCTATTATATAAAAATACTTCCAATTTCATTATTAATATTGGTCATACGTTTTCAAAAGGTCAGATCGCATAAGCATCCCCCCACAATAGTGAAAACAGTTAGTTATATAAGCTAATTATTCTCCGAAAGGGTAAAGCAGTAGTTTCAACTTTGAAGGGAAAAATCAGGTTTAGCTGAGGGTGAAAGCAATCTGTTTTGCTGCTGGGGTTAAAATATATTTAAGCCATAAATTGTCGGTTAGTAATAGGAGCTTGTATGAATGAGCTGATGAATAGTGTGTGTAATGAGAGAAGCAGTCCTGCATTTGTTCAGGTCAAGAGAAAGATAGTTGAACCTCTTGATATATTCTTACTCAGCTTTCCCCCTTTAGAATAATTCTTTCTGGACTCAGGTAAGACTGCCCGTTGCACAACCCTGGGCCAAAAAGTCCGAATCGGTCATATGAATTTAAGAGTAAAAATGCAGGTGAAGGTGGTAACTTTCTTAGATGACAAAAATAAAATAAGATAAATCAAGCAAATAGCAGATTGTAAGCTTTCGGTGATAACTCAATTAGCTAATGCAGTGCTCTAAGAAAAGAATCATCCATCTACTCCAGCATTTGTCTTGTTTTGGAGACCACAAAGCCATTTTCTGATTTTCCCTGAATGAGTTGATTTGCAATTAGAGATGAATGCTAAAATGCCACAAGTCCTTTGGTTACAGACCATGAGCAGAACATGCACCCGATTACTTGTTTCTCATCAGATGCTGCCAAGTCAAGCTTGGAACTAGGCAGCCGCTTGATTTGTATACACTCCGCCAGAGTAAGACCACTAAGGCTCTTTGTACACGACCCCTAAACTCCACCGCAAATGGCTCCCAGCTCCGGAGCTTAAAATTTTTCCCCCACCAGCTCCGGAGTTTACAGATAATTAAGTGTGACCACGCCCACCTAAGCGCGTCCCAGCACACTTTTCATGTACCTGCTCTCCGGGGGTAAAAATCATCAAATCCGGATGTAATCTGGTGAGTGCGGGCTCTCCTCGCTTCTTTGTTGTTTTTTGCCTCCCGCCCCTTTAAGAGAAGGAATGCGGCTCCGGGGAGCTTGGACCGGCAAACGGAGGTGAGCCTGCATTCTTTTGTCCCTTTTTTTTCTCCCTCCCCTCACGCAGACAGGAGCAAGGAAGTGCGGAGGGGTGGGGACGCAGGAAGAGCAACGAACCCCCAAGATCTCTGGTCCGAATTTAAGGGGCCAGCGGATCTTAGGGGTCATGTGAAAAGGCCCTAAGAGGCCTACTTCCACTTGATATGGGAGGTTATGGTATCTTCTGCAAGCACAGCACACCAGTCAGTCCCCCATTCCACCCTCTGAAAGGGGATGCTCTGCCAAGGAGAGGTCCTACTGCAGTCGTGGTGAACCTTTGGCATTCCAGATGTTTTGGACCACGACTCCCAGAATTCTGAGCCTAGCTTGCCAATGACAAAGGACTGTGGGAGTTGTGGTTCAAAGCATCTGGAGTGCAAAAGGTTCACCATCACTGGCCTACTGTCTATCTTCCTTGCCAACGATATGCTCCCATCCACACAAAACAACCACCAATGGAAGCTGGGGCCCATAGACCTTCTGGATTAGCAGAACTCTAACCAGTCCAGAAGGCCAGCCCTGATGCCACGGAGAGTGGTGGAGTCCCCTTCTTTGGAGGTTTTTAAGTAGAGGCTGGATGGCCATCTGTTGGGAGTACTTTGATGGGGGTCCCTGCATGGCAAGGGGTTGGACTGGACGGCCCTTGAGGTTTCTTCCAACTCTTACGATTCTATGGCCCCTTCCAGACAAAGACTCTTAAAGGCAGCATACAAAACTTACAAAATTGTAACAGAATCTTGAAAGGCCCTTACCAGTCAACTACTGAGTTAGCTAGACCAAAGCTATAGACGTCCTGAGCACATCCGATCACACCTGATTTCGGAAGCTAAGCAGGGTCGGGCCTGGCTAGTACTTGGATGGGTGACCACCAGGGAATACCAGGTGCTGTAGGAGCCTGGAGTAGGAACTGGAAAACCACTTCAGTATTCCTGCCAAGAAAACTCCGTGGACATGGGGTCACAGAGAGTCAGTCACGACTATAACACCACACACACACACACACACACACACACACACACACACACACACACACACACACACACACACACACACACACAGACACACACCCTCATTAAGAGGCAATTTCCTATATATTTGTGTCGCTGATGACAGCTCCCATCATCTCTCACAACTGGCTATGGTGGTGAATTGTAAATCATTTGGAGCAGAATTTTGCACCATTTTAAATGTGTGTCTCCTTTTGATACAGAGAAAAAATAAATGCACCCTTTCAAAATGGTCCAATTTATTATATGAATTCTCATCTATTAGCCCTGCAAAATAATTATATATTTACAATAAAACTTGTACAGTAACTCAAATAATAAAAATAATTCCAAATAATTAAAAAAATGAAATATTCCACATCTGGGGAATCAAAAAGTGTAAGAGAAAAGAGTAACACAGTCACTTTTGGCTCTTTTTTCATTCACTGTTGGCTGTATTATCCCACATATCATGGGCATATGACCCACAACAGATTGGCCTCCACAGGAATGCCACTCTTGGCAGGAAAAAATGTGGAGAAAAGGAGGGTTTTTTTTTTACTTACTTTGTATGGCACGAGAAAGCATCCAGCTGAAATGTGCAATTTTGGGTTTTACATCAAGGGATTTAATTTGAGTTCCTTGTACATCATCGTATTTTCTTTGATCAGAGGTTTGCATATTCCATGACTTTGAAGATTTTGCTGACAGAAAATGTGGCACAGTCTTTTGGCTCCACTGAGGCAGGTACGCTGGTACATCCCTCCTCCTTGTGTGTGTTTCTGTGACTTTCCTTGAGGGCAAGGTCAGAGCTTCTCAAAAGGAATGGTGTCAAAGGATTCCCCAATATTTGCCAAGAAGCTACAAGTTGCAGCTCCAGATCTGATTGGGGGTCAGAATGCCTCTTGGGTGAGGAAAGCCTATTAGCGTTAATTCTTATGTGCTTTTAAAACAAATTATTTGCACAAGTAGCCAGAATAATTTCCCTACTACGTTATTCCACGAGGACCAGAACAAATGGATGCCTCAAACTCCTTTTAATTGGGTGATTGCCATTTTTGGATGTCACAGCAACCTTCTGCCTGGACCACGGACCACCTATGCTCTATTGTAGGCCTGCCCAACAGGTAGCCTGTGGGCTACTGGTAGCCTGTGAAGGGTTCAAAAGTAGCCGGCCACCCATCAATTTAAAAAGTGAGGGGATAAGTTCTCCACCCCTCCCTCTCCCTCCCCCACTCCAAGGACCACCACTGCCCAAGCCCAAGCAAAGTTCTGGGTCTGCCAGCCCACTGTGTCAGTCAAGCGGGGCAGTTCAAGGACCATGGGGCATTGAAATCTGTTCCCTCCAGAATGGATTAATTGGTTTTCAATGCATTCATATGGGAAACCATTCTACTTACAAAAGTTTTTACTTATGAGCATGTGCTCGGAACGGCTAAAATTCGTAAGTTGAGGTTTTAGTGTAGTAGCCCTCAGGCACTTTGGGCTGGAAAAAAGTAGACCTTGGCCTGTTCAAAGTTGAACAAATGAACAGCCCTGCTCTATTGTGTGATGCATCTTTTGCTAAGTTAAAAGCTTCAGCTGAAATCCCAGATCAGGACCAGCCAGAAAAAAACCCAAACACACAGTTACAAGATGGGGGATACTGCGAGTGAGAAGGATCTTGGAATCACCATAGACCACAAGCTGAGTATGAGCCAACAGTGCAGTGTGGCTGCAAAAAAGGCAAACGTGATTTGAGGATGCATTAACAGAAATGTAGTCTTTGAATCCCCTGATGTACTGGTATTCCGTTATTCTCCACCGGTTCAGCCTTACCTAGAGTACTGTGTCTGGTTCTGGACACCACAGTTGAAGAAGGGTGGCAAAAACCTAGAGCAAATTCGGAGGAAGGCAACAAGGATGATCAGGGGATTGGAGACCAAGCCCTATGAGGAAAGACTGAAATAACTGGCCATGTGATGAAATAAGTGGCCAGTGGGGAATTGAACTCCCAGCTTCTTACTCCATAGCCAGATATGTAAACCAATGCAGACAGCCTCAGCAACATCGGTAGAGTGGACCATTGTATAACAAAGGGTTTGTATAATATAAAATCTGTACAACATAAAAATTCCAGAGATAGGGGAATTTTGTTTAACAGAATCACCTGTGGGGCGAATCTGTACAACATAAAAATGGGATTACTCCATTTTCAATGCATTCCTATGGGAAATTTGTCTAAAGGAAAATTTGCTTAACATAATTTCATTTGGAATGAATTAATTCCTTTATACAAGGTACCACTGTATTCTAAATGGTACCATGAACTATGTTTTTAAAATTGCACTGAATTATAACTTCAAAATATCCCTTTGTCAGATGAAAGAAAGTTGAAATAGTTTTGCCTCCAAGGAAGGTTAAATTTGAAACTTTAAATCTTTGTGCACCACCCTGTTCAAAGACCCTAACGGAGTGTTAAGGATTATACTGCTCCTAACTGTCAGGGGATTGTGATTTTTAAAGTGACTGACAGTTCAAATTAGAAGCACCTAGCTGGGTTTTTAAATCCTTCAAATTTCATTGTTCATATAAAACCAAACATGTTGGGAGGTTTTCTTCCCCTCCCGCTTTTTCATTATGCTAACTTTGCCTTATGGTGTTTGTCAATCAGAGAAGATGTAAACACATAGAGAAAGAACTGCAAACGCTGTGTTGCAATTCATCTTGGGTTAATCAGTTTGAAAATAATATCAGTTTTCATCTCCTCCAAAGGGATGGTTTATGACTGCCCATATGGTGACTAGACTTTGGAGTGAGTGCTGTGGAATTATTCAGAATGTTAAACGAAAAAAAAGCCAACCCTTCCTTCTGGCACACAGATGATGCGAGAGCCCTATCTTTAGGGGGAAAAAAGATGTTGCCTCAATTTTGGTGATTGTGGAGCATAATAGAAACCTAAGGGCTGTAGTGAGTACTCCCATCCCCATGAAAGATTTTCATGGTTTGTGTAAACCCCAAACTTTAATAAAATTGGGAGTGGGATAAATGAAATTAAAAGGGAACCAGTTGCACCCTATCCAGACAGTTTGCCATGGGGCTCAGGATACTCCGCTACCACAACACCACCACCTGACATCCACTTTCTGAATGACCCCAATTCCCAGCACTGGTCGGCAGCTCACAGTATGGTGGAGCCACAGTGTCTTGAGTTCAGCTCCGAACCACCCCATACCCTTCAGTGTAGTTTTGCAGGGCCAGCTACTTAATAGTCTCCAACCTTCCTTAGCCCTATACAGTGGTTCCCTCTGGTGCTCCTTTTTGGTACTTGTGTTTCCACAGTCTCCACTAGGTTGTGGTGGGGGCTGGGTAACCTGCCGGTCACTGACAGTTCCACTGGGCAGTAGGCCAATGTGGGTCTGCTGGAAGGCTGATGATAGTTCTGCCACTCTTCCTTATGCCACATGGAATTCCACCAAGACTCCTGTTCAGGGGTTCAGCTCCTATCTGTAGCCCAATTGTCTGGTGCCCTAAAGCAGGCATGTCCAAACTTCAGCCCTCCTGATGTTTTGAACCACAACTCCCAGAATTCTAAGCTTAGATTGCCAGTAACAAAGTACTGTGGGAGTTCTGGTCCAAAGCATCTGGAGGGCTGAAGTTTGGACATGCCTGCCCTAAAGTATGGGAATCAGCTCCTCCTCTGCTCCTCCCAATCTTCGCTGGCTGTCCCGGTGATACCTGCAAAGCTAAGGCCTCAACAATTGTCCTTCTCCCCTGTCTTTTATCTCTAGCCTCAGCTAGCCAGGTTTGGCCCCTTCCTCCTCCCCCAGATGTGTTCCACCATCTCTTTCTTCTGCTCCACCTGGTGTCAGCCATTCCCTGTCCATGCTTGCCTCAGGCCTTTGTGCTGGAATTTCCACCAGGTTCTCCATCAGGAATTTCCATCAGGCACAGGGTAGGGACCTGTAGGAGACACCTTCACAGATGCTTTTATCTTTGCATTGCTGGGGTATCTGCTGGCCACAGAGCCAGAGGCTGGAAGTTCAATGCCCTGCTGGAGAACATTTATTTAATTTTTAAAATTTATTTTATTCATTTTTACAATTTATATGCCACCCACTACCCAAAGGTCTCTGGGTGGCTTACAATAAAAAAAAAATTAAAACAGTTAAAACATAGAATACCAATAATTAAAATAATAATAAAAACCTTACACTAAAATCATTACACTAAAATTTTGGAACAGGAAGGTTTTTACTTGGCGCCGAAATGTCATCAATGTTGGCGCCAGGCGGATCTCACTTGGGAGGGCATTCCATAGCTTTGGGGCAGCTGCCGAGAAGGCCCTATGTTTACAAGCCATCCCTCTCACCTCCTTGAGGGACGGCTCTTTCAAGAGGCCCCCCTGGCTTGATCGTAATTGCCGGGTAGTTCGTATGGAAGGAGGCGGTCCTTCAGGTATCCAGCCTGTGCAGTCCTGGACAAGCTGCACAGGGCCAGGACACCTCCAGAAGAAGGGAATGGTAAACCACTTCTGTGTATTCTCTACCTGAAACACGCTGGAAATGGTCTCCATAAGTGAGAAGTAGCATGGACACACACTGCCAAACCATAGTTGACTGGAGGAAGTGGGTCTGGGAAGTGCCAAAACCCATTTAAGCTGAAAAATGAACTGGAACAAACCGTTGGTTTCGTAGTTCGTGTCCATTTCGAAGTCTTAATGGCACGGGGGGTGGGAAGGAGAGAGATGTTAAGAACAACATAACAGGAGAAAAAAATGTCTGAAATTTTGCTAAGGCACTTTAGAGGGTTGCTCAGGCTTTAAAAAGAATTGACTATGACACAGGGTCAGAGGCTTAATGTGGCTGGTGTCCATGGAGCCCTCTAAGGTCCAAATTAGGAAAAAAAATCAAACAATCAATATGTTTAAACATGGAACTATTGTAATTAACAGGAGGAAGGCAGAGAGAACGATTTTCATGACAGGAGGTGCTTCAGAGGCAGCAATGGAGAAGTATTTGCTATTTGCTTGATTCCCTGTAGGTCTCTCTTCAAGCTTTCCACCCCATTTTGGGTATGGGGAGCCGTGGCATAAATCAAAATAAAACCAACAAGATCAAACAACTTTTCATGCTCAGAGGCAATGCCATTTTCAGTCTTCTCATGCTTTTTTGTAAGAGATGAGAGGAGGGATTCCAAAGTTCAGCCTTGTGAAACAGAATTTTCTTTAGAAATGACATTTTTAAATATCTCCCTAGCTGATTCCTATTTCTCAGAATACATTCCAATTTATTGGTGTTTCCTAATGCACTGATTAAACTTACAAGTTTTTAATATTTTTCTTCCTTTCACTTTTTACATTCTAACTTATTGGTGTTTCCTAATGCACTGATTAAATTTACAAGTTGTTAATATTTTTCTTTTCTTTTCACAGCCTCTTTCCTATGTCCGAACTATATAAGTAGCAAGGGATTTGGCTGAGCATCGATGGCCCAGACAAAATATTCTATTGGAAACCTATCCAAGATCACATAATTAGGTGGACTCACTGCAAATCTAGTTGAGTATGTAGATCTTGGGAGATAAAGTACTGCAGTGTCAAGACCCTAAGGCTCTGAGAGCATAATTTGGAGCATCACCTCCTTCCGTTCTCCCTTTTTCTGCTGACATGTTATATCCTGAATTTGATTTCCCATGTAGACAGTTGGCTAACAGTGTTGATGGACCTATGTCTATTGCAGAAAGTGCTAGGGGAGAGTTTTTAAATTTCCTCCATCTGCGTCAGCAATACAGGGCATTTGGTTCATTGCCCAAAGTTTGGGAATCCACTTGCAATGGAAGTGACCTATGCTCCTTCGAGAAACTGCGGGTCTCATTTTATCCCTCAAAAATTCTTCACATCAGCCCTAGTGTAGACTACTGAAATTTCATGAGCTCACAACAGGTGAGACTGATGATGAATAATGCAGAAATATCCCACAGATCACCGGACCACCGGAAACCGCTTCTGGGGCCTCCAACAGGCCCAGGAAGATTGTCGGAGGCCCGTTCGGGTTAGCACCAGGCCTCAGGTAAGTGTAGGAGGCCCCAGATAGGTCCCCCAGTCCCGACCCGACCCAGCATCTGCATATTGCAGATTTTAATTATCGCAAGTCGGGCTGGGTCCCTAAAACCCATAATAGGCAGGGGATTACCGTAGCCCAAAATATCTGGAGAGCTTTATTATGGCTCAGGATGGTGACCACATCATAGGAGGCTCCACTATCTTTAAAAATTGCATAAAAGACAGAATTTCAGCGAGTGAGATGTCTGCAAAGAGACAAATAAGATAACACAAACTTTTCCTAGTTGCTTTAGAAGAGGTGGCTATGTTGGTCTGTGCTAGAGTACCAGGCAAAGTAAGTAAATAAATAAATAAATAAATAAATAAATAAATAAATAAATAAAAAGGCAAAAACATTGTGGAGCTTGATTAGCTGTTAGTATGTAATGTGCCACTTTTTTTTGTCTCGTTCATTTTTAAAATTACTCTTTTGGTTTTGCCTGATAAGAGAACAAACATAACTCCAAAAGATAAAAGACAGCACAGAGAAGTAAGTACTAAGATAGACCAATATATTAAGACTGATTAAATTTATTAAGGCAGACTAAATTGTGAGAATGAAGCTGTCCTACTATGGACATATCAGGAGAGGCAGGATTTCCTGGAAGACACTAATGGTAGCAAAAGGTGGAAAGCAGGAAAAAACACCAGCATTGACATGGATGGACACTCTAAAGTAGCGCTTCCCAACCTTGGGTACCCAGATGTTCTTGGACTGCAATTCCCAGCAACCCTGGCCAGCACAGCTAGTGGTGAAGGCTTATGGGAATTTGAGTCCAAGAACATTTGGGGAACCAGGGTTTGAACCACTGCCCTAAAGGAAGTCATAGGCTTGAATATACAAAATCTGAGTACAGCTCTTGAGGACAGGACACTTTGAAGAGCCTTCATTCATTGGGTCCTCATCAATCGGAAGCAACTTGACAGCACGTAACAAAAGCAATTTTTATAAAGAGGCCAAACAGTGTATAAATAATACATGGGAGGAATAAAAAAAAATGAAAACGAAACTTCTGGAGGAGTCGCTGAATGCAGCACCCAAGTCAGACACAAGTCATTCGGCGTGGACTGAAGCAGGATTTTCGGCAGGTGTCGCTTGCCACGCAAATTCCTGCATACCTGCAGAAATCCTTCCCGATCTAGGTGTCCCCGAGAGCCAGCCGGAAACGAGGCGGAAGCCAAGGAAAAGGAACGCGAGAAAGAACGGCTGGAAAGTATGCGAGGGGGGCAAAAAATGTAGCGGGTGAGGTGGAGGGGGGCGGCGGGAGGCGAAGGAAAGAAAACCCGCACCTAATTCCTCCTTCGGACCCGCCCGCTCCGAACACCACGCCCCAGCGTCGACTCAAAAGTAACGGATCCTCAACTACAGAGCGCATCAGGCGAAGAGAAGGTCGCCGCGGTGTCACGGGAGCTTTTGGCTCGTGGGAAACCCAGGTCGCCGCCTCCTCCTCCTCCTCCCTGCTTCCCCACCGACGGCCGAAGTCTTATCGCTCGGACGCCGGCCCAGCAGCGGGAAGGCTGGGGGTCAACACGTTTGCCCCGCTCCTTGGATCCTTCTGGCCCCAACGAACCGCCGGCGGGAGCGCGGCGACCTGAGTTGGGCCGAACCACGTACGAAGCGAAGGGGCTCGTCCGCAGCCACCAGGATCCAGCCTGTTGGGGCGGGGGGCGGGCGGGAGGCGCCGTCTCCTCCCTCCGCCTGCCTCCGCCAAAGCCCCGCCCAGCCTTCTCCTAATTGGCTGCCGGGGAGGCGGGGGAGGCGGGGCCTCCGTGGGATGCAGGCGTGGGGATGCTCGCCTGGAGTCTTGGACCAGAGTCGGGACGGGAGGCGAGCGAGGGCGCGGCGCTGCCGCTGCTGCCGCTGCCCGCCGCGCGCCCACCGTGCCTGGGGTGCCTCGGTGTCTCTTTCCCGGAGCCTTGGTGGATTTTTACCCTTCAGGAGCGACCGTCATGGGCAGCGGCGGCGGCGGCGGAGGAGGAGGCTTGGGCGGGAGTGCGGTGCTCCTGGTCTGGCTGGGGTTGCTGTCGGGACCGCGCGGGAGAGCTGCCGGGGCGCTGCGAGGTGAGTGGGAGCATCTCGGCCCGCCTGGACCCGAGGCTGTCGGTCGGTCTGTCTGTCTGGTTTGGGGTGGTGGTGGTGGGGGTCCGCGGTGGCCAGGCGGGCGCGTTTGCCTGCGCGGATCGCCGCCTGCCGTCCACCCTGATCCCG
The DNA here is from genome assembly GCA_037367245.1 of Phrynocephalus guinanensis. NCBI lineage: Eukaryota > Metazoa > Chordata > Lepidosauria > Squamata > Agamidae > Phrynocephalus > Phrynocephalus guinanensis. Next base: position 9,704,591 of record CM074745.1, on the reverse strand, counting down.
CGCCGCTGGGAGTCCACAGGTGACGGGCGTCTCACCCGAGAGCGAGAAGGGACCAAGGGTGGATTCCCCATCCCCAGGTCCGTCGAGAGCAGCCGACGGCGCTTTCAGTCTCCATCCAAGTCCGGGAAGTGAAGGGCTCCTCGTTTGGCCGCTTTCTTGGGGGCCTGGACGGTCATCGGACGGGTTTCTGGTGGGAGATGATGGTTTGGCTGCAGAGAGCGAGCCCCGGATCTGGGAGAAACGTGCCACCGCGGGAGGAATAGGGAACGGTTTTTAGACATGGGCTTTTAGACGTGGAGAGGGGCGTGTGTGTCTCTCTGTGTGTGTCTCTGTGTGTTTGTGGGCCCCTGCGCACTTTCCACCAGCACCCGGTATCTTTGGGAGGTGCAGCGTTGGTGGGCTTGCAGGTGGAGGGTTTTGAGCAGTGCAATCCAATGGAAGTTCCCTTGGAAGTAAGTCCCAGCACATTTACTAGAAAGCAAGCCACCTCAATAAGGGTGAAGGTCCCTGCTGAGTAGAAATGCAGCCCCAGAGTCCCTGATTGTGATTTGTTATTTTGCTGGTCAGTTCCTTATTTCCGGTGTCCTTCCCATAGGCTCCTTGATGACACAGCCCCTGATGGCCAAGGTCTCCCTAGTGAGAACTAGAAACGTGTGTTGGGCTTAGTGGCCGCGTACCCCATGACTGAGCTTGGGTGTGCTACATGTATGGGCGTCTCTGCCATTGAAAGGCATGCAGGGGAACAGTGCTGCTGGCTGTTGGCTACCCACCTCTGTTCCAGAGAATTGAGTTGGCAATGGAATGAATAAATTTCTAGCCACCGCTTTGTGTTTATCCATCAAGAGACGAGGCCAGATACTTCTGGTGCAGCATATCTGTTGCTTCTTTCTAATCCAATGTTCACGTTTGCTTAGGCAAGATCTTGGGTGCACAAAAATCTTTAACCTTGCGTGCATCTGTGTCTCTTACAGTCTCCTACCAAAGATGGCAAGACTGTCTTATACAGCCACTGCGAGCTTTGTCCTTGTCTTCAGTGAGTTCAGGGTCACGCCTACAACATAGCAGATGAGTAATTATAAAACCTAGCCTTGGCTTCTTGACTCCTGCTTGCCATCCTTCAGCCTCCCCACCCCAATCTGCCCCTCCCAAAGGAATTCTATTTGGAATACAGAAAGGGATATACTTGAAGAGAGTACAATACATTGCAGGGGCACTTGGTCTGAACTGTTGTGTTTAAGTACCCTGGACAGCAGCTGTATGCCCTCAGAGTGAACTGAGGTGTGAAGTCAGAGCAGAGGGCAGTGTTGGGTTCCCTTTTCCTACTTTGTGTAACAGCCCTTTCCGTAAGGTTTTTAAGGAAAGTAGCAGAGGTTTCTTTTTTAAAAATAAGACGTTAAAAGAAGTTTGACTCTGCTGTGCTCAACTAGGAGTGCTTGGCTGTAAACGCTTCAGGATAAGCTGTAGCTGATACCTGAATCCATCTCTCTCCCCTCCCCCTCCCCGCCCACCCGACAAAACAGTGGGGTTGGTGAACTCTTTGTGACATTTTGAAAGCTTCTCAATTGCACTTTGCAGCTATTCTGGATGTTTAGCTATCTGGCTGTTGTGGAATTGCTTTCAGACACAAGAATGAGAAGCAGCAGAGTATTTTTGGTTCGGGGGGGGGGAGTCTTCTGTTCTTTTGCTTTTCATGCTGCATAGTGCTCAGATGCAGCACTAGCTGGAGCACTTAACCCTAGCTATTGACCCAGTGAGCTGTAATATGGCAGCTCATGAAGTTGTGTTCAAGCCGCCAGGAAGAGAAATTGCATTTCAAACAGAATCCTTCTTTGGTAAAGAGTTTAATAGGGTTTGTGTGTTTCTTTGTAAATGGGTTAAAGCTGGGTGGTACTACAGTAGGACCCTGGTATCCGCTGGGGATTGGTTCCAGGCCTTCTCATGGATAATGAAAACTGTGGATAAGAGAGAACACCAAAGTCCCCCCCCCCTAAAGTTGCTGTTTTGTGACAGTAGCTTGCTTCATGGATGCTGTTTTGTGACAGTAGCTTGCTTTACAGCTTTTGTTTGTGGCAGTAGCTTGCTTTGCAGCTGCTGAATTATTTATTTACTTTTTTCCTCTTCCAACCATGGATAACTTAATCAGTGGATAATGAATCAGTGGATACTAGGGTCCTACTGTACTTCAGAACCCTGCCGGGCTGGATGCTGAACTAGTCTAATGAATGTGGGCACAAGTTCTGGTTCCTTTTCTTACAATGAACTCTGTTCAAAGCACATGGGGGGGGGAGGCCACTTGTTTGCTCAGAAGGCACTAATTTCTTCATGCAGTAAACAAACAAACAAACAAACAAACAAATGGTGAGGTGGATGTGTTGCATGTGGCATTCCTCAGCTGCCTTACATATTATATTCCCAGCTTTTATCTTGTAAAATGTATTTTATTATATTTCTAAGTACACTTTTTAATCGTAGTAGTTTAAATTTGTTGCTTAATAATCTTTGTATTTAAAGGTGCATTGGTTTATTTGAACATGCTAATGAGTTGGCTTGTGCCACATTGTACTGCTTATTCTTCAACAGGAAATGGACATCTGTACTTATAAGGAAAGGCCAAAACATTTGGGGCTCTTTAGTCTGGAAAAGAAGGCGCCGGGGGGGGGATATGATTGACACGTACAAAATTATGCAGGGCATGAGTAAAGTGGATAGAGGGAGGTTCTTCTCCCTCTCACAAAATACCAGAACTAGGGGACATACACTCAAATTGACGCTTGGGAGAGTGAGAACAGACAAAAGAAAATATTTTTTCATCCAGTGCGTTGTTGGTCTGTGGAACTCCCTGCCACAGGAGGTGGTGATGGCATCTGGCCTGGATGCCTTCAAAAGGGGATTGGACAGATTCCTGGAGGAAAAGTCCATCACAGGTTACAAACCATGATGGAGATGTGTAATCTCCAGGCTTAAAACCAGGATATTTCAAGGACCAGATGCCGGGGAGTGGTATCAGGAGACAGATGTCTAGTCTCGTGCTGTCCCAGATGCATTTGGTGGGGCCACTGTGAGATACAGGAAGCTGGACTAGATGGGCCTTTAGCCTGATCCAGCACGGCTCTTCTTATGTTCTTATGTTCTTATGACTGATAATGTCTTTCCATGATTTCAGATGGAGATTGTTCTTATCCCCTGCTTTCTCAAGATGACAGGGATTTAACCAGGGATGCTTTGCATGTAGATGCTACCAGGGACTTCTCTCCCCCCCTTCCCTGAACTGGGTGGACTCAATGCTGTTCCTGTACATGATGCTATTTTTATATTTGTAATAGCAGTAGATCTCTTAAGAGTTATGATGGCCAAAAGAGCCACTGAACAGAGGAAGAGAAGGTCAGCAGAAGCATGTCTCTGTAACCCCAGTCTGTTGTATTGTGTGAACACAGTTTGCTTTAAACCCCGTTTACAGTTTGATAGCCCAATGCTGCACTGTTTTCCTATCACCAGGTATATAGGGGTTTGGGTTGCTACAGATTCAAAGTTATGTTGTTTTATGTGAAGCAAAACAAAATAAAGTGATTTCTGATAGAATTTTTCCCTCTTGCATCTGTTGATGGCCACCCAAACGAGTAAAAATCAGATAGTGAGGAAAAGGAGAATTCTGCTTACAGGAAGGCTAGCAAAGTGGTGTGCCAGCTGTGGCCAATATAATCAGTGGTGTGGGTGCTGTAGTCCAACAACTTCATCACATGAGTTGTTCCAGGTCATAAGAGTTGGTGGTCTTAACTTGACATATTATGAGTAGCCATGTCAGTCTCTTGTACAAACAGTCCTGTGGTACATTAAAATTTGACACAAGGTTAATTTGGCATCATATTTCTGATGCAGTGAACTGCACTCCACAGAAATGTACTAAATAAATCATACTAGTCTTTACCACAGGAGTCTGTATTGGTTTTGGAAAAAAACATCTACAGCAATGTTAACATACCCACCCTGCTTTTTGAAAAGCACCTTATGACTTTTGTTTGACTGGATGGCCCCTGAGGTCTCTTCCAACTCTGTGACTCCATGATGTGTGTGTACATTGACGCTGTGAAAAGGCTGACCTTTATTCCCACTTTACAGATAGGATGTGGACATAGAAAGTCCACCACAGGTTACAAGCCATTATGGGGATGTGTAATCTCCAGGCTTAAACCAGAGGGCAGATGCAGGAGAGTGGCACCAGGAGACAGATATCTAGTCTCCCAGAGGCATTTGGTGGGGCCGCTGGACTAGATGCGCTCTTGGCCTGGTGGACTTTGGCGCTTGCTTCGGGAGAGAAAAATGTTTTAAAACCCCTCTGCTTCTCCCTCTATGTACCCAAATCCGTTATTCTATGATGTTATGATTACATGATTCCCAAGATACTCACTGAAGGAGGTGAGAATCTGTAGCTAGGCAGGCATTGGAGTGCAATTTCTTTTTCTCTCTTTCAAGTTTTGGCTGAATATTTATCAAGGGGCAGACACAGCTGTTTAGATTATATTTCTCACTGCTTGGAAAATGTTTTGTGGTTTTCCCATGCAATGTTCTAATAACAGATTATTCTTTTCTTTGTATGAGGGAGTTCTGAGGGAGGGTGATGTTTGTGCATTTAAACTGAAGAGAGGTAACTGTGGGCGCTTTTACACGATCCCTAAAATCCGAGGCAAAAGGCTCCCAGATCCGGAGCTTAAAAATGTTTTCCCACCAGCTCCGGACTTTAAAAAAAATTAAGTACGACCACGCCCACCTAAGCGCGCCCCAGCGTACTTTTCAAATACCTGGCCTCCAGGAGGTAAAAAAATCTTCCGATGCGGATTGTAAAGCTGTGAATGCCAGGCTCCCTCGCCTTCTGTTTGTTTGTTTTTGTCCCCGCTGCCCCTTTAAGAGACAGGACTCATTACGGGCTGATCGGGGCTGCTTCGACCGGCAGACGGAGGTGAGCCTGCATTTTTTTCTCCCTTTCCCCCCCTCCCCTCATGCAGACAGGAACAATGGAGTGCAGAGGGGTGGGAACACAGGAAGAGCGACAAACCCCCATGATCTCTGGTCTGAATTTAAGTTGCCACCGGATTTTAGAGGTCATGTAAAAGCGTCCTGTATCCATACTGAAAATGCTGTATTGATTAGAGCAGGTGCATTCATAATTTTAGACTACATGCCAAACTGTGGGTGGTGAGCTTAGTGTTTCTCTTTAGGCGAAAGCTTTTGGGATTGGTTAAGCCTGAAACAAATACCACACACAGCACTGGAAATCAGTCATATGTGTAGTTGTATATATGTATGCATATGAGTTTGTTTGGTATGAATTTTATGCATAATCTTAATAGAAGAACGGTGTTAGGCATGTCTGCTAAATTGAAGAAAGTAGAATAAGATGCAAAAGTATTAAAAGCATAACTTAAGAAGAGTCCTGCTGGATCAAGCCAAAGGTTCATCTGGTCCAGCTTCCTGTATCTCACAGTAGCCCCACTGGATGCCTCTGGGAGCGCATGAGGCAACAGGATATTTACATATATGATGAAGTCTACTTTCAGTCGCAAGAACCATGCAGTTGGTTTTCAAAGCTGAAAGAATCTAGATGCTATCATGTGTCAGATGAACTAACCCAATAAAATGAATTGAATGAATTTAATCTGTCAGCATCAATGAATCTAAGAGGATCATCATTCCATTACTGCTAATAGATTTTTTCCAATGATAACTTTGCTACTTGACTTGCCTGTTCCTATAAAGACAGTTACAGATCTAATTTATATCTGCCATTTAAGTATTCCTGCTCTGTTCCAATTGAATCATGGCCTTGGTTAATATACTACCTTTCTTTTTGTCTCTACCTCTTTTGATTTACAAGAAATTAGCATTGCTTTAATATTTTGCATGCTGGTTCTTTTGCATCTTGGGGTCAATTGTTGCACAAATAGTGAAGGAGTTATCTTCAGGGGTATTCAGTGGCATAGCTATGGGGGGGCACGGGGGGACATCTGTCCCCGGGCGCAGCATCTGGGGGCACCAAATTGGGTGCCAAACAGCTCCCTGCCCATGAGCCACGGGAAGGTGTGTTGTGGGTGACCTTCCGGGGCCAGTGTGGAGGGCTCCCCGGCCACCACTGCCACCTTCTACATGGCACCTTTGCCCCTCCCCGTCCCTTTGGGGGAGCGCAAAAACTGACTTTGTCCCCTAGTGCTGAAAACCCTAGCTACGCCTCTGGGGCTAGGTCTAGTTTTAGGCACTGAACTTTAAGAAGGATGCTGACAAACTGGAACAAGATCAGAGGAGAGCAACAAGGATTATCAGGGGACAGGAAACCAACTCCTGTGAGGAAAGAATGAAAGAACCTGGCATGTTTAGGCATGGGGGGGGAGACTTGGGGGGGGAGATATGATAGCACTTTTCAAATACTTGAGAGATTGTTATACAGAGGAGGGGCAGGATCTGTTCTCATTTATCTCAGAGTGCAGGACACAATAATAGCCTCAAGACACAGGAAGCCATATTTCAGGTGACTATTGGGAATACTTCCAAACTATTCAAGCAGCACAACAATGTAAACAATTACCTCTTAAGGGGGTGAGCACTCCAACACTGGAGGCATATAATAAGAAGAACATACAATCATCTGTAAGGTACACTTTAACTTGGATTCCTACCTTAAGCATTGGGTTGGATCCAATGGTTTTTAGACCGTGTCCAAATCCATTCTTCTACGATTTTATGGTTATGATTCACTGAAGTAAGAGAAGAGATGCAGTCAGCCACGTACTGGAGTGCAGCTTCCTTCCTCTCCATTGAATAACTATCAAGGACCAGGCATAGCTGTTGAGTGTATTTTTCCCACTGTTTGAAAAATGTTTTGTGGCTTCTCCGTGCAATGGACTTGTGAGAGATTAAGATAAGATAAAATAAGATAAGAAGAGCCATGCTGAATCAGGCCAAAGGCCCATCTAGTCCAGCTTCCTGTATCTTACAGTGGCCCCACAAAATTTGTCTGGGAGCACACGAGACTAAATATCTGTCTCCTGATGCCACTCCCCTGCACCTGGCCCTTGAAGTACCTTGGTTTTAAGTCTGGTTTTACTCCCTTTTTTTCCATACAGGGGAATCTCTGAGGGAGGGTGATGTTTGTGCACCTAAACTGAAGAGAGGTAATTGTGTCGTAGTGAAAATAATTGTAATGATGAGGCACTGGCTTACAACAGGTGCATCCATCATATTAGACTGTACATGTCGAACTGTGAGTGGTGAGCTTAGTGTTGAGTCCAAATTCTAATTTAGGAAAAGCCGTGATAGGTAAGATTGGGTAAGTAGTTTTCTGTATTTTTAAGAAAAGGGGGGACACAAATGGGCATCTTTCTCGTTTCTATTGTAAGGCTAGAGATTGTCTGGACAGTGGACTCTGTCACTTTAACTGGTTCAACATTCATTCATGTTCCAGCAGTGGAACCAGTTACGTCTGGAAGTGGTGTGTGCTTCAACACTGGACATATTCAAGAGGAAAAACTTGGTCAGGTATATTTGGAGTTGGATTCCTTCATGGAGCTAAAAGTTGGACTCCACAGCCACAGAGGCCCCTTCACACTCTATTATTCTATGATTCTGTGATTTATTTTACCTCATGCTAGCATGATCTATGTCATCCTGAGCCTTCATTGTTCGTCTCTGTTCTATAAAGAGCAAAGATATTGGTGTCCGTTTCTTTTAGAATGGAGGATGAATAGACACAAATATGACATCAGAAATAGTAACACAAAGAGGCTAGATTCAGAATGCTAAAGTGTCCCTCAGGGTACTCTATTACAGATCTCATACTGACTGTTGTTGAAACGGTTTACAGTGAAAGATTTGAAAGAAAGATGTAGCAAGCTGGCATTTATGTAGAGATTCATCCAGTGTACATCAGGAGGATTAAATAAAGTCTGAAGATCCTTAATCACCGTCTTGGGTATAACTCCAACCAGTAAGTTCATTTGCTGGCATAATTGTATTATCACAACTTCTTGAAAACCATCTCTGTTTACACTTCAGAGATAAATGCTTCCCATTGATATATACACTGACAAGCTGTTGTCAGCTGATAGCTGATAACAGGCTACTGTCAGCACTTTTTCATGTTTATTATTGATGTTAATAATGCTGTTGTCATTGCCAGAGCTAATTATCATTTTAATTGTCATCCTCTTCTTCCTACCTCTATCATGTAGTTCTTTTGTAGGGCTAATTCCGTGTGGCTATGGAAGTAGATTGTTGCCCACAGAAGCCCACATCGGTGGCATCTGTTATGCACAGGCCACAATACTTTGCCTCCCTGTATTTAAACTGCACACATAAGTCTCAGATATCTGTCCGAAAGTTGTTTGAAGGTGGAATTGAAGACTCATAAGCTACTAAAGGGGTCAGAAAAGCCCTCTGAATAAGTAACATTAGTGCTTTTTTGTGGCTGTTGTTGCTTTTTCTAAGCAAGCATCTTCTGCAGACACTAACTGAATTTCCCGTGTGTAGTTTGTTTTTGAAATGCAGGAAGCTCTTTAGCTCTTTTACCCTTTGAAAATATGAAAGTGTTCAAGGGCTTTTATTCCTTCAAAGAGCAGTAGCAACTTCAGCAAAAGAGAGTGGAACAAACATAGCATTTCCCTTTTTTCCTTTTTATTTTGAATGTGAAAATGCAGGTCATAAATATATTCTGGTTTCTCCTTTGTGCCTTAGGATGGGGATTCATATGTCACCAGGAGAGGTGAATGCTTTCTTCTTGAGGCTAGAGTCTAGACTAAATTCCTCCCCCCGCTTAGAAATGTGCCATTAATTTTACCTTGCACTTTTCTTACTTCTTTGTCTCCCAAATGCTCACTTATAAACAAATGTAGATAATTAGATTCAGAAGTCCTCTTCTCTTTGCTAGCAATTTGCCAACCTATAACCCTCAGGAATGAAATCACAGCTATCAGCATCTCAGCAGAGCTATTCCTGAATAAATTTGTACCTCCGGAGAGTTTCTTATTATTACAACCCTCTCAGTCCTACCAAGAGAACATGTGCATCTCTCAAGGCAGAAAAAGGAGATGGAAGGAATTCTATCGTGGGGTCTGTCCTCTTACATGGAGCTGGAAAGTAAACAAAGACATACTCCAACAAGACTTCAAGTGCCCACGGTCTCACTAAAGATTTCTGTGCATCTTAATTTGATGCGTAGTTTTTTTTCGGTGTTTGATGCGCAGTTAGTGTCCTGTCGACAGGGTAGTATTTTACTGCTCTGTGCCCCTCTCTACTTGCTTACTGCGCATGCTTTCCCTTTTTTTTCTGGGTCGATTTTCTAAGTCTCCGATGCAGGAAGTGGCAGGAAAAGGGGTACGAAGCTAATTGCTGCGTATTTTCTGGGGTCGCACCTTGCTAGAGTAGCAAAGAATTGTGCATCTTTAAGGGAAGTTTTTTAAACCAACCCCTAGCGGCGGTTTAAAAAACTTCGGTGAAAGTGCGCTTCCGGGGGCGTGGTCGGTCGGGGCAGCAAATTACTTCCCTTCGCGGTTAGGGCGAGATCTTTTACTGCGCAGTTCGCAGCAGTAAAAATGTGCAGAAAACGCTGGTGAGACTGCGGTGGCTCAAGCCAAAGGCAATGGGCATGGTGATTTTTTTTCCTAAGAAGGGACTAAACTTTGTTGCATCTTTAACATGAATTACACCTTGATTACATATTAAAGAAAGAATAGAACACATTCAAATGAAAGTTACTGCAAGATGGATAAACCACAGAGATGAGTCTTGGGGCATGAACTTAAAGAAATACAAAAGTGGTATAAGGGAATACATGTAGGCATTAATAAAGGATCAGGATCCCTGACATGTCTAACCCATCACATCCCTGATTCTACTCACACCATCTCATTGTTTCTCAACCTCCAACTGCCCTGGGATCAGCTCCCTTTTATGGCCAGCTGAAGAGAAGGGAGTCCAATTAAGAGGAAAGGACTCTCCTGCTGGATATTTTAAAATCTTGCAATCATCCTATTTGGCAAATATATGCCAGTTATCATCACAATTCACACCACCAACTGCCAGCATTTCTACACGGCTCTACAGTGTGCTTCACTTCACAAGGGGAAAAAATATTAGTTTTTTATTAGAGGCATATTTTCCAAATTCCTGAAATCTCAGCAGCAGCTACTGCTGCAGCTACAATAAGAAACTTTTTCTTGTTCAGGTGCTAAAGAAGAGAGCTCTCATTCTCTTAATGAATTCAAGACAGGCTCATTCAGTGTGCAAGGACAGCCGGTCTTGTCAAGAATAAGAAACGCAGCAACATTTCTTCACATTCTTGTCACAGTCTCTCTCATCAAAGTGAAATGGGTGTCTATTTAAATTACAGTGTTCATAATTATTTTTTAGTTCTTGCTCATGGCTTAAGTGTGATGGCTTTGGAGGCTGGGAGGATGGAACAAACCACACATACAATAATGTTTTGCAATAAATTGGTCATTGGTTGCAGCTTCCAAAATGTGAAGGACACTGAAAGCCTGCAGATTTCTGTGGGCAACTGATTCCACTGCTACCATTCTAAAACCACACTTAAATCTATAACCTGTACCTGTTTGGGTATTGCTGTGTTTCCCTGAAAATAAGACCTACCCCAAAAATAAGCCCTAGCAGGATTTTTATGAATTTGTTAAATATAAGCCCTACCCTGATAATAAGACCTAGTGATGGGCATGGGGTTAGGAGTGGAGCAGGACACCGGGAAAGGGAAGTACAAATGTGTGGTGTGCCCATGCTTGTGTGTGTGTGTGTGTGTGTGTGTGTGTGTGTGTGTGTGTGTGTGTGTGTGTGTGTGTGTGTGTGTGTGTGTGTGTGTGAAAGGAAACCACTACTTTGTGAGCCTTGTTGTTACTTCTCCAAGCTTTTCTGTAAGTTCTTTCCAGTTTTTTCTTCTGAAGAAGGAAAGAAAAGGGACTTTAGAAAACCCATTTCTCCCTCAGTGCCCCTCCCCCCCCCCCACAAAACTGATCATGGCCTCTAGGGCTCTGTTCAAACGTTGTGTTGTTTGCTCTAACAAGATCCCGTTATCAGATGGCCACTCCAAGTGCCTATTCGGCTTAGGAATAGGCATCTTCCTGCTCTCACTGTAATAACTTTAAGCATGGAGTTCTCTGCTCCCTTTTGTCTCATTGAAGGCCTCTTCTCTGGGAGCCATCTCTCTAGCCTTGCTACCACCATGGCGCAGCTGCTCTGTAAATCCACCTCTAAATCGGCAACTATAAAATAAAGCAGTTTAGGCAGCCAGACACCATTTTGCAATCTCCGCTTCCAAGAGCCCCTAAGCAACTCCCATATTGACAATTTTTATAAGGTCTATGACCCCCAAGGCCAATTTTCTCCTGAAGCAGCCAGCACCTAATCCTATCTGTGTTGATGCCTCCCCAGTCATGTCAACAATAACATCAAACTCTGACTCCACCAGATAGGGACAGTCAGTGGATTGATAACACCGGGCACTGGTTGTACTCTGAAGCTGCTCTATGCTATGGGAGCATATCAGTGTTTTCTGTGGGATAACATGTCCCCCCTCTTGTCATCCCTTCCAGAGGACAATAGTCTCATTGCCAGCACTTTCCAGCAGGCAGGTATGCTGGTGGCAAAGCAACAAATGCTTTCAACCCATCAAACAGTTGACTCCACAAGCATGCTCAATGGCTATTGCTGTCTCCTGGTGTCATGTCTCCTGGTTGCATACAGCAGAGTTGACTGAGAACACATGCTCTCACAATAAATACCTCCCCTTTGATAAATCAGGGTCTGTTTAATGCAGAGACATATCTGCTTCAAAATGTTCAGGGGGAAAAACGCACTGCAGCCAAACATAGCTACTTGACAAGCTCCTCTAATCAGAAATATACCCATGAGGCACCTCGACATCCATCTCAGGCCTCTTACTTCAGAGCACAGACTTACCACCAATGTCCTTTCCCTCATCCTGCCAACAAGTGCACTGACTGCAATCCCAAGCAGCATGTTTGACCCTCATTTGACCAAGATGGCCACTCTACCAACTTGCACTGTCTGATGCCACCTATCTGTCTGGTGATATATCACCAAGGACAAATGGGTCCTTGCAGTAGTTGAATATGGCTACCCAAAAGTCCCTCCTATCTACCACAAAGCTACCTTCTGGGCAAATAAGCTGATCAGTCACCCATTAGTGATTCACAGAGGCTATGGAGAAGAAGTTACCTATATTTAACAGTGGTTCTCTGAGTGGCGGTCTGTGAAGTCACACTTCCCATCCATCCTCCCCTCTGTCATGCCCCACCTCACAGGGGCATGGCACCAAGGCATATATCGTGTGGAGGCATGGGGCCTGTGCTAATGCCCCATTTTTATACAGCATATGCAGAAGCTTTGGAACATTCTGAAGAGGCTCTGCGCATGTGTGGATCACTCATCACTGTGACTTCACAGGGGACCACGGGAAGAACCACTGTGACAAGATAGGCAATCTGCCTTCTTGGTTTATTTTTCTATTGTCATTTTTGTTACTGAAATAAATCTGTCCCTTTATTACTTTCTTGTGGATTAACCAGCTCAAACTCACCAGTTATATCTGTCTCTGACACAGCCTAGCCCTCCACTTGCAACTATGCCAGTGATCTTCCTACTTTGTTTCCCTTCTTATCTATCTTGCTACCTTTTCCCTCTCTCCTCCCTTGTAGCTCATTGACTCCACTCCTAACTCTCCTGCCTCTTCTAAAATCAAGTCCATTTTTAAAAAAGAGGTTTGGCTTCCTCACCACTGCTCTTTCCGTACCAGCCTTTATCCTCAAAACCCCACATTAATCTTTTTTTGTTTTAATTGTTTTGGTTTTTTGTTTGTTTGTTTTTTTGCTCTACCTTTAAGAACAAGTCATTGCAGTGTGATCTGTGTTTGTATGTGTGTGTGGCTGCTTTTCACACGACCACTGAAATCCGCAGCAAACTTTGATCTGGATCACACACACACCCCGGAGTGGTCACGTGGTTGATGTCGTGGTTCAGGTGTTCCCACGGTCACGTTTTGAAAATCCACAACCGTTCTGATCCCACAACTAAGAACTACAGCAAAGACACTGTAATGGAGGCAAAAAGGTTTTGGTGCAGATTCTCCGTGTTCCCAAATAATCGAGTAATGGTTTAAAATCCGCATCGGAACAGCAACAAGGATTTTACCACCTTGAGATCAGGTACTTGTAAAATGTGCTGTGTTGCGCTTAAGTGGGCATGGTCACACTTTATTTGTTTTAAAGTCCGCTGCTCGTGGGAAAATGATTTTATGCTCCACATCTGCAAGCACTTTGCAGCGGATTTTAGTGGTCGTGTGAAAGCAGCCTGAGTGTCCCTGAAAAGTGCCTCTGTTCTGTTAGACCTGAGTCATTAGGCTTCTCCCTACATGATTTTGATTGGTCTCTTCTGTGGCTTGTGAGCCTCTCGTCTCCCTTACCTTCCTCACTTTGATAAATCAGGGTCTGTTTAATGCAGAGTGTCCTCTTCTTTTCTGCCTCCTATTTGTTTATTTTCTTTCATCCTGGCCCAACTCAACTTCCCTTCACTCTTCATGCAGGAGCCCATGCTAAACATAGACACTTAATGGATTGTGAAGTTTGGATGGGATCAATGAGCAGCTCGTGTTCCTATGTATTTGAGAAGTGATAATGTCAGAACCTTTAAAATACTGAAGAGACAATTTGCATATGGCTCTTTAGAGGCCTGAAACAGCTGGTTGTAATAAAACAAAAGCTTTCCAAATCTGAACCACATTCCAGAAATGGGTACCAGATGAACCTTTTATGCTGAAGTAGCAGAAAGATTTACTGCAAAGATTAGGAGACTTTTAAAAAAGTTATTCACATGAGGTTCAAGATTCATTATATGCATGAGTGTTTGAGAAAACTGTTTCCAAGGTGTTAATGCATGCTATTGAAGACTGCCAATACTATTTAAAAACCTTATTAAAGGAAATGTTCTGTTTGTCTTGTGAAAGGGGAGTGTACACACTCGAGGTTAATTTGCTCACCTGCAAAAAGTTGGTGGAATATGGTAACTGAAGTCCTTGGTCTATCCTTGATCTTAGATCATTTTATAAAGTTGGTGGTTTGTTACCTCCAGAGTGTAGAAAACCTGTTGTCGCCAGTGGCGTTTTCTGTACGAGCGGGAAAATATGAAAGAGGCCCATTCTTTTGTTTTTGAGATCCTCCAAAATATGAAATTTTGGGGGGAAAAATCTCTAGCTAGCCTTCCTTTTCAAAATACTAACTTTTCTACCATGTACTGCTTCCACAGTTGTATGGCTTGAGTTTCAGGCTTGATCTGGAAGGCCACACCCAGCTACAAATATTGACCATTAAACACAGAAGAACTTCCAGCCTTCACTACACTGGCATCACAAGAGCGCTGTTGGTCAAAATGGAACGATGCTGTAGATAGATATGAAAGCGAGGAAACTGTGCCCACAGAGAATAGAAGACCTAAATGAGAGAATACAGAAGTACTTATGGGGGGGAAAGGGATTAAACAAGATGGGAAAACTCTTCAAGAGGATGCTAGGTGAAAATGCTCCCTACTTCATCTGGGAATTAAATACCGTATATACTCGAGTATAAGTCGACCTGAGTATAAGCCGGGGCCCCTAATTTAAACCCCCAAAACTGTGAAAATTTATTGACTCAAGTATAAGCCTAGGGTGGGAAATGCAGCAGGGCCTGGCAACTCCTCCTTTGTGAGCTGGGTGTGTGTGTGATGTTTAAAATGACTTTTAGCCACCGAGGCAAGTGCTTGAGTTGGTGGCTAAAAGTCATTTTAAACATTGTTTTAAAATGACCTTTTAAAAAGTCATTTTAAACATGGGGGGGGGGAGTCAGGAGAAGTGGTGCACAATGTTTAAAATGACTTTTAGCCACTGACCCAAACTTGCCTCAGTGGCTAAAAGTATTGACCCGCATATAAGCCGAGGAGGACCCCTTTTTTCAGCCCAAAATTAGGGCTGAAAAACTAGGCTTATACTCAAGTATATACAGTACTAGACCCAATTTGATCCGCTTCTTGGTCTTTTCATATGGAAAGTTGATCATGTATGTAAAGATCCTCAGTCATCCAGGTGAGTTTATCTGGAAGCTGAGTCATGGCAACTGGATTTCTTTTCTTGAGAGATTGAAATGTTTCACTGCTCGTCCAAACAGCTTCATGGTCATGTTTGGTTGCTCATTCTAGTGCTCTCTCAACAGCTCAGTGGAGAGGATGATTTCTCAAGGTACTTCTGCACTAATGTTACTGTGATTTTCGCATTAGAACTTGATACACCATCCCATACCTTCTTTTACTCTCTGAAATATGCAACATACACTGGAAGACAATCGCTCCAAGCGTGCACCTGCTGCTCAAGGTCTGCCTCATTGTCAGATGTGAGAAGAATGTCATTTGCATAGAGGAGCATCCATGGCAGAGGTATTTGTAGGCTGTGGTTGGTGATGTCCATCACTGTGATGAACAGCAGTGGCGAGACCACGGAGACCTGATGGATGCTGACAGTGATGCAAAAGTCTTTTGATGTTCCAGCAATAGTTTGGATGCAATGTTCGGCAGTGGGGTTACCACTGAGTTCTTCATCTCAGCATTAATAACAGTTATCTTGAGTGTCACTGCTATTTTCTATGACCTCTGCCAATGTCACCTTCAGCCACTCCTGCTGCTCATTAGCTTCCCTCTAGAGAGTTCCTTCTCCTAACTACCATTGGAACTATCTATCATCTTTTGCTGGTGTGGTCATAACTCCTAAATAAGGGGGATGCATCTGACTCTGATACTTCACCTATGACTATTCTACCTTGGGTGACCCTGTGGAAATTCAAGGCTCATAATGGAGTTTGGCCTCCTGATGATACTGCTCTCCGTGTCTCTGAAATACTCAACCCCCTCCCTCTCCTTAGTATGTTAAGGTGTGTGTTGAAGAAAACGGTAATGGATAGGATTAAGAGAAATTTCTGTCAAATATTCTCTTCTTCAAGGCAGAGGGATCAAAAATCAATGGAAATTCAAATAAAGAGTCGGGGGTGATGGGGAGGAAACTTCACACATGAAATGTCAGCTCATTTCCACCCTTCATCCTGGAGGATTAAATCACAATTAATTAACAGCGCAAGCATAATATACCTCATTCATATAGCTAGGCGGGGCTTCTTAAGGAATTATGAAAGGAATTGTCTTGGGGATAATTTCATGTGCATTGAGGAATCTGAACTTTGCCAGCTTGTGCATGAGACCATCTTATCTAAGCCTTTTAAACCATGTACAAATTAAACTTTAATTTATCAAATAATTTTTGCAATTTGCAAATAGTGTGGCATAGCTTCTGACTGATTAAATGATTGAAAATGTACATCTCACACAAGCACTTATCAAAATGAAATGATGTTGATGATAGGAAGAATTTGTGCTGTCAAGCCAACAGAATTACAATGGACCCTTTCCAGGTTTTTCAAGGTTTAGAGTACCTGAAGGTGGCTTGCACTTTGGTTGTTCTAGGGACGCTCTGAGTGTGCAACTTGCTGAAGGCTACACAGGCTGGTTATTTGTCCCAGGAAGCACCATCGAAAATCAAATTCTGGCTTCTGGTTCTACAGCCAGGTACCAAATTCATGGAGGTATCTAGTGAGTTGAATGTAATGTAGGAGTTTTTAAAAAAATGCTAATACAGATATAGAATTGAGTAATGGATGAGACCATGTAGAAGCAGTATGGACTGAATATTGATTTGCTGATCAAGGTGGATTCCAGAGGCACTGTAAACCTCTGATCATTTCCATTTGCTTTCATGTTTACATACTTAACAGGGAAGTTCTTATTTGGTTTACGATCAAATCAGACACAACATACCTTGTTTTATTATTTTAACAGATGCTTCCTGACCTTTAAACCGACTCACATTTAACTGCGTATTATCTGGATATAAATAACAAATCTTTACTTCTTCCAAGAGCTGAACAATTGTATTAAATTGCTTTTCAGAAAACGTGAAAGGTTTCACCCAATGCAAATTCATCTTGCTAATTTCGCGGTAAGGCAAAGCCATGAAATGTCATTTAAAATACAAGATTATCTTTCAGGTTCCAGCAGAATGTACAAACATCAAGCCAGATGTGGTTGACGTTTCAGACTTCAAAGGAGGCATAATAGAGTTTTAGATTCTACATGAGATGGGGGATAAACAAAGCTACCAATTTATAGGCTGAATGAAGGGAAGGACCTGATTCCCCCTAACAATTCCTCTGCCTGGGGCGTTTTTTATAGCAGAAAAAAAATGAGTAGCTGGTATTTTCTCCCATAGGAGAGTGCATACCAGGGAAGTGCCCATCTCTTTTATCACTAGGTACAACTACCAATACAACTGTACTTGCGTTTTGATTTAGTATGATATCCAACTACTCCTGTTTTGCCTATGTAAGGACTCACCTTTATTTATTATTATTTAATTAATAAAATAGATTTACCCTGTCTTTATCCTTAATAGGCTCAAAGGCAACTTACAGCAATTAAAAGATAATATTTGAAAGCTAAACACTGCAAACATATAAATATTAAAAAAGGATTAAAGATGAAAGCATATTAAAGTTTTCCCCTCATTCAGTTTTTAAATCTCACATTTTTTTATTCTGATATATGGAAAAGTTCATTCTGATATACAGAAAAGTTTATTTTTTCATTCTGATATATGGAAAAGTATATATGGGTTTATTACTTTAAATGAACTTAAAGGTGATTCTTGTGTATCCCAATTTCTGTATGATTCCTGTGGCTATGCCTGGAGCAGTGTTTTCATGTGAAAAAATGGGACGCTCCTAATCATGGGATCTGGAAATCAATTGCATTTTCTAATGTAATTGAAAATGTACATTTTCTATATTGTCTTGATGTCAGTGTTCACTTAGATGGCAACTTCATTGTTTAAAGCATGTCCTATATAATCAATGAATTTTGGAGTAATTCCCAAATCCAATAATGCCATCCCCACATTGATGTACAATTTTTAAGCTAATAGCTTGTTGCTTGGGATATACTGTAGTAGATCTTTACATATTTTATTTTAATAGAGAACAAAAAATTATAATTTTTCTTCCCACTGAATTCCTATAAGAATGTTGCACATTTTTCCATGTAAAGACTTCTTTACCCCTCGCTAAAAAGCAATATTAATTTTGCACAAGGTATATTATGGTCAAAGAGTCACTGTTGAGCAACAGATATTAAATTTTGCTTATTAATGTAAATTAAGAAAATATGCCAAATGCTATAAAATATCATGGGCTTCATTAATTTGTTCTTGACAAAAGAAAACACATTGGTATTTCTGTGCTCAAGTAGGAGAGAAAAATCTTGTAGTGGTTGAATTTTTTTGATGAGTGGTCTTGCTATGTTGAAACATTCTTTTAAAATAAATTCAGTGAATTCAGTGACAGTTCAGTAACAAACACTTGAACTGTCCAAAGCTTGCAAGACCTTTGGTCCTCTAGGAATCATTCACAACTAGAGATGGGCACGACTTGAAAATTTTTTTTTCGAGTTGTCGTTAGTCGGGCCGGTCCCGTTTCAGGTCGTCTCCGTTTTTCGTGAAAATTCGCAAAAATTAGTCAGTTCGTTTTTTCGTTTTTTCGTTTCCGTTAGTACTGGTTTTTTGGGGGGGAGCGGGCTCCTGGAGGCACCTCTCTGGGGTGGGTGCCTCCTCTGGCCCGCTATAAGGGAAAGTGGGCTCCTGGAGGCACCCGTGGGTGCCTCCTATCCTCACCCACTAGGAAAGGGGAAGCAGGCTCCAAGAGACCCCTCAACATGGGGGTCTCCCCTCCTCACCTGCTGCTGCTGTCTTGATTAGGGAAAATGCTATGCAATAGCCATATGGATAATTCTTTTTGCATAACAGAATGTGCAGACAGTGACTGTGAAGACTAGTGGATGGCACTGAACCCAGAGCCAGCCATAGTGAGATGCCTAACTAAGGCTCTCGCACCACCATGTCTCACACAGAAGGGAATTGTACTTGCTGCAGGTGTGTAGTGCAATGCAAGCAAGTAGATCTGGCTTTAAGGTGGCTTAGTGCAAGGGCTAGGGTTAGGCTAGTGACGGGTAGAAAGGTTACGGTGGGCTAGTGGGTTGCACCTCTGGGTGCCTCTCTGACCCACCAAGAAGACAGTCTGTGACGTATGGGTACGGAGTCAAGGGTTAGGGTTAGGGTTAGGGGGGCTAGGGCAGGTTTTAGGGGGCAATTTTTTTTGGCACATCCCAGAAGTCTCCATGGCCAAGTGGCCATGCGATTGGTGGGATGGCTCCAAATATTTGCATGGTCGTCCACTCCCACATGGCTGGCCACTTGGCCAGCCCATCATTGCGCATGAAACATTGTAAATAAAATATCTTGAAAAATAAAATAAAATCAATGGAGGACAGAGGAGGAGAGGAGGAGAGACATTTTGTTGCAAGTTGTCAAGAAAACCACTGCTACTGTGAAAAATCTGGCAGTTTATAAATTTTCGCGTGTTTCTGTTGTGCTTGTGTGTTTTTTGGACCACGATTTCTAAAAAAACAATATTGCGTTCGCCGCCCCATTTTGGATCCCCCGCCCGCACCGCATGGCATGGCGATGGCGACTCGCGAGTCCGGCTGCCCAGGACGGGGGGGAGGCGGGACCGTAACCCCCCCCCTCCAGAAACCACCCCTCCGGTAGGTGCCCTGCGCCCTTAGTCAAGCAGGCATGCCAATCTCTTTTTTCCGCCTGCTTTTTTGGCCCGGGAATGGGTGGGGGGAGAGTTTAAAAGTTTTTTCCTGTGCCATCCGTGCCGCTTGCTTGCGCTTTAATTGCGGCGGCCGGCGGCCGGCGAGACTGGGCTTTTTGCTGGCTGGCTGCGAGCCTGCGGCGAGTCCCACAGAGCAGCCTACAAGGACGGGGGATGGGGGGATGGGGGGGAGGCCGGGGACCTCCAGAAACAACAGTATTTAGGAAACCTCTCTGGTAGGTGCCCTGAGGCACGGCAGACATTTTTCCGCCTGCTTTTCGGCTGGGAACCGGGTTTTTTTAACTTTTAAAAACTTTTTTTCTGTGCCGTGTGGCATCGCGCGATTGCGCGATGCAAGGAACGAGCACGACAAATCAGACCAAAATTGTTCGTTCGTCGGTTCAAGCTCGAAGTCTGGCAGAGTAATTCCCGTTACCGTTTCCGTAGAGTAACGGAAACGAGTAACGGAAACGGAAACGGGAATACCGCTAAGTCGTGCCCATCTCTATTCACAACTAGTTTTGACAAAATACGAATGGGAGAGGGAGTCTTAGGATGTGTAAAAGTATGAAAGACATATTTGTTCTCTCTTAAATCATCAGGGCCTTCTTCAGGAGTGAGCTTTTTTCGTGTTTAGTCTATAACAGCGCCAGACTGAAGAAGGCCCTGCCAAAAGGCGTTGAGCCAGAGCTTTTTAAACATGATTTAAGAGAGAATAAAAGTATATTCTGCTTTTACACATCCTGAGACTCTGTTTCCCATTCGTATTTTGTCTTCTGTGAATGTACCAATTCCTTTGCTTTACACTTAGTTTTGAAACCATCTGGAACCTCTGCTTTTGTGGTTTTAAAATGAATCATGCCATCTTGCTCTGAAGTCTACTCATGTCGTAAAAAGTTATATAATAAGGGAACTTGAGATCCCTCTCCATGGGCATGGTCCTGCTATTTTCAAACCACCACCACCCCCTGAATTTATCTCTGCAGAACTCACAATTTCTGTGCAGCCATGCCTTCCTCCCTTTAATTCTAATTCCACAGTATATAAAATTAATTTTTTGTAATTAAGAAAACCACTGTTCTCTACATTTGAATGTCATGTGGAATTGTGCTTAGTTTAAAATCAGACTAAGAATCTTTCAGTTTCTTCTTGCTTTCTCATAATAGGCAAAGAGAAAAAGAATATACAGTGGACCCTTGTATAACAAAAGGTTTGTATAACATAAAATCTGTACAACATAAAAAAATTCCGGAGATAGGGGAAATTTGCTTAACAGAGTCATCTATGGGGCGAATCCATACAACATAAAAATGGTCTTGATTAGGGATTACTGTTTTCAATGCATTCCTATGGGAAATTTGTATAAAGGAACATTTACTTAACAGAATTTCATTTGGAACGAATTAATTCTTTTATACATAGTACCACTGTATAAGAAAGACTCGGGCAGGCTTATTGATATAGCCAGAAACCATTACATCTGAATTTGGCAACTGTATGTTTCAAGATGATGTGTTTTGGGATATAACACCACAGGTCAAACATGAACTCTGTAGAGGGCAGGTGGATCCAGCAGTAACAGTATTGAAATGCCACTATGATCGCAGTACTGGAATGGAATAACACATGAAATACTTTTGAAACTATTGACTTAAATTGGTACATTGGGTGTTAATAAAAAGTGTAACAACATTTCTCAGGCAGGTGCTTGCCTTCCAGCTGTTCCTAGCAGCATTAATAAATGGGGGCATGACCAAATTATGATTGTTATAGGATTAGTGGATAGAATAAAGTGTTTCCTTTATAATATTCAAATCAGGATGTCATGCAAATAACTTAACTTACAGTGGATTTGTGGCAAACAAAAACAAAACACTTCACCACACACTAGAAAGAGTAATCTTGAAATTTTCCTTTTTTTGATGGCTAATAGTTGAACAGAAGATAAAGAGGAATTCATTTAGGTGCCATCTCTAATTCAATTCCTCGTCCTGGTGTACCATATGCCATCTGCAGGTTCATTCGTCTGATGACTAAGTACCAGTTGCCGGGAAAGAACGGAAAGAAGACTGGACCATAGTTTGTATGTCCTTTTTGTGTGAAAAATGTGCATAATTTCTTAGTTGCATATAGTAAATCACTGAGGGAAGCAATATGCCGGATCAAATGGGCTTTGATATTATTAACAGTGAATTTGTATCAAGTAGGAAAACAGTCTTTCAATTTTCTGTATTTCGGCCAAGACCTGCCATCTTGAAATGACAAGACAGCATTTGAAAGGTTCCTCAAGCCCAAGTCAAGTTTTTTTTTCCCTTCTGCCTCCAGCATGAGAATGAAATAACAAGCACCTTTTCTCATGATGTTTCTGCATTTTTAAAAAAACAGTCTAACTTCTGCCATATGGTTTGTAAAGCTAAGCACACGCATCTAGACAGCCATAAAGGACCAACAGATAAAAAAGGAACAAGCCACTCCTCTGAAGAAGCTACATTTGCTGCTCACGCAAAAGGACACCATGAAACATTTTCTGAAAAATCATCTTTTCTAGAAGTATCTTGAAAAGCCACAACCAAATTTGAAAATCTGCATTCTGACTCTGGGAAAGACCAACCAACTAACCGTCCTGACAGGATGTGAAATGTTATGTTTATGGAGTGCTAATATCGAGGTGTGTAGAAAATCCTGTCTTGAAAAATAGTATGTTGTACTTGAAACATGAAGTTTGAAGTTGTCTGTGAAGATTCTCAGTCACCCAGGTGAGGTTATCATGGCAACTGGACTTATTTTCCTGTGAGATTGAAATGTTTTGCTATTCATCCAAGTAGCTTTGTCAGTCTGAGGAAATTTAGTGGCGAGATTTGAAGTTCTATCTTCTAAGCAGGGTGGCATGGCTCTAGCATTTGGTTAGCTTTGTATATACGCTTCATTCATCACCTGGGAAGAATAATAAGTTATATATTACGGTGAATTCATTTCTAAATAGAATATTTAATCTACTAAACTGATGCTATTTTATATGCTTTTATGCCATCTTTATTTCTTATACAGAGAAAAAAAATACCACTCAAAAAAGGTGAAAAATGTATAATCACTAAGTGTACAGTCTGAAAAAGATATCAGCCATATTTTCAAATTTAAGGAACGGAACCCATAGCTATAAGAATTTGTTGCATTGGTACACATATGAATGTCTGGATTGTAAATCTCCTGTTCCTAGGATAGTGGTGGCAAACCTTCGGCACTGCAGATGTTTTGGACCGTAACTCCCCCAGTCCTTTGTCATTGGCAGTCTAGGCTCAGAATTCTGGGAGTTGTGGTCCAAAACGTCTGGAGTGCCGAAGGTTCACTACCACTGTCCTAGGATCATGACACCTTGAAATTTAGGAATTGCAGGTTTTAATGCCAATCCCTTCTGTTCCCTAGATCTGATACTTTCTATACACTTTCCCTAGTGACATCACCTGTGGCTTGTCTTATCTTGGAAACTCAATCCTATTAAACATTCCTATTATTTTCTTTACACTGCCTAGCTTTCTTATGAAGCATAAAGTGAATAACAACTCTACTAATCTACTTGTCAATGCATAAAAACATTTTTATCTCACTTATCTACCACTGACAGTCTCAATAGAGAATAATATCTTGTTTTCCAGGAAAGATTACGATAATGAGAATATAAACATTATCATTCTCACACACATTTGTTTCTAATTTTTGCTTCTGAAGCAAAGGAATATCCATTAGTTATTTTCTCCCACCAAACAGAAGCAATACTAAATAACTGAAGCCTTTGATGTTTTTGAAGAGTCACTTCTGACATTTTCAAAACATTTACAACAGAGTGGCCAGATGGGCAGGGTATAAGTTTAAGAAATAATAATAATTTATATCCCTTAAGCTAACCTGCTTCCTTGAATCCATTTTATCCGCAGTATTTAAGAAACATTCATTTACCATTTGAATTAGTTTTTGTGCCTAGAATGGGAAAAGTCTTATTCTTTGCCTCCAGACATAAAATATTTTCTGCTAGCCCTGAGTGTTGTGGCTGCATCTGCAAGTTTGCTTCTTAGGCCTCAGACTTCTGTTGTGTGAGTGTCTCTCTAATAGAAATGCTGCATATTCTACTTCATCTACCATGGCCTCTCTGCTATGGGTTGCAATGCTAAGAGAGGCAAAGGAAGGCTTCTACTAAAATGTAGATTTCCTGGTAGCGCCCCCCCGCCTTTGGAATGGCCTTCTATTAGATGGTTACTTCATGTCCATTCTTGTCCCGGGAGGAAGTTCGTTGCATGTTGATGTCGGTCGTGGTCACGTGGTCTTCTTCTGGTTTATTTATTTATTTATTATTGAATTTATACCCCGCCCATCTTCCCAAGGGAACTCTGGGTGGCTTACAAAGATGATCAAGTCAGCAAATTCACAACACAATAGAAATAAAACAGACAAACAGGGCAATACATATAATTAAAATCAAGCAGCATAGGAGCACCCTTTGTTTCAAAAATCTCGCTGCTGATACAACAAGACTCTAAGAGAGGCAGTCGATGGCAGGGGGAAGGAAAAAAAATTAATATTAGGCTAGGTCACCAAAGGCCTCGCAGAATAGGATGGTCTTCACCGCTCTGCGGAAGGCCAGCAGGGACTCTGCAGAGCGCACTTCGCTGGGTAGGCTGTTCCATAGAAGTGGAGCAGCAGCCGAGAAGCCCCGATTCCAAGTGAGGGATCGCCTGGCCTCTCGGGGGGTGGGAACCTGAAGCGAGTGCGCCCGCGACTGCCGAACCGGTCGGGCTGAAGTTGACCGCTGGGCGATCAGCTCTGCCAGGTAGTCCGGGCCCAGGCCATGGAGGGTTTTATAAACTAAAACCAAGACCCTGAATCTGATCCGGGAGGCAACGTTCTGTCCCTGTGTACCGAAATGCAGCCATCTTGGGTGGTATTTTTACTTATGCGTTCTTTTTGTACTGAAGTTTATTTGTTGACTTTGTTTTCAAATATGCTCATTGTTACTTGTTCATGTGTAGGCACTAATACAAGACAGATATGTCCATGGTCATTTACTGCAGATTCAAGAAGCTTTCAGATGATTTCTTCTTCTGAATGAGCTGTCGTCTAAAAGGATATTTGAAACCTATTTATTCATCAAGCTCTAGGCAAAGGGCAACAGGTTGATAACAGGAATCCCCTGTCTTTTGGGATATTACTACTTAGGCACATCCGATCTCGCCTGGTTTCGGAAGCTAAGCAGGGTCAGCCCTGATTAGTACTTGGATGGGAGACCACCAGGGAATAACAGGTGCTGTATGCGCCTGGAGTAGGAACTGGCAAACCACTCCAGTCTTCCTGCCAAGTCACGAAGAGTCAGTCATGACTAACAAACAACACAACACAACACAACACAACACAACACAACACATCTCTCTCTCTCTCTCTCTCTCTCTCTCTCTCTCTCTCTCCAGACAGAAGTTAGAGTCCTATGCCATGACATTCATTTGGTCTTGCTTCCATGCATTGTAACAATTTTTCAGAAATTAATTAATTTTGTGGCTCATTTTACAGACTATACTTACCCATTAATAATAACCAGATTCATGCTTTTCAGCATCCTTGATGTGGACGATATAAACAGCTTGTCAATTTTTGTGGGCATCAACCCAAGCGTGAATATTCCAAGACAATCTAGTGTGTGTGTGGCTGACAAGAGTTTGTCCATTCACAGCAAGGGTCATGAAATTAATTGCTTTCTGGAGCAACAGCGTGGTATAAGACACAACCAACTTTACTGTTTGTTATTGTTTATGTGGTTTTAAATGGGGCTGATTAAGACACATTACAATGCTTGGAAAAATAATAAATTGTGCAAAGAATATACAAAGTAATCTTACAATGATTAACACCAATGGTTATTTAGCTTATCTACATGAGTGGTGCACAGACTCTCAGACTCAGGCTTAAGGGATCCACAAACAGGAGGCTTATGTAAAAGCCATACATTTGCACATAAGCAATGTTGAGCCCAGAATTTGTTGTATTCAATTCATACTCCTCCTCAAAACTTTGTCTTTCAGAGTCAGACCTGTCTCACCATCCTCTCTTTCCTAATCCATGTTCACCTCAGCTTCAAAATCTGACCTTCCAGTGAACATCCAGGGTTGATTTCTTTCAGGATGGATAGGTAGAGGAGCCGTATCTTTAAACAAAAATTATAAGCAGAGCAGACTGCTTCTAAAATTTGTAAAGCAGCAGTTAAAACGCCAACAGTTTCCTGCTCGTAAGTCAAATTGCTCGTAAGTAGAGCCGCTCATAAGTAGAGCTACCATTGTATTTTCCATGAATATCTGCCTTGACTGAAATGTCTCCCAGTGTTTAAGGAACTGTCAGTATATGGGACGGAACTGTAGTGTTCTGGTGCATTTGCATTTTTTAAGCTCATATTTTTGAAATATCTGCCCTTACTGCCACTTCTTGTGTTGGCTCAGGTCCAGTTGGGCAGAAGGATCCACTAGTAGATCTCTAGTGATTTTCAAAAGATGAGAAAATATCTCCAACTACCATAACAGTAAAATTCATATCTCTGATATGCCATAAATCAGATCTAGATGGGATGGGGCGGGTGTTCCTAGCAACAGTATAATACTTGGAGGTGTTTTTGTTGTGATTCAAAATGTTTGGGTGTCAGCTTGGTCTTGACAAATGTCTTGTTCTGTCTGCATTTTTTTACTTTTCTTTGAGATGTGGCTATTGGGACTTATACGTTTAATGTCCCAACTTCAAAAGATAATACAGTACTTCTATCTGTGCAGTCACAAAAGCATGTTTTTGTTCACATGTTAAAATGGTATAAAGTACAGTGGACCCTTGTATAACAAACACGTTGCATAACATAAAATCTGTACAATATAAAACATTCCAGAGATAGGGGAAATTTGCTTAACATAATTGCCTATGGGGAGAATCCGTACAACATAAAAATGGGATTACTCTGTTTTCAATGCATTCCTATGGGAATTTGTATAAAGGAAAATTTGCTTAACATAATTTCATTTGGAACAAATTAATTCCTTTATACAAGATACCACTGTACTTGCAATCAAAGCATTCCAAACAAAAGATTAATTGAACCTTACACACAAACACATGATCTTGTACATACAAGCCAAAGAGTTAACTTACAGTCTCTTAAGTGGGCAGGGTGATACTACAACATTGGAGAATATCTTCTCTTTGTGGATAGGAAAAACATGCACGAACACGCTTCTAAAACACAGAAGGGCACAAAGGCAATTTGCATTAGAAGCTGCCATGAAACAGATTCATCTAATCTTTAATGGTTGAATATAAATTGAAATTGCCCTGAGACATTGTCACAATTGAGGCTCTCTGTTGATTCATGGAGGGAAGAATGGATGAATTTCTGCTGCATAGCCACCTCAGTGCAGGGACTAGACTAAGAAAGAGAGAAAAAAAAATCGGAGGCAGGAGGGAATTGGGTGAGGAGTTGTATTTCCCAGTTTATAGCTTATCGTAGTGGTTTTACTTTTATGACCTGGAACCTACTTCAAAATGCTTTTACCTGTGTAATGGTACGACTACAGGTTTTGCTGTGATTTGATTCTCAGCCTATATTAAGTTTTAAATCATGATCAGTGCTTGCAAAAATGGGCTGAGGTTTGATTTGGAAGTTCACCATTCATGATGAATGTGATATGCGTTGTATTGCAGCCCCCAGCCCCCCCATCTTTCCTTCCTTCCTCCAGTCCCGGCTCTGCTGATCTTTCCTTCCTCTGGTCCCACCTCAGCTGATTCATTTATAGTTCACTGTTTGACCCTTCAGACTGCTATCTTTCCCAGAAACATTTATTTAGAAATATAACATAGAAAGGCACTTCATAGTCTAAAAGTACAGAACATCAATAGTTTGAATAGTAATTTTACAAATACTTCATAATTCACATGTCAGATTAGTTCCATGTCAGAGATCACCACTTCATCTGCCTATTCCTTACTCTTTTCCCATACTTTACTAGGAGTATCTCATCTCTGGTCATAGTTTATCATGACAGTAATTTTAAACCCTATGGACTTGGGGGTCTTTAACTTTTCCGTGCAGGATGTTATCTGCTTCTAGTATACCAAGATATTTATAATTTTGATAGTGAGTTTATAAAATCTCCGCTTGTAAACTCTTTTGCATCTAGTTTTTGAATCTTGCCACAATGTATAGACAGAGCTTCACATCTGTCAATTCCAAATTTCATTTGAATATCTTCACTAAATATTCACACTGGCTTAGAAAGCAGAGTATAAAATGCAAACGGACTGTTATGATATTGTTCAAAGACCATTCCTTTGTTTTTGGCATTGACCATATACATAATAACTCCCTTCAGTGCTAAGGGTGTATGAAAGTCATGACATTCCCTCAAACAGAGCATAATCTGAAATTATTCTGCATATCGTAAAAGCAATAAACACCAAGCAGTGGCACAGCACTTATACGGGGTTGCATTATACAGTACACATCTTAAACAATCTTTGTCCTTTGTGTTGTCATTATTGATATCGGGTTAGCATATATCAGTT
The DNA here is from genome assembly GCA_037367245.1 of Phrynocephalus guinanensis. NCBI lineage: Eukaryota > Metazoa > Chordata > Lepidosauria > Squamata > Agamidae > Phrynocephalus > Phrynocephalus guinanensis. The sequence continues at coordinate 9,676,221 of CM074745.1, read as the reverse complement.
CAGGCAGTCACAGTGTATAACGGTAGAGCTATGTAAATTATTCCTCGATATGCTGAATAGATCTACTAGAATACAAATGAGATTTGCGAGGAATTTGGGAGCACTTTAAATTTGTGAAACAACTGACTTTGACACGCTGGGAATAATGACGCAGAAACACTGGGCTATTTGTAAACCACTTAATGGCAACAATTTTCTGAATCAAAGCAATCTACAATTCTCCATGTGCAATTTTGTCTTCAGCTACTACCAATCTCATAAATTGGCTTACGAGACAGAATCTTTAGTATCTGTGAGCCACTCTCATAGTTGAGATACTATAGCATTAGCGTCAAACCATCTGAAAGTGCTCCCTTTGAAATTATACAGTATGGTTCGTGTTTATGTTTTTCTTGAAGTGAGATGCTTTTGACATTGCAGATATTCAGTACAAAACAAAACAAACATTGTGTTTCTGAGTATTATTAAAATAAAGCTATGCAAAGTCTGTTGTATGGCATAGTAAACCGCACTAGAGCTGACCCAATGAACCAATGGAAGTTCTTAAGTCAACTCCTCCATAAGTTCCACTGATTTAAAAGGGCCTCCTCTAAGTGCAACCTACTTTAGTAAATTGCAGTCAGATTAGGCTCATTTGAATTAATGGATCCTGCAGAGAAAGTTGCACACTAAATCCCCATTGATTCAGTGGGCTTGATAGTGCAATTTTCTTTGCTAAGCCAAAGGATTTTGGCTGTTAAATGCCCAAATACTTGTCAGATATTAGCAGTGCGATTTATTGCAAAAGTAACAATTGGAAGCCTTGCAATGGTTGTAAAAAGGCACTTCTATTGCCCAACAACATCTGCAAGAACTTTTATGGGATGCTGTGTTTGTTGACTTGGGGTGAACATGTTTCACATAAATTATCTATTTTTGTCATGTATGTTTTCTCAGAATTTCTTCATTTCTCTGCTCTGGACTTGTATGCTTTTCATGCACTTCTTGTGTGCATTATTTAAATCCATGTTTGTTGTTTAACTGCAAAACCAGATGAGGAATGTTCAGTCCTTGTGTTGCAGATTGCATGGTTATCCATGGTCAGTTTCAGAAGGTTATGAATTATACTGTATGAATTCTTCTCAAAAACAAAATGAAACAAATCTCAGCATTTCCTAGGGCAGTGATGGCGCACCTATGGCACAGGAGCCAAAGGTGGCTCTTTCTGTGGGCACCCGACATCGCCCCTTCATAGCCACCTGTATACGGGTTAAATTACTGTATTGGCACTTTGCAAAAAAATTAGTGGGTTTTGAATTGCAGTTTGGGCACTCGGTCTCTAAAAGGTTCGCCGTCACTGTCCTAGGGAATTCACATTCATTGTTGCTTCTCTAGGTTCTATGCACAAAGACAACTTTGTAGGATTTTGAAACCATATAACTACTGGCCCAACCTTCCCCTGCCAAGAAGAAATGAAAGATTTTCCCTCCCTTACCTCTAAACTCCTTGTTTTGAAAAAGAGCCCACTTTCTTTCTGGAATGCCTTTTTGTATCTTCTTCTATGTCCTAAGTGAAGGGGCACCACATAAATCTATTCTAGACCACAATTAGAGATTTAGTAATACAGAATCTTCTGGGCCTGCCCATAAAGTTTTATTGAAATGTCCTCTTGAGCACTCTCAAAAACAGAAGGAATATGAAATATGCATTAGAAGTCTTTGTCTAAAATATGCTGAATGTAAAACTGTCTAATAAAAGTAATACATCAACGCTGCTGGAAACTTATGCTTCTAATTCAGCTCTTCCTCTCCCAACTCTCTCAATGTTCTTAATCCCCATCCTGCTCCCAGAGAATTGAGTTTCAAACGACACATTGAAGTGTTTGTGAAAATGTTTTTGGCAAATCCAATAGGAAGTTTAACAAGATTTGTGCATTCAATTTCAGTCTTTTTAATCTCAACTGCTTCGGCACCTTCCAAATAATACAGTTCCTTTAGCCAAGGAGTTCTGAGGCAATTAGTGTAAACCTTGAGCTTTTTTGAACTAAGACGGGGTCCCGCCCAATGTATTCAAACAAAGGTTTAAGAGGCTTCCTTCTGTCTTGCATGATTCCATTGACAAGAACCCTAATCTTAATTTAGTATTTTAAATTAATCATATTAGAGTACATAAAAGTTATTTCCTTGTTGTTGTGTTAGGTAATTAAAATGGATGGGGGAGCTTTGTGGAGATGTATTTGTATTTGTTTTCTTTCTCCTTTTTAATACCAAGTCAGGCATACATAGCTTTGAATGAATACTATACTCGAGTCTATAATTGATGTCCACTGTACATTAGGTTTGACACATGCTTCCATATATTAAAATACATAAAGGTACATTTAAAAAGTTATTTGGTTGTCTATGACGAACAATATTATCTGTAGATCACAGTTATGCTGTTTCTATAGGTATTCACAGTACAATCTAAGAACCCACTGTAAACAGGCAAAGACCTTTCTCTTCAGAAAAGCTTTCCCTGAATGATGGACTACCATGTGTATTTTATATGAATCTATAGGTTCACATAGACTTACGAAGTTAATCTGTTCCGAACGCATGCTCTTAAGTCAAACTACTCTTAAGTCAGGGTACCTATCTAAAAAATTAACCTTGCTCGTTCACCCACAGCTCGATCTCTGCGAGCGACTACTATTAACGGAGGGTGCTCGTGATTTTATGTCTGTATTTTATTGTTTTAATTTTGCTGTTGTTAAACATTGGGATTGTATATTTGTTTCTACTAGCTTTGTAAACCGCCCAGAGTTCCCTTAGGGAAGATGGGCGGGGTATAAATTTAATAAATAAATAAATAAATAAATAAATAAATAAATAAATAAATAAATAAATGTAATGTAATGTAATGTTGTCAAATGTAATGTTGTCACCGCCCAGAGTTCCCTTGGGAAAATAGGTGAGGTTTATAAATCTAAAAATAAATAAATAATAAATATAAATAAATAATACTCTAAAATAAAAAATAAAATAAAAATAATTTTTTCTCAAACATGTTTAGGGACTACACTGGGGGCTGTCCTTCAGTATAAAGCATTAGTTCATCTCTAGTGCCAGCCCCAGCCTTACAATTTAAGCAGAAAGAGACAGTGGCCTCAGGCGGCAGGTGCTGTGGGGGGTGGAGAGGGTAGGTTAGCCTGGTGTTCTTAAATGCTTAAAAATGCAGTCCTTTTGCTGGTATTAAAAGTAAAATTCACCTGCAAGTTACATTTTTTTCTATAAAAGAAGTCAACTCAAGGTGAAGAAAATACAAGGTTGCATCTGTGGCATTTGGTTGAAAAAACAATGAGGGAGGAATATATTTTAGTTCCTTTTTTTAAAAAAAATTACACAGTGTGAATCACAAATTAAGGAAAGAAAGAATGTATGGTTTAAGAGCATCAAGTGCAATGAATGGGAAACAGAGATTTTCCATTTTAATATAAGAAACATATCCATAAATACTCTCTGCATTGTATTAAGGCTTTTGTGGTTACCATAGATTTATTAATGTCTGTTGCATCAACCTCAGATCCATTTGAAAATGTGTCCCAAGTGTGTAACAGAGTGCATGCAGTCATATCTGATAATGACAGATAAATGGAAATTATTTTCTCAGCTTGTGTCACAATAGAGAATTGAATAACGGGGCATTACTTCTCTGACAATCTTACAAGAGGGGGATGTACTCAGAAAATGATCCATTCCATTCTGGATTTTAGTGTGAAGGGGAGAAGGGGGGAAATGAAAATAAGTCATGTTTAGGTGCCGGTACCAAATGTTTCTATGCTGAGATAATCATATGCCTTCTTTTGAATTGGCTTTTTATTAAATGCTGTGGAGGGCTGCTCCGAACAGCCTTTCAGTGCTGGGAGGGGCTCCTTTGCCTCCCTGCACAGGATGTGACATGCAAATTGTGGACCATGTGGTCCCTCAGGCTAGGAGCCCCAGAGATGCAAGGGTTCAATTTGATCTGAATGCAACTCAGACGGTTACTTCACGTCCACTCTTGTCCCGGGAGGAAGTTCGTTGCGTGTTGATATTGGTTGCAGTCACGTGGTCTTCTTGCAGTTCTGTCCCTGTTCCCATGTACTCACAGGGATGAGGGATGATACTGCCATGACTGTTAATGCATGTCCTCGTTCTATGATGAGATGTGAAATTCCATGCCTTTGTTCTCCGTCCCCCCCCAGGCCCGACCTTCCATTTTTCGATGTTTCGATTCTCCGAAGCCTTGCCTTCAATGTGTTACGGAGCTGAGTTTGAGGCATTTGTCTTTTAATCTCTCTGCACTGCGTTGCTGACTCCATAGGGAATGTACTGGCGAATGGCAGTTTGCACTCCAGCCACTAGATGGAGAATGGCACGTTGTGGGAGGAGACTGACCTCACAGGCTCTCGTATCGGAATGAGAAGCGAGATGAGGAGATTTCCAAGGCCAGGGAGGGGAATCTCTCATCCTGCTTAGATTGCAGTTCAGGGGGCGTGGTCGGGACGAACTCCCCTCATCCCGCAATGGACGTGCGGTTAGATTTCTTTGTACCTGTCCCCAGCGGGACCGCGAACAGCAATGAGATGGACATGAAGTATCAGTATTATTAAAAACAAAGTTCTATTAATTCTCAAGATGAAAGGAACTGAAGGTGAGGTGTGGGTGGACAAATAAGCAAAAAAGTTGTCTGGCCATATGGGATGGGCAATGTTGACCCAAATCAAGACTTTTCACTTCTGATTTGACATAGATGCACTTTTAAACATATATCAGAAGACAGCTTCATCTATCTTAAAGTCTATGTATTCTAGCCATTTCCCCTACAATGTCTATTAAATGCGCACATTGTTAGGGGCACTGCCTGTACTCTGTACCTATGTGTATTCTGTTTATGAGTTTGCAGTCAAGATTGATTGTGTGACTGTGCCTACACAGATCACACAGACAATTTGAAGGAACTCACAGTTGTAATGAATGTTGAATGTCTCAATAGACAAAGCATGCATTTTATCAGTACTGACATAAGTATTCACAAATTAATCATGACTGAATATGATAAGCATGGCCTGCCCCTTTCAAGAGGAAACGATAGCACAGTTAGCTAAATGACATGTCTACTCAGAAGAAGTATGCTCCATTAATTATAATTGTATCCTGGGTAAATGTAGGATTATTATTTACACACAGATGGCAACTCCCATAATTCTTTAATGTTGATTCATCTGAGTAGGGTAATGATTCTTATGTTGTAACAACATCTGGAGCAGTATGTCTGTGAAGATTCCCAGTCATCCAGATGAGTTTATCTGGAAGTTGAGTCATGGCTACTGGACTTCTTTTTCTTGAGAGACAGAAACTTTTCGCTGCTCATCCAAACAGCTTCATCAGTCTGAATACAGCTAGTGTGAGTCCTCCATCTTATAGTCAGCTTTTACCTCTTGTCACCGTGGTCTGAAATAGGCTCTTAAGGTGAATGTACATGGATGTACAAATATTAGACAGAGAAGATAGGTGGTTTGAGAGAGGAGTCAGGGAAGCTATTCATGTGAGTATTGAAACCCCCTCTCTCAACAGAGGTGGGGGCCTCAGGCATAGTATATCTGCTACTTATCAGGGTGTGCTTTCAACAATACCTAGATAAACCAAAAGCCTTCACCACCAAGGCCATAGCTAACGACCCATACTTTATAGGTTTCAGCACCTTAGGCCATTGTTCACCTTAGGGCTATGGATACTATTGTCTACCTAACAAGCCTATTCAGGCCATTGTTCATCTTAAGAGCCTATTTCAGACCAGGGTGACAAGAGGTCAGAGCTGACTATAAGATGGAGGACTCGCACTAGCTGTATTCGGACTGATGAAGCTGTTTGGATGAGCAGCGAAACGTTTCTATCTCTCAATAAAAAGAAATCCAGTAGGCATGACTCAACTTCAAGAACATCTGGAGCACCATAAATTAATTCTTCCACTCCAAAATACACATTGAGCTAACCTCCTTTGCACTCAGTTCATGTTATGCTGACTACACCTGCATAGGATCAATGTGCCAGTTTTGAAGCCCTACTATATTGAACCTATTAAAGAAAATTCATCCCTGGACGTAATGATCAGAACTTTATGAGACCTCCTAAAGGCTGTAGTAAGAGCAGAATACATTTTTTAAAACTGCACTTTTAAAAAAGTCCTCTTAGTGCTTAATTTGTGGACAGATTCATCTAAGAGATTAAACCTCAGAATTGAAGCACAAAGTAGAAAACAAGCTGAATATTCCCTAGGAATTTAGCTGGAAAAAGTGCTTTAATGAACAAAATATGTAGTGTGTTCATCAGAAATATGCTGAATGCAGTGAGAAGTAGTCTGGGAATTGTGAACAAACAACAGAAGGAAAAAAGAAATATAAAAGACAGATAAATAAAATCTGAGATGGGAAAGGAGAAAAACTTTTTTGAAGGAACTAACATAGGCTTATAGGTTTATATTATTTGCTATCCTTTTATTGAGTATGCAGCTAATAAAATATTCTTTATTATTCTTAACACCCAGTGGCCTTTATTGAGAGATTTAGAATAATTAAAATTGTATTTCAAAGAGGAAAAATGTACTAGGATGAACTGAAAGTATGGAACCACAACATCTTATACTTCTGGGAGTGTCATCTCCATCATAGGTTTGTATGTACTGCATTCACTTACAAATAATGATTCAAATCATGTAATACAGCATATGTCCCATAAGACTGATGATGCCATCAGTTGCGGTGTGTTCTCATGTGTGTGTGTGTTGTATCGTTACAGTCGTGACCGACTCTTCATGACTCCATATCCATGGAGTTTTCTTGGCAGGAATACTGGAGTGGTTTGCCAGTTCCTACTCCATGCAAAATGATTAGTTCATCCATTTGGAAAGATCCATGCTTTTGAAGATGTAATTTATGTGATAGTTTGTAGTAATAAGGTACATGCTAACACAGGGGGAATCCTGTCATAAATCTAGTTAGGCATATCGCCTTATTACAAAGCTTCCAGCCCAGGTTGCTAGATACATGACACATGTAGAAAGATCTGTGCTTAGCTAACAAAAGGCCTAATTTAACCAGCCTTATTAAAGTTGGTATGCAGCAAACAATTGAGGATGTTATCCCATTATAAATCTTCTTAAGCTCCCACCTCCCCCACACCCCAATCATCTTATCCTTTGAAGGCAAATGTTGTCTCTCAGATTCTAGTTTGACCTTCCTTTCTGAGGATTAAAGGCAAATGATTTGGTTATTATTCTGTGGCATATGGATGCATTAAGATAAAGGGAAAAGAGTAGTTGATAGGAACAGATGGGTTTGAACTATGCTGGGATCTCTTGAATACGTATAAATATTTAATTTGCAATGAATCTTTAATATAAAATTTAACTAAGTGTTCTGTCATAGCTTTACTTAATGTGGTGCTGCTTCTGTATAATTGTCTCAATGATTTCATTTGCATTCTTGAATGGTTAATTTTTTGCCAAGTCAGTGGATTATGGGAAAGGGAAATATAATATTTAATTTAAAAACTAAATGATTGTCAGATGTTCAGGGTGATGTGATAAAAAGTCATGGGACACAAAGCAGGCCATGTGGCACATATTACTTGCTTCCTTTTGTGCCCATCACAACTGTTGGCTGAAACGGCTTTTCACTCATAAGAACATAAGAAGAGCCATGCTGGATCAGGCCAAAGGCCCATCTAGTCCAGCTTCCTATATCTCACAGTGGCCCCACCAAATGCGTCAGGGAGTGCACAAGTCTAGATATCTGTCTCCTGATCCCACTCCCCTGCATCTGGCCCTTGAAGTACCTTGGTTTTAAGCCTGGAGATGACACATCTCCATCATGGTTTGTAACCTGTGGTGGACTTTTCCTCCAGGAACCTGTCCAATCCCCTTTTGAAGGCATCCAGGCCAGATGCCATCACCACCTCCTGTCAGCCTAATGTTAGACCTGGGATCTGGTAGTATGCGACAACACATTCCCTCTGTGTTATCTATTCCTAGGATGGCTTCATCACAATGCAGCATGAGCAACAGTCTTTCACTGGACCCAAGGGAGCTGAATAAATATTTAAGGTGTTTTCTTTTTAGTAGACCACTTTGCTTTAAATAGCAAACTAATTTGTGTGCAAAATACTTAAGTGTTTTTACTTAAGTACCATGAAGACATCAACTGGAAGAGTATGCAGCAGGATTGGAGATGTTCAAAAGAAGGATTTAACCTGCCCCTGGAGCTATGGTCCTGTTGGCCCCTGGCATAATGTTTGGGTTTCTTCTCATGGCGGAAATTGATATCTAAGAACTCCCGAGTACCTGGGGGACCTCCCTGATGACTGGGGGACCTCCCTTATGAGGAAAGGCTAAAACATTTGTGGCTCTTTAGTCTGGAAAAAAGGTGCCGGGGGGATATGATTGGGATGTAAAAAACAATGCAGGGCATGAGTAAAGTGGATAGAGGGATACTCTTCTCCCTCTCACAAAATACCAGAACTAGGGGACATCCACTCAAATTGCTGCTTGGGAGAGTGAGAAGAGACAAAAGAATTTTTTTTTAACCCAGCATGTTGTTAGTCTGTGGAGCTCCCTGCCACAGGAGGTGGTGATGGCATCTGGCCTGGATGCTTTCAAAAGGGGATTGGACAGATTCCTGGTGGAAAAGTCCATCACAGGTTACAAACCATGATGAAGATGTGTAATCTCCAGGCTTAAAACCAGGGTACTTGAAGGGCCAAATGCAGAGGAGTGGTATGAGGAGACAGATGTCTAGTCTCGTGCACTCCCAGATGCATTTGTGGGGATACTGTGAGATACAGGGCCACTGTGAGATACAGGAAGCTGGACTAGATGGGCCTTTGGCCTGATTCAGCAGGGCTCTTCTTATGTACTTATGTTCTTATGTTCTCAGGATGGTTTAGACATCTGGCTGCAGAGCAAGGGTTTGAGAGGTGGATTCCATTGATGTGCCTCCTTGACAAGGGCTGAACTCAATGATCCATAGGGAGCCTTCCAGCACTACAGCTCTAAGATGGTGGCAATGCTGGTGATTATTATGATCCTCAAGGTCCCAGTGAAGGAGAAAGGGTTAAGCACCCCTTCCTACCATCTTATTCTTTCTTTTTTACTTTGTAGCTATTTAGGTTTTGAAAAGAACCACAACAAATAAAATCCAGTGGGATTTATCAAAGTATTAGACTATGACTCAAGTCCATTTCTGCACTCAGTTGTGAATCTTACTTAGAGCCACTCTCTCCCAGCCTGAGGTACAGTGGACCCTCGTATAACAAAGAGCTTGTATAACATAAAATTTGTACAGTGGAACCTTGACTTACGTCATTAATCCGTTCCAGTGGTCTAGACTTAAGTCAAACATGACTTAAGTCAAATGAACGTTTCCCATAGAAAGTAATGGGAAAGCAGATTAATCTGTTCCAGATGATGAAAAAGACCCCCGAAAACAGCAATTTAACACAAATTTGACTGGTATAGAAGATTCCTTCTGGGGATGTAAATGAAATGTCTCTTCAAAGAGAGGAGGAGGCAGTGGAATTATATTCCACAAGTTATATGCCTCCACTTTTTAATGTTCATAGCAACAATGTCTAACATTTAAGTTTTACTGATTTTTAACCTGACGTTCCAAGTTCTGAACAACTCTATGCTTACCATTAGAGTCCCACAACTTTACAGCTCCCCAACTAAAATGCTTCCATTGTGGACCAGACTTCTGCAGCCAGATTTTTTACAAGACTGAGCCGACTGTCTAAGCAGCGAGGCCAGCCCCGAGCTCCCGGCCCTTCTTCTCCTACGGCAGCAGCGGCAGCTTTGGTGAGGCCAAGGACCAGCTCCAGGTGCTCTGAGCTGGCCTCGCCGAAGCCGCCGCTGCCAGAGGAGGGGAAGAAGGCAGGAGCAGTTTGGAGGCGGCAGCCCAATTCCGGTGCCTTGCGCCGGGGCTCCGAGATGTAAGTCAAAGCCTGCGACTCAAGTCAAACAGGCCCCTTCTTGCTGCAAGTCAAATATGATGCAAGTCAAGCAGTATGTAAGTCAAGGTTCCACTGTACAACATAAAAAATTCCGGAGACAGGGGAAATTTGCTTAACATAATCACCTATGGGGAGAATCCGTACAACATAAAAATGGGATTACTCCATTTTCAATGCATTCCTATGGGAAATTTGTATAAAGGAACATTTGCTTAACATAATTTCATTTGGAACAAATTAATTCCTTTATACAAGGTACCACTTGTATGTCCTTTCTCAGGGTTGTTACGAGGATGAAAAGGGGAAAGAAAGCCACACATGCTTCCTTGAGTTCACTGAAGAAAAATAATGGGATAGAAATATATCTGAAATAACATTTCTGATGAGTTTAAAATAGGGATGGGCATTTTGTTTAGGAACCAGTAGGTTACAAAACGAACCACACGAGCCTAGTATTCCTCAGAACCAGCTGATCCAATTGCTTTACCTTTCTCTTTCTCACGTAGGGTTAAAATCCAACAAGGGCTATACATAAGAAGATCTAAGAAATCAAATGAAAATATAAACATATTGAGGTTTCTGAAGGATCAACAGGGAAGCATTTTATCTTAACAAGATAAAATGAAGAGAAGGTGGAAATAATATCTGGAAGACCTATACAGAAAAGATAAAAGGATGAGTGTAATATTTGTTTTATTTATTTTAGAGTATTTTTAAATACTAACAAAAGAAGGACCCAAAGCAGCTTACAGTAATGAGGGATAATACACGGTCCAGTACAACTGAGACATGTTCAAGTACTGAGAACAAGGAATTGAGCGACATCTTACAGCATTAATAGGCAACATTACATTAAAGCTACAAGGTAACTTAATGAAAACCCATGGAACTCAGTGCAAAGCAATCAAAATCAATTCGTGTGTGTGTGTGTGTGTGTGTGTGTGTGTGTGTGTGTGTGTGTGTGTGTGTGTGTGTGTGTGTGTGTGTGTGGCGTCGTTACAGTCGTGACCGACTCTTCGTGACCCCATGTCCATTGAGTTTTCTTGGCAGGAATACTGGAGTGGTTTGCCAGTTCCTACTCCAGGCACCTACAGCACCTGGTATTCCCTGGTCTCCCATCCAAGCAATAGTCAAATGATTTGAGTGTGTTCTGCATGGTAACAGCATGGAGAGGAAAGGTGATTGGCTCAGAGCAGGGGCCAATGGAAACAAAATCAATGCTATCATTACATGGTTTATGAAGAACTAACTGTAGGAAGAGAGAGTAATATTGAAAAATTAAGGATATTTCTCCCTGCTGCCTCTTTACTAATGTGCTTTCAATATTTGAATGTTGAAACAAAATAATCGGTAGAATCACCTGCATTTTTAATTTTAAAAAATTGAGCAAGCTTCTTTATGAAATAATGGTGGGGAAAATGTTAATCACAAACACATAAACCATTGGTTATTATTAATATCGACATACTGAACTTGATATTCAGAAAGGGCCATGACAAATTGCCTTGTTATTCCTAGTGTTTTGTTTTATTCATATGGATTCATACACCATTGTACTTGAGCACAGCATCCTGGTTTAGATTTATGCATAGACCAAAATCTTACGGTTGATTGTTTGTGTTGAATCTCCTTTAAAATATCCCCCAGCTTTTTATGAGAATGTCATGAGTTATTTGCCTACAGGTTTGAGTTGTAGCAATATACAATAAAGCTTTACCTTACTTTTGCATAAAACATGACACATGTTATAGAGAGTGCATGTTCAAACTGTTGTGCTCTGATATGTGATAAATTAGTTTATCCCACATTTTAATGCTGATTTACCTAGTCTTCCTCTTTTTACCGAACACATGATTGAAAATTAGTTGTACATTGCATTTGCTGTGAATTTTGCAACAGAATTCCCAAATCAAAACCATGTATACAAACATGCATACTGATGTAATGAAAAATAGACTCAATATGCATTATATAAAGAAAATCGCTTTAAAAATGCCAATAGTAGAGAAAAATACATACGGTAGAGGAATTGTACAATGTTTATACAATCAAAAAGCCGTACATTGCTTAAAAATTACCCAACTGTTTTATTGTTTAGGGTGAAAACACTACATGTTTCTATAACAGTTCATAAGAAACAGGAGTATGCCCCAAACTGTAGACATATCTTGACTTCAGAAAAGCCTTTGACAAGCAATTTAACTAGGTGTGGACTGGATAGAACTATCACGTCCACTTTGGTGCTATAAAAACTGCTCTAAGATGTGGATCTTAATATTGTTCCTCCACGTCTGTCACACTTTTAGCAAAATAAAGTGTGATCACGCCCCCACCCAAAGTGCGACCCAGTGTGTCTTCAATGTACCTGGCCGCAGGGTGGTGGAATCCTTGTCACTGTTCCGTTGCAGTTTTAAAACCAGTATATGCGCCATGGAGTACCATTTAATCCAAAGTACAACTGTTCTGTCACTGTAGGGCCACCTAGTGGCACTACTTGTAGCAGTCACATGACAGTAAATTCAGAGTATGAGAAGCCAGCCACTATTCACAGAAAGAAGCCAAAAAAGAAGTACAGTGGTACCCTGACTTAAGAGCAGCTTGACTTAAGAGCAATTGGACTTAAGAACAGAAAACTGTTGGCATTTTAACTGCAGCCTTACAAATTTTAGATATGGTCTGTTCGACCATTTTTTCAATTGTTTAGATAGGTACCCCGACTTAAGAATAGTTCGACTTAAGTAGTTCGGTATGCATTCAGAATGGATTAAATTCATAAGTGGAGGTACTACTGTATTCGAAGTTTGACAAATGACAAATGAAAATCAATATACTGATATACCTACCTATTGGGTTTTAATTTAAAAAAAATGCCGCAGGAAAGGAATACAATGCACTTTGATGCTGACCCCGTCCGTGGGGTCACAGAAGTTAAGTAATGATAAAATGCATCCTTGGGGACACAAGAACAGCAACAAAGCCACGTGACTGCAACAAGATTTATAACCCATTTTAGTTTGCTGCGGTACGAAGTGGATGTGGGGTAACGGCCACAGATGGTAAAGTGCTTTCACTGTCTCCTTCTCAAACTGGGAAGAGGTAACAAGTGCGGTCAGTCCTGATGCTTATTTTTCATTAAGGACTTGAATGAGGGAGTGCAGCGAAAATTCTCAAATTTGTGGGTGACATAAAATTGCCTGGAATAGCCAATACCTTGGAAGACAAAAACAAAATTCTAAAAGATTGTTATAGGTTTGAGGACTGCGCTGGAAAAAACAGAAAGTCACAAATAATGTTTTTGTCTGTCCATCAGACAAATGGTTCATCTACCATATTATTGTCAATAGAGATGATGGGGAATGAACCTACTAGCTTTCTCATCGATTTACGCCAATCAGAAGTTTCTTTGGAGAAGTCTTGATAAACTTTGCACGATTGCATCTCCTCTCTTAAGAATATTAGGATTGGCTCTTATTGAAGACATAAGACACTCTTTGTTTACATAAGAGGCAAATCTTACTATCACTGTTTTTGGGGGCCCATCTCTCGAATTGCCCAGGTAATGAACTCTCTCTAAGTCGTCGTCCTCTAATTGTTTGGGCAGAAAAGAGTTAACTCTTTCCTACTAGCTTTCTGTGTGAAGAAAGGGTTTCATTCCTGAGCCACATCAACCTGACAATGGCATCAGTAGGGAAATGACTAATTAAATCTCTTCATAGTGCTAGAAACTACAGGAAGAATGCATTGGTTTATCCTTGGGCAGAACAAACCACTCAGTCAAGTGTGGAGCTAGGAAAAAAGAGATCTGCATAGAAAGAAGCTTGATGTCCCCATTGCTTTAGAGGATTCTATCATTATAATTCATTATTAGATAGGGAAATGGTAAGTGAAATATCAGGTAAAAATGGAAAGACACTTGTATGGTGCTAATATGCCAATTTCTTACACCAAATATTATAGCCAAATACCCAGCACCTTTAACCTTCCAGGTAAACTTACATTACAGATTTCACAGATTTCATATTCACATTCACAAGTAATTATTTCTCTCTCATCCTTGGCCTTCAGAGTTTACTGCCAAAGAAAAAATGATTTATTAAATATTTTTTTCTTATTTGTCTTTTAAAAAATAAGATCACTCTTGCATTCTATTGTCTGATTGTGCTATGTATCTTTGAAGCAGTGTCTAGACGAGGGGGAAAAAATCAAATTTCACATTAATGTATGGAAGCAATCGTATGTTACAGATTAGAGATGGGCACGAAAAATTGTTCGTTTCGTGCCCATCTCTATTACAGATAGATAGATAGATAGATAGATAGATACGAATAAAAAAAATGACGTTTTGTTTGTCGTTTGTTGTTTGGAGGGTCCGTTTCGGTTCGTTTCCATTTTTCACAAATTTTTGCAAAAAAATCATTTTCATTTCCATTCATTTCGTTACCGTTTCATTACCATTTATTTCAAATTTTTGTGATATTTTTTAGCATTTAAAGCAGTTCACTGTATTGCAGTAACGAAAACGAAACGCACGACAAATGGAACATTGGGTTTTTAAGGGCAGAGATTACTTTGTGGTGTTTCTGTTCATTTCATTTCATTTTGGAGACAAAATTCGTTTGTCATTTCGTTGCGTAATGAAACAAAAAACAAAAATGGAAACGAAAAATTGTTCGTTTCGTGCCCATCTCTATTACAGATAGATAGATAGATAGATAGATAGATAGATAGATAGATAGATAGATAGATAGATGCCCCAAATGTGTCAAGTATAATAAAAATATACAGTAAAAAAGCCAACTAACTTTCTGCCTAGAACAGCCTTTCCCTAAATGGGAACTCACTGTGCCTAACTGAAATATCAGCAGAGAAACAGAGATGTGATTGCTCAGCCTAGCTACTTATCTTGCTCCACCAGCCCAGATTCCTATCTACTTGTTATCTCAGTCAGCTTTTTAATTAATTTATTTATTTATAAATCTCTTTGTAGTGTCAGTATCAAAGGTTGCCAAATTTTGAGCTGGAGTGCTCAAAATTAGTGTTCATCATAGCGTGATCGTGATGGAGCATTGGGTTGTTCTAAGGGCAGAGATTACTTTGTGGCCTAATGAAGTTTTATACTTGAATTAATGATGATTTTTGGAATCAATGTGATCTCAGATCAGCAGACCTCGAAACTTTCAAGACTTCAGCTATCCTTAATTTAAAATGAATGTCTTACCTAAACTGCTTTTTTTGTTTCAATCTCTGCCTATATTGCCAAACTTTAAGATTTAAACATAAATACATGGCAAAAGAAAAAAGCAAGGATAAAATTTTATTTAGGAAATTTGGTGGTTTTGCCCTTCCTAATTTGTACTATATTACAAGGCTGCCGCCTTGACTTGGATTAAGGATTGGATCTTGATGACAAATAAAAGAATATCGCAGCTTGAGAGTTATGGTCTTTAGGGGAAATTTACCTACCCTCTTTAAAAAGCACTGGATAAGGAATGCCTTAGTGTTACGTGGTTGTTTGGTTTTCTCTTGAATGCCTCCTACACTGGAATACTCATTGCATCCTGAGGTAACTTCCTCCATTGTAATACTGCTCTAATACTTAGGAAGTCCCCCCCCCCTGATATTCTACCAAAACATGGCTTCTTGCAACTTGAGCCCATTATTACATGAGCTCTGGGGTGATAGAGAACATCCTGCCCCTCATCTCTATGGCATTTTTTTCAAGTACAGTATTTGAAAAGTTCTATCACACATTGCCTCAGGAGAATGAGTCATAGACTTGTACGAGGCCAGCCATCTTGTTTTCTGAGACTTGATTTGAGCAAACATGATGTCTATGATGACAATGATTAAAGACCAGCTATTTTTTTAACATTTAAAGTGTGTAAATCAATAAGAAGCAGTAAGGAAGGTAAATCCCTTGGGCGGGATGAAATGAGGAAAGAATTTCTAAAGGCCCTGGGGAGGTAGTGACATTAAAATGCTGACAAATTGTTTAATATGGCATATAACTCTGGTAATTGTTAAAGACTTTATATGCCTTGGTTCAATTCAGTTTCCAATGGAAACTGCAGCTAAGAAATCAGAAGATAGCTGAGACTTGGAAGGGTATCGATGAAGGAATTAGAGAAGATCATCAAGTGAAAAGGAGGTGCAACTTGAGACTAAGGCTGAACAGTGAAGAAGGCTGACAAGAAAAAAATATTAATTTGAAACATGAACATGGTGCTTGAGTAGAACCTTTCAGATAGCCTGGACTGCCAGAAAGACAAACCAATGGGAAAATCAAGCCTGAACCACTGGTGAAGGCCAAAATGTCGAAACGGAGGGTGTTGCTACTTGGGCACATCATTAGAAGGCAGGATTCACTGAAACAGACAATAACGTTTGGAAAAGTTGAGGGCTGAAGGAAAAGAGGAAGACCAAATATAGGCTGGCTTGACTCCATAAAGGGACCACTGCCCTAGGTTTGTAGAAGCTGAGCAGGACAGGATATTTTGACTTGATGGATTTGTAGGCCCCTTCCAACTTCACTATTCTATGACTTGAGGCCACTTATTCACAGGATCACCATAAGTCAGAGGTGGCTTGGCAGCATGAAACAAGACAGCATAGTCAAAGAAAAATTTCTATAAAATGGTTGTGGTCAATATTTGTGACAATTCCCCCAAAGGGCAGCAAATACAATATAATTAGTTGAGTGAGCCAACATTTAAACATCCAGACGATCCAGACAAAGTTTAACACAATTATCTGAATATTGCTGTAGCTTTAAAATAAGGCCTTGTTGGATTGGTAAATCAACCCAGATAGTAGAGTGGTTTGGAAATGTCAGCAGGAATGCCTTTGCAAACAAGATCTTTATTAAATGATGGTTCTGCTATCTCTTGTAAATTTCCCCTCTGCAAAACCCTGCTTAAAATATGTGACAGACACTACCGCAAATGTACTAATATAGATAAAGGGTAGCAGAGCACTGTTATTAAATGCACACATTCCCAGCCTTTAAGGAATTTAAAAAATAGTAGAAGAAAAGAATTCCTTTTCCATTCTGCTTGTTAGAGATGGGCACGGAACGAACATTTTTTTGTTTCTGTTACCGTTTGTCATTTCCGTTACGTAACAAAATGACAAACAAAAATTGTGACAAAAATGAAATGAAACAAACAGAACCACAAAAATTGTGGTCGTTATGTTTCATTTCCGTTAATGGCGATGTGCAATGAAATGAGCTGTTTTAAATGTTAAAAAACGCCCTGGACATCCGTAAAAATGCAGTGATAATTATTTATATTGTCTGATAATACCTACCAGGGGGTTGGGGTCCTTAAAACGTTTGTTTTTGTCTTCTCCCATCGCGATGTATTTTCTTTTCCCTTTAAAATGGATGTCGCCACCAGCCACAAAATGGAGGCAAGCCATGTGATGTGGGATCATGTTCAACCAATAGCATGCCCAGGTTGCAGACTGGGTGGGCAGGTCTGGCAGCCACAGAGGGCATAAAAAGCTCTGGCAGCCCCCATCCTCCTTGTAGTCTCTGGTGAGAGTTAGGGTGGGATTGCTGTCTCTGCGACTCTAGCTTCAGTCCTGCAGCCTCCCTGTGTGCATGCGTGCTGCGTACCTCTCGGTGAGTACCCTCCCCTGCCCCACAGTGCAGTCACTCAACGGCTGCCTTGCACCCTGGGCAACGCCCGCCGCTGCCTTTGCAGCCTCCCTGCATACCTAGTCTATACTGTGTCTCTGCCAGCATCCATTTTTTTTAGTGTTTTCCCTCTGGTCTGGGGCGTTGGGGGATGCCTGCGCACAGAAATGCTTTAAAAATCACGCAAAAAGTGGGTAGAAATGACAAACGAAAAAACGAAAAACGGTAACGATTTTTTTTCAAAAAATTCCCGACAAACGAAAACAAACTGAAACAGACCTCTCAATGACAAATGAAAAACCGAAATGCCATTTTTTTTTGTTTCGTGCCCATCTCTACTGCTTGTAGACACAACCATGTGATTGACTGATATAAGGAGTAAGATACTAGATAAGAGAGAGAATTTCATTTCTGGGATGGTAAGCATTCTGTTTCTTCTTCCGAAAACTTTGTTTTGCTTTTGATTAAAATTTACCAAAATTCACAAAATTCAAGTATGGAAGAAAGTGGAACTGATTCATTTGCATTCCTGTTAGAGCAGTGGAGCTCTAGGAATTTAGGCAGAATTTTCTCCTAGTTTACTTGGAGAGCATTTGTGAGAGTAAGGTTCAAGTTTTGAGTTTATCTTCAATTCTTCATTCTGCCCTCTGCTTCATATAGATATCCTAAAACCATCATTTCTGTAAACTATGTCCTGAAAGCATCATCTCTGTGTTTCTGCAAAGCACCCTCACCTCTGCAGACATGGGCTTCTAAAGCGAATGGCAACAGGATGTCCAAACCACAAAAAGTGTATAGCAAATGTCAAACTGCATGCTAGGACATCTCAGATCTTAAAATATCTTGTTTGCACCTTTGTATCCAGCTTTTGAAACTCACTGTTAACACAGAAAGAACAATACATTGCGAAATTAATGACCTTTTAATCTTGCTAATGCAGATGAGAAAGTATCACTGATCTTTAAGTTTGGTTGTGTTACGGAAAATGAACATATATGTAATGAAGTCACATGCTTTCCACTGCAGCAAAATGTAACCAATCCAGAGTTTGTTCTTTATCTGTTTCTGTATGCTGAAGAGTATTTAAGACTGGACATTCCATACAGGAAGTTGTCCCTGTGTTCAGGCACCCCTTGTGCACAAGGTATTC
The DNA here is from genome assembly GCA_037367245.1 of Phrynocephalus guinanensis. Classification (NCBI taxonomy): domain Eukaryota; kingdom Metazoa; phylum Chordata; class Lepidosauria; order Squamata; family Agamidae; genus Phrynocephalus; species Phrynocephalus guinanensis. Next base: position 9,657,425 of record CM074745.1, on the reverse strand, counting down.
GGAAAGGATCATCTGGAAATAAAACTACATTCCCAGGAGTCCAGTTTGTCTGTCGTCCATTTTATAGTGATTCTCATTGAGGATCAGCCACATTCAAATGTGTGGTGACAATTAGTGTTGCTTAGTGGTCTCCCATCCATAGGACTGACTCTTCGTATCCTCCAAAATGAAGCAAAATAAACTCTGTTTGGAATGGTAGTCAGCATTTCAAAGCATTAGAAAATTTTGTAGCATTGGATTCACTTGAATTCGAACATTAGTCTATGCTAGTGGAACTGTGATTAAAATGCTCAACAGTTGCAAGTAGAGATGGGCACACGACTTAGCGGTATTCCCGTTTCCATTTCCGTTACTCGGTTCCGTTACTCTACGGAAACGGTAACGGGAATTACTCCGCCAGACTTCGAGCTCGAACCGACAAACGAACAATTTTGGTCTGATTTGTCGTGCTCGTTCCTTGCATCGCGCGATGCCACGCAGCACAGAAAAAAAGTTTTTAAAAGTTAAAAAAAACCTGGTTCCCGGCCAAAAAGCAGGTGGAAAAATGCCTGCCGTGCCTCAGGGCACCTACCAGAGGGGTTGTTTCTGGAGGTCCCCGGCCTCCCCCCCATCCCCCGTCCTGGGCTGCTCTGGTGGGACTCGCCGCAGGCTCGCAGCCAGCAAAAAGCCCAGTCTCGCCGCCAGCCGCCGCAATTAAAGCGCAAGCAAGCGGCACGGACGGCACAGGAAAAAACTTTTAAACTCTCCCCCCACCCATTCCCGGGCCAAAAAAGCAGGCGGAAAAATGCCTGCTTGACTAACGGCGCAGGGCACCTACCGGAGGGGTGGTTTCTGGAGGGGGGGTCCCGCCTCCCCCCCATCCTGGGCAGCCGGACTTGCCATGCCATGCGGTGTGGGCGGGGGATCCAAAATGGGATGGTGAATGCAATATTGTTTTTGAAATCATGGTCCAAAAACACACAAGCACAACAGAAACACGCGAAAATTTATAAACTGCCAGATTTTTCACAGTAGCAGTGGGTTTTTTCTTGCAACAAAATGTCTCTCCTCTCCTCCTCTGTCCTCCATTGATTTTATTTTATTTATTTTTTTTACACCTGCGCAATGATGGGCTGGCCGAGTGGCCAGCCATGTGGGAGTGGACGACCATGCAATTTTTTGGAGCCATCCTACCAATCGCATGGCCACTTGGCCATGGAGACTTCTGGGATGTGCCAAAAAGCCCCCTAAAACCTGCCCTAGCCCCCTAACCCTAACCCTAATCCTTGACTCCTTACCCATACGTCACAGACTGTCTTCTTAGTGGGTCAGAGAGGCACCCAGAGGTGCAACCCACTAACCCACCGTAACCTTACCCGTCACTAGCCTAACCCTAGCCCTTGCACTAACCCACCTTAACCCTAAGCCAGATCTACTTGCATTGCACTACACGCAAGTACGATTCCCTTCTTTGTGAGACATGGCGGTGCAAGAGCCTTAGGCATTACTTCACCCTATGGCTCTGGGTTCACTCACTGGTCTCACTGTCTGCAACTGGTATGCATATCCATATGGCTATGCATGGCATTTTGCAGCAGGCGGCAGCAGGTGAGGAGGGGAGACCCCCATGTTGAGGGGTCTCTTGGAGCCTGCTTCCCCTTCCTAGTGGGTGAGGATAGGAGGCACCCACGGGTTCCTCCAGGAGCCCGCTTTCCCTTTATAGTGGGCCAGAGGAGGCACCCACCCCACAGAGGTGCCTCCAGGAGCCCGCTACCCCCCAAAAAAACCAGTACTAACGAAAACAAAAAAATGAAAAAACAAAAAAATGAACCGACTATTTTTTTGCAAATTTTCGCGAAAAACAGAAACGACCCAAAACGGAACCGGCCCGACTAACGACAACTCGAAATTTTTTTTTTCAAGTCGTGCCCATCTCTAGTTGCAAGCGATTGAAAGTAGGTGAGTTTTAAACTGACAAAGAGATTGCCCAAGAATCCAGGAATAAACCAGTTATTAAGAACCCAAGAGGCCACAATGTGAGTGCTGAGTTCTGCATTAGAACTAATGAGAACTAGACTCTACCTAGTCAAAACTAAGAACTAATTGCACTAAGGAACATATAAGAAGTAAAGGTATGTGTTCTAGGTTGAGGGGGAAACATTAAACATTGAAACCTTAGCTGGAGTCTGAAAAGTATTAGATGGTCCAGAGAATGAGAGTCACCCACGAGACCAATAGAGGACACATCATTTCCTTAACTTCTTTGGAAAACAATTATCATTTTGTCAGCTCCTCTCCCAGGATATCATTAAAAGTTTGAGGCAATGCAATCTGAAATTGTATGCAGACTATGGACTGCATCTAAATTTTATGGCCTATGTGGAAATTAGTTTGTGTGTGAGAGAAGGCGTATGTGAGAAAAAGCATGAATGAATGAATGAATGAATGAATGAATGAATGAAACAACAAATGAATGAATGACTATGTATTGGTAGTCGTTACTCTTCATCTTAAAACAAAATAAAGCAATGTATGGTTCTTCAGATGTTGCTGGACTAGTTCCCACTCATCCCGCAGAGCCTAGCCAATGATTACGATGAATCGTGAAAGTGGTAGTGTTTTTTTTTTAATATTTGAAGGGCTGCACATTCCTTAGCCTGGCTTGAAAGAATAGCTGGTTTGAGGCCGATGTTGGCTTCTATCCTATATATAGCTTGAGAACCAAAAGTGTTACTCATATGAGGCTGATGGCCTTATCAACTGTGCTATTTCAGATATTAAACATTTCCAAATGATCCCCTTCCCCAAAGGTCCAGGATGGAATTCTTTCGAATCCCTTTCCTATGGAGAAGTCTCTGGGGACCCACAGGATAGGTGTGTTTTAAATTACAAAACAAACAAACAAACAAATAGCACAGCTGAACTTTCAGACATTAAGACTGCCCTCCCCCCACACTCCTGCAGACCCTAATGCAGTGGTTCCCAACCTGGGGGTCAGGACCCCTTGGGGGGGGGTCAAACCACCATTTCACAGGGGGTTGCCATGAGCCAGTGAAGAAACAGGCCCAAACGACTTGGGTCTGGAGGAGGGGGGGGAGGAAGGGGGGAAAGAGTGAGTTACAGCTTGATAGGTTGGAGGGGGTGTCAGTCAATGGCCCCGGAGGCTTGCAATTGGCTGCGGGTGCCTGTAGAGGGAAGTTCTCTATGGCCCCTGCGGCAGTGGCCTGCCAAAGGGGGCTTGTGGCCTCTTCCCTGCAGGGCAAGGGGTCACCACAACATGAGGAACTGTAGGGTCGTGGCATTACGAAGGTTGGGAACTACTGCCCTAATGGCTTCCCTGAATGAAAGGCAGTCTTTGGGAATCTTAGGAGCTTTGGGTGGAAACTGGACATGTTTTGTTGTTGAAAAACCACCACAGCTCTTGCCATCATCAGCTTTTCTCTCTCTCCCCTCTCTCTGTATGTATGTTTGCGTGTATGTGGAGAGAGAGAGAGAGAGGTATATAAGGTATATATGCACACATATAAATCATACCTTGTTTAAAAACTAATTTTGTGATTTCTTTCTTGTAACCCTCAAATCCATTCTGCCAGCCAGTTGCTGTCCTCTTGACTTCAAATACCAAATTACTTTCCAAAGTAGTGAACTGTGATATATATTGCCGATTCAGTTAAATTCCTTAATCGAGTACTGGATGGTATTGAGCTGCTTATCTGTCCGAGACAGTGTTAGTCCAGTATCTGGGATAATCAGAGGCAAAAGACTCAAGCAGCTAATCAGAGAGATTTTTTTTTTTAAAAGCAGCAGCTGTCTTGAATGCCAGCCCGTCTGCTCCAGATAGAGCTGTTCAGAAGGTCTTGGGTAAGCACAGAGTACAAAACAAGAGAGCCATTAACGCAGAGAGTGCACAATGAAGTGAACCTTCAAGGGATACAAGATGCATGAACCCTAATTAGATTTTTTTATTTTTAAAAACAAAAAATCCAGAAATCGTTCTTTTGGGTTAGCTAAAATAAAATAAAATACCAACCTAGTGAGAATACCTTCCCTGCATGTGGATGATTTCTCTGGCAGTTCGTTCATCCCAACCAAATCTCTCCAAACTTACTGATGTGTGGATTCCATTTTCAAATATCTAATTAGCTGGTTTATGGATTTAAAAGCCGATGTTTATAGCTGAGAAATGCACAGCTTCTGGGGAATATGGATATAACTGGCCAGAAAATTCAACTAGCATATTTTAAGGCTGCCGTTCTCACTCTTTGTGTCCCCAGACTTAAATGTTGTTTTTTTAAAATATATGCAGCTGAACGTAGAAACTGCTTAAACTCATCATCTTTGTCTAGGATCAGCTCAGGATAGCTGACTTTACAAATCACATTCAATTCATAGAATTTCGGCCATGTCCTGTAAACTTGGGAAACCTTCTGAGTGTTTTTGCTTAGGTTTTTTTCTAGATTTCTCTTTTGCCATGGTGGTTGGTGGTTTTGGTCTCCTTCCCCTCCCCCCAGCTCTGTTTTGTTCCATTTGAGTTTAAATTATAGCAAAGCACAATAGTCACACACTATGGGTTCTCTATGGGAGCATGGCTATTAATATTGTCTTACTCAACTCTGGAAAAACCTGTTTGCCACTGTGGGGTGCATAATTAATTTAGAACTTGGACTCTGATGAAGGTATTTAAAATATCTTCAGTTCCATAAGTTAAACTGTGTGTATAACCTATGGCTCTATGTCATCCAGGCATGACCACTCTTAATGTAAATCATAAGAACATAAGAACATAAGAAGAGCCATGCTGGATCAGGCCAAAGGCCCATCTAGTCAATCTTCCTGTATCTCACAGTGGCCTCATCAGATGCATGTGGGAGCGCACAAGACTAGATATCTGTCTCCTGATACCACTCCCCTGCATCTGGTCCTTGAAGTACCCTGGTTTTAAGCCTGGAGATTACACATCTCCATCATGGTTTGTAACCTGTGATGGACCTTTCCTCCAGGAATCTGTCCAATCCCCTTTTGAAGGTATCCAGGCCAGAGGCCATCACCACATTCTGTGGCAGGCAGTTCCACAGACAAACAACACGCTGGGTGAAAAAACATTTTCTTTTGTCTGTTCTCATTCTCCCAGCCCTCAATTTGAGTGTATGTCTCCCCTAGTTCTGGTATTTTGTTAGAGGGAGATGAACATCCCTCTATCCACTTTCCTCATGCCCTGCATTATTTTATACATCTCAATCATATCCCTCCTCAGGTGCTTTTTTTCCAGACTAAAGAGCCCCAAATGTTTTAGCCTTTCCTGATAAGGAAAGTGCAAAAGTTAGCCATGTCTAATATCTGTGTTCAGTGCACCTACTCTAAAAGCATAACCAAATCTGGATTTGATGCAATCCATGTCTTACATGCCATATCTCCTGGTTTTTCTGTATTTAATGTTGTCTTGTGTTTCTTTCTTTTGAAGCACTTGTTCCAGCATCGTATTTCACGATCTTCTATTTTTAAATCAAAGTATCTTAAAATACATAGCAGGCCTGCCCAACAGGTAGACCACGGGCTACTGGTAGCCCGTGAAGGGTTCAAAAGTAGCCCACCGACCATCAATAAAAAAAATCAGGGGATAAGTTCTCCACCCCTCCCTCCCCCATCCCAAGGACACCCCACTGCCCCAGCAAAGTTCTGGGTCTGCCAGCCCACTGTCTCAGCTAAGCGGGGTAGTTCAAGGGCAATGGCACATTGAAATCTGTTCCCTTCATAACAGGTTAATTGGTTTTCAATGAATTCCTATGGGAAACCGCTGCTCTACTTACAAAAGTTTTTGATTATGAGCATGTGCTCAGAACGGATAAAATTCGTAAGTAGAGGTTTTAGTGTAGTAGCCCTCAGGCACTTTGGGCCAAAAAAAGTAGACCTTGGCCTGTTCAACGTTGAACAGCCCTGATATATAGCATAGACTAAAATGTACATATTGCAAAACCTCCACCAACAGGTAGCAAAAAGCAAAGCAAAAGCTAAGTGTTCTGCTTATATACCGCCCCATACCACTACAAGTAGTCTTTGGGCGGTTTACAATTTTAATTATAGTGTGCAGGCTACACATTGCCCCCCCCCCAGCAAGCTGGGTACTCATTTTACTGACCTCGGAAGGATGGAAGGCTGAGTGAACCTTGAGCCTGCTACCAGTGATTGAACCCAGGTCGTGAGCACAGTTTTACCTGCACTACAGGCATTTAACCACTGCGCCATGAGGCTCAGTACATTGAGGCTCAGCCTTCTTCATTTCCCTAACTTCAGAAGGACCCCCATCACGGAATTCATCATGGTGACACACTGCTACTTTTCCATGCAACATTTATTGTATTTTGATGTTTTAATTGTTCATTCTGATTGTGAGCCGCCCAGAGACCTTTGGGTAGTGGGCGGCATACAAGCTATATAAAATAAATAAATAAATAAATAAATAAATAAATAAATAAATAAATAAATAAATGTGGACTGTATCTCTCAAAGGTCATCTGGGACCAGACCCACGAGATTGGCGCAGGCGCGCTCACTAAGGGTGGCCACACCCAGAGAGGCGCAGAAATCGCGTACGCGTGACCGCGCCTTATTTGTGGTGGGGCCCTTGCTTTGGAACCATCTTCCCCGTGAGCTGCGCCTGATTGAGTCCCTGCCCGCCTTTAAAAAAGCCCTGAATACTCACTTCCTCAGGGAGGCGTTTGGTGACCTTTCCAGTTAGGTTTTTTTTTTGCCCGCCATCTTGCTCCTTTTCCTTGTGTTTTGTCTTTGCTTGTTCTCTGTCTTTTGTATTATTATTTTAACTGTAAGCTGCCCAGAGTTCCCACTGGGAAGATGGGTGGGGGGTATAAATAAATAAATAAATAAAATAAATAAAAATAAATAAATAAATATGCCTGAAGTGTGGCATTCTTTTTTTTTTTAAAAAAAAATGCTTCTTCTGTAAACAAGGCACACAAGGACCATGCATTTTTCAAGTGGGAAAGTGGTGGGTTCAAACACCCACCAACCCAAATTTGGCAGCACTGGAAGTGGTCCCCAGGAGTTGGAGAGGTTACAAATGCGGCCTTCCATCTTCAGATGTTTCCTGCACCAAGAATAAAGGAAAGCTATTTGCTATTCCTTAATAATGATTTTTCCTATCCTTTCAGTTCCCCAAAATGTTTTGGGGGAACTTGTATTCTTTTGTCTTTAGCTGACTCATCCCCATCTTGCCACTGAAATGCTGCTCTTTCTACCAAACCTGGGAACTCAAAGAAGGGAGTGAGAAGTGAATATGAATGCATGAAGAAAGTTTCCAAACTTTTTTTATCTGTTGTGTCCTAGTTGGGCCCAGGAGAGCATTTCTTATCTCCTCCAGATGATTATGCAAATATGTCTAAATATATGAATAACTATTCCTGCTTCTTATCCGCTAATCTAATGACTCCCCTGACATGGTACTGTTTCAAATTATCTTCAGTGAGTAATGGCTTGCATTTAACATTTTATATCAAACCTGTCATAGAGATCATTTTCGGTAATATTTTACATAAATTAGCAATCCTTCCCTGTGATGCGTATGTTATTGCTTTGGGGTTTTTAGGAGATTAGAACTGCGAACAACACAATCTTCACCTTGTTTTAAAGCTGAGCAAATGGTTTGGCAAAGTCTGTGACACGGATGGAAGTTTAGTTACAGAGAAATCTTGATGCCATTAGCATCAGACATTACTAAGCCCCGTTTTTAAGCCTAGTCTAAAACAGGAGAATGTAGTCTTTGCATGCTAATGACTGTTCTGACCCATCACTCTTGATGAGTATCTGTCTGATATTCTTCCTGATAGACAGGAGGCCTTTGGGCTAGAAGGTTTGTTAAATGAAATTATGAATTGTGAAGTATTAATATTACACAGTCCTCATCAGAACTGCTGATCAATGTGGGAATGGTCCATGGTTTCAGATGTCTCGTAGCAATGCACGGGGGTTTGGGGGGGACAATCAAGGTGGGCTGGTGCTTTTAATGCAGGATGTTTACTGTGATTTAAAAGGCATTACCAAAAGCTGGTGGGATGAAATGTATGGCTGCAGTGTTGCAATTGAAGTTGCCACTGTGAGGATCTGCTACAGCAGTGGTGGCCAACCTTTGGCACTCCAGATGTTTTGGACCACAACTCCCGCAGTCCTTTTTTCATTGGCAATTTAGGTTCAGAATTCTGGGAGTTGTGGTCCAAAACATCTGGAGTGCCGAAGGTTCACCACCACTGCCCTACAGAATTCCTAGCCAGATTGTGCAGTTGGATGATGCCTTCCTAGATCACATTGCCAACCATTCAGAGAGGAGAGACATAGCAGTAATGATGGAAATAACCTATCTCAATAGCTGTGCAACTCTAACTCCACCAAGAATGTAAGGCCCTACAAATCTCTCACTTGCCTTGCTGACAACTTTACATTCTAGGATGATTGTAAAGGAAGCAAGTAGGGGCTCCTAACATAGGCCACTATCACACGTCCCTTTAAATCCAGATTAAATTTCAAGATAAACCGTGTCCAGAAATCATGACCCCACAGCCACTGGGCTTTAAAAACAACAACAACACAAAAACCCGGTAAAGCTTTCTTTAGCAAGCTTTCCAATACCTACCAGAGAAGCTGGGGATTTTTTGCCTTGCTTAAAAAACCACAGGTGGAAAAGGACCTAAATGAATTTACATTTCCAGAACCAGATAGACTTTGTTTAAGAGTACTAAAGGAACTTGCAGGTGGCATCTCAGAACATCTGTCTATAATCTTTGAGACTTCTTGGAGAACAAGTGAGGTCCCTAAAGACTGGAGCTGAGCTTTTGCCATCCTCTTCATCAGAAAGTTGCGGGGGGGGGGGGGGAGATCTGGACAATGAGTCAGCACCCCAATGATTTCTAAGACTCACCAAAAGTTTCTCAGAAACACGACATGCTAGACTAAACCTATCTATTTGATATAATCACAAGCTGGGTAGATGAGGAAAATGCTATGAATGTACTGTATCTTGATTTCAGGAAGTTCTTTAGACAAGGTCCCTCATGACATTTTTGGGTCGTGAGATGGTAAAATGTGCCTGCACTGACCTTGACCAAGCAAAGAGCCTTATAAAAATGTACCATGATTAAAAAAAATCCCCTTGGCTTGCCTTGGGTACGTGGTAGCTTTTCACAAAAATTTCTTTTCCTATTAACTAAGCTTCTGATGCAATGGCTTCACAGTCACAACTCATGTGTGCTTCAGGACCGTAAGAGAAAATGAATCACGACTAGCAAACATTTTAAATATGACCTATTATATGTGTTTGTAGCTCTTAATCAAGCCTTTTCATGGGAACAGTCATTGGAACTGACACCTCACCATTATATGGCTCAGAGGAAAGCATTTGGGGAAGTGGAAACCCTGTTTCCATACCTATGCCTTTCTTGAAACCAAATTGGCTGTTTTCTTGCCTGATGGAAGATCTGTAGTAATTCATCTTCTCTGTCTTCAGCAGTTACTCTCAATGTTTACAGGGATTGTAGGGCTGATCCCACCCCCAATTGCTGAATACGCTTAGAGAAGGTGCTGAAGTTCAGCTTTTCATTTCTGGGGCTTTGTATGATAGAGATAACATTTAAAACCTCATCAATGTCCACATTGTTACAAATCAATATGGGATGGTATCTGTACTCTGCTGCGGTTGATATGGCGATATGAGCAGAAAAAACAGCAAATGATTGGGATGACAAACGTGCTCTGGATTACACAGCTTCACTGTAATACTGGTCAGTTATGGATGACTTTAGTGTGTCACATCCATTCTTCTTAAAAAGTAATGTCCAAGCTCTGTTGTGGAAAAAAGCTGGTGGAGGGAACCCAATTTCCAGCTGAATGGCTTGACTTAGAAAGAATCCTGTCTGTTATTTTCTAATTGAAAAGTGGTAGATCGAGGTCATTAAAGCACTGAGCTGTTCTTTTGAAAGAAGGAAGAAAGGAAGGAAAGAAGAAAAAAAGGAAGAAAAAAATTAACTAGAACTCTGAGATCTATCAACCAGAGTCAGGTGCAAAAGACATCCATGGAGAAATGTTAAATGCTGAGATCAGGAACTTGTAACAGACCTAGTGAAGCCTGCACTTTTTCCACCCACAGTTTGTCCTGGGTTACCTCCTAGTTCAGTGGTGGCAAACCTTTGGCACTCCAGATTTTTGGACCACAACTCCCACAGTCCTTTGTCATTGACAATCTAGGCTCAGAATTCTGGGAGTTGTGGTCCAAAACATTTGGCGTGTCAAAGATTCGCCACCACGACTTAGTTCCTTGATTTTAGCAGATAACTATCAATTTAAAGAGCACTTGCAAAATTCTTCGTTCACATTAGTTTAGGATGTCTGAATTTGAGGAGACTTTTGTGAGGAATTTTCAAGCCATGTGAGATTTCTCAGTGTAGGAGAGTTTTCATTTTTCTCATCAAATCGTCTCTGTGTGGAACTAGTGTAATTTTCAATATGAGATACAAAGCACATGCACACAGGCAAGCATACACACAACACACACACACACACACACACACACACACACACACACACACACAGAGGAAGCAAAGAACAAAGAGCCAATTGTTTTAAAAGGCCAAATATTTAAAAGTGACTTGCATTACTTGTCAGGGATGGGCAGCAATCCAGAATAGGTAAGACGCCCAGATGAGAGGGTTGGTGTTACGAGTAGGTCAGAGATCAGAGGTCAGGTTTCCCCAGGGAGACATCAGTCCCAGAGTGGAACTGAGTAGCAGATAGTTTACAAGGGAGGGACCATTTCCCAGAAGCAGTTCCATAGTCTACGGCTAAGGACACCGCCTTGCATGTCAACTCACATAAGTAAAGGAACCATGGGGATGGGTTGAAGCCCATCTATGATGACTAACCAGAGGGAGGTAGGAGCAACCGGAGCACACTGAAGTGGGACCAGAACCACTGGGGCAAGGCAGGCATCAGAGGAGCACACAGGGACCTTCAGAAGCAAGGCAGGCAGCTCTGGACCACTCAGACTGTCCAAGAACAAGGCTCTTAGGAGTAGAGGAGTGAAGAGCCAAAGCACAAGAGTCACCAGGACAACTTGCATTGCCGTGGCAAAAGGCAGCAAAAAGTGTTCTGCTTATATACCGCCCCATACCACTTCAAGTAGTCTCTGGGCGGTTTATAGTTTTTAATTATGGTATGCAGGCTACACATTGCCTCCTTTCCCCCCACAAGCTGGGTACTCATTTTACCGACCTCAGAAGTGCAGAAACCCTGTACAGTATATACTACTGACCCTTAGGGCCTCCAGCTGCACTACCTTGTTGCATTTCAGCTGTTCCCTGCCAACCTTATTTATTTATTTATTTATTCAACTTATATGCCGCCCACTACCCAAAGGTCTCTTGGCAAGAAGTATACCATATTGATTCTGCTGGTAGTTGCACGGCTTTGCCCATCCTGATATTTCTCAGCTATTTGCCCAGTTCTGTGCCAAAACAGGATTTTGTTGATATCACCCTAAAATACCTGACCCTGTTGCATGTTTTTTAGATTTAGATATTTTATTTACGGTCTTAGACCAAAGTATCTGTTGCATGTTGATGGGAACTATCTTGTAATTCCTCATCATCCTCTGCAATGATGAGGCAAACAAAGACCTAAATTTATAGGGGTAAATTGTTAAGGGAGGAGCTGTATTATCAAACCCGTGAGATTCAGAAAATATTCTAGAGATTTACCAGCAATACCAATTCTGTCATCCGCTATACCTCTCTTAGCCAGTGGCCATTCATCCTAAAACATTCAATATGAATGCTATAACAAAGCATCAGCAGTTAAAAAACAATGCAGACCATTTATACTGTAATTGTAATTCTATAAACACCTTCTAAAATCCTTCACTGTTTGCTCTTATGAGATTAAATTATCCAATTTTCTGTCAATTTAATGGCTAGACAACCACATTTGGCAACTTTATAGGTTATTTCTTTTTTCCTACCTGCTAGCAATATCCAGAGACAACCCTTCCTATATTTCTCCTCCACATCTTGCTATTATAGGGTTCATAATCTATCTGTTCATAGATTTCACACTCAAAAATATCAACTTCTAATTCCTAGTTCCCTGAGCATCTTGCTCTCTGAAGATGCTGGCCACAGAGTCTGGTGAAACGTCAGGAAGAAAAACTCACAACTAGAGATGGGCACGACTAAAAAAAAAATGGTGTTTTGTTTGTTGTTTGGTCGTTTAGGGGTCCGTTTCAGTTCGTTTTCGTTTTGTGACATTTTTTGCAAAAAAATTCATTTTCGTTTCGTTAGGTAACAAAACGAAAAAATGAAAACGAAAATGAAAAATTGCTGTTTCGTTAGCATTCTTTTTAGTTCAATGCATCTGCTGCAACAAAAACGAAAAACACGGCAAATTTGGCCGTTTCGTTTTCGTTTTGTTTTTTTAAAAAAATTTCATTTTGTTTTCATTGCGTAATGAAACGAAAAAATGAAAATGAAAACAAAAACGAAAAATCACTCATTTCGTGCCCATCTCTACTCACAACAGCTAACTGCTTATATTGATTTTTGGGGGGACCAATAGATACGGTGTATTTCCATGTAAATTTAAATATTAATACATAATTTAAAAGCCAGATGATTAATCAAGTAAAAAGTGTAGGATAAGTGGGCAAGTTTATTTACATATGGCTACCTGTGCAACTATGAGCTAATTAGCATGCTAGAGGTAAGAGTTTCCCCAATTCCAAATAAAACTTTTAATAGCATAATATCAGTACTGTTAATCCCTCAGAAACAATAAAGGCATTGGGGATCTAATTTGGGTCTACATAAACTGCTGAATGAGACAGTATTCAAGGTACAGAATCATTTTCCTTTTCATTAGGAAATGCTAATTTTCCATCCGATATAAACAAAGTGGAATTTAAATGAGTTAATGGTAAGCACTGTAGAACAGAGTTTTTCACAGGAGCTAGCTGTCTCAGCATTAAAGGTATGTCAACAGCGAATAAGAGAAAACGGGGTTGGGCCGTGGCTCACTGATAAAGCATATGCTGTATTTTCACATGTATAAAATCCCAGATTTACTGACTACCATTTTTCAGTGGTAGTAGATCTCTGCTAGAAATGCTGGCATGGTACCAACCTGTTTACATGGATAGCTAGGTAAATACATAATTCATAGAATCATCAAAGTGTAGAGTTGTAAGGGACCCATTCATTACTGAGTCCTGCCCCCACCAGTGCAGGAAACCAATACATTTCAGCACCCTTGACTGGTGATGATTGGGCCACTACTTAAAAATCTACCACCCTCCAAGGTAGTCAGTTTCATTGTTGAATGGCTGTCACTGTTAGAAAGCTCTTCCTAATGTTTAGTCTAAAACTCCTTTTCTCCTCATGTGGTAACGATCTTACATGCGTGCTCCCTCTTTGCATGCGTGCTCTCAATTAAGATGTATCAGGCAGCTTCTGTTTTCAAGTCAACGGGTTTATTAAACAATTACAGAACTGAAAGTAACTCAACTCAACCCTCCTCCCCAAAATATATGCTGTTAAATGTCCATTATTGGCAGTCTCTACATCCCTCTCTTGAGGGCAAACTGGACAACAGCAGTAGCATCTCAGTACCACAGCCTGGAGCATTTGGCCCAAAGTTCACATTCAACAATGGAAGACCCATCTGATAGTGAGTTCCTAAACTTTCTTGCTTGTGTCCTTTCAAAGTCTGGTAGGATGTTATCCCAAGACTGGTCTCAGGGGAAGACAGGGATTTTTGGGTTTCCTGGTTGTGGGAATATTCCCTTTCCTTCTGCCTCTGTAGTTTCACACCGATATGGTGTCTTCTATAACTTCTTCATCCTCCACCACTCCTCCTGGACCACCTTCCTAGAACTTTAAGGGAACCCTGTTTCCCCCGTCCAGGGGTCTTCCTTTATCATCTCGTCCCAGTTCTTTTCCTTCTTGTTTTCCTCCTCTACTCCTACCCAGCACTCAATGGCCACCTCCCTCATTAGTCTTCCTCCTTTTTACTCCTCATCTCCTGCCAATATCACCGTCTCCAACTGTCCTTCCTTTCCGAGGCTTTTCTGGTACTCCACTTTCAAATCGGCTGTCCCCACACTCAGGTTTATCAAGTCCAGTGTTTCATGTTTCCCTTCAGGTTTTCGAGGGGGACAGGACAGTACACCACCTCTAGTCTTCCTTTCCTCACAAATGGAAGAATCATACTCCCCCCCCAGTACAAAATTTAGCTTTCCTTCCATTAGTCTATAAGAAATTTTGTGCATTTCAACTCTGATTTTTTTTACATTTCTAAAAAACAAAAGTACATTATCAGCCAATACAATAACGGTTGCCTTCTTGCATGAATTAACCAAAGTGGTACCAGAGGTGTCGTTGATCAATCAGCCTGTCCTTTGGGGCTTGTTCTAGAATGTTTTGTAAACATAATTGGAGGAAATTGCTTTCCTTTCCTCTGTTGCACTGAACACAAGAAGTCTCACTGGGATTAGAAAATCCTTGACAGGATATCTCACTATGGCAAGATAGCGAGAAATGAGCATTGTTGAGATTTCTTCACATCACCGGTTCTGACAGCAAGACATATGCTTTGCAGCCTGAGTTTGGGGGTGGGATGAAGGCGACCATTACACATTTTATGATTTGCATGCCAGTGAAAATATTGGTAGAAAGCATTAATTGCCAGCAATCTCAATGGCGACCTGAGGACCAGAACATGAATAACCACACATGCAGTATCTCTTTTGCTATTTTGGCATTAACATTATTGGTTGCAGTTGTCAGTAACCCTGGTGCTAGCAGAGGGGATGGATCCTCATCAGCTTTACTATATGGCAGATCAGAGAGAGACACCTGTACAGTTAACCACATGGACATAGGCCACCGCCTGTCTCCCAGAGAATGGGGTTGAACAGCTCCAGGCTGGGCATGCATAGAACCATCTAACCACTTAATTTATCTTCCGCCTAACCAATGGACTCACATTCTGGCCTCGATTCCGAGGTGGATTCCCCATCCCATTGACTCATCGTATGACCCAGCTCAATGCACGATGCCGTGTCCACATGTCCACTCCAATTTCCTTAGAACTGAAAATGAACAAAAAGAGACTACAGTAGGACCCCGGTATCCACTGGGGATTGGTTCCAGGCCTTCCTGTGGATAATGAAAACTGTGGATAAGAGAGAACGCCTGCCCCCCCCCAAAACTGCTGTTTCCTGACAGTAGCTTGCTTTTTGACTGCTGTTTGTGACAGTAGCTTGCTTTACTTATGCTATTTGTGACAATAGCTTGCTTTATAGCTGCTGTTTGTGACAATAGCTTGCTTTGTGGCTGCTGAATTATTTATTTTTTTTCCTCTGCCAACCGTGGATAACTGAATGAGTGGATAAGGAATCAGTGGATACAGGGGTCCTACTGTATTCATGAGTAGATGCTCCATTGTAAAGTTGGTTTTATATATCCCAGATTTCCACCATCCTATCACCATTATTTCTTCATCCATATCTCAAGCCCTGCAGCCACAATGGCAGCCCTGATTCTGAAGGCGTGAGCTTCAGGTGGAAATGGGTCCTGGTTCCGCTTTGTTTCTGGGGTCAGTGTTCAAAGCCTTTCCTCCTGAAATCAAGAAAGCAAATCTGCAATATCATAATTCAGACCTGGTATGTGTTGTGCCAAAATGCAATGTTCTCCTCCAGCTGTGTCAGAACAAATTTGCATCCCAGTCACATTCCCTATTGAAAGCATCATACGTACTTGTAGACCACTGCACTGTTATTACACATAAACTTGACTTCGTGACTCCTAAGTAAATCATTCCATATGGTCACTGGCACCAGTGTGGGGAAACCCCCCAAGAATGCAACTATCTCTTCAGTAACACTCCCCAGTCCAGTGTCGTGGCCATTGCTGTACACAACAACACCCCTTGAGGAACAATCTAAAACCCATTCTCCCTGATGAACCAGTATGAGTTTTTAGTCTCTTGCTTAACTCTCCAAACATGTCTTTGAAGGAAGGAAGGCTCTCAGCACAGGCAGCATTCCCTGTCAGATCTGCCATCAGGTAAGCATCAAGATAATGGGTTAAATGAGAGGAACCTATCCTTTTCTTGAGCACTTTTCATAGGAATGTACTAAATATTTGAAAGGCTGCACAAGAAACTGCACACTCCAATTCCATGGCTTTTTTCATAATATTAAACTTAAGTCCTGGTAGGTAAAAATCAGTAGGATGCTGCAGGAAGCACCTAAATGCAGGTGGCAAATCATACTTCACTAATTGAAACCAGTTCCCACAATAACTCACCATCCTGACTGTATGGTCAAAAGAAGCATCGGGATTGAACGGAGCATTGCTGTGATTGCATTGTTTGTTTTATAAAAAAATTATTTATTTATTTCATATCATCGGGATCCCTACATAGGATGGGGGATGGGTGGGGTGGAAATTCTAAGGATAAAAGCAGGAAAGTTCAAGTGGTATATTTACAATATTTTTCTATACGACTACATTTTAATTTCCCAATAGTGTTGGAGTCTCTTTTTTTAGCTATTTAGTTCTTTTTCATAAAAGGTATATAGTGGTTTCCAGCAGTCTCTTGCCTTCTGTAACTCTGTGGCCTTTATCAGTTCTGATGTTATGTCCATTTCAGCCGCGTTGTTAACTGATGAACTCTTAAGGTACCGCAGAAGGTGGATTGGCCTAAATTTACATCTGTATCACTCCTGTTGGGGAAATCAGTATATTGGGGAAAGGCAAGATTTTGAAAGGGCCTGCTGCCCCGCCTGTCTGTTGCTCCTTTTTCAGTCTTTGCCTGCATCCCATGGGACAATTTTTTGGCAGAATTGCCAGTGAGATTGGCAGTGGCAATTTCTCTCATGGAATTCTAAAACCAAATTTAAATCCTTCACAGAGGTCACACACAGCTGCCTTGTGATTCTTGGCTGAAAAGTGCCACGGTGTGGACAAGCAAATGTGGACAAGCAAAATCCAGTTGTTAGTCCCAAGCAGAACAGATTCCTCTGCCAGGTACCTAAACCAATAATAAAATGCAATTTGTAGCCCTATACTAAATTGACTAGTTGCCCTATGACTAGAAATGGTTTGAAAAAAAAAGAAAGGATGTTAAAAGCAAATTAAATATAAAATGTTCCTGTCTGGTGCCAGGGAAACCTGCCTTCCTCGTTCCTCTCTCTGCTTTTGAGGTCTGCCTGAGGTGGAACATTCCAGACAATCACCCACAATCCAGATGCAAGACATTGTTTGTTGATCAAGGCAAAATTTAGAAGAAATGTTTGCTTGTCTTGCAAAACACTCTTAAACCAAGTTACTCCTTCCTTAATCAGGAGAGTAAGCATCTGTTGATACATTGTAGTGTATTCTTATTTATTTATTTATTTATTCATTCATTCATTCATTCATTCATTCATTCATTCATGCTGCCACATAACACTTTTGGCTGATGTTTAACTTGTGTTTAACTTCCTAGGTCTTTTTCTTGTTGGTAATTAACAATAATAGTGACAACAGTACAAAAATGAAGAATTTGCTAGAAAAATGAAGCAATCCAAGGATCCCCTGCCTTGGGCAGGGGGGTTGGACTAGAAGACCTCCAAGGTCCCTTCCAACCCGATGATGAATCTATGATTCTATGACTTTAGTCAGAAACCAAATCTTAAGGCAAGGGCTGCTTTCCTAAAACTGTATAGGTTTAGACTTTTCATTGCCTGAATGCCAAAAACCCTATCAGCATCCCCTTCATTCTTGTCTAAGGATAGAAACTAATGTTGATTGATTCAAGAATAGTGTCAAAAGTAGATTTTTTTTAAAAAAATGCTCCTGAGATGTGTTGCAAGACAACTTGCATCTCATGTTGAGAATTCACAGATTTAATGCTCTTTCAGAAAAAAAATATTTATTTATTTATTTAGAATATTTTTGTCCTGCCTTTCTCCTTGAAAAGGATCCAAGGTGGCTTACAACCTAGAAGGATGACATACGAAGTTTGAGATAATGAGTGCAGAACAGTTATCTAGAACATTCCAGGAAAAATATAATGTTGAGGAGGCATCTCACATAATTAAGAAGGCAACGATAAAGGTAAAAACAAGCAAAAAAGAAAAAAAAAGAAAAAAAGGAAAAAATGCCACTCTGAAAACTAAAAGTGGAATGCCACAAGTAGTACTACAGATTCAGCCCAAACAGTACTGCATAACAGTCCATCTAAAAGTCAGTCTCTCAGGGAAAACTTGCCTGAAGAGAAAATAAAATGTGCATAAAACTGTGTACGCATTTTAAAATGTGAATGACTTGGAATATGTATGCACAAATTCCCATTTATGGGTTAATAGATGGGGAAAGTATAAACTGGATAGGATGCACAAATAAATTTATATTGTTTTTATGTGCCATCAGGTTATCTCCAGAGCATCCTGTCATTAACAGCCGTGCTTATGTCTTGCAAACTCAATGGTGTGTAAATCCATCTCATAAATCTATGCATTTTGTAAAATGCACATAGTTTCTCAACCTGATGGGAAAAACCTCAGAACACTCAGGTGGGATTAAGAAGTTGGGAGTGAGAGACTTTCCACTTTTCCCAATGTTTTGAGAAAACGATAGTAAAACAATAGTAAAATGATAGTAAGGCCGCACCTGGAGTATTGTGTACAATTCTGGTCACCGCATCTCAAGAAAGACATAGTGAAACTGGAAAAGGTGCAGAAGAGAGCGACTAAAATTATTACTGGGCTGGGGCACCTCCCTTATGAGGAAAGGCTAAAATATTTGGGGCTCTTTAGTCTGGAAAAAAGGCACCTGAGAGGGGATATGATTGAGATGTACAAAATAATGCAGGGCATGAGTAAAGTGGATAGAGGGACACACTTCTCCCTCTCACAAAATACCAGAACTAGGGGACATACACTCAAATTGAGGGCTGGGAGACTAAGAAGAGAGGAAAGAAAATATTTTTTTGCCCAGGATGTTGTTAGTCTGTGGAACTCTCTGCCACAGGATGTGGTGATGGCATCTGGCCTGGATGCCTTCAAAATGGGATTGGACAGATTCCTGGAGGAAAAGTCCATCACAGGTTACAAACCATGATGGAGATGTGTAATCTCCAGGCTTAAAACCAGGGTACTTCAAGGCCCAGATGCCAGGGAGTGGTATCAGGAGACAGAGATCTAGTCTCATGCGCTTCCAGACACATCTGGTGGGGCCACTGTGAGATACAGGAAGCTGGACTAGATGGGCCTTTGGACTGATCCAGCATGGTTCTTCTTATGTTCTTATGTTCTTAACCACTGTGGTGTAGTGGATATAAAAACTAATGCTTAGGAGACCATCTTGGCAATGGAAGCATACCAGGGAGCATTGATAAGGGCAACACTGCACTTCAAAGAGTTCACATATCTTGAAAACCCTATAAGAGTTGCTATTGATGGGTGCACTTTGACAGCATGTAACCCAAAAATATTTTGGTATTTCTTGACTTGGTTAATAAAAATAAAGATTCATTCATTCATTCATCATGTAAGAACGGCAGAATATAGATGGAATGTATGGTCAAACTCATCAAGCTTGCTGTGCTTTTAGGTTTGGCTTGAAGTAGTATTGTTAAGAGTGTAATACCAAGGACTGGAGAGCATATAGTCAAATCACTATTTAATAATAAAGATTGCTAAATGACCTTGCACTAGTCACTTTGCGCCTGGTTTGGGAATTGTGTTTATTAACAGGTCAAAGGACACTATCTCTTGGTTGAACCCAAGGAAGGGGAGAGCCCTTGTGAGGGATTCAGGGGCTACACACATGCTGTGAGGGACATTTCAAATTCACGTACATGGGTTTGTAGTGATAAAGGCACTTTATACAGAGGCTGGTTGAGTCACATCTACCCATGATGACACATGACGTTTTTTCGAGTTGTCGTGTGTCGGAGGCAGTCCGTTTCGGCTCGTTTTCCGTTTTTCGCAAAATTTTGCAAAAATTAGTCGGTTCGTTTTTTCATTTTTTCGTTGTCGTTAGTACTCTCACATAAACGGGTTAAGTATTGGGGTTTTGTTGCTGGAACCACTGATCTTGTTGGATATTTTAACGGAAATATTAAAGGATATTATTCAATACATTTCAAATATTTTGTGCTTTTTTTTTTCACTGCTACTGATTAAAAAAAAAAAATTGATGTGCCCTCCCAGCCTTTTGTCACATAAATCGTAGGGTTGGATGATCCAAAACATTTTAAATATGATCGTACATGCATGTGTTGCATGTAGTGATGGCTCCAAAACTTTGCATGGTCCACTCCCAAAGGCATTTTCGCATGTTTCTGTTTATGCTATTTTGGATCCCCCGCACTGCATGGCAAATGGATGCGCCCTCCCAGCCTGGTACCAGCAGCGCACAGAGGCTTGGCATTGGATCGCCGCGATTGAGTCACCAAATCTAGCCCACGATGACAACTGTAAAGCAAAACATAAGTAAAGTATTCTGCTAATATACGACCCCAAAGCACTTAGAACAGGCATGTCCAAACTTCGGCCCTCCAGATGTTTTGGGCCACAAGTCCCACAGTCCTTTGCCTTTGGAAATACAGACTTGGAATTCTGGGAGTTGTGGTCCAAAATTCCTGGAGGGCCGAAGTTTGGATGTGCTTGACTTAGAGCACTCTCTGGGTAGTTTACAATTTATGCAGGTAAGATGTTGCCTTCCCAGTGAAACAGGTACTCAGTTTCCTGACCCCAGAAGGCGAAGGCTGCATCAACCTCAAGCCGACCGTCTGAGCTCATCAGGATCAAACTCAGGTTGCAAGCAGAGTCTTGGCTGCAGTACTGCAGTTTAAACACTGTGCCACAAAACTCCCTACTGTAGACTTGAATTTCAATTTTCTGCCCAAGTAAAAGTGTTCTGCTTATATACCGCCCCATACCACTACAAGTAGTCTCTGGGCGGTTTACAATTTTAATTACAGTGTGCAGGCTACACATTGCCCCCCCCCCGTGAGCTGGGTACTCATTTTACTGACCTCGGAAGGATGGAAGGCTGAGTGAACCTTGAGCCTGCTACCAGGGATTGAACCCAGGTCGTGAGCACAGTTTTACCTGCAGTACAGGCATTTAACCACTACGCCACGAGTAGGGGCATATACTGGGTGCTTTAAGGCCACAGTAATTGCCTTTTTAAGTGATATGACCCTTTCCCTTGCCAAGAACAAACACTGCCTACTGTATGAGCTCATGAGACACCATGTGTTGTTGCATGCCAATAGAACCAAGTTGATCCAGTTTAGAAAAAAAAAATCATTCTGAACATTTTGGGAGAAGAAAAAAGAGAAAGGATAAGAATATTTGGTAAGAAGGTTACTTTCGAGTTCCTCTCCCACTTTTAAGAAAAGTGAAAGAATTTGCACTTCTAGTCCAGAAATAAACAGGCGAGACACGTTTGTGGGATTAAAATTGAGCCACAATTTATTGGTATGAAATTCACTCAATTCAACTGTTAAACATCCCTTAAACTAGGGGGCCTGAATGTAGTGCAAGCGGATCAGTTAATGATTCCTAGCATTACTAGGAGGGCACTGCCCACCTGTTCAGCACCCTCCCAAAACCTGTGCTCTGGGCAGCCCTCATTCCTAACCTTAGGAATGGGCAGCCCCCTTTGACTAGGACAAATTTATACCTAAATGTTCCTAATATCTCTAATCCATCTCTTAATTCATATTGAGGACTACCAGCTCACTGGGGAATATTATTCAACACATTGCACCTGACTTAAATTTACCGCTTGCACTACCAATTGCCAATTGCGACCGGTTATAAACTTCCCCTTGGCCTTAAAGAGAATGGGATGGGTGAAAAGATACTGCCACTCTGGTCCAATCTGAGAGGCAGCCAAGCATTCCTATCCGGCCCTTATGTGATCAGCTAATCTCATTCCCTTATTTGGGAGGGTGGGTGGGAAGATGGCTGTTTTATTGTGTATTTTGTGCAGTTTGTATGCATTTTGTTATGGTCAACATGGACAATCAAATAAACTAAACTAATAAGCAAACCTCTTTTCCCTTGGACATGTAACCTTCTTTTTCAAGTAGACCCACACCTCAAAATATTATCTTTAATTAAGAAAAAGCAAGAGTGATCTTCCAAGGCTAAACCTGATTTAATCTGCAAGGCCCTGGATATTATTAAAATAATATATCTTGTGAGAAAGAAGTACATTTCATTTCTTATTCCTACTACTAAAACCAAACAAGAATGTGTGTGTGTGTTTAATGGCTGAATTTTGTAACCCTCGCATGCACTTTTTGATGTTTGAAATTAAACAGCAGAGATATTTAAATGGGATGTCTCAGAGCCATTATAGCTTGCTATACCTCAGAGATCCATTGAACACTGTGGAGCTAACAGAGCACTTAATCCACGTCCTTGCCAAGACTGCAGGGTGTATGCCCGACGGAAGGCATTTATTTACCAAATTAAAAGCACAGCAAGTAAAAGCCAGGTAGTATTTAAGCACTTTTTATTGACTCCTTTTCTGCCACTGTTTGCTAAAATTCTTCCTGATGGAAGATGATGGATTGTGTGATGGCTTGGCCCTCCTAAAGGTGAAATGCATCTTGCATGATTTATTTCTCTTGCATTGACAAAACAGTTTTTGGTGTAATTGGAGGTGCTCCAGCTCCTGTGAGAGATGTCGAGGCTAGGCAGAAAAGTCTCTCTGCTTTATTGCACTCTATTAAACAGCTTTAGATCACATAATGGAGATTCTGACCAATCTGCTCTTCATTGTCAATCCCGATTGTCATCACTCTTCCTGCTTGCTGCCTGCTTCTGTTCTAGGCACGTACTTCAACTGCATGTACCTGGCGTTTGCGTGAACAAGAGCTAATACTTGGCATTTGCTAGTAGATCGGTAATTGCAAGTAGAACCAGTATGGAGATGAGCCTCTTTCCCTTTCCAGCTTTCTACATGTTTCCCCAAAACAGGCCTTTAAGGCAGGAGTGTCCAAACTTTTTTGCAAGGAGGGCCAGATTTGGTGAGGTGAAAATGTGTAGGGGCCGACCATTCAGCCTGAAGGGGGGAGAAAGGGTTTAGGCCCACACACAACTGCAACAGCCACAAACGCTCTGGTTTTGAGGCAGTCAAGGGCCCAGCGGCTGTTGCATGGCCCGGGAATCAGCCCGCGTGCACCCAAGATGTACCACTACTCGCATATGCTCCCCTCCCTTGCAAGGAAGTGGGGAGGACACTGCAGCAACGGAGCCAGGGGTGGGATGGTAGGGCAGGTGGCTGGGGGATGGACGGAGGCTGGGAGGGTAGGCAAACCATAAAACTGCAAGCTGATGTCTCTAGCCTGCATGGGGAGGGAGGGGGCGGCTGGTAGGGTGCCGAAGAGGCTGCAGGCCACTCAGAATTTTAAAACAGGCTGCATTTGGCCCCCGGGCCGGACTTTGGACATGCCTGCTTTAAGGGAAACCCCAATAAAGCAAGTTCTAAAATCCCAAAGAGGGCTGTGGGTGGAAGAGGGAAAAATTGTGAAGATTCTCATAGCAGATTATTGATTCAGCCCTCCCTTTTCTTATCTATTCCTCAAGGTGCAAAGAAGAATATAGTTGCTGTTCTGTAGCTTTGCACATCCCTTGCATTCTTCTGAGAAGTTCACTTATAATATGAATGAACAAATTCATCCATTTTGAATGAATGTTTGCAAGTAGTTTTCTTTAGTGCACTGCTGTTTTATGCAGAGGGGGTCATGGCTATAGTTTAGTGTATTTCTTATACGATATACAGAATGATGAGAAATGCACTAAGTATATTATGGGAAACACTGTATATATTATGCACTATATGTACGATATTATGAGAAACGACCATAAGCACAAAATTCAGAGAACTAGGAATACCAAAAGCTTAACTTTGTTCTTTTTTATACATTGGTTTAGGAAGTATATACTTGATAAGCTCTTAGCAAAAATACACTGCCCTCTGACAAAAGTTGTGCTCCATCCTTGTTAGTTATTGATACCTTGGACAGCGCCTTCATAATGGAAGATAAGTGTTATGGCACGGAGCATCTCTGTAGCAAAGAACATCCACTATTTTTCCCTCAGACCCTCTTCAGGGTAACTGTGTGGTCCACATTGCAATCAAGTATGTAACTGTGGATGATGTCTTGGGAATATAAAGTCCTCTGTGAAGAAGAGAATGTAAATAATAACAAAAGCAAAGCAAAGCAAAGTATGCTTATATACCACCCCATACCATTTCAAGTAGTCCCTGGGTGATTTACAGTTTAATTACAATATGCAGGCTACACATTGCCTGCCCCCCAGTAAGCTGGGTATTCATTTTACTGCCCTTGGAACGATGGAAGGCTGAGTCAACCATGAGGCTGCTACCTGGGATCGAATCCCAGGTCGTGAGCACAGTTTTACCTGCAGTTACAGGTATTTAACCATTGAGCCACGAAGCTCCTTACTGACAAAACTTACATGCGGTATCTCTAGTGGTGGATGATAATGCAATTATTAAAAAAATATGTGGTTTATGAATAGGGGATATTGTGCTTCCATTTCCACAATAAAATTCCAGGAAATTGCCCAGTATTGGTGCACAATTTGATCCGTTTTAAATCTGGGAACATTTACAGTCCTTTGTTTCTGCATAGGGAGCAAAACAGTTTAAATTAAATCAAACAAGCATTTTGTAAACCACCCAGAGTATCTTTCTGCCAGATGATTACAGTATAGAAATCAGTCAATCAAACAAACAAACAACTTGAAAATCTTGTGCATAAAGTTCCCCAAATTTGGCACACAGCAGGAGTAGATTGTCTGCTACAGCTGTGCCATGCTTATTGATGATCTGAAGTACAGTACACTGTTAAGGTTTTTTTAATTGTCTTGTAGAATGTTGATTTGCTATGCTGCACAATAACATCACTGCACCAGCATGCAGTGATAATATAGGTAAGCAACTGAGAATTAAATTTACCTTCCTCTCCGCTTCTGTCTCCTCTTTTTCTTCTATTGTGTCCTATCGCTCGTGCATCCCAGCTATAAATTCTTGTTCTTTTCCTGACAGGGCAAGACTACCAGTAAGCTGTCTAGTTTGACAAATATGTTGTTACTTCTTGGAACAACAGTCATTTCAGTTGTTTCATAGTCAATGATGAATACACTAGATTGATAACATTGTTTGCCTAAGGAGAGCTGGAGACAGTGAGTCAAACGGAAGATTAAGTATCAAGGTGTATTTTTCATTACTTATTTTGTTACCATCCTGCTGATATGAGATATTACTGCTGGTATTATTAAGTCAGGCTTAATAATAGCTTGCTGCTCTGATCGCTTGCCTTGGGTGGACCGGGTTTGCCGCCCCTTGTTGGCCGCTACTGAGATTGGTGGCACTGCCATTGGAGGCTTCTTCCTTGTTGACAAAAGTGTGGGCAGCTGTGGGAGAAGAGGGTAGGAAGCTGGTACAGAAAGTATTGTGCAATGAAAGGGAAGAAATACATACACTTCATGCACACAGACACATACATACACCCTTCAGCCACTTGATAATTGAAGTAACCAGAAGAATCTTGAACCTCACCCATGGGAAGCTGTTAAATATTCATCCTTGTTGGGGATTCTTTTTGAAAGCATTTTTCATCCTGTCAGCCTGTATGAGAATAGTCAAAGTTCTCAAGGGAGTTTTGTTTTTATTTCTTTTGTTTTGAGGACAACATTAATCTGAAGCTGTAGTTTGTAGTGGTTTTTTGTTTCATTGTTCTGTTTTGAATTTTGTGTGAAAGACACATTCAATTCAGCCTGTGAGGAAAGACTGGGGGAAAAACTGGGCCCATTGAGCCTTGAGAACAGAAGATCAAAGGGAGATGCGATAGCAATTTCCAAATCCTTGAGAGGCTACCGTACAGAAGAGGCTGGGATCTATTCTCCATTATTCCCAAGTATAGGACATGCAATGATTTGGACCCAAATGATGAAACCAAATTTCAGTTGAAAATCAGGACAAACGTCCTAAGTTTTAGAGCAGTATGACAAATGGAGCTTATTATTCAAGAGGCTTTGAGTGTGTCTACACTGGAGGCATTCAGGAGGAAATTTGGATAACTGTTTGGCAGATATCCTTTGCTTTAAATTTGTGCCTTCAACACGCGGTTGGACTCAGTGGCTTTATAGACTCCTTCTAATTCCCTTTTTGTACATTTTTGTAAGATGCCTGTTGTTGCCCAAGGACTGCAGGTCCACCCCTGGCTGCCCTATCACAGCAGTTAAAGAAACAGAGATCAGTCTGAAAGTGAACTGTGTATTTGCAGCAATGAAAATTAACATCCCCGATCATCTGTAGAGAAGAGTGGCTCGCAGCTCTTTGATTGCTCAGTCAGGATAATTTCCCCTGCAATTTTAAAAAAATGGAAGAGAGCAGGCAGAAGCCAAGAACAGAACCTGCCACTGTCATTGAAGGACTCTTTTCAGGATCAGGTTGCCTTTGATGAAGAGAACTCTACTATTCCTTTTTTCATTGTTTTAAGCTGTCTTTGTCTCAGGCAGACTATAGATCCAGGGCAGAGCCTGGATCAATTATTCATGAGGGAGTAGCATTGAAAGTGCCCCCCCCTTCATCCTTTGCATATAAAATATCTGCACCACCTCACTGAGAAAAGGCAAACAGGTTTTAAGACTCCTGTAGTCGCTCTTGGTTCTTCTTGCTTTTGGTGTACAACATTTGAGCTAAGGGTTGGGAATTGAACATCTGACAAGAAAATGTCACAATAGACCTTAAAGATCTCATAATGCTAGATTTAAGGTCAAACGTCCTCTCCCACCTTTGCAGTTCTGTTAGAATGCCCCCTCTCATCTCTAGCCCTACCTATGGATAATTGTATTCTGTTGCTGTTATAATATAATATATATCTTGATTTCAGCAAAGCTTTAGACAAAGTGTCCATGATATTCTAATTAGCAAGCTAACTAGCTGTGGTCTGGATAGAACAACTGTTAAGTGGATACACAGGTGATCAGTGCTACCTTACTCTAAAACACGTCAGTCTCCTTGTTTTCTGAAGCTGGGTTGTTTTAGTAAACCATGGCTGATATTAACCCGAGTTCCTAGTTTGGCAATTCAGGAAGCCATGATTAACTAAAACTGAAAGTAATACTGTAGTACAGTATTTTGAACAATTTATCCTTTCTTTCCAGGGAAAGACAGGGAATGACATACAGGCTTTAAGTTTGTTGCAACAACTTCACACTCATGTACACAGTTTTAAAAACTGAAGACATCGTCAGTGTCCTGGGAATACCTCTGCTTCCCCCAAAAGTCAAAGGACCTCACCCATTTTCCTACAGCCCAAATGATCAGCTGCACCATATTTTGCTTTAATTTCTTACTCATGTATTTAAACTAGGTAGGGATCAGAGATAATTTTGTTTACTCAAATTTGCACTAGCAAAACGTGCATACAGAAACAAATACAGTGGTACCTTGGATAAAGGTATTAATTCGTTCCAAATGAAATTATCGTAAGTAAATTTTCCTTTGTACAAATATCCCATAGGAATGCATTGAAAACAGATTAATCCCTAATTGCGACCATTTTTCAGTTGTACGGATTCGTCCCCTAGGTGATTCTGTTAAGCAATTTCCCCCTATCTCCAGAATTTTTTTTCCTTTAATTTAAGCGGATTTTCTGTTAAACAAACTGCTTGTTATATGAGGGTCCACTGTATATTAGGACAAAAGTGATGAGAATGAATCAATTTTCAGACTTTTAAAGTAAGATACCAGCGGACATGGAAACTGGATCAAACAAGCTGAAATCCAGAAAAACAAGGCATCAAAGCTTACAAATTCATCTACCCCTTGTATTTCACCTTGTGAACCGTTTCAGTGTCCACAAAAGAAGCATGTTTTCCTTCTTCTCCAGCTCATTGTCATTTGCAGTAGTATTAACATTTACCACTAACTTCCCACTTTTGGACGATCAATTTATTTCTCAATGGTGAGTGGTAGATTTTACAGAGATAAAAGGAAGAGTCTTGTCTGGCCATTAGCCTATTTTTCCCTGATCCCTTCCAAGTGACACACATAACTGAGATAATAAGAAGACGCTTCAAATGCCATCTTGCCCAAGAAGCACTAGTCATTAATGTTTAATGTGCTATATAGGGTGGCAGCCTTGACTTGTCATAGTAAGAGTAATTAGAAATAAGAGCGTCCCTGTGAGGAAAGAGTTGAGGAGATTATTGTCCCTGCCGGTAGGCCATCGCACCCCCTCAACAGCCTTGAAAAACCTTTCCTACATCAGGCTCACCTGTGGACATTGGGGTGGTGGTGTCGGAAGGGGGAAGAGGGGAAGAATGAAAAGAAAAGGGCTGTGAATGGGAAGAAGGATCCCTGGGGGCAGGGGAGAAGAGGATTAAAAAGGGAAATGGGGAGAGAAGGAGGAGGAAGGAGCGAAAGGCAGGGAGGAGGAAGACAGCTGGGAACACATTAGAGGGGAGTCCAAGTGGGAGGCTTCTCAAGCTGTGTTGAGACAGCTCAGGATACCCGATTCAAGTGAGAAGTGGGAGGTGGTAGAGACCGGAGATCTGTGGATGGGGAGGGTGGTGTCATTGCACATACCCAAGTCTGAGACAGAGAGGTTACAACAGGCATGTCCAAACTTTGGCCTTCTTGATGTTTTGGACCACAACTCCCAGAATTCCATGCCTGTATTGCCAATGTCAAAGGACTGTGGGAGTTGTGGTCCAAAACATCTGGAGGGCCGAAGTTTGGACATGCCTGGGTTACAACATCCAAGCCACCACGGAAGCCCTCCTTTTGGGAAGCGCATGAAAGGAGAGTGAGAGAAGAAGGAGAGCTATTGAAGGATCAGAGACGAAGTTCTGCCACCAACATCCTGGCCTTGTTACCAGGGGAGTTTTAGTCAAAGCCTTCAACTGGGAGAGGAAAGGGGAGAAGCAGAAAAGGCTTCTTCAAGGGGCAAGTAACCCTGGCTAAAGTGTTCTGCTTATATACCGCCCCATACCACTTCAAGTAGTCTCTGGGCGGTTTACAGTTTTTAATTACAGTATGCAGGCTACAAATTGTCCCCCCCCCCCAGCAAGCTGGGTACTCATATTACCAACCTCAGAAGGCTGGAAGGCTGAGTCAACCATGAGCCTGCTACCTGGGATTGAACCCCAGGTCATGAGCACAGCTGCACCTGCAGTACAGGCATTTAACCACTGCGCCACGAGGCTCCAAGCCACTTTGTTGTGGTAACCCCTGCCTAGCATATCCAAGTTGTGGAAGGACAAGGGATGGCTCCTCTGAGGTCAGGATTAGACAAGAAGAACTGTTTGCTGAGGTAGAAAGTTCTAGGTTTGAAAAAGTAAGCCCTACTCTTTAGTAAACCTGTTTTGTTACAAAGCAGCCCCGGCTTCTGCCATGGATCCTACGATGGAAGATGGGAATGTGGGACAGCCTGGGGCAGCCCAGGGCAATTACAGTCCCTTAAGTCAACAAAGGTTGGTCAGAGCTAGGCCTAGTTAAGTGTCTGATAGGATGGAAGAGCTATGGGATTTGTAATCCAAATAATTCAACAATCTCGTCCTGACTCCTTATTGTGAACAAAAATTGATATTACAGGTTTCACAGACAGGATGTTTTCTACTTTGCGTACTTTTGCCCCCAGTGTAGGGTTCCACTTTGCACAGAGAGAGATCGGGTATGTAAAAACTGTACGCGCTTAGGCTTGTTCCAGGAATCCGAGTGAATGTTGAATGTTAGAACAACAAATCCATTTTGGACCCCAGATCCTTCAAACATACCATGATTCTCTGCAAGGATTCTTATTGTAGGAAAAAGGCAACGGGACGTTATCATGACTGTGACAGTCATGTCATAAAGCATTTTCCTTTCACAGAAGACAGCATTGGTGTGGAGACAGTCCAGAACTGACAGTCATTGTCTACTTTGATTTGGGGGCCTGACTCCATAACAAAGGTCCACACTGTAGATCTTAGTTAACGTTCACGAATCTGTTTTTAATTCAGCTAAGACAACAGCCAAATATGTCATTCACATCCATCTTAGCTTTCAAGTGTAATGTTTCAAGCAAGTTCTTTCTCTGTTAAGAGACACAGGGCTTTATTAGCTATAACAAATGACAGATTTTAGTGAGAACCTGACAGGGAAGTTGCTGAATATATTGGTATCCTTTTCTGCTGGTGACTGGGTTTTCTAAATTTAGGCAACCCTACTGGGTGTTCAGTACATGCGAGAGGTTGAACGACCACCTTGCTATTGCCACCCCTCCTCTCCCTTGTGAGCTTCTGTGACTGAACTGATTTTTGAACTCAGGACTCCTGAGTGCTAGTCCGATATTTTATTCACTGCACCACCATCAATATGAGACTCAATTGTACCATTATCAGTGTCAGAATCTTCATGTCATTATTTAAAATAGCAGAGGGGTTTGTGTTTCAGGCCTGGTGTGTGTGTGTGTGTGTGTCTGAAAATTTCTCTTTTAATTTCATCGTATTTCTTTGAATCCTTCTTCTGCCATTCTTGGTTCAAGCATGTATTTCTTCATAAGAGGCCTCATCTTATTAAGCCCACTTAATAAAGAGTACATTTTAATGCCTTTTCCCACTGATCAAGGCACATCTAACATATTGTCAAATTATGCCATTTTTGCTGTAGATATTTTTTCTAAACATGCACATGATCTTGTGCTCATTATATTTCTAAATGTGCACATTATCTTGGGTTCATTATACAATGGTACCTTGTATAAAGTAATTAATTGGTTCCAAATGAAATTATGTTAAGCAAATTTTCCTTTATACAAATTTCCCATAGGAATGCATTGAGTAATCCCTAATTGTGACCATTTTTGTGTTGTATGGATTTGCCCCATAGGCGATTCTGTTAAGCAAATTTCCCCTATCTCCAGAATTTTTTATGTTGTACAAATGTTATGTTATACAAACCATTTGTTATACGAGGGTCCACTGTATTTCAAAAGAGCACACTGCGATAGGGGTTGCCAGCCCCTAGTCTGCTTTGAAGAAGGGTGTTTTACTGCACTCAAAAGCTTGCAATGTTCTTTTTTCTTTTTAATAATTGCCTATAAAGGTATCGCCTGTAACCTATTTTTGCAATTGTGTTTTGTGATGGCTACGCGGCTCACCCCCCTTTTTATTTGCTGTGATGGTATGCAGAATGGCACTGATCCATGACTCATTAGGTTTCCTGTGAGGTGCGCGCCTTTGAGTGGACCACCTTCTCTGTGGTCCTTGGTGGAAGTGCTTATTGGGTGGCCCCCTAAATTTTCAATGTCAGGTTCTGGAGGGGGGGGGAGGTCCTGGGGTGACTGAGGGTGGGCAGGTGGGCAAGACCCTGTTCCTGGTGGAAAAGAGAGCCCTGATGATACCTCAGAGCAAAGGGAACCAGAACTAGTAGCCAGAAAATGAAGGCAACTGCAAGGCTAAAATGTTTCGCAACCACTTCCTTATGTAGTTGCAACTGGGAATGTACGTATACCCAGACTGAGCTCATCCTTTCCTTTGGGGTCAACAAGATCATGGCAACAAAACAAAAATACCAAGAACCCCTTTCTCCATACCTTAGTATAAGGCAATGACATTTTCTTTTTGGAGGGATGGGTAGGCTCTGTTTTACACTTATCTAGATGCATAAAACAGATATTTGTTGTTGTATAAAGAATTTAAAGCATTGACCACAAACATTCAAGCAGCATTGTATGTGCTGCTTGAATGTTTGTGGTCATTCAGCCTGTTTTGTGCTTGCTATGTATGTATGTGCATTAGACTTGCATGTTAGTATGAATCATAGAATCGTAGAGTTGGAAGAGACTTCAGGGGCCATTGGAGAGGTCTGCTATGCAGGAACCCCCATCAAAATACATATGTGCATTTACTTATAGTTTTAGCTTCACAGGGGGAAAACATTCCTACGGAGACAAGTGTTTTGCAAAAAAAAAATTGTGCTAATTGTCGAAACCACCAGCACAACATCCTCCTCCTCCTCCTCCTCCTCCTCCTCCTCCTCCTCCTCCTCCTCCTCCTCCTCCTCCACCACCACCACCACCACCACCACCACCACCACCACCACCACAACAACAACAACAACAACAACAACAACAACAACAACAACAACAGTCAAGATATTGGTCTGACACTGGAGCCAATACAGTATCGCTCAAGGAGATAGGAGATCTCTTGAAATGATGTCCAGTTGTGTCATGACAGCCAGTCTGGAGAATTTAACCAGTTGTGAAGCAAAGGCTGCCTGTGTGATATCTACAGTACTGAACATTTCCTTAGTCAGTAAGGAGTCCTTGAGTGGTTTCAATACAAGAACTTCAGTCACTTTACAGAACCTGCTGTCCATAGGTGGCTCTTATTAAGAAATAGTATAAAGGCATCTTCAAATTGAAATACCTCTAGGTGACTGGTGGCATTTTCTGTCTTGGACATGACACATTCAGCTCTACTAGGTAAGTCTTTGTGGCCTTGCTCTGAAGCAATGATTTAGAACTTTTGGGGTTTTTTGTTGTTTTGCTGAGATTCTAATTTCCTTTTTCTGATAAATATATGACATTTGAGCAGCAGAAATTACAGATATAGTCAAGTAAAGTAATTGGATCTTGGCAATCAAATTCAAGAATATAAGAAAGATTTTTCATGAACCAATAACACTCTAAGGAAGAGGAATGAGACATTTCATTATCTGAGCTTGTCAGTGCATAGTGTACCATGTGAGGAGGACAGAAAGCATAAATCTTTATTGTGATTAGCATACTTAATAAAAGGAAATATGAAGAACAAGAGGAAATGACAAGATTAAAGTTTGAGACTGATAAACAAACAAGAAATACTGTATTTGAACAAGTTCAGATCTCCAGGGTCAGATTTATTGCATCCAACTAAAACTTGTTTCACCTGAAGCAACAGTTACAGGGAGAGTTAGAAATATCCTTAAGGCTGTGGTCAAATTTGGATATCCTTCTTCAAGTCTATGTTTGCAAATCAGGTTCAAGAATGTTGCTGCAGGCACCATTTTCATAGTGTCATGAACTGCTAAGGCGTGGTGTTTAAAACTTTACACTTCAAGAAATTCATGTTCATTTATGTCACCTTTATAAGTCTCTGCAGTCTCATGGGCTTCAGTCTTGAAATCTTTCATGCCCATCTTGTGTATTTTATCCCCATTTAGAAACCTAAACTTGTCATTAATTTCTTCCAAGTGCCTGGAAATGGGGTTTTAGCTCATTCACTATATAGTCAATGATTTCCAACAAAGCAGTTCTAAACAGATCCTCCTCTAATAAATTGGAATTATCATCTTCACAGCCTTCATCAAACTTCTTCTTTTTCCTTTTCCTTTTTTGTTGGAAGTCAGCAAGTAAACTGTTCATTTTAGCAATCATTTCAGCTTCTGCAAAAGCAAGGGTTGGGGCATAGTACCGAGTTGATTCCAAAAGATTTAAAACGCCATTTATGTTTCTGACTGACTTTCCTACAATTACATCAGCTCATTGGAGAAACCAGTTTGCATAGTCAGTTTTCTGTAGAATATGATACCAGAAACAAGCAATGGCAATAAATTCTAATTTCCTGATGTTTCCTTGCAAAGAAGTAGCTTCATTTTTTATCTCGGAGATGGAGAGAGGATGCACTGACCATTCTTGCGGGGCCTTCTTAATCATTTCAGAATGTTTATATTCAGCCTCAACAGCTTCTATCCTTGCCAACCATCTGGCTTTCTTTGGGATTTTAAAGAAAGTGGTGCATGTTTGATGTAGATGCCACAGACTGATAATTTAGTGCTCCAAAGAATGTTTGGGCTTCAGGTGATGATTCAGCAGCATGCGTTGCTTGCAACTAAACTCAGAGAGTGGGCCACACATGGCACAAAATACCATCTTTCACCATATAATTGACGGCATAACCTAATTGGTCGCATCCTGGTTTTTAGTTCAAAACTTGGTTTATATAATAAATAAGTGCAAATATAAATAAATAAATTATAGCCTTTTTTGAACTAGCACAAGAAAAAAAAAGGGGGGGGCAGGTGGAGAGGGAGGATACCCAAACTGAAGCTGTCTGAAAGAGGTGCTCCCTTCATGGTAAACCAAAACAGTGATGTATCCAAAAAGGGAGGAAGGAAGGAAGGAAGGAAGGAAGGAAGGAAGGAAGGAAGGAAGGAAGGAAATGGAAGCAAAGCAAAGCAAAGTGTTCTGCTTATATAGCCCCCATACCACTTCAACTAGTCTCTGGGCGGTTTACAGTTTTTGATTGCAGGCTACCCCTCCCCCAGCAAGCTTGGTACTCATTTTACCAACCTCGAAAGGATGGAAGGTTGAGTCAACCATGAGCCTGCTACCTGGGATTGGACCCCAGGTTGCGAGCACAGTTTTACCTGCAGTTCAGGCATTTAACCACTGCATCATGGGGCTCCTTACTGACAAAACTTGCATGCCATATCTGTAGTGGTGGATGATGGAAGGGAAGGGACCAACTGCCCCTGTTCAACTCATCAAGAGAAAGATGACGAAAGAAGGAATTTATGCTCAGGAGAGAATGTTGGAGAAATACAGTAGGACCCCCGTATCCACTGATTCATTATCCACTGATTCAGTTATCCACGGTTGGCAGAGGAAAAAATAAATAATTCAGCAGCTGCAAAGCAAGCTACTGTCACAAAGAGCAGCTGTAAAACAAGCTTCTTTCATAAAACAGCAGCTGTAAAGCAAGAGAGGACAGTAGAGTCCCTACTGCATCACATTGAAACTGAAGTATGCTAGGAAGATCTGTAGACCCACCAGGTATACTGTCTCTCTGATGCACAGATTAGGGATGCAAGCGAAGGGTTGCCATCACTGATAAAACCCATGGATACATGTCCCTCACTTCTCATCCATGTGGGAACAAATGACACAGCCGAGAGCAATTTCAGTGAGATTACATCAGACTTTGAAACTCTGGGAAGGAAGGACTTTGCTGTCTGGATAGTTTTCTCATCTATCCTACCTGTACAGTAATACCTTGGTTTACGAGCATAATTTGTTCTGCAAAGATACTTGTAAACCAAAACACTCCTATATCAAAGCAAAGTTCTCCATAAGGAATAATGGAAACTCAGACAATTCATTCTGGGGCCCCAAAGACCGCATACTGTACACACCAACTGCCAAAACTCAGAAAAGAAGTTGGCTAGAAATCCACGTTCACACCATGGTTTGGTTATCTGGCTGCAGAATCTGCTCTGCTTGGGACTAACAACTGGATTTTACTATGTGTTTTTAATGTGAAAATAATAAAGTGCAATCTATAATTTATAATAATTTATAATTTACCTCCTTCAGCTAATGAGGCTATTCAGGTCACTGTCCACCTAACGAGCCTATTCAGACTAGGGTGGTGTGACACCAAGGTGAAGTATAAATTGGAGACCTCGCACCAACTTTCCTTAGAATGACGAAGCTGCTTGGATGAGTAGTGAATTGTTTTGCTCTCACACAAAAAAGAGGTCCAGTTGCAATGACTCAACTTCCGGATAACCAGTATGGTGAAGAATCCAATGTGATCATTAATTCCTGTCATTTGTCTAATATCTCGGCATTGCTGATAGGATTTCTTTGCTTTACATTGGTGAGCTCATGAAGTATCTGTGTGATCTTGAAAAGTGACAGGGACATCTGATCTGCAGCTGCTATAATTGCATTTCTTTGGGGGGGTGCATGCAAATCAAACAATTGAGTCCTATATAAGCAGTAGAGGTGGTCAGTTGCTTCTTCTAAGCTTCTTGGGCATTCTCCTCTCATGAAAAAGAGAGGTATGTGTATGACACAGGCTCTCTTGCACCCCTTATGTTGGCTGCCTTCAGCAATGGCAAAGGACCCAATTTCATTATCAAGGTCAAAGAGGGGCTCAAGGTGTCAACCCAGTTGGATTTTATACAGCCAGAAGAATGTCTCTTGGGCACAACTCTATTGACCTTTGTTGTCATGTTCAAAAGAGCTGGCAATGTTTTGACATTCATATATCTATGGGGGTGACAGTTCTCTTTCCTAAATGTTCATTCCATTGTTGTATTTGGATTCCAAAACAATTAGAAATTCTTTGAGCATAAGCCAGTGTTGGCAACATCACAGTACATTCTGAAGTCAGCTATAAAGATCTATCATTGTAGAAGTAGACGAGAGAGAGGGATGGAAGCGTTCCTCCTGGACTCTTCAAATTGGCAGCAGTTCCTTGCTGTTTCAGAGCTAAGTAATAGCTCTGTAGTACTTAAATGAGAAAAACAGAGATGGGAACAGATTTGCAGAGAACAATTTGTATCTTGAGAAATAATTAACTGGAGGGCATTACAGCAAAATCGTCTTTTTTTAAAATAGAAAAATATATATGCGGTGAAACAACAAAAATAATTGGGATTCCATTTAGAACTGTTTTGCATATTAAACTTTGTGTTTTTTTAAAAAAATACTTCACTGCCTACATGGTGGCAGAAAAGCAATAATTTAAAGAGAGATGAAAATATAGTTATTTTTGCCTTACATTTCATAGCATTTGTATGCTGTCTCTCTGCATGCTAATACCAGTTTTAACATTATCTCAAACATTACAGTGGAACCTTGACTTACGACATTAATCCATTATGGAGGTCTAGACATAAGTCAAACATGCCTTAAGTCAAATGAACTTTTCCCATAGAAAGTAATGGGAAAGTGGATTAATCCGTTCCAGACGATGAAAAAGACCCCCCGAAAACGGCAATTTAACACAAATTTGACTGGGATAGGAGATTTCTTCCAGGGATGTAAATGAAATGTCTCTTCAAAGAGAGGAGGAGGCAGTGGAATTATAGTCCACAAGTTATACACCTCCACTTTTTAATGTTCATAGCAACAATGTCTAACATTTAAGTTTTACTGATTTTTAACCTGATGTTCCAAGTTATGAACAACCCTATGCTTACCATTAGAGTCCCATAACTGTACAGCTCCCCAACTAAAATGCTTCCATTGTGGACCAGAATTCTGCAGCCAGATTTTTTACAAGACTGAGCAGACTGTCTAACCAGCGAGGCCAGCCCCGAGCTCCTGGCCCTTTTTCTCCTCCGGTAGCAGCGGCAGCTTTGGCGAGGCCAAGGACCAGCTCCAGATGCTCAGAGCTGGCCTCGCCGAAGCTGCCACAGCCGGAGGAGAGGAAGAAGGCAGGAGCAGTTTGGAGGCGGCACCCGCGATGCTGGGTCATGGCTGCCACCCAATTCCGGGGCCTTGCACTGGGGCTCTGAGCTGTATGTCAGAGGCCGTGGCGCAAGTCAAACAGGCCCCTTCTTGCTGCAAGTCAAATATGCTGTAAGTCAAGCAGCATGTAAGTCAAGATTCCACTGTATTTTCATTGGCTAGGTTCTGATTAGTTATGCCAACTAGTATCAGCATAAATTGTGACAGTGAATTACCACTAATTAGGATGCCAGAGTTTGTATTTCCTGTCATATGGGATTCACATGCCTTAACATGTGCTCGGAATAACCTCAAACATCCTAACTAGTGGCAGTTTGGAGGAAGAGGAGGGCAGTCAGCGGGGGAAAGAGCGATCTGGCTCCAGGAAAAAGGACACTGAGGGAGTCCCCCCCTCTTTTGGCCCATTTTGTGATTTAAGACTTAACGTGAATGGAGTGGATAAAATACACTTAAATCAGATTTTAATCAGTCATATTTGTTTAAATTTAAAGCCGAATTGACTTGGTTTTAAAGGTTGAAATATGTTTGACTCGTATAGTAGAAATTATAGATTGTAATTAATTAAATCAAAACAAGCGGGCCACGGAAAAATTATCAAACATTTACCGGTCCGCGGTGATAAAAAGGTTGGGGAGCACTGCCATAGAGAACTTCCCTCTACAACAGGCACCATCAGCCAGTCGCAGCCTCCGGTGCCATTCACTGACATCCCCTCTAACCTATCAAGCTGTAACTCACACTTCTCCCCCTTTCTTCCCCCTCCTCTTCCATACCTAAACCATTTGTGCCTTTTTCTTCACTGGCTCATGGCGACCCCTGTGAAATGTTCATTCGACCCCCAAAGGGGTCCCAACCCCCAGGCTGGGAACCACTGTTAACTACTACTCACCCAAACGCAAAGCAATTGCCGACTGTTCTTCAACAATGGCAATAAGTACAAGAGGGTATCCTGTAGACCATCTTGACTGCTGCCATGAGTGCTGTCAATATTCAGGCTGCCCTTTGCTGTGTCAAGTTTCACATTATTTCTCCTACTGGCAACATAGGCATGGTATAGTGCTTCAGTATTGGGCCATTTCCTGGTATTTTGAACTGTGGGTATGGAAGCAAAATATCCCACATTAATAAAGTGAAAGCTTTTTGAAAAATTGAATTTTGTCATTGAATTTATCTGTCTAGAATAAGTTAATGCCAGTGTTATTTATTTTTATCAGTTGCTGCTGTTTTGCTTCAGATACATGAGGATGTCGAAATTATCTGCCGAATTCTTTAGCCTAGTTTTAATTAGATCATAAGGGATTTACCATTTCCCTGCTTGACTTGCACAGTGTTACTTCAGTTAGCTGTTATCTGAATAGCTTTTCAGATCATGCATTACATGAGACACTAAAAAGAAATTAAAGAAAAGAAAATATAAAATAACTTTAAAAGGAATGTATATTTGGTTTGATTCATGCTAATTGTAACTTCAGGAGGGACAACCTTATTCCTTTTGTAATGTTAGATTTATTTATGCAATTAGAAAACAGTGACACCATTAAACTGAAAAGGAATTTTATTTACCCATTTATTGATTTATTGGTTTAAAGTATTTACAGCCTGACATTCTTCTCAAGGGGGGTAGAGAGGGAGAGAGAGAGAGAGAGAGAGAAGAAGAAGAAGAAGAAGAAGAAGAAGAAGAAGAAGAAGAAGAAGAAGAAGAAGAAGAAGAAACATAAAACAAAACTAAACAAGAACAGCAGCCCAACTTGAAGGCAGCCAGTCACTGAAAGAAATGCTACCTGCAAAGACTTGGCCTCCATGCAGAAGAACAGCAAAGAGGGAGCCAGGCTAACCTCCCATGGGAGAGAGTTTCATAGCTTAGGAGCAGTGAGAAAGCAAGCCCACTTGCATGTCCTTACTGAACACGTTTGTGCAGGTAGAGGGACGAAGAGAAAAGGCTCCTTCAGATGATTTTAAAACCTGGGTAAGCTCACAAAGGGAACTTGATTCTTTCAGGTAGGTTGGATTCAGGGGCTTTTAAGTTAGCAGCAGCACTTTGAATTGTGCCTGGAAACAAATGGGTACATACCAAGGATGTGATGTGATTGCTGTAACCAGCTAAGCTCCGGTTTACAGTGTGTCTGAATGCAGCCAGGGAATGATGAAATTCCTGACAGAGGCATAGCTAGGGCTCCCAGAGCCCAGGGCAACAGTTAGTTTTTGCGCCCCCCATTGCAAAAAAATAATCTGGATGGTGGGGTGTCAGTAGGCAATTTGGTGCCCCCTGATTGCTGCACCTGGGCCGCCCCACCCCCTTGCCCTTCCCAAGCTACTCGTCTGGTTCCTGAACACTTTCCAAAGGGAGCTCCAACATAAGAGTGCAGTACAGTAATCCGAACTGTATGTAACTAAGGCATGTGACACTGGCCAGATCACACCTCTCCAGGAATGGTGAAGCTGGTTTTAACTATGCAAATACTCTCCTGGCTGTTGCTGAGACCTGAGTACTCAGGCTCAGGAAGGAATCTAAGGGCATAACCAAACTGCAAACTTGTGTTTTTAGAGGAAGTGTAATGTCTGTCAGCTGCCTAGATGCCCTGAGCACATCTGATCTCGCCCCGATCTTGGAAGCTAAGCAGGGTTGGGCCTGGCTAGTACTTGGATGGGTGACCACCAGGGAATACCAGTTGCTGTAGGCGCCTGGAGTAGGAACTGGCAAGCCACTCTAGTATTCCTGCCAAGAAATCTCCATGGACATGGGGTCACAAAGAGTGGGTCATGAATGTAATGACACAACAACAAGAACAACAATCCTGTCTGTCACAGATTGAAACCCTATTCTATGATCTGGCCTGTGACTGACAACAATCACCTCAGTTTAAATAAAACTTCCATTTATTCACTTTCATTCACTTCATTATTAATACCAGACACAGATTTAGAACCAAAATGGCTTCCTTGGAATTACTGTAGATGGAAACGAGAGATAATGTTAGGTATTAATGTTAGGAGTGGGGGTTACATAAGTTTTACAAAATCATAGCATAAGGAGAAATAAAACTTTTTTTTAAAAAAATCACCTCTGGAAGATGTGAATATCCTGGGAATTTTTCTGGTCCCCTCCCCCTCCTTGGTTTTTTTAAAAGAAATTCCCTAGGGTAGTCACATCTTCAGGAGACAGATGTTGCGAACCAAGCAAAGCAGGGGGGAAAAACACATTGGTGGGATATGCTGTTAATGCAGACCCACAGCAGGGTTTTTTCTTAATTCAGGCAAACTGAAGAAGGGAGAAGTCTGAAGGCGTGATGTAAGTCAGTAGTGTACCCTGTTTCCCCGAAAATAAGACCAACCCACACAATAAGCCCTAGCAGGATTTCTATGCATTTGTTAAATATAAGCCCTACCCCAATAATAAGACCTAGTTTTGGGTGTGGCTGTGCCTGCAAACACACACAGACACAGACAGACAGACACAGAGAGAGAGAGAGAGAGAGAGAGAGAGAGAGAGAGAGAGAGAGAGAGAGAGAGAGAGAGAGAGAGAGAGAGAACGTTGCCCCTCCCTTTCCATCCATGGTCCTTCTCCCCTTTTGCTTGAGCCACCAAAGTTACCATACTTTGCAGCAGTTCCTGTTTCCCTGAAAATAAGTGTATCTTCTTGGGAAAAATTAATATAAGACAGTGTCTTATTTTCAGGGAAACACAGTAGAGATGGGAACGAAACGAACAATTTTTCGTTTCCGTTTTTGTTTTTTCGTTTCATTACGCAACGAAACGACAAACGAATTTTGTCTCTAAAATGAAACGAAACGAACAGAAACACCAGAAATTTTGTCGTCCGTTTTGTTTTTGTTACGGCAATACATTGAAACTGCTTTAAATGCTAAAAAAAATCACAAAAAATTGAAATAAATGGTAACGAAATGGTAACGAAACGAACGGAAATGAAAATGAATTGTTTGCAAAAAATAACGAAAAACGGAAACGAACCGAAACGGACCCCCTTAACAACAAACAACAAACAAAATGCCATTTTTTTTGATTCGTGCCCATCTCTAAAACAGTAGTTAGTACTGTGAGAGTTCCTTGGGATCTGCTAATGCTAAGCATCTGCCCTGACCTCACAATATTATCCATTGCTTACTAGTTTCATATGCTGCTCAGTTTTCTTTAACTATTCATCATGCTTTACAACTAGGCCATTAAAACATTTGGCTTGAAGTTAATTGTGAGACAAGGAGGTGTTTTCCGTACTGCAGAATTCTTGAACTTTATCTTTTTCCTTTTATTTGGCTCTTTCAGGTGTGAAACACAATAATTATTTTAACATCATCATGAATGACCTTTCATACTTTGCTTTTTGATGACTGTGGGCGGTTACTCATGCCTGATTCATAGCAGTTTTGTTTTAAATTAATGAAAAGGAAATTAATGCAAAATACTAGGGGTTTTAAATAAGAGCAGCATTTAGGTGATCTCATAATTAACACCATTAGATGTGTAAGCTATTTTGGAGTATTGCGAAGGTTGAATTACTCACAAGTGTTCTGTGCACACCTTTGATGTCTTCTCTTTCATACACACATCCACAGGTTAGGTAGACCTTAACTTCCCCAAAGGCTCTGGGTGTGAACTTGCTTATGTATCACATAATTAGATTCAGATAGAGTACCAGTCCAAGATCATGCACAGCTGTCACCCTTCCTTGTTCAAAAATCCAAATGATCCTTTGAAGTCAACACATTGAGTTTGGAAACATATACCATTGTTCTCATAGGTATGGAGTTGTTCTTTTAGGTTTGGAATGGATATGGCATAAATGTCTTTTGACTTGCATTTTCATATGATTGTATCTAATTGACACTTCCCATATCAACATGTGAACCAAAATGTAGTTATATAATTTTTTTTCAGTTTTTAGAACACCTTCCTTCCTTCCTTCCTTCCTTCCTTCCTTCCTTCCTTCCTTCCTTCCTTCCTTCCTTCCTTCCTTCCTTCCTTTGTAAAGAATTTACTCTCTCTCTCTCTCTCTCTCTCTCTCTCTCTCTCTCTCTCTCTCTCTCTCTCTCTCTCTCTCTCTCTGTGTGTGTGTGTGTGTGTGTGTGTGTGTGTGTGTGTGTGTGTGTGTGTGTGTGATCTATTAAGATTCAGAGGTAAGTCCTGGAAAATTGCCAAGCTATTTATGAAGTCGTTTTACATTGCTACAAGGGATGTGCAGAATGAACACTTAAGTATTACGTTCATTTCATGGTCAGGGAGCTTCTCTATAGGTTCTGGGCTCTTTCACATACAGGCCTTTTCAGTAAATCCCATTTCCCATTTGAGTTTCTTGTGCTAGTGCCAGTTAAGTCCTACAGAACCTTCCAAAAACTTATCCAAAATGCAGGGATAAGACAGAATTCCAAAATTCAATAACAACAGTATACAGTTTCAATGTTTTTAAATATGCTTTCAAAATTTCATCTTGACAAGTAGTTAATAATTTTTAATATATAGTTTCATATTGCATTTTAATGTGTTATTACTACATGATTTTAATTGCCCCCTATGGTGGCATGTAAATAAAATAAAAATAAAATAAAATAAAATAAAATAAAATAAAATAAAGAAAACCCTGGAAGGTGTTGTAAGTTAAAACTGACTTGATGGCATGCAATTATTATTTTTTTGCTCTTAAGTGGCTAAAGAGATTTAAACCACACGCTGCTTCTCCCCCCTCCAATTGGGGGGATAACCCCCCTCCCCTTGGGGGAGAAGCACATGAGAAATAAAAATGAATAATCTACAGTTCAACTCAGTCACTAACCATTCTTGAAAGTTCACATTAATCATCCCATTAATTAATCAGCAGGAAACAATGGAAATGTGAAAGAGAAATCAGGATCAGGATCTTAGTAAAAATAAAACACGCTCACATTCACTAAGAGCAATATTGTCAAACCCTCCTAGTTCCAACCCTAAAATATGATGGGTTGAGGAACAGACCTCTCTTCTATCAATGTGATAGCTTTAAAACTGTAGTGAAGCCGTAGTCCACCTGGTGAAGGGGATAGGATTGCAGCTGGTTGGATCAATGAAACAAACAAACAAACAAAATCTGGGCCCCAGAGTCTTTGAGTTTCCTTTCCCAGAGCTTTGAAATATGATTGGGTTTCTTCATAGTTCCTCTTGGCTGTGTCATTTGTTCCCACATGGACAAGAAGAAGACCTTGAGGGAGGCAGCATCCTTGGCCATTCCATCGATCTTCCCTGCATATTTCAGCCTTCCTTCCACACAGTAGGGAGTCCCCTATTACAACTTAA
Source organism: Phrynocephalus guinanensis (assembly GCA_037367245.1). Taxonomy (NCBI): domain Eukaryota; kingdom Metazoa; phylum Chordata; class Lepidosauria; order Squamata; family Agamidae; genus Phrynocephalus; species Phrynocephalus guinanensis. Next base: position 9,613,838 of record CM074745.1, on the reverse strand, counting down.
GAACCTAAGAACATAAGAAGAACCACGCTGGATCAGGCCAAAGGCCCATCTAGTCCAGCTTCCTGTATCTCACAGTGGCCCCACCAGATGCGTTTGGGAGCGCACAAGACTAGATACCTGTCTCCTGATACCACTCCCCTGCATCTGGCCCTCGAAGTACCCTGGTTTTACGCCTGGAGATTACACATCTTCATCAGGGTTTGTAACCTGTGATGGACTTTTCCTCCAGGAATCTGCCCAATCCCCTTTTGAAGGCATCCAGGCCAGATGCCATCACCACCTCCTGTGACAGGGAGTTCCACAGACTCACAACACCTGGGTAAAAAAAAAAAAAACATTTCTTTTTTCTGTTCTCACTCTCCCAACCCTCAATTTGAGTGGATGCCTTACTATTTTCCTCCTCTTCTTTTTGTTGGGTGTGGGTTCAGTGATAATATTCTGCCGTACCTCAGCCGTTCTCATGTCCCACTGTTGGGTCTCCTCTGCATGCTGTCTGGCAGACTAATCTTCAAGAATCTGGAATCGGTTTTACAATGCCACAGTTAAAGTGTCTTCTGCTTCTGTGACCCTGTTCCACTGTGGTTCCTGCACTATGTTTGTACTAACTTCTGCATTCTGCTCCACTGCTTTGTTTGGATTTTCTTCCATCTCTAGCACCCCTGGGACAGCTGCTGCAGCTTTAGAGTTCTGTCGATCTATGCTTCATATTATCTTATAGCCTTCAATACAACTACTGGTTACAGCAGATGCATTAAACATTTAATGTTTAGCTTGCCCTACAGAACTGTTCTGTAATGTACAGATTTAATACTGGTTCTCACAAAATGAAATAGATAGAAGTGCACAAAAACATGTGTGCACTTGTTGTTTGTATTTTGGTTATTTAAATGTGTTGTTATTTCTATGTTGAGATTTTATGTTGTAATCTACCCAGAATACCCTTAGGGCTTGATGGGTGGTATACAAGTCAAACAAAGAAATAAAATAAATGATTGTACACAAAACTTCATGTGTGTGTTTTTAAGAGGAAACCAATGAAGAATTGGGGCAAAATAAACATCAGGTTAGAAAAATGACAAGGAGAGTAAAATTGAATCTTTTTCTCCCTCTTTGTTTTTGAAGTACATCAGGAAACAATGGGTTGCACTGGAAATAATCCTTAATCTAATAATATGGTAAAAGGCTTGTAATATAAAGGTTTTGAGTCACCTACTGCATCAGAGGATAGTGTACCTCTTTTGCACATTCTTGATATCAGCACATCAGATGGCAAAAGAAGAAAGCCGTGTTTGTTACCTTGCCACTATAACTGCGGTGTCATTCACTCCAGCGTTGGGCGAAGGTGTAAAGGGCGAGCCTCCTGTACTCTTCTAATATCTGCCATGTGTTCTGAAGACTGGATTATACGGACCTTCAAAACATATGGAAGATTTACACTAGTGAATCCATCTCCCCATTGAGGTTTTCAGTTAATGTCTAGAGGTCAGTAGGACAGAGACAAATTTAATTCAGTGGTGGTGGGGGAGCAGTCTAGACTCATCATTTCTGTACCTGCCAGGGCCATCCTGGCACCCACCTAGTGTGTATGTTTTCTAAACCTCCATGCAATTAGAATCAACCCATTTTGGAGTTGCATTAAAAAGAGTCCCACTCTTATATCTGAGGGTGTGGACTTGTCCACAAAAGCTCACATAAAAACATACCCGTTAGTCTTGAAGGTTCTATAATGTTTTTGTCTTCTTTTTTATTTTGTACCACATATTTTAAAAATCCATCTTACAAATGAACCAGATGTCTCAGACCCAGACCAGCAACAGCAACATTATTTTACCAGAAGTATAACAACAACAACTACTACTACTACTGATTTGTAATACAAAATCCAGCGTAGTTATCTTGTCTGCTGTGTGATAGTTTGATGAAGATATTATAATAATAATAATAATAATAATAATAATAATAATAATAATAATAATAATAATAATAATAATAATAATAATAAATAAATAAATAAATAAATAAATAAATAAATAAATAAATAAATAAATAAATAAATAAATATCCTTACTTGTTTATTGGGTGAAGATGATCCATGTTATGAATTACATCTCTAAATGTCACCCTTCACATAAATAAGGTGAAAATGTAACTTTCATTGAGTAATCTAGGGGGTCCTATTGATGATCTTTCTTTAATCCACACCTATATATCATCACATTTAAAAATGACTACTGTGTATGAATAGATTTTGCCAATTACCATTTCAAAAGTGGGGATACTTTGCATATCTTGTTTCCCTTTCAAAAGAAGAGTTCCCTCACTGTGAGTTGTGACAATCTGTCTCTGCCTTCTGTTTTAGGCAGATGTTTTAGAGAGAGAAAAAGCTGGGGATTACACTGCAAGCAAAAATTGTTCATAAGCCAATTTAGGGGGTGAAAACCTGGCAATCCAATGCCAATTTATTTTCTCTCCCCCCCCCATTTCAAACAATAAAGATTAAATCTCCTTCGGAACTCCCTGTCAGAGTGCAGCCGGATAAGCACTAGGACCTAGTTCCATGAAAGGGCCCCAGACGCTGCAGCAAGTGCAAGCAAACACCAAGCCAGAAGGGAAGGCAAAGAATAGTGGAGCAATCCAGGAGTAGAGATGGGTACAAAATGAAAAAAAAAGTTCCGTTATTTGTTATTCGTTTCATTACGTAATGAAACGAATAACAAAAATTGTGATGAAATTGGAATGAACTGAACAGAACCATGAAAATTAGGTTTGTTGTGTTTCGTTTTCGTTAATGGCGATGCACAATGAAATGAGCTGTTTTTAAATGTTAAAAAAACATCCTGAATATCCGTAAAAAACCCAGCAATAATTATTTATTCTGCCTGATAATACCTACCAGGGTGGTAGGGGTCCTTAAAACGTGCATTTATGTCTTTTCTCAGATCGCTGTACTTTTTTCTTTTAAGGGGAGTTAGGGGACATCGACCCAAAATTGCTCCTAGATGCCTAATATTGATTTCTTGGGTATTAAAACACCCTGGACATCTGTAAAAACACAGTGATAATTATTTGAAATTATTACCTACCAGGGGGTTGCAGTCCTTAAAACGTTTGTTTTTGTCTTTTTCCCATTGCAATGTATTTTTTTCCCTTTAAGGATGACACAAAATGGATTCCACTCCAGCCACAAGATGGATGCAAGCCATGTGATGGGATCATGTAAATTCTTGGACAATTTCAACGAATAGCATGCCCAGGTTGCAGACTGGGTAGGTGTGGCAGCCACAGAGGGCATAAAAAGCTCTGGCAGCCCCCATCCTCCTTGCAGTCTGTGGTGGGAAATAGGGTGGGATTGCTGTCTCTGCAACTCATTACTTTAGGACAGCCAGGCAGGTGTGTGTCTCTGTGTTCCTGCTGGCTGCAGCCTGGCTCTTAGGGGAGAGAAAGAAGAGATTCTTGCAGCCTCCCTGTGTGTGTGCGTACCTCTCGGTGAGTACCCTCCCCTGCCCCTCAGTGCAGTCACTCTGTGGCCGTCTTACGCCCTGGGCAATGCCTTTGCAGCCTCCCTGCGTACCTAGTCTATACTGTGTCTCTGCCAGCATCATTTTTTTAGTGTTTTCCCTCTGGTCTGGGGCATTGGGGGACGTCTGTCCATGAAAATGCTTTAAGTCGCGCAAAAAGTGGGTAAAAACAAAAACGAAAAAATGAAATGAATTTTTTTTCAAAAAATTCACGAAAAATGAAAATCAACCAAAATGGATCCACAACGAAAAATGAAAAACCGAAATGTCATTTTTTGGATTCATGCCCATCTCTATCCAGGAGTCATGGCTGGAGGGAGCAACACCTGGGAGCAGCAAAGTTTGCAAGGCCAGAGCAGCAAAGTTTGCAAGGCAAGGTAGGAACAGCAAGCTGGCAGGCAGGAGAGAAGCCACAGTAGGTCCAGAGAAGGTTGTTGCTGAGACAAGGTTCATGGGGAAAGGCTGTTCCTGAAATAGCTAGCCATAGCTGCGGGGGAAGGGCCTGGTCCTGCAAGCTTCCTGAATAGCCTTCTCAACAGGAGTGGGGCCAATCCTGCAGGTACTGCTAGGGTTTGCAAGGAGCAGGCATGGCTCCAATCCTGACACTCCGTCCCACAGGAAGCCAGGCTGGTCCCCTCTGTATAGCCCTTCTAGGGAAGACCTTTCTCTTCAAGGAAAACTTCCCTCTTTTTTAGTATTTGTATACTCACTGTTGTTAGCTTCAAATGTTGTCTTTTTAAGCCACATAGGTCCTTTTCAAGGAGAAATGTGGAATAAAGGTATTTTAAATAAAAATAAAATAAAATAAAATAAAACGAGACTGATAACTAAGTAGCAAGGCCCCAAGAAAATTCAATTAAAAATAAATAAAACAGCCTTTACTATACTAGCTGCTTTTTTCAGTAGAAAAGTATAATAATACTGACATCTAAAATTACACTTACTAGATTCTGGCACTCAGAACTTTATTTACCTTGATATTTTCTAGCAGTCCACCATCCTGCTCTGAGCATGCCATTCCTGTTGGTTTCCCAAGTTAAATTACTGAAAATTACTAGAAATACAGGAAGAAGGTAAAGATCAATATAGACAGCATGCTTGCTGAGATAGCAATAGATTGTAATGAATGACAGTCATTTTAATCTATTGTTCTTTGGGAGATAAATGTTAATAATATAAATTAAGCTTGACATCATATTCATTTTATATGCGCTTCACCAACAAGATAGCCCAACTTCTGTCCTTTGATTTAGCTTGAGATAAATCCCCGTTCCTAAGGGATAAGAAACATGTGGCCTTCCAGATGTTGGGTTGCTACTTCTAGGATCTCTTGTCATTGTTTGTGCTGGCTACAAATGAGAAGAGTTGCAATCCAGTAGTGTCTGGGGCATGTTCTTACCCCTGAGTTAGCACAGAGTCCAGATGTCCTAATTTAATGAGGATGAGTTATTTTTTCAATGCAATCCGATTAACCAGAACATTCCTGATCTGTTTTGCTTATGCGTGTGTGTCTGTGTTGGCTAGAACTGGATTTTATTAATATAAGAGCAGAGAATACAAGGACAGGTTGGGAGCCATAAAGCACTCCATTCCACCAGGTGGCTAAAGGGCTGAGTTGGTTTCAGTACCTCTCCATCAAGTCTAGTCTTGGTGAAAATCCGAGTTCCACAGCCGGTGAGTGCTGTTGGTTCTAGAGTACAGCCCAAGCCACCTGACTGCTGGGGGGGAGGGCTTCCAGAACCAGTGATGTGGTGGAGGGGCACAGAGATGGTCAGTCACCCTTGGTACCAAATATGTAAGGCAGTGGTGGCGAACCTTTGGCACTCCAGATGTTTTGGAACACAACTCCCACAGACTTTCTCACTGGCAATCTAGGCTTGGAATTCTGGGAGTTGTGGTCCTAAACATCTGGAGTGCCAAATGTTTGCCATCAGTGATTTAGGGTGTCCAAATTTTTTGAGGGCTTGTCCTCCTCCTTTTCTTCCCCATCCTGGCCTGGCCCCAGCCATGGCCAACCTATCTTGTTCTTTCTCTGCAGCTTGTCTTGCATTTGGGGGGGGGGTGTTCAACCAGGACATAGAGACACCAACATTGTTGTGCTGCCCCCCCCCCCCAATCCAGGCAGCTTGTATTGCTTCTCAGTGGAATTTTATCTTCTGGGGGAGCAGAAAGATCAAGCTGTTGGGGCTCATGCATTTTAGGGGATGGGGGTGTGTAGGAAGCAGAGTGGAACAGCCTGGCTCTTTACTATTAATGTAGGGGATGCTGGTTGAATGTATGTAACAGGTACCACTATGTATTGTAACCCCTTTTGAATCCTTATTAGTAACAGGCAAGTGCTATAACCGAGCCCATGTTTTATCTCTAGTCTTTCAAATCTTCTGATAGGTATCCCAAGTTTGGTTGTATTTTGATACATTTTTGACATACTTTGGCCATTATATGCTTACTGGGATTTTCAACTGTTAAAGCGGGAGCTTCTGTTGACTCACTGAATAGAACGGAAGCTTCTGTTGACTCACTGGGCATCATATAATTGTCTCTTTGCTGTTCACAAATAAATTGAAAGGATCCTTGCTTTCAGAGAGGATATATTGTCTCCATTTGCCATAAGGAAGTGAATTAGGTTCTTAGGTTACACAATCATTGTTCAATTCCATGGTAGGATTTATAGATAGCCCATGTTTTGTCCAATAGTTAACACAGGCTTAGGCAATATACTTGGCCAGATCATTTCTAAGAATGGATGCTGGTATGACAACATATACACCCAACTCCCCTGGGACCAATCCACCTGTCACTGTCCACCTAAGTCATTGGTACTAGGAAAGTGGGACCTCCCAGATCATTAAAGAAAACCTCACTTTCATCTTGTATTACTGCCTGGTTATGAGCTATGGCATAATGATGCTGACTTCTGACTCTGGATTCCTCCAGGTTAATGTGTTGTAACCATTTATTTCAACGTTCGCATTATAGCCAGGATGTGTCACTTTCTACCATTAGTAAACACACATGTGTGCACGTTTGTGCAAACACATTACACACACACACACACACACACACACACACACACACAGAGAGAGAGAGAGAGAGAGAGAGAGAGAGAGAGAGAGAGAGAGAGAGGTTCTGTGACTGCAGAGGCAACAGTATTGTTTAACCTCTTTGTTTCCATAGCAACTGCACTAGGTTCTACACTATCTGTGGCAGCTGAAATGAGCCTCTGGTTCTTTCTGCTGAATTCATCTTCCTGGGCCCCATTTGGGAATTTATTTTATTTACTCCAGGCAATTATTCTTCACATGCCCTAAACCCCCTCTCTGACAACACTTTTGGAGCTCCAGTGGGCTTTGTCTGAGGTCCTGATTTAAAGAACTTATCATTTTCTTTCTGGTGACTAACCTGCTTCTCATTTCTCCCTATATTTTCTGTTCAAAAAAGGACAGCTTTCTCCTTGAATACGGTGTAGAAATGGGCACGAAACGGAAATAAAGTGTTTTGTTTCATTTCATTTCAGTCTTAATTTTGTTTCGTTTCATTAATAACGTATTTTTAAAAGAATTTTCATCACCAAGCAAACCAATTCGTAAGGCTATAAATAATGGGGAGCTTTCCTTTTTGTAAATTTAACAGGGAGCCTTCTGCCCTAAATCAAAGACCCTCCTTAAACCTTCCAATCAATTTGCTTTCAAACAAAGCACTCTCTGAAAACAAGCAGGAGACCCTTAAATGCTGCATGGAGAGATCGGGGAGATAAGCTCAACAGCTGATCGGCGCAGGGAGGAAGGAATACATATATAAAAATAACCTTCACGTCCACTGTCCTACTTAATAAGGAAAGTTAGGAAAACATTCAGTTTAAACTTTAAATCAACTTGCAGATACAGGGACAGCCAGTGCAGGGAAGGGAAGGGAAGAGTTCAGCTGTTGGCTAGCTGTAGGCAGGCAGGTCAAGATTGGAGATAACTAACAGCTGAGAAGCAGGAGGGGAGGAAGGAAAACAGATCAACCAGTTTAATACTAAACCTCTGTTCTCTGGCTGGATCAAGATGCTTCTCAGCACTAGGATGAATCAGTTCATTTCCGAAACAAAAATGGTGTTTTGTTTCGTTTCTTGACATGTCGTTTGCTGTTTCATTTCGTTTTGTAATGTTTAATAAAGCTTATGAAATGATGAAACAGCATGCCATTTTTCGTAAGGTGCCAATCCCTAATACTGAATGATTCTGGGATTCACCTTTTTCTCATCTGTCCATCTATTTCTGTCAAACCTCCATTGATTCGAGAGCATAAATATCCCATTCTCACATCATCCTCTGCTCTCAACAACTCAACACACGTTCAATCAACATATGTGCAAAAACTGTCAGTTTGACACTGGATGCAAAATTACTTTGGGACTCCCAAATATGGACAGACAGGGTTTGGGAGCAAAATACCCCAGATATTACGATTGTGGAGAAGAAAAATGTGTGGATAAATGCTATTGCTATACTAGTGATAGTAGAGTCACCGAGAAACAACTTGAAAAGATTACCCGATATCAGGATCTGAAAATTGAATTTCAGATTGAACCAGCACAGGTGGTCCCAGTGGTAATTGGCACACTGGGTGCAGTGCCTAAAGAGCTAAGCAAGTATTTAGAAGAAATTAGAGTTGATAGAGTTGCCATTAGTCAGCTGTAGAAGGCCACCTTACTGGGATGTGCTTGCATAATTCGCCGATACAGCACATAGTCCTAAACGCTTGGGAAGCGTTCGACTAGTGATTTGTAATACAAAGTCCAGCATAGTTATCATGTTTGCTGTGTAATAATAATAATAATAATAATAATAATAATAATAATAATAATAATAATAATAATAATAATAATAATAATAATAATAATAATAATAATAATAATGAGCATAGAAAATATAAATATTTTTACTGTATAAATCCTTCTTGCATGCAGTATTACTGATTCAAGTATCCCCCACTCCTCCAAGGACACAGGGCTTGTTGAGGCAGAGGGCATACTTACTTCAGTGAAGCTAAGCGCTCTGCTGGTGGTAGCATCACTACCAGAAGGGTCTCCCAAGCCAGACAGGTCTCAGTGGAGAGACCAGACTAACAGTATCTATTCACCCACCCACCCCCCAGAAGCATCTGATCCAGAGTGGGTGGCTTCAAACAGAGTCTGATCCATAATGGGCAGCTGACATAATGGCCAGTAATGGCATTGAATAAGGAAAATGGGAAACCACTTCACTTAAGCTTACCTCCCCAGGCAAATATTTAGCATGACTGGAAAACCTAAAGCCATGCCCCCCAGACACTATTGTTCACACCGTTTAATATCTTTTTGAAGTTTGTTTCTGCATTCCAAAGTATTAGCTGTTCCACTTAATTTTGTGTCATCCAAGTCAATTATAAAAATATTAAAGATCACCAGGCACAGGACTGAGCCTTGTGGTACACTACCCCACTAAATATCTCCTCCCAGTTTGAGAAGGATAAATATCCTCTGAGTAGAGATGGGCACGACTCTACGGAAACGGTAACGGGAATTACTCTGCCAGAATTCGAGCTCGAACCAACGAACGAACAATTTGGTCTGATTTGTCGTGCTCGTTACTTGCATCACGCAATGCCAAGCGGCACAGAAAAAAAGTTTTTAAAAGTTAAAAAAAAACCGATTCCCGGCCCTAAAAGTAGGCGAAAACTGTCTGAGGGCACCTACCAGGCCAGAAGGGTGTTTTATTTGGGGGGGTTTCCCCGCCCCCCTCTCCTTGGCTATTGCTACTGCTGCGCTGCTGGTACCAGGCTGGGAGGGCGCATCCATTTGCCATGCAGTGCGGGGGATCCAAAATGGCGACCGCAATATTTTTTTTGAAATCGTTGCCCAAAACCCCACCAAAGCACCACAGAAACATGCGGAAATTAGCTATTTTAAATGCTTGAATTTTTACAGTAGCAGCAGTGGGTTTTTCTTGCAAAAAAAGTCTCCGTTAATTTTATTTTATTTTATTTTATTTTATTTTATTTTATTTTTTTACACCTGCACATTCGCAATGATGGGCTCGCCCATGGGAGTGGACCATGCAAATTTTCCACCAATCGCATGGCCACTTGGCCAGGTTGACCACAGAGACTTCTGGGATGTGCCAATCGGGCATAAACAGCCCACTAATCTTAGCCCAAACCCGGACCCTAAGCCTAAACCTAACCCATACGCCAGTACACTGTCCTTCTAAGTGGGTCAGAGAGGCACCCAGAGGTGCACCCCAATACTCACCCTAACCTCACCCGTAACTAGCCTAACCCTAGCCCTTGCGCTAACCCGTCTTAACCCTAAGCCAGATCTACTTGCATTGCACTACATGCAAGTACGTGAGACACAGCGGGTGCAAAGAGTCTGCCAGTCCGTCACTTGTGGCTCTGGCTGACTCCTGCAGCTCCCTCCAGGAGCCCGCTACCCCCCAAACCAGTACTAACGAAAACAAAAAAACGAAAAAACAAACCGACTTTTTTTTGCGAAATTTCACGAAAAACGGAAACGAGCCGAAACGGACTGCCTCCGACACACGACAACTCAAAAACGTCATTTTCCCTTGTCGTGCCCATCTCTACCTCTGAGTACAATTCTGTAACCAATTGTGTATCCACCTGGTGGTTGTTTTATCCATCCATCTAGTTAGCTTGCTAATTAGACTGTCACAGGGCACTTTGTCAAAAGATTTTCTGAAGTCAAAATTAGTACATCTATAGCGTTCCCGCCACCTACTAGGAAGATGACCCAATCAAAAATCGGATAAGATTAGTCTGACAGGATTTGTTCTAGACAAATCTATGATGGCTTCTAGTTATTACTGCATAGCTTTCAAGGTGCTTGCACAGTGACAGCTTTATAATTTGTTCCAGAATTTTCCTTGGGATTCATGTCAAACTGACTGGTCTGTAATTCTTAGGTTCCTTGTAATGGGCCAAGTAGATAAGGCCTAAGGAAGGCTTTGCGACCTGAACACAAAAGGTAGAAACCATTCTGGATGTATTCTTTAAATAAAAACAGGGTCTAGTGACCATTGCCAAATCCATAGAGGCCTTGAGGAGACTACACAATTCTGTATAATTCTTTCCTATGGGAAAGTCAGGTGGTCTATAAATGTAAATAAATAAATAAATAAATAAATAAATAAATAAATAAATAAATAATTCTGAAATACATGAGTCCAGCACATTCATCATGCTGAAATTATTCTGTGGTGTTTGTCTCTTTGGGTTGTGCAGTCGTATGTCACCTTTAAAAAAAAGGAGTGTCCAAGCTTGTCTTTGCAATGTGTTATCACAGTAATCATAGTCTGTGTTTTCTATGATTTCCTCTATCTCTTTTGTCCACCGTGGAGTCAAATAACTTAGCATTAAGCATCTCCTCTAGCCATTGAGTCAGCAGTTAGGCCGCCAAAGCCTTTAAACCTTAATCATGACAATTGATTTGTGAATTGAGTTGGGGTGTGTGTGTGAAAGACTTTGCAGGCTCATGCCAGGCAACAAATACAGTAAATAAAATGCTACTTTATCTAAGAGTAAGCACTGTAGCATAAGATGCAATTATGAGCTGAGTACACCTATTATTTTATTATTGCTTTGTTACTGCATATAGTCACTTGCGTCAGCAAACCTGTTTTGGTCTAGTGTCTGATAAGCCACTATACAAAGTCAATAATGGAACCTGCAAGGGGTGTTACTTTCAACTTGCTGATTATGAAGAAACAGTATAGCAAATTGAATCCTAGACTAGATGAACACACACACTCTCTTTTAAGGTAACTCGTTATTTTAAAGCTTTTTTATGTTTAAAAAACCACAGTAAATTATAATATTAAAGCATAACTAAGCTGATAATTCATAATAAATCAATGTCCATTTTAAAGCAATTAAAACATATATGTTGTACCAAATCATATGGAGAGTCACAACCCCACTCATTAAAAGGACTTTCCTTTGCAGCTAATTGGTTGCTCAAAGCCTCCCTGAATGAGCAGCATTTGTCTGCTGGCCAATGGACAATAGCCTAATCCTGCTTGGAAGAGGGTTCTGCAGCCTAAGAGCATCCATTGAAAAGGCTGCCTCCTATGTTCTCAGAAAGCATGTATCTGAGGTTGGTGGGAGGTAGAAAATGGCTTTTCCCAATGATCTTACAGTTGAAGCAGATTGTACGAGGCCATACAGTTCTTCAAATAGTCTAGAACAGGGCTGTTCAACTTTGAACAGGCCAAGGTCTACTTTTTCTGGCCAAAAGTGCCTGAGGGCTACTACACTAAAAGCTCTACTTACGAATTTTATCAGTTCCGAGCACATGCTCATAAGTAAAAGCTTTTGTAAGTAGAACAGCAGTTTCCCATAGGAATGCATTGAAAACCAATTAATCCGTTCTGGAGGGAAAGGATTTCAATGCGCCATGGCCCTTGATCTGCCCCGCTCAGCTGGGACAGTGGGCTGGCAGACCCAGAACTTTGCTGGGGCAGTGGTGGTCCTTGAGATGGGGGAGGGAGGGGAGGAGAACTTATCCCCTCACTTTTTTTTATTGTTGGCCGGCGGGCTACTTTTGAACCCTTCACGGGCTACCAGTAGCCCGCAGTCTACCTGTTGGGCAGGCCTGGCCTAGAACCTACTTTTACAGGGTTTCAACTCCCAGCCATGTAATCATACCTTTTCCACCATATTCCATTCCATTTTTCCTCCTTTTCCTCCTCCCTATTATTGTCCTTGTTATCTCAATGATAGATTACTGTAATACACTCTACATGGGGCTTCCCTTGACCCTTTCTTGGTGATTGCGGTGGGTGCAGAATTTGGCAGCCAGATTAGTGGTTGGTTTGGGAATATATGACCGCATCAGCCCCATTCTGGCTCTTCTGCACTGAATACCCATTGCCTGCTGAATAAGGTTCAAGGTATTGGTTCTGATTTACAAAACCCTCAATGGCTTGGGTCCAGAATATCAGACAGAGCGTATCATCCCAAGATCAACTTTGGCCCGTCCCACCAGAACATCCCAGGTTGTATTGCTTAGTAGACATGGGCCCGACCAGAAAAAATGACATTTCGAGTTTTCATTTGTCGGAACAGGTCTGTTTTGGGTCGTTTCCGTTTGTCATGAAATTTTTCAAAAATTTGTCGTTTCGTTTGTCGTTTGTCGTTTCCACCGCGATTTAGCACGATTTGACTTCCCAGAGCATAGGGGCATCCCGCAATCAGGGCCGGCGCTAGGTGTTTCTGCACCCTAGGTGGCAGGCGGGGTGGGGGGTGGGCGGCGGGGGGAGGTGTGGGTGGGCGGTGGTGACGGGGGGCCATGGGCAGGCGGTGACAGCGGCAGGGGGGAGGTGCGGGCGGGCGAGAGGCAGCCGCGGGCGGGCAAGTGGGCGGGCGGCGGCGTGGGCGGGTGGGCAAGTGGGCAGTTAGGATATCACTTAGGATAGAGGTTCTGTTCTTGACTTGCACCCCAAATGTGTGTGTGTGCAAGCAAATTGAAGTTGGGAAAATAGAAAATAAATGGTAGTATATAATATATATTTAAAATAAATCCACACCTCCCACTCCCAGTCGAACCTCCCCCTCTATCCAATATCAGAAAAAAATCCTCACAAACTGCCAGAGAAGAAATAAATAATAAACTGCTATTCCCTTCAGCAGACAAAGCTGCAGGGAATCAAAGAAATTATTTTCTAAATTCAACTCCCTCCCTGCCTGCCTAACTTAAATCCTAAAGCCTCCAGCCTCCCTCCTCAATCTCGATCGGATCACACCAGCACCAGCAGCCAGCCCTCCTCCCTCAACCACATCCATACACCCGACTGCGATTTCTGGAAGGTGCCTCGGCTTTTTATGCCCTCCGAGACATACAGAAGTGTCAGTCAAAAACCTGGTGATGCCATTGGTGGAATGGTTCAAAAAATTTGCATGGTCCCATCCCATGCCCAGCCCAAATGGGCAGGTCTAAAAAAATAAAAAATAAAATAAAATAAAATAAAATCAATACGACGTTTTATTGCTATAAAAAAACCACTGCTGCTACTATTAAAATTCAGGCATTTAAAATAAATAAATTTCACATGTTTCTGTGGTGATTTGGTGTGTTTTTTTACCACGATTTCAAAAGAAAATTTGCGGTCGCCATTTTGGATCCCCCCCACCGCATGGCATGGCGAGACGATGAGGATGACCCCCCCCCCAGCCTGGTGCAAGCAGCCCAGGACAGGAGAAGAGGGGGGAAAAGGTCGGGGACCCCCCAGAAACCACCCCTCTGGTAGGTGGCAAAGCCTCAGGCAGGCATATTTTCGCCTGCTTTTTTGGCCGGGAGTCGGTTTTTTTTAAAAAAACTTTTAAAAGCGTTTTCTGTGCTTCAGATTGCGCAATCGCCGCAATGCCACAAACGAAAACGAAAAACCCAACCAAATTTCTCTTTTTTTGGTTCGAGTTCGAGTTCTGATGGCTTAATTATCATTACCATTTCCATTACATAACGGAAACGAAAAACGGAAACGGAAACGAAAATTTCACCGAGTTGTGCCCATGTCTATTGCTTAGAATTACTACTCCCAGGGAGGCCCTTAAGACCTCCACCCGGAACCGTGCTTTTTCAGTCTCTGGTCTAATATGGTGGAATCAACTCCCTAGTGAAATTAGGATTGTGGAGCCCCTCTCGGCTTTCAGGAAATGGTTAAAAACTTGGCTTTTTAAGGCTGCTTTTGGTGACTAAGGAGGTTGAATGTTCACTGATTTTGTTTCTGCTTACCCATTTGATTTATTCACCGCCATCTTATATTCTTATATTCTTATATTTTTATTGTCCTCTTAATGATTTTATGGTTTTGGCTTTATATGTTCTTTACACATCTTGTAATATGGATTTATTTTTGTGCTCTTTGGTATGAACTGCCCAGAGTTCCTTTGGAAAGTTATAGGGTCTATAAATATAAAAATGTAAAAATATAGTAGTACATAATGTAGTAAAATATAAATAAGTAAATAAACAAGTAAATAAATATTGTTATGGTGACATGGATTGTGCTGTTGGTATGGATTTCTAGTAGAGTGGACCCTCGTATAACAAACAGTTCGTATAACATAAAATCTGTACAACATAAAAAATTCCGGAGATAGGGGAAATTTGCTTAACACAATCGCCTATGGAGTGAATCCGTACAACATAAAAATGGTCGCCATTAAGGATTACTCTGTTTTCAATGCATTCCTATGGGAAATTTGGATAAAGGAAAATTTGCTTAACAGAATTTTATTTGGAACAAATTAATTCCTTTATACAAAGTACCACTGTATTATATTTCAAAAAACCCAAATGGAAGATTGACCTTTCAGCAATAAACTCTGTTACTAACATCTGAAGGGTGGATAGGGGGCCTCAGTTTCCTACAGTTACATAACAGATCAGTAAGAGCATCTTTGGCTCCCTGGGTATAAATATTTGAACAGAAGAGACCTAGCCACTTAAAAATGTCTTGGCGCACACAAGTCTAGCAGTATTACCCTGTAGTACCTTTCGAGTAAGATCTCTCCCTTTGGCCCCAAGTTCATATTCTTTGCACATTGGATGCTAGAAGCTTTCCCCTGATTTAGAATGCTGCTGAAAGAAACCTTTTGTGAACTTACAGAACAAAGAGATTTATGTATTCCATGTTCTCTTTTTTAAAAGAGAGATGTTAAATAAATTCATGAAGGAGTCTTCAAGTTTGTAATCCATTTAATATTTAATAAGTGCAATATATCATTTTTATAAATATGCATACGCGAGACACAGATTTAGAATACATGCGGGATTACGGTAGGATAACACATTCATCTCGCCTGGCAAGGGAAAGCCACTTGTGTTTTCTAAAGATCATATTAATCCTCATTGGCGGAGATAAAGTCTCTGCCCTGATGCAACTGTTATAAATTGGGTTTATGCAAAATGGTTCTTTTAATTTCCCCAAAGTGTAAATTTCACATGAAACTGCTGAAGGGAGTACAACAGAAAACATCAATGAAATATATAAGCTTGTGATGGAAACACAATGCGGGCAAAATGTGGCGTTTCTACCATCCACCACATTCCAATAGTGGCGGCGGCGATGCCACTTGATGATCCTAAACATGCATCTGCTGAGAGGCCTAGGATCTCCTGAGAACTACAGTATGCTTTACATGGCCTCCTGGGTTGCCCGTGGCCGTGTTTGGTTATCAAGATGAACTACGGGTTGGCAATTCATGAAAGACTCTTGGGTTTATCAGCTTCCATCCTCGAGGGAGGAAATTATAGGATTTCACTTTTGTTTTATCAATCAACTGCCTAGTTTAGCAGTAACTGTTACATTTTTTAACAAAAAAACAAAAAAAAAAACCAACCGTTTTATTACTATCAGAAAAGAAACGGGGGTCTCTCGTTTCATTAGCTTAATGAAACGATTTGTAAGCTAACGAAATGATGAAAAAGTGTTTCATTTTCGTTAGGGTGCCCATCCCTAGTTAGCATCGTTCTCAATCCTAATTTCTCATTTGAAATATAACAGTAACATCACTACTAAGTTGTATGGTTAAGCTTCTTGTAGGTGTCCATTTCGGTAGTTAGATTTTTTTTTTCTTCTTTTTCGGATCTCCTTACAGTCCCCCAAAGAGTTTTCTTCATGCTGGCCACATACACAAGTATAAAATCTCACCGATAACAAGTGATTCCTAGATCACTTGTGCAATGTGCAAAAGCAATGAATAATCACTGGTTCGGGAGGCACAGAGAATGCATTTTGAAAGAAAGTTCTTAAAAACATTGTACATTTCATACTGCCGTGCCTTTCATAATGCTATGAGCCTTGCTTTAATACACATTAACAGAAATCAGCCATCCACTATCGACATTCTGTTAGACTCGAGAATAGGTTTCTGGTTGGTGAATGCCATGTGCATTGCCTCTGTGTTACTGTAGATTCATTTCCACAACCGATTGCACATTCAAGCGGGTGGGGGGGAGGGGGTCCTTGCAGAAAATTGCAAAGGGAAATTATTTTTTTAACCTAGTGGCAGAACAATTTTCTACCTGTCACCCAGCTATCTGATAAAAGGGATTAGGAGAGATATGTCACAAGGATCCCTAGGCAGCAGGAGAGGTTCTGATGGAAGGGTGGCTTTGATATCAGAGGTTGGTTTACTCAGGTGTGCATGCAGTTCTTGGGTCTCTGACTAGCTGTTAATTATCACCCTGGTTTTATGAGACACACAATTCTGAATCAAGATCCTCCAAATGGCAGTTGTTGGGGAGCAAAAGCTGGAGAAAGATAGTTCACTTGAGGGCTGGAAGCATCACTGAGTAGAGAAATAGGACACTGAATTAGGTAGATCATGTGGAGCACCAGATTTGCACAAATATTGAAGTATGATCTAGGGCAGTGTTGGCAAACCTATGGCACGGGTGCCAAAGATGGCACTCGGAGCCCTTTATGTGGGCACCCCCTTCACAGCCACCTGGATTCAGGTTAAATTGCTGTACTGGCACTTTGGAAAAAATTAGTGGGTTTTGAATCGCAGTTTGGGCACTCGGTCTCTAAAAGGTTCGCCATCCCTGATCTAGGGCCTCAGATGTTATGGGGCCTCTGTCTTTTATTTAAAACATGAAATGAAATCTCATCTGGCAGTTTGGCTCAATTTTGTCTGATACGGCAGAACTTGTCATGTTTTTATTTATTTAATTTTTAAATATCCCTCCTTTTCTACCTCTTCCTCCTTGGAAAACTAGGAAGAAACAAAAGTTGCTCAAGATGATACGTTACATCAAAATCAACAGTAAAAGAAGGCAGTAATTTTTTTTTAAAAAAAAGGCTTTTGTTTGCTTTCGAGCAGAAGTAAACATGCACTTAAGTCAGGCATGTCCAAACTTCCGCCCTCCAGATGTTTTGGACAGCAACTCCCACAGTCCTTTGCCATTGGCAATCTAAGCTTAGAATTCTGGGAGTTGTGGTACAAAACATCAGGAGGGACGAAGTTTGGACATGCCTGACTTAAGTGATGCCTGCATGACAGCACACCCCAAGTTGCTCCTACACAGATGCTCCATACCAGAGACACTGTGGCTGGGAAGCGCTGCCACGCATGTGATAAATCATATGGGACTCACTGCTACAGGTAGCATAAACTGGACCTTCCTGTCTGACCTTAAGCCCTGAGTAGATTGGTACAATTTTAGTGCATTGTTTTAAATATTTTAAAACTAACTGTTCATTTTAATTGTTGTAAGCCACCCAGAGACCTTTGGGTAGTGGGCGGCATATAAACTGTATAAATAAATTTTAGAAACCCTTCATCCTCAGCCATTTATTGATGAGCAGACAAATGCGAACTAGCACATTGCATTGGACTAATGGTTCACTGGCTAGTACACAACGATAATGTTTATAAGTTGAAAGGCAAACTTTTTGTCTGTAGACTGTATTTAACTCATGTGAAATTAAGTCATGTAGATATTCATTATTCTAATTTTTGTTGAAGATGGTGTCAGGAAGTATGTACTTATTTCCCTATACGATGGGAATGTGAGAATATACTGAAATTCTGGAGATTAGTTTTCAAGACTATAAAAGAAATAACTGAGTTAAATATAGAGATTTGCCCTGAGAGAGCTCCTTTATCAATATTTGATAAGGTGCAATGGAACTGGGCAATTAAAAAAAGGTCGGATTTATTAACAGCTGCAAGATTAATGATAGAAAAGAACTGAAAAGTTAAGCCAGATTTTTATTTAGATGAATATTATTAAAAAGTTTGAAATCTAGCTGCTATTAATGATAATAGGTAATATAAAAATTAAAAAGGATTTGAGACAAAAGAAGAGCTTTATTGGTAAATAAAGAAGAGGGAAGCATGTGCTGCTGGTAGTGAATGGCTGAGTGTGTGGAAGAATCAGGGGATGGAAACATACCATGCCTGAAAAACACCTGCTTTGGAGGCTGCTTGGGACAGAACATTCCAGATAATCACCCACAATCCAGCAAGGCGAGGAAAGGAGAGAGCACCACTATTGACTCACGTAACCTGCTCTAGTGCTTGTATAGAAAGACATTTCTTGTTGATAAAGGCAAACATTTAGAAAAATGTTTGCTTGTCTTGCAAACACTTTTAAGCCAAGGTATTTATTATATTATATTACAGGCCTGCCCAACAGGTAGACCGCAGGCTACCGGTAGCTCACGTAGGGTTCAAAAGTAGCCCACCGGCCATCAATTTAAAAAGTGAGGGGATAAGTTCTCCACTCCTCCCTCCACCATCACAATGACCACCACTGCCCCAGCAAAGTTCTGGGTCTGCCAGCCCACTGTCTCAACTAACTGGGGCAGTTCAAGGGCCATGGCGCATTGAAATATATTCTCTCCAGAACAGATTAATTGTTTTCAATGCATTCCTATGGGAAACTGCTGCTCTACATACAAAAGTTTTTACTTATGAGCATGTGCTCAGAACGGATAAAATTCATAAGTAGAGGTTTTAGTGTAGTAGTCTTCAGACACTTTGGGCCAGAAAAAGTAGACCTTGGCCTGTTCAAAGTTGAACAGCACTGTTTTATATTATATTATATTATATTATATTATATTATATTATATTATATTATATTATATTATATTATATTATATTATATATTAGTCATTCATTTTTAGTAAAGCACAATGTAGAAGACCACAGAAAAGTAAGGAGTTTAGACCAGTCTCCTCTTCCTCCCTGGCTGCACACAAAACTAGCCCTTTCTGCAGCAACATGTCCCTTTAGATGCATCTTTAGCTAGAAACAAATGCCTTTACTTTCTATTATCAGCCTGTAGTTACAGTAACAGGGAAAAGGCTAAAATGGAGTTTCCCGGTGTGGAGAGAACCTCATACCTATTTAACCCCTTTAGATTATTGGGGGAAATTTAAGAATGGGCTGCGATCGAAGATTTCAGTTGGGAAAGACAGAGAGCTGGAAAAGCAGGAACTACTGTTCTTCTGGCGGATGAGAAGACTCTTATAAACTTGGTTTTAGGGTTTTAAAGACTATATACTCAGAGGTATTTCCTTTATGGTATGGCTCCTTTATTAGAGATTGGCACGAATAAAAAAATGGCATTTCGTTTGTCGTTTGTTGTTTAGAGGGTCCGTTTCGGTTTGTTTCTGTTTTTCATGAATTTTTGCAAAAAAAATTGTTTTTGTTTTTGTTTGTTTCGTTACTGTTTCGTTACCATTTATTTCATTTTTTTGTGATTTTTTTTAGCATTTAAAGCAGTTCACTGCATTGCCGTAATGAAAACGAAACACATGACAAAATTTCCGGTGTTTCTGTTCGTTTCATTTCATTTTGGAGACAAAATTTGTTTGTCATCTCGTTATGTAACGAAACAAAAAAATGAAAACGGAAACGAAAAATTGTTCGTTTCATGCCCATCTCTATTAAATATACTTTGGACTTTGTTCTTATTTGATTTACAAATACATGTAGTCTTCCTTGTTTCTTCAAGCAACTCATGCTCTACTACTGCTACTGAACAGAACTTATCCGTAAAGAATAATCACCTTAGGCTCTAACTCCCACCTGGCGATACCCCTGCATGCAAGAGTGCCATTATCCCAAAAGAGACTACCTAAAGAAACCTATTGGTGAACCAGTGATGTTACCAACAGTAATTCCACAATCAGAGTTCAGGGGAAAGCACCTTTCCTGCAGAAGCTTTTTATCAGCTGCAATATCAGGATGGGTCTAGTGATCAGATTCAGTAAAAATGGCCTAATCCCTAGGTGCCTACTTGGATTCTCAGACAGGTGCCAGGGGGGTTGTGGCTGTAGAAAGATGTCCACCATCGGCACTTGCTTTGGGGGAAAAAAAAAAAGCAAAAACACCCCCAAACCACCGGTTTTCCCTCTACACACCCGGAGGCTTGCTTCGTTAGAAGGGGGGGGAGTTTTTAAAACCCACCGCTTCTCCTTCACCTGAATATAAGTTGAGAACCTTTTCCCCCCAGCCCAAAATAAGGGCTGAAAAACTTGACTTATATTCCAGTATATATGGTACTTTGATCTGGCTGAAGGCGCAGTATTTCTTGGAACTGCAGCGTCTGTGATGGTCTCTTTCTACAGGCTTTAAAGCAAGAGCTGTAGACACGGTAAGAATCTTTAGTACCTTATTATCCAAAGGAAACCTAATCCGATGTTACTAAGCCCAGAGCTTTTCATTGTGCATTACAATGGAAAGCCTGTAGCCGTATCCTAGTATTGTTTCTGCAGACACTAAGGAATGTCGAACAAAGCTTTGGTGCTTGGAAGATGAGGCAGGAGTTAGAGATTCCAGTGGCATGCTTTGATTTGGAATCCACCATGCAACTCACATCAGCACCCCCTTGACACTGTTGAGATGTTGTCTGTGAATCATGCTGTCACAGAGAGACATGTTAACACTGCGCCCCTTAATGCCTTGACATTGAGCCGCTGTCTTCCCAGTCTCACAACGACATTATTTGCTACAACCTGATATCAGAAAGTCATCTCTGTTTAAACAGCTCCGCCGTCGCGCTCTGTTTTTAATTTTTCTTTTCTTCTTGACATTGTCTTACCGTATCACACTTGTAAGGATGTTATCTTGGCAACCCAATTATGATTGCAAGTTCCGCTGGAAATGAAACATGAGCGGTATCACCAGAGAAATCTGAAAGGAAAAGAAAGCGTTCAGAATGGCTTCTTCGGCCTTTGGAGCATATCGGAACATTTTAGCCATCCCATAATCTCTTGCGAGAGAACTAAATCGCATTTCATTTCATGATCCTCATGCATTTTGGGAATGATGTCTGTTTTCTGGTGTATGGAGGGAGCCCTGTGACTCAAAAGGCCTGTCAGTCGACTATGATATCTTTGCCATCCGACAATAGTAAACCATGTGTTGCCATGATTTTCCTTGTAAATAGAGCAGCTGTCATTTCACAGAAAACAATCTGGGAGCCTTTCTAATTTTCTAAACATCACAGAAGCCCTTTTGAAATCCCTCTACATGCCTAGAAAAGCAGGACACTTCTGCAGAATTTGCACCCTTTCTTATCAGCAGGAAAGTGTCCCTCATTGTACAGAACCTAGATAGCATCCTAAAGAGCAGAGGGATCACTTTGCCAGCTAAGGTCAGGATAGTCAAAGCCATGGTTTTTCCAGTAGTGATGTATGGAAGTGAAAGCTGGACTATAAAGAAGGCTGATCGCCGCAGAATCGATGCTTTTGAGCTGTGGTGCTGGAGGAGAGTCTTGAGAGTCCCCTGGACTGCAAGGAGATCAAACCTATCCATCCTGAAAGAAATCAATCCCGAATGTTCACTGGAAGGACAGATTTTGAAGCTGAGGCTCCAGTACTTTGGCCACCTCATGAGGAGAGAGGACTCCTTGGAAAAGTCTCTGATGTTGGGAAAGATTGAAGGCAAAAGGAAAAGGGGACGGCAGAGAATGAGATGGTTGGACAGTGTCATCGATACAACCAATATGGATTTGACAAAACTCCGGGAGGCAGTGGAGGATAGGAAGGCCTGCCGAGCTCTGGTCCATGGGGTCACGAAGAGTCGGACGAACTACACGACTGAACTACAACAACAACAATTCATAAGGTACTTTATAGGTCCTCTTTACTCTTTAGCCAGCGGTTGACCAATAAGGAAGGAAGGAAGGAAGGAAGGAAGGAAGGAAGGAAGGAAGGAAGGAAGGAAGGAAGGAAGGAAGGAAAGAGAGATTGTGTCTACCTTTAAAACTTGCCTACAGCAATTACTAGCATCACATGCACAACAAAAGAATATATATATGTACTCTGATGCCTCTTTGTATATATCTGTTTCAGTCCTCCTCTTTGGCTCATTGGCATCACTAACTCCTCAGATATTAATAAGGTATAGTTTCGTGATGGTCGGGATGGATTTGTGAACAGTTTTAAAGTATTATTTTTTTGCTATTTATTAGACATTATCTCGTGTTGCTGGTCATTGACCGTAATAAAGTTTTGATTGAATTTATTTATTTATTTATTTATTTATTTATTTATTTATTTATTTATTTATTTGGAAAAAAGAAGAAGAAAAAGTGTACTCCTGATGCAGAGCATCAGTCTGATTTTTGATTTGCATCGATCCAGGGCATGGGATGCTAGAGACCTTTTGAAAAATGTGGATTTACGTCACAGTCATATGAATCAAAACTTTCATTTCAGGCTACAAAATAATTTCTAAGCGGATTCTTAGCCATTACATACACTGTGTAATTCTTCAGACTCTTTATAGGCCACAGAACAAATCAGCATGCATGTTTTATCGCTGATCACTCCTGCTGTTTTCTTTATTGTCGGTCTGTCTTAAATACCATGTCCTTGGAGGCTTTTGTAAATCCATGTATTAGAGGTATTAAGGATCTATGTGGACATGAAATCTCCAGCTTCCATCAACATCATAAGTATTGTATTTAAAAAAAACAAAGTCCTCATGTGGGGGGGGGGGAAAGGAGAATGGATATCTGTGCTCCTTGTTTAAAAGAAAATGTACACAAGGCTCATCTGATTGCATTTTCATTTCACTCTCTGAATAACAAATGCATTCTTTATGTGCTCTTTCTTGCATTCCAAAATCTACAACAAACGTGCTTTCTGCTTAACCTAAAGAAGTCTCTGAATTCTGAGCAGAAATGGCAAGTGTGGAAAGGCTGAAAGGGATTGTGCAGCCCAGCTGAGATGGACTTATGCCCTTTACATTGAAATGGTCGCCACGAAGCTGTAGCACGAACAGCAAGCCATGTCTTCCTTCTCTAATGTATGCAAGGTTGGAAGGCTATGGTGCTGGCATTGTGAAGGGACTGGAACATTTGTTTCAAATTTACTGAGGATTGGTTCCATGCTGAACTGCAAAAGGAAATTGCCCCCACCCAGTTGGTTACTCAAATGGCTGATGGCAGTGCTGAGTCCTACTTGAACCTCTTAAATCATTGTCTTTTGCTCCAGTGTGCTTCCGTTTGGTCTCAGGCTGGGCCATCATTTTTCCTTGGCCATTCTCAGTCAGGAAGGATGGCCAAGATAATTTCAGAGCTTCCCTTCCTGATCTGGCCCCCTCAATTGCTGCTGTTACTTCTTTCGCCCTTTTGTTTCAACTAATACCATGTCCCAGACGGAAGTGGGGAAAACAGAGCTCATTGGTCACCAGCCTACTAAGGGACACAACGGTTGTCTCTTATTCTTTGGTCACAGAGTGAATTAGAGATGGGCACGACTCAGCGAAATTTTCATTTTCGTTTTTGTTTTTTCGTTTCGTTTCATTTCGTAACGAAAACGAAAACAAAAAATTTTCAAAAGCCAAAATGAAAACGGAAACAAAATGACCATTTTTGCCGTGTTTTTCATTTTCGTTGCGGCAAATCCATTGAACTGAAAAGAATGCTAATGAAACAGCAATTTTTCGTTTTTGTTTTTGTTTTTTTGTTTCGTTACAAACCGAAAACGAAATGAAAAAATTTTTCAAAAACAAAATGAAAAACGAAAACGAACCGAAACAGATCCCCAAACGACCAAACGAAAAACGAAACACAATTTTTTTGAGTCGTGCCCATCTCTAGTGTGAATAGTGTTCAAGAATTCAATGAAAAGGGAAAGAGAATGGGGAAAATTTGTGAAGAAAGAGCAGAGCATGCTTGTGCAAGTTGTCTCTCTGGTATTTAACAAACTGGGCTGTGACTTTGGGGTCAACCCTGTCTTCACCTAAAGGAGTGTTTGGTGAGTGATACATAAAACTGCTAAATATATTAATTCAGCACCTCCTCCTGATATGTTAATGTGTGTAAAAATTTATCCACCCTCTGTGCCCCAATTTTCTGTATGGCAGAATAGAGACTGGAGTTCATAAATATGTTCACTTTATGCAACAAAACTGTTTTATCTCCCTACCTTTTACCTTAGAAAAATGCATTTTACTCCAAATAATATTTTTAGGAGAGTAATGTCGCAATTTGCTATGATCAAATTCACATTTCTTGCTTTCCCTTAGATACTTAAGACATATTTTCTGCAACAATATGCTCTATGGCGTTTATAGGATAGTAAAAATGGTAAAAAGTCACAAAATCACATTCCATAAAATGACAACAAATGTGGAATGTAGTATTTTGCTCACGGCATATTGCGTGTCTTCAGTAACACCAGTAATTCCATTTATTTCCTTAAGAGTATTTTCCATTTACTGTAGTTTCTTTAAAATGAGTTTTAATGTATAAAAGACTCTCAGAATTAATGGTTTTTATAGGACGGATTTACCAATTTTGAAGTATTATGTCTCTTCTGTCACACCCAGAACATCTATGTGTTCAATTAGCTTGAGGCTTCTTTTTTGCCCTCCATCCCTAATGGAATGCCAGCCAGGTCCATCTTTTTCATCTGGAAGGCTCCATTTCTGCCACTTTCACCTCATGGTTAACTCATGAGTGAGGGGCTTTTGCCTTGCCCGTGTTTGCTCCCACCATAAGTTGCCCAGAATGACCATCTGTCTGGGAAAGAAAGTCAATAGTCTACACACCAGCTAAAGAGGGGGCAGGAAGATAACTACTTTGTAGGAGGAAGCTGCATTCTTGGGATTGACCAAGTCCCTGAACAGGGCTCTGCCCTTGCCTGTATCTTTTTGTGCTGGCAGAGCAAATCAGCATTCTGCAAGGAAATTCCAAAAATGGAGGGCAATTGGAAGCTATACAATTATCACTTTGAAACTGGACATGTGCCAAATTTGGGGAGTTTAGCCAGAGGGCTTTTGAACTGTGGTTTTCTTTTATAAATGTAAAACTGTACTACCCACCTGCAGAAACAAGGGACCTTAAATGTCCTCAGATCAGATAAATTGAAAACACCAGTCTTGCTTATCTTGCTTATCTTGAAAGAGAATGGTTGACCTTACCTGTTTTTGTTGGAAGGAATCCAGTCTGCAGGAACTGAAATATTGATCTTCAAAAATGTCTTTCAAAAGGGTAAAACAGTGACTTTCTTCTAGCATTCTATTGTTGCATCTTTGTAACCTGGGAAGGGAGATGTTTGAAGGGCAAGGAAAGGTCACAGAAACAGTCAAGTGGCAGATTTTCTTTGAAGAGTCAAAGAAACAAGCAGGGTTACTTTAAAGAAGGTAATGGAGTAACAGTGCTCTAAAAAGGAGGGCATTTTGCTATGTATCTCCAGTGAATTAGCATACAATCATGTAAGACATATTCAAAGTATTTCTGCATTAGAAAAACACAGCCTTGAGTACTTTAAGTAAATATTTGTGAAACCAGGCTTCTGACACAAGTCTTCAAAGGGGAAATCAGCTCCAGGCCTACAACAATCTGAACCTTTGACTCTTTCAGTCAGGACCTAATTAGCTGACACTTGAGGATAACTTTTTAACTCATAACTTGCCAAACAGGCATTGGCACAGGGGAAAGTACTTTATATCTTGTTTTATAAATATTTTCACAACCACACAGATTTTTACCCTACTTGGTGTCACTTTGTATTCCCTGTGCCAATTTGGGAAATCTGTGCATCGCTCTAGTTCATATAGAGGTATGTGTCTGTTTTCAGCTATAAAATGTCAGAGTGGTGTTATTTCCTCCGATTTTTCTAGTTTGCAAAATTGGGCGTATCAGTCAGAGCTATGAGAAATGTAAATGGAACTCCTAGATATCAGTCATTTCATTTACTTTGAACATTTACATCTTTCATGTCTGTTTTACTCTTTAAATGATATTTTAGCCATCACCCCCCTTACACACTGACTTTGCTTTCTTGCTTATTAGGTCCTTTTGGCTATCATATTTCCCCTGTTATTCATTCTGGTTGTATTTAATCTTCTTTCATAAATTGGTCCCCCAGGATGGCTGTAGCAGTTCTAAATGATGAGAGCCTTCACTAAACTCTCAGGGCACCAACATCCCAGAACAGCCTCTATCTTTATTTGGAACTTATAGTAACTTGCTTCCTTTCTTGCTCTGTTGCCTCTAGTATCATTTAATTTGACAGGGTGGTGTTGGTGGCTGCATTTAGTTGTGTGACCATTCCGGAGCCCTCTGTAGCTGTGTGTTCTTTAACTTCAACAAAGAGCCTTGAGAAGACAAGAACCATATTGCAGCCACCTATCTTCTTAGTAGGTGTCTGCTAATTGAGTTTCTATTTCATATGTTCATTGACAACTCTTAATGAAAGCAACATTTGGAATCTACTACCCAGAGACTGACTCCTCTCCCATATCCTTCTGTCATTAACCAGAGACCTTCCTTTCTTGGAAGGCATTTAAATATACATGTCCCAGGAATGCTTTGTTTATTAAACTTTAAAAATCTTATTTTTTAAAGTTTGAATATTGTTTTTAATCTTGATAATTTTTAATATGGCATGTGTATGGTATTTTACAACTGTTAATTGTAAATAGATAAATTGTAAATTAATAATTTTTGTGTGTGTGTGAAATAAAGTAGCAGTGAAATCTTCCGAGGATGGACAAATCAGTGAAATTCAATTTTGTTTAGCTTTTCATTTGGTCTTCTTTATTTCATTTAAGTTTTTAAACTATATTTTTATGCAAATGGAAAACAAAACAAAATATTGAGGGCAAAAATAATATGGCTGTACTAGGATCGCTGCAAATTTGCCCCATTTGGGAGGAAAGGGTCAAATAATGTCTCTTTTCCCATGAGAAATTGGGCAAAATTCCTTGTTGTTTCTCTTCCTACAAATAGAATAAAGACGTCTGAAAAGTCAATGTCACCAAGTACTGCACAGTTTTATGCACATTTTATTTTCTCTTCAGGCAAGTTTTCCCTGAGAGACTGACTTTTAGATGGACTCTTATGTACTACTGCTTGGACTGAATCTGTAGTACTACTTGTGGCATTCCACTTTTAGTTTTGCCTTAGTTTTTGGGAAACATTTGTTTTTTTCAGTAAGAGTGATCCATCTAACCCGTTTAGCTCGCTGTTCTGCTCCTTTCTGGCACTGCAATTTGTCTTGTGCAATTAAGAGTGCTCTCGATTATCCTACAGTCTGTGTGGTTGGTTAATTTACTCCCAAATAGAGCTCTGGGAAGCATTCTCTTACGTGATTAGATGTGTGCATTTTCTGTGCTTTAGCACTTTGGCACACTTCAGTGAATCAGGTCCACCGGTGTTATGCAGGTACCTTGGATTCCACCTCTCCTCCCATGAGGAGGTGGGACAGGGAAGCCTGTGGCACTGTTTCCAAAGTACCAAACTGTAGTAAGTGTCTATCTCAAATGATAACCCACAATGTAAATTTTCCCCCTGAGTAGCACATAATTATTTCAGATGTGATGGAATGTTCATTTTAGGCTGATGTATTGCTGTAGCACTATGTCACTTACCACATTAAACAACAATGGCAAAGGATATATTTGGGCCCATGGAATAGAGCCATGACAAAAAGTGGGAAAATGAATGGTGGAAACGGGTATCCGTAGACAAAAGGGGGACACACTGGGGTAATCTAAAGTGCCAGCTGGATTATTCTTATTGGAGAAGAAAGTCTCTTGTAGGAAGACTGTTGAAGTGTTAGATAAAATGAATTGCTCACATGCCAGGTAAAATAGATTTCACCAAAGATAACAGTATTTTAAACAGAATCTGGATCACTTAAAATTCCCCCACGTAGTCAGGCCCTAAATTTTTACCTGCCAAGTTCCTGCAATATTGCTGCATTACATGCCTTCAGACCATGCCAGTTTGAATGCGTCTCTAATGCCCATATCTTTTATGCACATATATTTTAAGTGTTGTAAACACTTATGCCAACATATTCACCCCAGGCAGAAGCATAGGCAACATGTAGTATTGGAAGTACTTAGTTTGTCTAGGCTTCAGACGTGGTCATTATGTGTGACGTTTCTTTTCTTTTGCATTTACAGGCACGGACAATAGTGAAACCCTTCCAGAATCTATCCCATCAGCTCCAGGAACACTGCCTCATTTTATACAAGAGCCGGATGATGCCTACATCATTAAAAGCAACCCTATAGTGCTGCGCTGCAGAGCCGCACCTGCAATGCAGATCTTCTTCAAGTGCAATGGAGAATGGGTCCACCAAAATGAGCATGTCTCGGAGGAAAGTACTGATGAAAGCACAGGTAATGGAACAATGGAATTCCATGTTGCATTGAAGAAATTATCTCTTCCAAGGTCATTGCGTATTGTGGTTTTGAAAACACAGGGAGCTGGAATTGATTTTTTCAAAAAGCCAGATAACACTGTTAATATAGGAAATAAGTGGTAAAGGAAATGGGGTTTGCTCCCCTGAAGGGAATTTATATCGGAGTCAGTGTCAGCTATGGGAAATGGCAAGAGACTGTGTTTCAAGTAGATACATGTACAGTGGTACCTCAACTTACGAATTTAATCTGTTCCGAATGCATGCTCTTAAGTCGAACTACTCTTAAGTCAGGGTACCTATCTAAATTTTTTTTAAAAAAAATAAGGTAAAAACAAAAAAAGAAAAAATATATTTGTAAGTCGAGCAGACCATATCTAAAATTTGTAAGGCAGCAGTTAAAATGCCAACAATTTTCCACTCTTAAGTCGAGCTGCTCTTAAGTCAGGGTACCACTGTATTTACGTTTTTCACTCAAAGGAAATAATCACTTTGCCAAGTATCAACAGTTCAAATTTCAGTTTAATTTTAGGAAGGGTGCGATGCCACATCCTTGTAAATTTGCTTCTAAATTGTCTTGATTTTTCTGATTAATGATTTTTATTAGTTTGGCATGGTTGTGCTTTTATGGTCTAGATCAGTGATGGCGAACCTTTTAGAGACCGAGTGCCCAAACTGCGATTCAGAACCCACTAATTTTTTGCAAAGTGCCAATACAGCAATTTAATCTGAATACAGGTGGCTGTGATGGGGTGATGTTGGGTGCCCACAGAAATGGCTCCAAGTGCCACCCGTGCCATTGGTCCGCCAACACTGGTCTAGATGTTGTAGTGATAGTTAACTGCATTGAGTGCTCTTCTGGGCTCAGACATTTATAGGCCAAGAGGGACAACATCTCAGCTGGAGTTTTGGGAGCCAATATGGCATACATTGCAAAGGGGTGTTTCCTAACCCAAAACTTCAGTTTTGCAACTGTTTGGTTCTCTTCTTGGTATAAGATGACCCTCAACTTTTAGTCTAACCATTTTAGTCTAACCATTGCGAATGTGCAGGTGTAAAAAAATAAAATAAAATAAAATAAAATAAAATCAACGGAGACTTTTTTTTGCAAGAAAAACCCACTGCTGCTACTGTAAAAATTCAAGCATTAAAAATAGCTAATTTTCGCATGTTTCTGTGGTGCTTTGGTGGGGTTTTGGGCAACGATTTCAAAACAAATATTGCGGTCGCCATTTTGGATCCCCCGCACTGCATGGCAAATGGATGTGCCCTCCCAGCCTGGTACCAGCAGCGCAGCAGTAGCAATAGCCAAGGAGAGGGGGGCGGGGAAACCCCCCCCAATAAAACACCCTTCTGGCCTGGTAGGTGCCCTCAGACAGTTTTCGCCTACTTTTAGGGCCGGGAATCGGTTTTTTTTTAACTTTTAAAATCTTTTTTTCTGTGCCGCTTGGCATTGCGCGATCGCCGCGATGCAAGTAATGAGCACGACAAATCAGACCAAATTGTTCGTTCGTCGGTTCGAGCTCGAATTCTGGCGGAGTAATTCCCGTTACCGTTTCCGTAGAGTAACGGATACGAGTAACGGAAACGGAAACGGGAATACCGCTAAGTCGTGCCCATCTCTATAGATGATACATTTATCACATTCTTTTCAGAGATGTAAAAGATATCGTTGTTTCTTAGCACATGGTTTTCCTCAACTGTGGAACTTGCTTTTAGCATATTTTTCATGATGAGCCATAGGAAGGTAAATGCAAGCTGAATTTTTTCAGTCTGATTGCTCAGATGTGTTTTTCTGTGAAAATTCCATTGTGGGAGGAAAAAACTGATTAATCATAGAAGACATTGCCTTCCTTTCTGTTGGAACTTTAGGAGCAGACACATGTAGAATGTCCGGAGTTACCCTTGCACATTCCCTCTCCCCCGTTTACCTTGGAACATTCATAATAAACATTCATGGATGGGCTAGTGAATTAATATTAAGCCTGACTCAGTGTTAAGACTTTATTTATGGGGCCATCTTTCATGTTTACTTCTTACATTATTGGAAAACCAGTTCTAAGGCATTTTATTGCTTCACTTTCATTACCTTTGTGAGATTAAGTTCTAATGCAATTCATTTGCTTTCTTTGAAGGCCAATGTAAGAAATTACTGTTGGAATAGTCTTAGTCTGTAATCTGTAAAACTGTGGTTGACAGTATTATTCATTCTATTATATAATGTCCTGTTTATATGGATCAGGAATTTTTTTTTGTTATACCTGATGAATGGATATGTTTCCTCCAGTTTGATAATGAAAAACACACGAGCCTGTTCCTTGTTTCCATTAATGGTTTGGGAATTGAGTGCTATATTTGTTGCTTATCTTTAAATGTTGGCTTTATTTTGTTAGGGCTTATAGCTAAACAATGAAATTACCACCAGTATTTCCTGTCTGCTCAGCTATAAACCCCATTGAGTTTAAATGGACATGCTTCCAATCGGTAGGTATAGCGTGTCAGCTTTAATAGCCTAAAGCAGACTGAGAATTCTAAGCAACTCCAGTTAAAAGAAAGAAAGAAAGAAGCTAACAAAACAATTACATACAAATAAAACAGGATCATACACTCCAGGAATAGGTTTCCCAATGAATCGATGAATCAAAAATTGGGGGGGAAATCAATTTGTGTTAGTTGTAGGGTGTCATTTCGTAAGAATATGAATTGTCAATTTAGAAATCTTTGATGAAGCAGCCTCCGATGTATCACCTTTCCCTCTCCCTGGCGCTGGCCAATCAGACAGGGAGGTGGGATGATGCATGTTCTTGCACACCTCCTGATTGCCCAGCATCAGGGACAGGGAAAGATGATGCATCGGAGGCTTCTTCCTGGTTGGAATTTTGCCCAGCACGGGATAAAGCAAGGTAAGGCAGTGGCTGACTTTGTTCTGGAGGGTGGGACTGCGTTCCGAGCACCAGCTGTGCTGACGTGTTTCATATCGGAACCAGTCCCCTTCTGAAATGAAATGCCCATGTCTAGTCCCTATACCAATCCTGCCATGTTATTTGCCGTAATTGCTGACATTCTGTTCAGTTTAAAATATAAGGAAATTGTATATTCAAGTCTATGATAACCATGAATTTCAGTATATGTTTGTTGTGACTTAATGGGGCACCTCCTTGGGCACGATGAAATACAGTGGTACCCCGACTTAAGAGCAGCTCGACCTAAGAGCAATTCGACGTAAGAGTGGAAAACTGTCGGCATTTTAACTGCCACCTTACAAATTTTAGATATGGTCTGCTTGACTTACAAATATTTTTTTTTCATTTTTTGGATTTTTTAACTTATTTTTTCAATTTTTGGATAGGTACCCCTACTTAAGAGTAGTTCGACTTAAGAGCATTCATTCGGAATGGATTAAATTTGTAAGTCGAGGTACCATGGTATTTAACTTAACTGTTGGGTGAAACAGAATAGACACTAATTTTGAAGCTTAAAGCCTTGGTATTTAAAGCATTGATGTGCATCCAGTCTGTCAAAGAACAAATTAAATGCATTATTCTTGGTCTTTTGTATAAGCTTAAACTTAAGCTGGCTGTAGTATCTCTGTGAGAGCTTGGGAAGAAGGGAACAATCTACCTATTAGCTTTGCTTGCAGATCAGCTGTAAGATAGAACAAATCCGTCACAGTCAGATAACTCCCACCCACTCACCCGGCTACAGAAATAAGGCTGGTTAGCAGGTATATGAATGGGCAACGACAAGTAGCACTAGATTCAGTATATTTGGCAAGGAAAAAGAAAAACGGGACGCCTGTAAGATGAGAGAGTCTCTGACAAAGTGGGCAGCCTCCTGTCACAGAAATAATGTCAGGGATGCCACAAAAAAGTTCATGCAGGAAACCTTAGGAAATACTGTAATGGGGGTTCCGGCATGGCAGGGGGTTCGACTGGATGGCCTTTGAGGTCTCTTCCAACTCTATGATTCTATCATTGTATAAGGGAATGCCACCCAAGATGCCAGTCAACAGGCCACCCAAGGCTAAGCCAAAGGAAAGGCGTTTTCCCAAGTGTGTAGTCAGGAAAGCCAGCAACAGGTCACAGTCATAAAACCTGTGAGACTGAGCCTCAGGAAGATGTGAAAAAAGGTTGGAATCCAGAGGAGGTACTTGGGACAATACCAGATACAATGGTACCTTGTATAAAGGAATTAATTCGTTCCAAATGGAATTATGTTAAGCAAATGTTCCTTTATACAAATTTCCCATAGGAATGCATTGAAAACAGATTAATCCCTAATTGCGACCATTTTTATGTTGTACAGATTCGCCCCATAGACGATTCTGTTAAGCAAATTTTTCCTATCTCCGATTTTTTTATGTTGTACAGATTTTATGTTATACAAACCTTTTGTTAGGCAAGGGTCCGCTGTAATCCCTAATAATAGGTATCTATTAGAACAGAGAGAGAAAGCTGCAAGGGAGCATTTACCAGAGACTGGAAAGGGTCATGGTTAATAAACTAAAAATATCTCCTCGAATTTGTCTGTGAAGATTCTCAGTCATCCAGGTGAGTTTGTCTGGAAGTGGAGGCATGGCAACTGGACTTCTTTTCTTGAGAAATTGAAATGTTTCACTGCTCATCCAAACAGCTTCTTCATTCTGACTGACAAAGCTGCTTGGATGAGTAGCGAAACATTTCAGTCTCACAAGAAAAGAAGTCCAGTTGCCATCAGTCAACTTCCAGATCTCCTTGAATTGTGTTTAGATTGAAAAAAGTGTTTACACTGAAGATTAAATTTATGTTATG
Organism: Phrynocephalus guinanensis; assembly: GCA_037367245.1. Lineage (NCBI taxonomy): Eukaryota > Metazoa > Chordata > Lepidosauria > Squamata > Agamidae > Phrynocephalus > Phrynocephalus guinanensis. The sequence continues at coordinate 9,580,361 of CM074745.1, read as the reverse complement.
GCACGACACTGAAAGTCTCATTAGAATGAAAATGAAATATTTCTGTTTCTGTGTAAGTATTTATATTTATGTATAATGTATTTCCTGTTTATTAGTATTTGTTTTGTTATATTGTTCTCCTGCATGGTCACATTGTTACATTGATTTGATTGTATAAGCAAAGCAAAGTGTTCTGCTTATATACCGCCCCATACTACTACAAGTAGTCTCTGGGCGGTTTACAATTTTAATTACAGAGTGCAGGCTACACATTGCCCCCCCCCAGCTTTTTTTAGATGGGTGGTATAAAAGTCTAATATATAAATATTAAATAAGAAATAAATTTAAAATCTCAGCCATGATTTTACTCGTTCTCTCCCCTTTGCTCATGTTTTGAGCCTTAGAGATAACACTAGAGTTGAAAGAATGTCTAAAACTTCAATTTCTTACCTACCGAACTCAAAATCCTTTCTTGTTTTTCTTTCCTCACTCTCTTATTTTTTGTGAAGTTTGATTTGAGATTCTCCATCAGGCTGCACGATACAGATCTTGGAATGGGGGAAGGAACAACATTTTGACTGTGTAGTGCATTGTTATATTTGTTGCCTGGCAACAGCTTTCCTTCCTGGCTCTGACCCATAAGTGATTTTTGCATTGTTCCTGGTGAGATGATACAAAACATCCAAGTTAAAGTAAACACCAGTTAAATTACCCAGTTGCTTTAGAAAAGGTAGGACTTAATTTGATAGTTTAATTGGTTGTATTAACACTATTGTCAGTCTTTGAAATAAACACATATAGTTCCCCCCATTCCCTTCCCTCCCAGCCTCGCTGCCGCTCTTCAAACGGGTCGTGCGGGGCTTCCCCCCACCCCCAACACCCACCTCTCCTCTTCCTCCTCCTCCTCCTCCTCCTCCTCCTCCTCCTCTGCTGCCGCCGGGTGTTCGCGCGGCCTGGCGCTTCCCCCCCAACCCCGGCACCCACCTCCCCTCCTCCTCCCCCATCTCTGCCACCGCTGCCACCACCGGGCATTTGGGTGGTGTGAGAGCTGGGCAGCATGTGCCGGTTCTCTCTCCCCCCCCGGGCCCCACTTCTGCATGTTGCCTCCCCCTGCAGGTCAGTCAAAGACAAATGTGGAGGGAGGCTGGGGCTGTGGGCTGTGGTGGTGGGGGGTAAAAATTAAAAGTCGTTATCCGAATTATTCGTTATCCGGGGCAGTCGTTATCCGAGGTATTACTGTACTGTTATTGTTGCTAGTAGTGTCAGTCACAGCATTTATGGCTCAGTTTTTTTAAAATATTCTTTAACATTTGTGCTAGAACTTTAAAACTTCTTTCAATTAATCATTACCTTTAAAATTGGAAGAATGTTGTACTTTTTAATTATCAACATGTGAATTACAAGTACAGGTATTCTAGCCTGCAGGCATTTAGTCTTGAGAATGCATTAGCTTGATTTGCTCTGTGGTCCCTTTAATGCCGCAGTTTGATACTCCTTTTATATATTGTGTTTTTTAATTGAAGCATAGATTGTAAAGCAGAAAATGCAAGTCTGAGGATCAAAAACTTTCTATCAGAGTCTGAGGCTCAGAGTCTGTCTACATTTTATGGTGCCCGAGATTGTGCTTACTGGAGGGAAGATGGGATAGAACTGAATAAATGAGTAAATAAAGAAATAAATCATTGGTATTCAACGTTTGGTCCCCAGATGTTGTTCAGCCTTCATAAGCCTCAGGTAGCCTGGTTCATGGTGAGGGTTTCCAGCAGTGGTAGTTTAACAATAACTAGGAATTGGCAAGTCACTCCAGCATCCCTGCCAAGAAAACTCCATGGACATGGAGTCATGAAGGGCCAGTCATGACTGTAATGACACAACTCACGCACACACACAGGGCCTCAAATGTGCTCTGAAAGCTGCATAAAATGTTAATGCTAGTTGTGGTGGTGATGATGATGTCAATGTATTTTGTCTCCAAAATAAAGGCAGTAGGAAGTATTAGGGGTGCAAATGTCCTGTCTCCCCACCTGTTGCCTGAAAACCCCAACAGAACCAGTATCTCAGGAAGATTTTTCAAAAGAAAAGAGCTGAGAAGGATAATGTGGGCTTTGCTTCAGATCAGCTTTAAACCTGTGGAGGTACAGCGGACCCTCGTATAACAAATGGTTTGTATAACATAAAATCTGTACAACATAAAAAATTCTGGAGAAAGGGGAAATTTGCTTAACAGAATCGCCTCTGGGGCGAATCCGTACAACACAAAAATGGTTGTGATTAGGGATTTGCTTAACAGAATATCATTTGGAACAAATTAATTCCTCTATACAAGGTACCACTGTATTTGTGTCTCACCTGTTCTTCTGAGGTGACCATTCCAAGTCCTCCAAAGGTTGTTTGTAGGGCTGAGTTGAGGAAATGTCATTATCCATAGTCCTTCTAAGTGTGCTTGACAAGTGGTGGAGGATACAGGAGTATCGGGAGTAAGATACAGGTAGAATAGGGATTTAAATTGTTGAACTGCAACTGTTTTTCCTTAACAATCAGATGGTGAGGAATTTTCTAGTGGTATTAGTAGAGTTCTTGGATTGAGTAACTATTTGCTATTTTTTGTCACTTCCACAAATTATGCAGTAGCTTTAACTGATCAAAGCTAGGCTGACTACTGCTTTCTTTAAGGCTTTGAAGCACTGGGTGGGTTACTTCCAGCATTTTTAACAATCAGCCAGTCATTCTATGCTTGCTTTGTATCTGTTTATGCACGGAATTTGCTTTTTAGATGGAAAGAGAACTAGAGAGTAGAGATGGGCATGAGTTGCCGAACTGGTACTGGTTTGTTTTTTGAGCAAGCAGATGTTTAGTGCTTCTGAGCTTCACCTGCTTCGGCAGGCACTCATTCAGAGGCAGCACCTGGAGGAGGTGGGGGAAGGAAGCACTGAAATGTAGACTTGGAAAAATGAAACACTGTTTTGTTGTTTTGTTACGTTTCGTTCGTTTTCTTGTCTCCTTACATACAGTTCTCCCAAATTCAATAGGGAAGCATTAATAAAGCATGAGATACAACATATTCTACCTCACATTTGAGTTGGGTAGCATTTTTACACTGCAGGATGTGTTTTTATGTCCATTCCCAGGCAGTGGCCTTCAAAAGGGCCATAAAGGCAATCCACATAGTCTTGTTGGCTTGTTCCGAATAGTGGATGGATCTGTGTGAGGTCTGATGCAAGATGAAAGAATAACATGATTGCTTTGACACAAACAGAAGTTGAAATTTAGCTCACGTTTCCTTCTTGTCCTTTAACAAACAGCACAATAAATGTTGGTTGTTGCAGTAGGGATATGTAATACAGTCTGGATGAAGCAATCACATCACCACTTTTCTCAGTATGCAGGTATCTGCATGGATCCATATGTAGACATTTTTGACATATTTATTTAGTCATGCATCCTGGCCATACAGTGCTATCTCACAATAGCTAAATAAGCTCCCCCCCCCCCAAAAAAAGGAAAAAGGAAGCTAGACAAATTCAGTGTTTGTCACAGTACAAGAATGTGAGGTAACACTTGTCACGATACATGTTATCATGACCATGGGAACACTGGAACAGGGACAAAACCACATGATCGCGACCAACACTGTCATGATACAAAACTAGTCATGGAACAAAGAAGGACGTGAAGTAACCGCCAAAGACTGAGGTAGACTGATAGAGAACTTAAAGACTGAGATAAGCTGATAAAGGGCTAATGAAGATAAATCTAGTTAAGAATTTTTGTGTGGAAGTATAGTTGTTTTAACATTTTAAAGAGCCTGCCTCAAATTGCCACTATAAAGTATTTTGGCTTCAGTTTTCCCAGTGGGATAAGACCTGCTAAGAGTAACTAAAGTTTCCGTGTCTGATAAATAAAAAGATTACAACAATAACCGCTGTCAGCATTTTTCTCATTTAGACAAATAAAGCTGACAAATGATGAAGTTTGGTACTGCCTTCTTATGTTTTGCACAGAGCAAGCAATAATTCACCCTCTGCCGACATTAGTCTGTCTGCTGCTAAAGCACTCAGCAGTACAGAAAGCTGATTAGCTCAGTAGCACCAGAGGCAAAAATTCCATATTATTTGAGGTTGTGCTGTATGACAAAGGATGATGTTTATAATTTGCAAAATAATTTAAAGGGCCGGGCCACCACTGTGAATTGGAATTGCATAACGTATTGGGAAACAGCTCCAGTTTTCATTCATAATGCATTGCTGCTGCTTCAAACTGATCATGGGTTCTTGCTATATAATTTACATTATTGAAGGCAGAGCAAACAAGACCCTTTCTTATTAACCATATAGAGCTGTTTGCTTTGTGCTGTGGGGAAGAGAAGGTTGCGCTTGCTATCCACAGTTGTGGACAGCCCAGGTGTTCTTGGACTGCAATTTCCAGTAACCCAGGCCAGCACAACTGGTGGTGAAGGCTACTGGGAACTGTAGTCCAAAAACACCTAGGTTGCCCAAGGATGCGAAACACTGTGTAAACTATGAATATCAAAGAAGAGAACATCAGGTGAATCCCCCTCACAGTAACATAGAGGTGTTACTGTTGGAGGGGAGAAAAATCATATGCATTGCATTGAATTTCAGAAAGATGAAGTGAAAACACATTACATACATTTAAAACAAAACAAAACAGAACTCTCCAAGATGCATGAGATAACCCTCTGTGGAGAAATGGGTAGAGTCATGAAATGGAACTCAAAAGATCTGAGTTCATCTTTCCCCCTCAGATATAGAAATTTACTGGGAGGGATGGTACTGATACAACCACTTCTTAAATATCCCATGTCATGTAAGCTGTATTAGGGTTAATTTAAGTCATTTCTGACTTGACAGCACATGCCACATGCAAACATGAGAAACTGCAGCAAGCTCAAAGCTACTCAGTTATCCATTTGCGTCCGGGGCATAGGAGAGTCTGTCTCCTTCTACATCACAGAGAAAAGCAACGAAAAAGTGGAAAATGCAGACTCCATAGGCCAGTGTTGGTGAACCAATGGCACGGGTGCCAAAGTTGGCACTCGGAGCCCTTTTGGTGGGCACCCGACACTGCCCCTTCATAGCCACCTGTATTAAGGTCAAATTGCTGTATTGGCACTTTGCAAAAAAAAAATTGTGGATTTTGAATCACAGTTTGGGCACTCGGTCTCTAAAAGGTTTGCCATCACTGCCATAGGCTTAATACCCAACCAGCCTCTCCCCTCTATGTGTGCAACACACACACACACACACACACACACAGAGAGAGAGAGAGAGAGAGAGAGAGAGAGAGAGAGAGAGAGAGAGAGAGAGAGAGAGAGAGAGAGAGAGAGAGAGAGAGCTTTGTGTATCTTCTAGCTTGATGAGGTGTTCTTGCAAACTCATATATTGCTCACTTTCCCTTCCCTCCATATATTGGTTAATAATGGTATTTCCTGATTGATTTCTATTGATTTTAAAAATTGTTTTAAAATATTAAACACAAAATAATTTTCACAGATGCAGAATGGGGATGGAGGACAGTGTGTGTGTGTGTGTGTGTGTCACTCACCTTGGTGGGAGAGGTATAAGGCGTGTGCGCGCACGTACATGCGCATCCGTCCAGAATTTTTTATGTTGTACAGATTTTATGTTATACCAGGGGTGTCCAAACATTTTGCAAGGAGGGGCAGATTTGGTGAGTTGAAAATGTGTGGGGGCTGACCATTCAGCCGCATTTGGCCCTCGGGCGGACTTTGGACAAGTCTCTATAACATGTAAGGAGAAGGGGAGGATGCTGCAGCAATGGAGCTGGGGGTGGGTAGGCTGGGCAGGTGGCTGGCGGGATGGACAGAGGACATGAGGGCAGGCAAACCATAAAACTGCAAGCTAACACCTCCGGCCAGTATGGGGAGGGGCAGCTGGTGGGGATACATGACAGGCTGAGTCGGTGGGGAGAAGAAGCCACAGACCACTCAGAATTTGAAAACGGGCCGCATTTGGTCCCTGGGCCTGACTTTGGACATGCCTGTTTACAAACCGTTTGTTATACGAGGGTCCACTGTACTTCTATAGAGTGTCCGGGATCGCCTGCTGGTGTAGTATGGAGATAAATTGTAGCTTTCATATGACCCTGACACTGAAAGCCTTACATAGGTTGCCATTGGGTTTCCTGGACACAATTCAAAGTGCTGGTTTTAATCTTTAAACTCTAAATGGCTTCAGGCTCTGGTTATCAAGGGGACTGGCTGTAGTGTTATTATTAATCTTTCTGGCTGTTAAATTCCTCAGGAGAGACGCTTTTAAGAAAGCCAACATTCACAGAGGCACGCTTGATATGCCTGTGGGAGACAGTGATTTGTTGCGTTGCTCTATTCTTGCATCTCTTTTAATCAGCTGTTATGATCTGCTGTTTTATTGGACATGTAAGCCACATTGAGAGTTGCTCTGCTGTGAGAAGGGTTCGGGAGAAATGTAATAAAAAACAAATAAATGTCTCCACTATGATACAAACTACACAATATTCACATTAAGGGTGGGAAAGACTTCCTATGATTTTTTTAATCAGTTCTGGCACGCTCAACAATGATGAGACGACCCCTGACTGAGAAATCCTTATAGCTTTTCAATATTCTTCACCGGCAGCGAAAACTGAAACAAAGTTCTGTTTTCCCTGAAGGCCTCTAGAATCTTTTTGTAAAATGGTCCTAGTTTTCTTTCCCTTTAGAAGGAAGACACCCGCATGTACACTCACAGATAACAAGCTCAGATTACCTGACTATTAAGAAATATAAATAACCCATAGAGTACTTCACTTTTTTAAACAGAATATTGATCATTCAATTGTTTGCAATTCTCACATTTCCCAGTATTAGTGAATTGCATAATTTTGTCCAAAGCTCCAGGCAATTTTGCACAAAATCCTAAAAACAAACAAGCAAACAGGCAGTTCTGAGCTAAATGGGATTTGAGGGTACCAAAGTATGTTATTGAAAGCTATTCTGTTTTAAAGCAACTGAGGGTAGTTTGATCTTGCATGTGCACTTTATATTATTTGCTGACATGGACTGGTCAAATTATCTGCATTTTGGAGCATTCTTTAGGGAAGGGGGACGTGGTGGCTCAGTGGACTAAGTCTCCGAAAGCTGTTGGCTGCAAAGTCGTCGGCTCGGCAGTTTGAATCCCGGGTGCCATACTGCGGAGTGAGCTCCCACTGTTAACCCCAGCTCCTGCCAACCTAGCAGTTCGAAAGCATGTAAATGCAAGCACACACACACACACACACACACACACACACACACACACACAGAGAGAGAGAGAGAGAGAGAGAGAGAGAGAGAGAGAAAGAGAGAGAGAGAGAGAGAGAGATTTGTGTATTTTCTAGCTTGATGAGGTGTTCTTGCAAACTCATACATTGCTCACTTTCCCTTCCCTCCATATATTGGTTAATAATGGTATTTCCTGATTGATTTCCATTGATTTTAAAAATTGTTTTAAAATATTAAACACAAAATAATTTTCACAGACGCAGAATGGGGATGAAGGACAGTGTATGTGTGTGTGTGTGTCACTCACCTTGGTGGGAGAGGTATAAGGCATGTGTGCGCACGTACATGCTCACCTGTCCAGAATTTTTTAAAAAATTTAAAAAGCAGGTTAGGAGAATCCCTTCTTAAAGGCAAACACTTTCGGCTCATGTGTCCTGACCTACTTGGTTGTAAAAATTTAATTAGCAGCCATATATTATTTTCAGAGTAATTAAAGCTTTGCCTTAATTAAAAATGGAATTGTTTAATTAAAACGAAAAGGTTTGGCCAACCTTAGTGTTATGCCTGAGTAAGATTATTTCATATCAGCTAATTTCCCTGTATCTTTCCCATTCAGGCTTGAAGGTTCGGGAAGCATACATCAATGTGACGAGGCAGCAAGTAGAGGATTTTCATGGGCCAGAAGACTACTGGTGCCAGTGTGTCGCATGGAGCCACCTAGGGACTTCGAAGAGCAGAAAAGCTTCAGTCCGCATAGCATGTAAGCGCTTTCGAGCTATAAAATATGGAAAGTCTTAAGAATACATTTTCAGAGATTGTTTTTCAGGACTGGGTGTTTCAGCACTTCCTGTCTTCATTAATACACACTTCTCGGGGGGGGGGTTATTCATGACAAGCAGATGTGCAAAAACTAAAGTTTGTAAATACAGTGGTACCTTGTATAAAGGAATCAATTTGTTCCAAATGAAATTATGTTACGCAAATGTTCCTTTATACAAATTTCCCATAGGAATGCATTGAAAACGGAGTAATCCCTAATCGTGACCATTTTTGTGTTGTACGGATTCTCCCCATAGGCGATTCTGTTAAGCAAATTTCCCCTAGCTCCGGAATTTTTTATGTTGTACAGATTTTATGTTATACAAACCATTTGTTATACGAGGGTCCACTGTACATGCTTTCTTGTAGCCGAGTTGGGGGGAAATACATTTTCTCAGGAGTGGTGATTTATTTGATCCATGTGCATTCTGACTGTAGGGGCTAAGGGCTGTGTCTTATACATTTCCTCACAATTCTCAAAATATGAGCATTTTGCACCTGCTGTGAAGAACATGGTTAAAGATCATAGGTATGGGTGCAAATTTCAGTGGGCTCATTGGTAAGAATTTTGGCAGACCTGCCAATAATGTCTTTATACATTTGATGGAATTTCATGTGGGTTTCTTTTTGATGAACATGGGGGGAAAACAGAATGGACAGAGTTAGTATTCCAGATAGAGTGTTTTCAATGCTTAGCTCTTTGAAGTCCAGGCTTGACTCTTTATATATTAATCCATGCTTGTGGGGATGTATTAGAGTTGCCACCTCTTATTTCTTACAGACAACTCATCTTTACTATACTTTACTATACTATACTTTACTTACTGTCTCTCCTTACCTACTGAAATTTACAAACTGTGCACCTTAATAATAGCTATGTGTCAGGCAGCACCTCAGCTTCTGATGTTGCTTTACTGTGTTGAAAGAAGCAACGCCAATCAAAAAGCAGTTGCCACAACATGGCACGTTGGGAGCTCAGCCTGGTAGGCACTATCTTCTCTTTCAAACATATTGTGTGGAAATACACACAAAGACCAGGCTCATACGTAAAGTGAAGCCGGTTATAGTTTGTTAGAGTCTGACTTGTATCTGAGCTAATACTTCCCAAATTTGGGTTCTGTAATTTTCTTGTTGTTACCATCTTAATACTTCCTACGGATACTTCCTTCTACACCAAGAAGATGACTTCTTGCAAAACCAACACTTCTCCCCCCCCCCATTTTTGGCCTGTTGATCTGCATGAAAAACTGTCAGATTCTTCCTACACAGAAAAGATGCCATCCTGCACAGGTACTGTAACAGTCCTATGCAGCTTGGTATTTATTCTGCCCTTTCCAGATGAACCCTGCCCAAGAAATATGCCATTCTGCAAAAGAGTTAAAACAGTTTTGCACATCTTGTTGTTTCTTCTGTCTTTTCTGAGTGAATCGTGTCTAGGAAAAATACCACTGTGCCCAAGGATTGTAACAATTCTGCACCATGTGACATATCTCCCAGAAAATATGACAATAAAATCCCATGCATGGGATGTCTTGCAAAAAAAAACTTTGCAAATTGCTATTGGCATTAGAGATGGGCACGAAACGAGCGATTTTTCGTTTTTCATTTTCGTTTTTTCATTTCGTTATGCAACGAAAATGAAACGATTTTTTTAAAAAAACAAAACGAAAATGAAATGACGAAATTTGCCGTGTTTTTCATTTTCGTTGCAGCAGATGCATTGAACTAAAAAGAATGCTAACAAAACAGCAATTTTTTGTTTTTGTTTTCATTTTTTCATTTCGTTACCTAATGAAACGAAAATGAAATTTTTTGCAAAAAAGTCACAAAAATGAAAATGAACCAAAACGGACCCCTAAACAACCAAACGACAAACGAAACACCATTTTTTTTAGTCGTGCCCATCTCTAATTGGCATAGTGTCATGGCTTAAGGGGTGTGAATGCAACCTGAAACTAAAATTTGCAAGCAGTATTTCTCTTTAGGAATCACCGGTGCAGAATGGAAATGGACGCAAACTGCTGGTTCTTTTATCAGCCAGGCAGGTGTTTGGTGCTTCAAAGCGCCACCTCCCCTGGTAGGTGCCCACATGGCAGGTATGGCCTGTTTCCCCTGTCCTGCCTCCTCCAGTTGCTGCCTCTTCAGAGCTCTGAATTGTCAACCACCTATTTGGCCAATTAACGAACTGGCATGCCCTGCCGAACTAGCAGTTTGTGCCCCTCTCAAGTGCATAGTGTACAGAAGAAACCATTGAGCCTCCCTGGGAGACAGCAAAGAAGATCTATGGATGTAAATTTCCAGGCTCTGACAGCTTTGGGAATTTATAGCCCCAAAAAAGTAAACTTCCCCATCTCATTGTGTAGTCTGGTGAATGCTTTGGAGCCCAAGAAGTTAGTGTTTTTCTGGAAATCTTTGGTTTTTGTTTTTTTTGAAGAGTTGCACTGAAGCGGAACTCAAGTTCCATTCCCCACATCTAGTTCAGTTGAGGTGACGTGTTTAGAAAACATTATAGAAGCATCAAGATTCTTACTCAGTCACTGAAATAAACCCCTTTCACTCCGGGAAAGGGTGAATGATTCCATTCACAATAAAGTTATGAGTGAAGTTGCCGCAGAGAAGACAGATAGGGGCAAGTGCTAAATTTTAGCTCATGTCTTGGAAGAGAAGAAGAAGAAAAAATCAAGTTGAGGGGGTCTCTTCCTGTTATTTTACAGTATCTCTTCAGCTTGCTTTGAAATGTATTTGACAGTTGGATTTTGCTCAGAGTAACATCTGCATGTGTCAAAATGAGGCCATGCCCCCCTGCCAACCTTAAAAAGATGGAAATTGAAAACCTACTGAAATGTAACTAGTGATAAAATTTTGCAGATGGTGCAAGCAACATTTTAAATAATGTGTCTGCTATATTTCTCAAGAGAGAGAGGAATAATGGCTTGACAGGCTTTTCTTGAACTGCACATCCAGAACTTTGATCTTGGATAATGTCAATATGTTTTATTCAGTATTAGGCAGAAAACGGTGGTATTTTCCCCTTAATAATAAATTTCAGTTTCATTATGATGCATCTCGGTGTACAAAGTACTTTGCAGAGTGGTCTGGCATGCAGTCGTAGCTTGTGATCCCAACAGTGATGGTGCTTCATCCCTAAATTTATCAGCTGCCTGTGATGATATGCCAGCCTTAAGGTCTCAGGTTCAGGCCACACAACGGAGAAGAGCCATTCAACAGCCTCATGCCCACTGTTTCTTCAGACAGATCATTGGAATGTTCTCATACTTCTCAGAAGTGCTGGCTGCCATCCTGTTGTATCATTGTCATACTTCTGTCTTGAACTAATGCCTGAGATTCCTCTGTTTTAGTGTTGGCTGATATGAGAGCTAACTCCTCTGCCTCCTGAGAAATGTTGAGGTGGTAAAGCTTATCCTTCCCTGTTGACAACTCTCACAATTCCTCCAACCTCTTTTCGTTCTGGGCTGACTGAAATACAGTAATCCCCTGCTTATCATGGGGGTTAGGGACCAAACCCAACCCGAGATAAAGGAAAATCTGCGATATGCATATGTTGGGACTGGGAGGGCTGTCTGGGACCTCCTACACTTACCTTAGGCCTGGTGCTGCCCTCAATAGGCCTTTGACAGGCTTCCTGGGCCTGTCACAGGCCCCAGAAGTGGTTTTGGGTGATCTGGAAGGCACTTCCGTTTTTTCGGAAGTCACTTCTGGTTCACCGGAAACCACTTCTGGGGGCACCGTCAGGCCTGGGAAGCCTGTCAGAGGTTGTTTCGGGGCAGCGCCAGGCCTAAGGTAAGTGCAGGAGGCCCCAAACCTGCCCAGGCAGCCTAACCCGGGGGGTGCCTTTCATATACTGCAGTCCCGTGATATACCGGAACCACAGTATATGAACTGTGGAAGGCGACTGTAACTATGTATTCTCAAAGGCTTCCACAGCTGGGATCTGATAGTTGTTGTTAGTTTTTCAGGCTATTTTGCCGTGTTCTGGAAGTTTTTCTTCCTGACGTTTTGCCAGACTCTGTGGCTGGCATCTTCAGAGGGGAAAAAGCTCAGGTAACAAGGAGTTTCTCTCTGTGCTCTGGGGTATAGAGTGAGTGAGACTGGGGTTCTTAAAGTGGTGGGAAAGAGGAAGCTTGTCCTATGCAGGACTGTAGGTGTTAGTCATTGTATTTAAGAAGCTTCAATGTTATCAGGGGTAGCAACGATCCTAATATGTAGTTGATGGGTGTCGTAATAATATCAGACTGTAACCTGTTCTTTATGTGGGACTTGACAAAGGTCACTCTGTGACCTGAGTTTGGACCTTGTCTCTCTCAGCCAAGTACCTAATGTAACTTTTGGTCCTTCACCGAGTTCCTGACCTGTCCATGTTTCTTAGAACACATTAATTGGTTTGTCCTTGATTAGTATTTCAAATCAAACCACATCATCACACACAAAACACATTTTGGGAGACGTGGTATCTCCTGTTAGCTTACCTGGATTCAGCCAACCAGAACAAAGGACTGGAGATGTTGTAAGGCCAAAATGTGGCCGTTAGTTTTGAGACAAGGAAAGAGAAATATTACTTAAACTTCTCTTTTTTGTTTGGCTGTTGCTTATTAGTTACTTATGGAAAGTGTCGGTGTTTCCCTTGTTTCCAATAGCTGTACTCAAAACGAGGGCAGAGAGATCATTTAGTTAATTGTGACAATGTTGACAACCCTCTAAAGGCGCACATTTTCTGAACCTTTTCAGATTCCCTCAAAAAAGGACATTCTATTTTTGGTTATTATGTTAATAAAATAATGGTATTTTTGCATATTAGCACACATCAACATCACACCTTATAAAGAGATTCCTTAAAGCCATATGCATTAATGTATAATAATGGGCCCTAAATAATTCCTTTCATTCCACCGTTGTTTTGAAAGTAGATATTTTTATAAATTGGTGCATAGGTTCACTACAGGCTTATAGAGGAGTTGTTTGATGTACAATGGTATGTAAATGAGTCCATAGCAACACAGCTGGAGAAAAAAATACATTTTGGAATAAACAAGCTGAAAATTAATGCCCATTGGAAGAAATAAACTGAAAAATAATATCAGGTCAGCAGACAGAGGCATTTAGAAGCTAAGAGAGGTGGGAGTAACAACTACTAAAGGAAGTCATTTTCCCTTTCATTGAACTGCATTTGATTGAAAATAACAGATATGGACAATGTTAATTTTATTTCTTTATTTATTTACGGAAAAAATAATACAGTAAAATTTAACTGTCCGAATGGGACAAAATGTCACAATTTTTTGTGAAAGAGAGACAATGAGAGAAAGCAGCAAAGAATAGAAGACTTTACTAATTGGTAAATTGCACCGCATCTTTGATGTCTTAGACAAGCAAGCTATTTTTTCATCATTCTTGACTCATTTTCTGGGAACAGTTTTTGAAGACGGAGCCATGTTAGTCTATGCTAGCATATCATACCAAAAACAGAAAGAATGTTGTACCACCTTAAAGACATATGGCTATATTTTAATGTGAGCTTTCATGTACAAGTTTACTGACTCAGATTAAAATTACTATTTCTTGGAATGGTAATGTTGTTCCCCAGATGTCACTTTTCCTTCTGTTTACACCTATTTTGCTTTGAAAATCTAGCCATGGGAAACCTGTGGCTTGGGGTCAAAATTCAAAACCTGCTTCCCTTCCCCCTTTCAAAGTAAGAACAAAGTTTTCTTTTTAGTTTTCCAAATACTAAAAGTGTTGTCTGCCTTGTAGGCAACAGTCCCTACAAAATGTGGAGCAAACAGCAAAGAATAGAAGACTTTACTAATTGGTAAATTATAAATTGGTGCATAGGTTCACTACCCACACTAAGCTAACGGTACTGCCCACACTAAGCTAACGGTACAGCACAATAAACCAGAGTCAGAAGCAAACAACAAACCTACCTGACTATGGTTTAGTGGGGAGACTGAGGTTCCAGTATATACAAACCAAACCATGAATAAAAGGTGTATGACTTGTCTCACTTTTTTTCTGCTTGTGATCCAGCAGCATGCATCAGCACACAGCTGTCAAATGAATTCTGGTTTATTGTAGCATCCATACTAGCGTTGTGCCTCTGTTGGAGTAAAATCCTTGAATACAAAATCCCTTCAGTATTGAAGAATATTTTTTTATTTATTTACAGAATTTTTAAGCTGCCCTGCTACCAAATGGCCTCTGGGCATCAGAGTACTTGCATACACTTTCTTGGTGCAACTCCATAAAAATCCCAAGCCTCCGTCAGGGTGAGCACAGAGATCTTTATGCACCCTTAGAATAACCCACTTTCTGTTTGTGTCAGATATGGTTTTTCAACCACATTTTTCTATTCACCCCCCCCCCCCCTAAAGATGCCTGCTTGAAAGAGCCACTTCGACTTGAGCAGTTGGGTAAACTAATAAGGCAGCACATCAGCCTCATGATTTTTATAAATGACTATGACTTTTCATTGGCTGGTTTGCTCGGAATGTGTAAATTATTTTTTATTTCACTGCATTAAGTGCAATTACATTGAATGAGCTGATAATTCTCCAGTTTTGCAGGGCTGCGATGGGCTATTATTCAGAATTGATTTTTTATTGACTTTCCCCCCTGCTCTCGACATTTTCCTTCCTAACATGAAAGTGTGAAAAGCAAGAAAGAAATTTACTGAAGCAGGCAAATCAATCTGGCTATCCAGGTATACCAACACTTGCTGTTGGAATCCCTGTATTCATCAAGTTCTCCTTATGCCATGCAAGGTTCTGTGCCATAGAAGGGCGTGGGTGGTACTATTTCACAGTCTTGATAAAAACAACATCCATAGCCTTGATAAAAACAACTGCTTTGGTCATTTCCATTTTAAAGATATCTTTGCTTTCTGAAAGATATCTGGAAGTTGAGTCATGGCAACTGGACTTCTTTTTCTTGAGAGATTGAAATGTTTCGCTGCTCATCCAAACAGCTCTGTAAGTCTCAAAGATACTTTGTTTTATTTTAATAAGAACATAAGAAGAGCCATGCTGGATCAAGCCAAAGGCCCATCTAGTCCAGCTTCCTGTATCTCACAGTGGCCCCACCAAATGTGTCTGGGAGCGCACGAGACTAGATCTCTGTCTCCTGATACCACTCCCCTGCATCTGGCTCTTGAAGTACCCTGGTTTTAAGCCTGGAGATTACACATCTCCATAATGGTTTGTAACCTGTGATGGACTTTTCCTCCAGGATTCTGTTCAATCCCCTTTTGAAGGCATCTGTGTCAGATGCAATCAATTTTATTTATTGTTTTATTATTTTCACAAAATATGTGGTCCTTCATCCAGAAGTCAAACAGACCAGGGAAAGGTCTCTAAGCTCTAAGTGCCATTCTGCAGGCAAGATCAAACTGGCCAGGTACAATACATCCATCTAGAGAGAATTCAGGCTTTGTTTGATCTGGAACACATGCACCCCTCTGCCACCACTTTTTTTCCTTGGTCTTTCTGGTGGTCCGTGGTATCTGTTACAGCTCTTTCAATGTAAAATTTGGCATGAATCTATTTATTTGACAGTTTTGTTTCCTTGTTTGCTTTTTTTCAAATTGTTACTTTGGTTCTGGAATCTTAAGACTATTATCACTCAGTTTATGTTTAAATCTTAAATTGAACATAGATTCAGTCCATATCACAATTTTTATTGTTGCTAAAATGTTTTTTTTTTAAGGCTTAATTTTGTTAACAATGAGAATATGTACTGCTCCACCTCTGTGTGACAACTTTTCAAATATTTGAAGGATGCTAGCATATCTCCCTTTTCTCAAGGCTCAACATACCCAGTTCTTTCATAGGGCTTGGTTAACAGTCCCTTCTTCAGAAATACTTGAGGGGCACATTGAGGAGAATTAGGTGCATAAATGTTGGAGCCTACAGATCAAACTAGATGCTAACTGGAATGAATACCTCCTCCTCTCTCTCTCTCTCTCTCTCTCTCTCTCTCTCCCATTTCAATCTCACAAGAAAAGAAGTCCAGTTGCCATGACTCAGCTCTCAGATAACCTCATCTGGATGACTTGAAAATGTTCAGAGACATTCAGCAATATATGGTTGGCAACCAGATCTTCAGTTTAAGCCCATGGTTTTGTTCTGGTAACCAGTAAGAAGACAAAACACACTATATCTGTCTGAGGAAAATGGCAGGCTGTGACAAACAAACATCTTTCACTACTTTAGATAACACCTGTAATCTAATGTTATATGTGAAGCAGGTTCTCTACCACTTAGCTCTATTCCTCTTCCAGCTTTCATTCAGTTGAAGTAAAATTAGATTAATTTCTGCTAGGAATTACTGCTTGCTGTTAATTCTGAAGCAGCTTTTCATTACTTTACCAAAAAAAAAAAGGATTTGGAGCAAGAGTGAGAAAGACAAACATATGTAAGTGAGTGGGAGGTTAGGGGAGGTAAATTATCTCAGAATGGCATCCAAATGCAATATTAAAACAGGATATTCTGACAGCTTCATCTTCTCTGCAGTGGAGGAAGTGTTTAATCAGTTTGCAGACATAAAAGAAGCACTAACATGGTTGTTCATGACTAACTCATAAAATCCAATTAAGCTAGTTTCCTAGTAACTAAGTGTTGGATTACAGCATTAGAGTGATTTCTCAAGT
This sequence comes from Phrynocephalus guinanensis, assembly GCA_037367245.1. Taxonomy (NCBI): domain Eukaryota; kingdom Metazoa; phylum Chordata; class Lepidosauria; order Squamata; family Agamidae; genus Phrynocephalus; species Phrynocephalus guinanensis. Next base: position 9,563,640 of record CM074745.1, on the reverse strand, counting down.
GTATATCTGTGTGCAAGCCATACAGATATGTAAAGTGCCTATAGTAGGTTTCTACAAGCTCCTTTTGACCACTTATGATCTCTGGCATCATTCTAATAATATAAACATATTGCACATTTTTCATCTTCAGTGAAAAAAGATGTTGCGACTAGAGATGGTCACGAAACGAACAATTTTCCGTTTCCATTTTTTTTTTTTTTTCATTTCGTTATGTAACAAAACAACAAACAAATTTTGTCTCTGAAATGTAACGAAACGAACAGAAACATCGGAAATTTTGTCATGCGTTTCGTTTCCGTTACTGAAATATGAGTGAATTGCTTAAAATCCTTTAAAAATCACAAAAATTTGAAATAAATAGTAATGAAACGGTAACAAAATGAACGAAAACGAAAATGATTTTTTTCAAAAATTCGCAAAAAACGGAAACGAACCAAAACGGACCCTCCAAACGACAAATGACAAGCGAAATGCAATTTTTTTGCTATGTGCCCATCTCTAGTTGCGACACATCAAGACACCATATCTTCAGATACGGTGAAGAATCTCCCAACAGTTGTTAGTCCTACTTCAGACCAGGGTGAATATGGTGAATCTGAAGAAGAGGAGGGGAAGGAGGACTAACAACCTTTGGGAGATTTTTCATGCAGTGGCCAAAATCCTGTTGCTTAGCTTAGTCAATAACAATAAGAACAGGCTCATTCAATCAATGGAATTTTGATAAGTCATCTCCATATGTTCCATGGATTCAAATGGCCCTATGGAAACTTCAACTTACTTTAGTCACCATTAGAGTAGACCCTTGTGATGAATGGAACTCATTGAGGAGTTGGCTCACTCAATCCCGGTTGATTCACTGGACCTTACCTAGTGTGATTTACCATGGTAAGTCACAGGATTTTGTCTAATGTTTCTTTTGATAGCAGCATTTTAAAAAGAAAAGAGAAGTGCATTTTTATGCCAAATACAATGGATTGATCTTCTACAAAACATCTCTTCCATGAATTATTTGCAAATGTTTCTCAGGATGCCAAATATCAACAAAATCTCTTTATCTCATCAAGCAGAAAGAAGGCATTGGAAATTTTGCATTTTCACCTGGGTTAACAAAATAAAAAGTGGTCTGCTTATATACTGCCCCATACCAATTCAAGGAGTCTCTGGTTTACAGTTTAATAACAGTATGCAGGCTACACATTGCCCCCTGCCCCAAGCAAGCTGGGTATTCATTTTACCAACCTCGAAAGGATGGAAGGCTGAGTCAACCATGAGCCGGCTACCTGGGATTGAACCCCAGGTCGTGGGCACAGTTTTACCTGCAGTACAGGCATTTAACCACTGCTCCATGAAACTTTAAATCCCTAGTTGTGTGTAATACCCTATCAGGTCCATAGTCCGCAACTGTGTTGTTCTTTCCGGTGCATGGAGTGTCATGATAAATGTGGTCCTCTTGAAGATATCACAAGAGTCCTTGTCTTTGGTGCATAGGTTATCCATTTGAATGGTGGCATTAATTCCTACATGTTCTTCTCCACAGATCTGCGGAAAAACTTTGAACAGGACCCCCAAGGAAAGGAAGTTCCAATTGAAGGAATGATAGTACTACACTGCCGGCCACCAGAGGGAGTGCCCACAGCAGAGGTGAGATCTGAGACCTTGAGCATGTCACAGAAAGTTTCTGCCTTGTGGTTTGATGCCGTTGCGGGAATACATTGCAAAACCAAGGCAAGTGAAAGTATCAGATGCATTAGCATTCTAAATTAGGCATGCAAACCAATATCTGATTAATTCTCATCAGTGTGATTTTTTTTCCTTGGTCTTCAAGAGTTTGGGGGTAATTTTTGTACATTTCAGGAAAGTGTGAGGTATGTTGCAATTCTGCATGATGTAGAAGACATAATAGCACCAGAGGGGTTGTTTCAACCAGCCAGTCATTTTGTGTCTTCTCGTTATGTGGATATGTGCTTACTTTCACAAAGGTAAAAGACACTAATTTTCTGCTAAATGTGGTTGCGGCTGGAATGTGATTACATTTTGTTTGGACCACCCCCTGTTATCGGTAATGGCTTATTGACTGCTATCTTGACTGGTCCTGGGATATCAGAGGTGCATCCCTGGGTATTTCTAATGTCATCATCTTCATCATCGGTAGTAGTAATGAAGGAACTTTCCAATATACATTTCTCTCTTTGTAGAGCTAGGCATGCTCACCAGGATTCATTTTGTCATGTCGTGAGCTATTTGTCTCGATAAGGTCTTGGAAAGGGAAATGTAATGAACTGTTGGAAGGCAAATAATATAAAATGGTACTTCTATCCCTCTGTGGACCGAAACCACTGTGAAAACAAAGACTTATTAATCAGCTTCGGCTAGCTGTGCAGCTCAGCAAAAGAGCCTGCCGGCATTGTGTGATTTCTTTTTGATCATTATTGCTCATAAATTTTGAGGCATTCTGGATATTTCCTCAAGCTCTTTGGTCATCCTCTTTCAGAATCACGACAGTATCTGAGGATAGTCTGCTTGCATCCGGTGAACTGGAACTGCTGTGCTTGTTTCTCTGTGAAAATTTAGCTCCTGGGCAATCCAATCACCTTCGGCTTAAAATAATACAGGATATATTGTGTACATTATTTAAATGGATGCTTAGGTCCCTCGCTTCCTGTTTCTGCACATCTGTACTGATGTTGTACTTCTGATTATCACCACTGTCTAATAGGGATGGTGTTCATTTTGCAGAGCCCAACCATAATATTATTGTTCATAGTCTGTGAAGTTTCTCAGTCATCCAGGTGAGGTTATTTATAACATTGTTCACCTTGATTTCACATCACCCTGGTCTGAATAGGCTTGTTAGGTGGACATTGTACCTCCATTTGAAGGTCAGAGGGCACTCATTCAAAGACGAGAATGTACACATATTAGAGAGAGAAGAAAAGTGGTTTGAGAGAGGGGTTAGGGAACCATTCATGTGTGTATTGAAAACCCCTCTCTCAACAGAGGTGGGGGGCCTCAGGCACAATTTGTCTGCTACTGATCAAGTTGCACTTTCAACTATCCCCAAACAAATCAAGAATACTTCACACCTCCACCAGCAAGACCACAGCTATCAACCCATAATTCATGGGTGTTGGGAAGGATTGTTTAAGTGGAGCTTTCATGCACCCCAGGCCATTGTCCACCCAACGAGCCTATTCAGGCCACTGTCCACCTAACGAGCCTGTTCAGGCCAATGTCCATCTAATGAGCCTATTCAGACCAGGGTGATGTGAAATTAAGGTGAAGGATAAATTGGAACTCTCACCACTAACTTCCCTCAGACTGATTTCAGTGGGCATTTTAATTTCGCAAGAAAGGAAACATTGTTTGATCTCTCAAGAAAAGAAGTCCAGTTGCCATGACTTAACTTCCAGATTATTGTTCTTACATTAAAAGGGAGACATTGCTCTTGTGTAAAAGTTGGAGTCAGGTAGAAGATGGTCCAATGAATTTCACGACATGATGGGAATTGCATCTGGATCTTTCCAGTCCTGGTTTTGCCAGCAGACTACTTCATGGGTTCTTATTCTGCTTGCTTTTCTCTTTTCCTTCATCTGTTTCATTTATATGGTATCTAAAATTAATCCAACAGTATACAAAGAGTAGCTGTCCCATTCACTCAGTGAAATGGAGTAGATGACCACAGAGGTAGCAGTTGTAAATTGGTTTCCCCGCTGTGCTTCCCACGAGAAGATCCATCCTGTGTTTCCTGTTGCACAGTTGCAAACTGGCACCCCCAGAACAAGGTCAGCATACGAGGTTGTTTTAATCCCAATATATTTGGCAGATACCGGCAAGAACATGGCACCTACCTGCCTCTTTTTTCTCATTTCAAATGAATTCACACATTCATGGTTCTGACAGTTTCAAAGTAGTGAGAGAAGATATAATCCAACATGTCTAGAGCAGTGCTTCCCAGCCTTGGGGTCAGGAACCGAAAGGAGCTGCTTAGTGTTTTTTTTTTGTGGGTTCACATAAGGCCCGACATATGCTATAGTCCTTGCTAAATAATTTCTTCCTTGGCATTTCAGAGACAGATATTAAATTTAGTATTTATGTTTATGCAGACTGTTTTAAAAATATTTTAACACACTTAAGGACCTAAGGCCACCACCTGATACCTTTCTCATTACTTGATAATCAAAATGAAGGAACCAGTGGCCTTCCACATGCAAAGTGTGGGCTCTGCTACTGAATTTCCCACCCTTCTTAAATGCCAGGATTGCTATTATTTCAGCGACTCAGGTTATGTCAAAAGCCAGTGCTTATGATTTAATGCAGGAGTCTCTCTTGTATAGGCAGAGATGTCCCAAAATTGGAAAGGGCCCCCACTGCTATCTAAATGCACAGCTGGAGGGGCAATGGTGCATGAATAATAGTGGCTTCTAGCCAGTTGCTCAAAGCTCCAACACCAGGCCAACAACTCTATTTGTACTTCAGTGTTCTTTTCGAAAACCCAGAGCTGCGCTCGGCATTTAAAAGCTCCAGGAGTCCTAACGTCCAAAAGCTTCTGCCATGGTTATAGATACATGGAAAGAGAGGCTGCAGTCATACCTGGATTTTCTGCATATCTAAATTTCCTGCGTATTTTTTTTCCAGGCAGTCACCTGGTTTTTAATGAGCAGTTGGTGTCCTCTCCTCTGTGTCGTACTATCCTATTCTGGTTCAGTCCTAACCTGTATACTATGCATTTTATCCTGCTTTCGGGCTCCAGTTTCCAAGACTCCATGGCAAAAACTGTTTTTATTGCATATTTTCTGTGTCCTGTTGTGGCAACAGAAGCAAATAAGTAAGCATTTTCGAGCAGAGTTTCTAAATCCAGCTCCTGGCAGTGGTTTAGGAAACTTAACTGAAACTGCTGTTTGGGGGGTGTGGTTGGCCGGGAGCAGAATTTGCTTCTCTTCCTGGTTAGCACGCGATCTTTTACTGCGTAGTTCGCTGACGGGAAACTACGCAGGAAACACAGGTCTGACCGCAATAACAGAGAAAGTGTTATTACCCCAAAGTTGTTTGCTTCATGTCTCAGTCCAGATTACCATGGTCTCTATTAATTGGATGGGCAGGAAAAGAAAAGAAAAAACCGAGGGGAAAAATCAACTGTAAAAAACAAGCAGCACATTCTGTTTGTTTGTCAGAAAGCCTGCTGAGTGTAAGCCATTGGAAGCCGGTTTATAGGATGAGTAATGAGGCAAACTGAGTAGGGGCGAAATCACGGAACCAGAAAGAGTAGGCTGTTGTTCAGCTTGGATTATGAAAGGGCTGATTAGAAAGGAAAGGTATACTTGCTTAAGTGCCAAAGCATATTTACTGCCCGGTTGTATTTAACATGTCTGTTGTAGCTGTCATTTTAAAATAGTGTCTGCAAGGTGGATCAAGATGTGATTGTCGCGTGTGAGAGGTGTGATGCTGTTAAGCAGTTTCTTCCAATGCAGCAATTCCCATTATTATTGCCTGCATCACATCCCAGGGTTCTGTTGCTTTCTGGAACAAAAGCTGTAATTATATCAAAACCAGTAGAAAGGAGCTCACACTGCTTTCTCTGGTTCACTGCAGCCTTGACCTGATTATGGATGAAAAAGAGTCCCCCCCCCCAATTTATATTTCATCAGAGGTCATCAAAGTGCACATAATTGGCACAAGAGAGGAACTGGAATAAACAGATTTGCCCGCCCTTTTAGTGTGTGAGAATGTTGTTTGTTTGCTTGCTGTCCCTTTTTGTTTTGTATGAGGTTTATAAAAATTGGCAACACTTGAGTGAGAAAGATATCAAAACACAGAGATTTAGCAACCCAAAATGTTGCCAGGGTTGACTTACTATTGCAGTCTAATAAACAAAACACCCCAGGGATTCTATGTGTACATATCGGGTCTACAGTGCTATGGCCCTGGAGCTGAGGAGAAACGGTTCCCTTTGCTGAGCTGCCTTAAGGGCTCTATCACACGTCCTTTAAAATCCTGATCTAATTTTCAGAGAAACCGTTTCCAAAAATCTTGTCCCCACTGCCACTGGGCTTAAAAAAAAAACTAACCTGGTAACGCCCCTCCTAGCGAGCTTTCCAAGACTTACCTCTGGTGTTGGGATATTTTTACTCCAGTGAAAAATGCACATTTTTTCTGGAGCCAGAAGTCAGTGGGAGCTCATATGATCCGGGTTTTCTACTCCCCCCGAAGAACTGACCAGCTGGCCCTGGGACTGGTAAGCACTTTAAAAAAATTATTCCGCCCCACAGCCCCGATCATCTGGCCTTTGGTATTTCTTTTTAAAAATTATTTTATTTTTTCCCTAGCACTGACCAGCTGGCCCTGGGGCTGGTCGGCACTTTTCATTTTTCATTTTTTAAATTTTTATTCCCCCCTAGCATCGATCAGCTGGCTTTTGGTGCTTTTAAAAAAAGTGATTTTTTCCCCTAGTGCCGACCAGCTGGCCCCAGGGTTAGTCGGAACTGTTTATTTTTTATTTTTTTTATCCCCCCACCAGCGCTGACCAGCTGGCCTTTGGGCTGTCAGTGCTTTTTTATTTTTGTAAATTTTCCTTGTACGTGGGAACGGAGAACCCACATATTCAGTCACGTGACCAGGAAAGGCGAAAAGTCGGACTTTCACAATCACCGGATCTTCCCCATTGTGAGATAGTGGCCTAAGAAGATATGAAATCAGGACTGGTGGTCTTGCCAGGCATGTACCGGTAAACCCCTCTCCATTTCATTTAATAATATATGCCTTTTGTAGTTAGGAGGAGGGGGTTATGTTGCAAACTCTAAACCAAGACCAATGGATTAGAAACCTCTTTCTGTAACATTAGGTTGGAGAATTAATTCATTGCTATTAAATGTTAGGAGCTGGAAAATTATGTTCTTGCTGTCAACTTTAAAAATGAAAAGGTAGAACACATCAAATTAGCATTATTAGCTTGCTACTTAAATTGTTAGTTCTGTGAGATTTACAGTGTTGATCTCTAACAGTGTATTTGTCACTGGTTTTGTAGCAAATCATTTTGTTTTGTTTTGTTTTGTTAAAACTGTATTCTTTAATTTAGAATGTTCCCTAACAGAAAGGGATACAATAGCCATGAAATAGCCGTGCAGGAAAGGGGACTAAATTTTTTTGCAGTGTTCAATCCACTTAATGATTTTTAAATAATGTTCTCTGGAAGTCTCTGTTTAAGTGACCAATAAGTTTTTGACTGTGTATACAAGAGTGACTCACGAGCATAGGCCCTGGCTCCCAGAAGGTTTTGCCACTCCCTGTGTTTGTTTGGGCCTCTGGGTCGTCTAATTCAGTGTGGGCATAATTACTTCTAACATAATTCTTAGGTCTGTGGATACTTCCTTCTTAATAGGAAGGAGGAGAATGTGTAGACACATATGCTATCTCCAGAGACACCACAATAAATGATAGTGTTTTAACAACTAACATGGACGGTTCTGTTACTTATAAACAATTGATGGGAATCCCATTGCTTAGTTTAGTAAATCATACTACAATATGAATCAGTGGGCATTCCTGACATGACTCCTCTGTAGATTCTATGGATTCTAGTGGTCTACTCTAGTGGCAGCTTATTGTATGGCCATAACTCAAAACTAGAGTAAGCCCATTGGAATCAATGGAATGTACAGAGGAGATGGTTTAGCAAATACCCAATGATTTATTTGACCTACTTGAGTTTGATTTACTATGTTAAGCAACAAAATTTCAATAAGTAAAGGGTATTCTTAATTTTTTTTAATTTAAGCAATGACCAGAATCATATTAGTTATGTACACCAACATAAGCCAAGTGGTGGAAGTCTCAGCAGTAAATTGTGATTATTTAAATTGTGAACACCTGTATTCCTCATCATGCATCAACAACATAGGATTACATTCTGATCACACAAACCATATACACTCTCATCGTCAGCAATAGAGATGGGCACGAAACGAGCGATTTTTTGTTTTCGTTTTTTGTTTCGTTACACAATGAAAACGAACCGAATTTTTTTTAAAACAAAATGAAAATGAAAACGAAACAACCAAATTTGCCGTGTTTTTCGTTTTTGTTGCAGCAGATGCATTGAACTAAAAAGAATGCTAATGAAACAGCAATTTTTCATTTTAGTTTTCGTTTTTTCATTTCGTTACCTAACAAAACAAAAATGATTTTTTTTGCAAAAAACATCACAAAAATGAAAACGAACCGAAACGGACCCCTAAACGACCAAACAACAAACGAAACACCATTTTTTTGAGTCGTGCCCATCTCTAGTCAGCAACAAAAACAAAACACAACCAGTGCTCCCTTCACCCTGGGGACGAATATATTGTACTCAATTCCCCCACCCCACCCCACCCCCCTTATTGATGTTATTTCCATTCTTTAGCTGTCCCCATAATGCTTCCAAAAGTGCATATAATCGGTTTTGCATTGAATTAAGCCATCAATCCCTTAACTAGCAGTAGTTTTCTGCTGAGATGTATGCTGTTCAATTTGTGCCTGTCTATGTAAGTACTGGGATTCTTGCCCTTAAAAGAATGTTGGGCAAGACAGAGAAATCTTTTTGGTTGAATGTGTTGGGGGAAAAGGATAAGATTTGTTGGAGTTGGTGCTGATGAGGTTATTCCTGAAAATACTCAAGGGCAAGATTAAATCAGGGAGATTGATTTTGCAAACAGGAGCTGATTTTGGGGGGGGGGGGAGAAATGGCTGACTTTAACTTGAAAACAAGGACCAATGCTCTGACATGAAAGTGCCAATAATGGGATATTTTGTCTTCATCTATTCCCTATTCCCCATTTCCATCTTCATAAATTATTTATTTTCATAATATATTAGTAAGGGGAAAATATTAGATTTCATCCATTTCAAGAAAAGCATAAACACATGTGATAAGTGTGATGAGAAGCCTTGTGGTGCAGTATACTGCTATACTGCACCCAAAAGACTGCTCATGACCTGAGTTCTATCTCAGGTAGCAGGCTCAAGGTTCGATCACCCTTCCACCCTTCCAAGATCAGTAAACTGAGTACCCAGCTTGCTAGGAGGGTCATTGTGTAACCTGCATGATTTAAGCAGCCCAGAGAGTGCTTTAAGTGCTATGGGGTGATATATAAGCAGCGTGCTCTGCTTTTTTCAGTCCTTGTTGTATACATCTTATGAGAAATGTTGTTGAAAAAGCATAAGTCAGTCATTTGGCAATGCAATATCAATTGATTTCATTTTAAAAAATATGATTCCAAGCGTTGTGTCACTACATCTTTATTTCACAAAAATCCATTTGGATGTTGTATTTCACGTGACATTTTGAGGCTCCACCCCTGCAAAACCTGCAGCAATCTCATACTTTTCAATTTTAGGAAAGTGTTCCACTTCTTTGCCTCTGGTGATGAGCTTTTATATATATATAGCCTTCTGGGTAGAGGCTTGGCTATTGAAGCATATCAGTCAGATTTTCTTTGTGATTTTTTTACCACTTTCTCCCATAAAATATTATAAATTGTTAAAACGAAAAGCTGTCGTAATGGTATGGGGCTATATAAAAGAGCATCCACTAGCTGAAGTAACACTTGATAGGATGATATAAAATGTTATTATCTCATATTTCTATTTACTTTTATATCAGAATAGCAGAATGAGTAAAGGTTTGGTTGTCATCAGCTAATTATATGTTCCAAACTTTACAAAGTGCACCTATGCACTTAGAGTTTTACTCACCCACTTGGTAATATTCATAGCAAAATTAGAAATCCACATGGTGATGAGCATGTAATAATCACACATGCACACACAATTTATCATATTGTGTCCAAGGGAGAGCCTTTTATGTTACTGAATGCTACTGATTCATGCATTGATGTGTAAACCTGCATAACATACAGAAATGCATAAACTGGAATTTTAAAAAATTGGTAGTTGGGTGGCTAATTTTTTTTGTAAATAAAATAAATAAAATAAATAAAGCACATGTCATGCTTCTGCTTGTGCAGGAGGTTCTGTGAATTCTCCACTGAGGTCTTGCATGAGAGAGGAAATTCTGTTTAAGGACATTTCACCGTCTTTTGCACAGCACACTAGTTAGCTCTGCAAAACATTAAAAAGCCCGGGCTTTTAAAACATTTTTTCCCTTCCCCACACCCCGGGCTCCAGCTGATTGGCGCTGGGGTGGGGAAATAAAGGTTTTTCTCCCCCAGCCCAGCGCTAATCAGCTGGAACCCCAGCATGTACTGCGGTCCCTATCAGGACATTTATCTTTGAAGCCATCCCTAATGAGAAGGATCCATCAGACGTGCATGAGCGTTGCTCTTTGCTCTACCCTTTGTGTGCCATGATTTTGGCACTCCAGATGTTTTGGACCACAGCTCCCAGAATTCCAAGCCTAGATTGCCAATGCCAAAGGACTGTGGGAGTTGCAGTCCAAAACATCTGGAGTGCCAAAGGTTCGCCACCACTGCCGTATGCTCTTAAGTCAGAACATTACAGTAATGCTAGGAGGGCATTCAAGGTAAGATGCTTAAAAATGGTTTTATCATTGCACCCCCACCCCCACCCCCACCCCCAGTAAGTTTCCATGGCCAAGCAGGGATTCAGACCCAGCTCACCGGACTCCCCGTCTGTTGCTCTGTACATTACACTACACTGAGTACAAACTCTGCCCTGTATTCAGACTAAAAGAAAACAAATATCAAGGGCTTGGTCCATTGTTGTACATTTTTAATGTATTTATTTAAAACATTTATAGCTTGCTAAGTTGCTATATATCAAAGGATCTCAGGACAGGTTGCGAGCAGTGTGCATGCCAAATTCACATATTTTTGTACCATGCCATTTTCTTGCTACACTGGCTTGGCAACCGCTGTTAAATGTTTCCTGCTTCTGACCACAGAGTGTATATAACATTTCCTGGAGACTTTTACATGCCAGGCTATGACAAGTGGGAAAGAGGATAGCTTGTTTTTTTTTTTTTTAAGTTGAGAGGAAAATTCATTAAATATATTTGTGAATGTGTTCTCAATTTCTTAATCTTATACAGTGGTACCTTGTATAAAGGAATTAATTCCTTCCAAATGAAATACTGTTAAGCAAATTTTCCTTTGTACAAATTTCCCATAGGAATGCACTGAAATGGATTAATCCCTAATTGCGACTGTTTTTCTGTTGTACGGATTCGCCCCATAGGCGATTCTGTTAAGCAATTTCCTCCTATCTCTAGAATTTTTCCCTCTTTAATTGGATTTTTTGTTAAACGAACCACTTGTTATACGAGGGTCCACTGTATAGACTTGATCCATAGAAGTTATGACCACCATGATGATATTTTCCATCTTTAAAGTTTTACCTCCTTAATCATGGAAACCAGAAGAAAGAAAAAATTGGGATAGATTACACGTTTTGGAGGAATTATGTTATTTGGCATAACCTTTTGTGGACTGCAGTCTACTTGTATTTCTGACTGTTCTTCATATGCTAGTTTTGTAATTTGGCTTATTGAATCATGAGACCGTTTCAGTAGTTAACCCTTGTGGCTGTTCACACTCTGCCTACCAGACTATTTTCAGATAAATTCATTATTTTGAACTCTAGTGCTTTACATTTTCCAGCTAAATGGAAAATCTATCTTCCATAAAATTTAGGAATGATGTCCCATAAAAAGGGTGACATTTTAATGCTTTTCTACAGATTAAAATGCTAGAATTCTCAATAAACCCTGATTTACTGGTATTGGTTGTAAAGTGGTTATTGCTGCTAATAAAGTCTGTAAATCCTAAGAAGTCATATTTGCTTTGAACAATAAAACTTCCCATAAAGGCTTAGTGTACAAGGATATTCTCTTTCTATTAAGGTAGACAGTCTGCTCAAAGTAATAATGTAAAATCTTTGGTAGCCTAGTCTATATTTAAATAAAGATAGTGTGCTCCATACAGCAGTAGAAGAGTGACTAGTACATCCGCTTATTCTGACAAGTATGAAAATATATGAGAACAAGGACTAATCTCTAAAATATAGGAAATTTCAGGCTTCTTTCGTGGAGATGAGGTTACTCTGGGACAGCCAACCATACTGTGCGCCCCATCTCGTTGTCATCCAAAAGTAATAAAATGCGAATGGCATGCGAGGCAAAGGTTAAATTGACCGGAATGGAAGACTTATTTCTGATTTTATTCTGTACCTAGCATATAATTATAGTGCCATTTTCCACCTTTAAACAACGGCTGAAATACAATTGCAACTGGCATCAAAAAGTTGCCTCAGGGTGTTAACACCCAGGCAGTCTGAATTTCACAAATGGATTGTGCAAATGTTTGTTTTAAAGAAATGATCATGCAGCTTGTGGTGTGACTAGTAGGGAAACAGAGGTGGACCCGGTTTGGGAATGTGACTTCCTTCTCAGCATCAGCATCACAACCACCTGCTCAGCTTTGACTTCTTCAAGGTGCAGGTCTGCAAAGGATTTTATTTATTTATTTGATTTGATTTGATTCGATTATACTGCACCATCTGGCATCTGTGCCACTCTGGGCTGTTCTTTTGCACAGTATAGCACTTGTTTTGGCAAAGTGTTGTTCATTAAGGCTTACTTAACAAATGAAATAGCAATGAGAAAGGAAAAGATAAAGATAAAGGGGACTGCATGCATTTTCCAACAACAAAACAGGAGTCTGACTTTGATCCAAGCTAGGCATTTTCAGGGAAGCTACGATATTGAGGTGCCAATCTCTAATGAGCCTTCTAGAAACGTGGCACATCTTCGCTGACGGCAACTGAATGGTAGAGGATTCATTAGGAGCTGAAATCTGTTGGTATCCCAGAGGTGCGAAATGCAGCAGATTGTTGTCACTGAACAACGGTAAAAAAAAGCACTTGCAACCTAATTTGCAAAGCACTGGAGGTGTAAAAAACTGATGCAGTGACTATCAGACTTTTGTGCCGCATTTCGAGATTTGTCTTTGTGTCTGCAGCGTACAGTTTGGCCTTGAATAATGTACATTCTAGAAAGCCTAGTGCCAGTGCCTTCAATGTCAAGGCCCATAAGAGCAGGAGGTTTATTTATGGTTTCCTCTATCCTGTATTAGTGGGGTGTGTTGGCTCCATGGACTAAGGCTGTGAAAGCTGTTGGCTGCAAAGTCAGCAGCTCGGCGGTTCAAATCCTGGGTGCCGCACAATTTGTTTGTGAGTTTGGTCTTTGTTTGACATCTTTTTGGTTGATTGATCCACAAGAAAAATACAGTTGTAACTGGTGATCTGAATGAAACCTTTTTATTTTAGCCAGGCCTGACCCTGCTTAGCTTCCGAAATCAGGCATGGTGTACACATACACATAATATGGAAAAGCCACAAGGATATTTGCTTTCAATTATGACTTGGGTAATATCATTGCTACGGTCACCATCCTTGTGACTACCGCTACCGAAGCTAGCCACATGGCTAATATAAAAAAGTTTAACATTTCCCTGGCCTTCGTTAAGCCTTTAAAATGAAAACTAGACTGAGTTTTTAAATGAAGCAAATTGTAGGTTTATTAAAAGCACAACAGTTTCACATAGAAGTTCAGCATTCGTATCCTTGCAGTTTCTCATTAGTTTAGACCTTATAATTCAGCCAGGTGTTCTTTAAATTGTTACAAGTCATTTTGAACTAACTCACTATCTAATCCTCTGCTGCAATAAACCTTTCCAAACTTCATCATACTGTTTTAGGCTGAATCTCATATTTCCTTCTTACGTCATTTCTGCTGGTGCCGTCCAATTGGTTCTTTTCTTAGTTCTGTATTGGCCCATCATGTCTCAGTCCAGTGTTGCTGGGTAAACTTTCTTGTCCCGGTTGGGAATCTGTCACAGTTGTCGTCGTCGTCATTGTCGTCGTCGTCGTCGTCGTCGTCGTCGTCGTCATCATCATCATCATCATCTCTATAGGTTTGATCGGATGAGAGGGCGTAACTGGTCCAAAGTTCCTCTTTGAACTTTGGGTTGAGTGGGGTCTTGAAGTTTGATATCTCCAATTGATTGTTGGTATCTTTCAATACCATATTACACTAGTTTCTATCAGGCTGATTATTATTTTTTTGTGGGGGGGGCAAACTAATGCATGATGGATACCCACCCAGAGAGTACTTTAAGTGCTATGAGGTGGTAGATAAGCAGGAAAATTTGCTTTGCTTTATGACATCACTTGTCATATAAGATAAGACAGGGTTTTCCACCTATTAAGGACTTTTTTTTTGGTCGAGTAAATACAGAGAGACAGAGAGATGTGTGTGTGTGTGTGTGTGTGTGTGTGTGTGTGTGTGTGTGTGTGTGTGTGTGTGAGTGAGTGAGTGAGAGAGAGAGAGAGAGAGACAGAGAATGAGAGAGTTTTGTTATAGAAGTTAAACGGCCCTGTCCCCCATTATGTTGCATTATGTTGGTAAATCCTGCCTCTTTGGGATCTTGGTTTTGCTAGAAAAACACTCTCATGGTTTGCTTGTAATGTTAATTTAATCATAGCAGGGGAGATGAACTAGTTATAAGCCTTTAGATCTGTGTTTGCCTCAGTCAAATTAGTTTACAGATAAAAGAGGTTGATGTGGCACTATTGATCCATTATGCAATGGCACACAATTTAGTGTTTGCAAAATATTCTGCAGGCTGAGTTGCATGCTGGTAAAAAGCAAATAATCAGTGAGGTCCACAGATAAGGAGCTGCAGCTCTGCAATTCAATTTGAATATTGTACAAGCATGAATCAACGGGTTTGGGTCCTGTTTGAGGTAATGTTATAGTAAAACACAATGGCCTTTTTTTGATAAGCCCAGCATTATATTCACACCAAACTTTGTTATACTTTTTATCATTAATTTTCTATGATTAATAACAGCAAATATTACATGGCTCCATGTCAAGGAGGAGGTTGTCATAAAACCCCTGTGTGGATTTCATCAAGGCAGATAAAAGCTGACTCTGTTCACTCAGATGCAGAGGATGAGGAAACACACATAGGAAATGAATTTTTGGACTTATGTGTCTCTGTAATTTTAAATCACTTCTTGAAAATGGGGTTTGGATTTCTTTTTATCGAAACACTGACCTATGTGAATGTTATTTTGTGCCATCTATTTACTTCTACCTTATGAGAAACCTTTGAATTAGTGACCTCCAGAAGGTTTGACCATTAACAACCCTGCTCGGTTCTTGAAGACTCAAGACCATGCTTTGGTTTATTACTATGTCATTGTTGATTATATTGTATTCCTTTATTGAAGGTGTGTATTTGACGGGATGTTTCTCTCTTTCAGTTTTCCTGATTTAAATCACTTTTGCCCACCCGAGCCTTGAAATAAAGAGGCAAGACAAGAATTGTGGAGTTGAAATTGGGCCACAATTTATTGATAAACTGTCATAAGTTAACTGTAAAGCGCAAAGCAACGGGGCCTCATAAAAGTCCAAGCGGCATCAATTAAAGGGCCTAATTAGCTTAAGAAGGGTGCTCTCCCCTAGAATAGCACCTACCCCAAAGGTAATGGTCTGGCCAGACCTCATCTGACCTCTAGGGGCCAATTTTAATGCTCTAACTCATATTCTCAATATCCTGAAATATTAATATTGAGAGGTGCCGGTTAAATTAGAACACTACTTTCTAATACTGCCTAATTTGGCTTGCCAGTTGCACGAACCACCAATTGTGACTGGTGAAAGGATAAAGGACCACACTTTACCCAAGAAGAATGTGATGGGTGAAAACTCACTGCTGCTCTTGGCCAATCTGAATAGCAGTCAAAAATTCCCATCCGGTGCTGACGTGACCAGCTAATTTTATTCTCCTTATAGGGTGGGAGGGAGAACACCATAATACGGAAGAGGCCAAGGAGCTTATCCCAGAGCCTTATATAGTCTTTGTGCCAATGGGACCACGTGTTCCACAATCCTGATGTCACCGGTGCGGGGAGGCAAAGAGGTCCCTCCCAGCCCTGAACAGCTGTTCAGAGCAGCCATTTTATCTTTTTCTGATCTTACTCTATTGAGTAAAGCTAAGCAGATATCTGTATCTTGCTTCTACTCCCTCCCTGTAACAATTACGGAATCTGTATACAGGCTTTTAAAACCTTTTTTCCCTTCCCCACACCCCAGGCTCCAGCTGATTGGCGCTGAGGGGGGGGAGAAATAAAGGTTTTTCTCCCCCCAGCACTAATCAGCTGGAGCACTGGCATGTACTGTGGTTCCGCAATATAGCGGGACCGCAGTACATGAACCGGGAAATGGCGGGGGGTTACTGTAGTAACTTCAAGAATTTCATGTGAGTGTTAAAATATCTCTCTTCCATGCCAGCAGTGCATAATGGAGGGAGGAAAGTGTAGCAAGCGGGAGCAAAACACAGCATCACACCAAGGGGCTGCTTGCCTTGCCATCATTTTCCTGAATGAGGGAGGAGCTGGATCTTGCCACATATCTGGGCATGAAATCTCAGATCCAAGAAATCAAAAAATCTTGTGGAAAATCTCTTTCCCGGCATTGCTGCTCCTAGTGGATTCATCCCATTGTGTTGTTGTTTGACTCTGGGTGCTTTTACATGACCCCCTAAGATCCGCTGGCAACTTAATTAAATTCAGACCAGAGATCTTGGTGGTTTTCTCCTCTTGCTGTGTTCCCACCCCTCCGCACTCCCTTGCTCCTTTCTGTGCAAGGGGAGGGAGAAAAAAGGGAGAAAAGAATGCAGGCTCAGCTCCACTCTGCCGTCGGGAGCTGCCCCGGGAAGCATTCCAGTCTCTTAAAGGGGTGGGGGCAACAACAACAACAACAAAAACAACAACAACAGAAGGCAGGGAGAGTCCGGCACTCACTGCTTTGCAATCCGCATCAGAAATGTTTCACCTTTGGAGACCAGGTACTTGGAAAATGCGCTGGGACGCGCTTAGGTGGGCGTGGTCGTACTTAATTTTTTTTAATGTCCAGAGCTGGTGGGAAAACAATTTTAAGCTCCGTATCTGGGAGCAGTTTGCCTTGGATTTTAGGGGTCATGCAAAAGGGCCCTCTGTTTTGTTTTGTTTTTAATACCTTCATGTTTTCCCCACATCCCTTCTTCAGCTTCAGACCTTGTTTTACACCTTAGTTCCTGTAGAGATTTTGGTTTTCTTTCTTTCTTTCCTTCCTTCCTCCCTCCCTCCCTCCTCCCTCCTTTCCTTTCTTTTCCCACCCAAAGGCACATCAGGTCACATTGTGTAAAACAAGCTTTCTCTTTTTGATTCTCCCTTTCACCCCCTTGCAAACAGTGTGGCAAATTGTTATCTTCTGTATTTCATGGAAACCAGAACTGCTATGTGTTTTACTGTAAGAAGTAATTGAGACCTCTGCCATTCTACTCCATAGATTCTCTCTGTTGAGGCAATTCAGATTTATGCACTAACTCTTTTCCTTTTTTTGGTTTCTCTCCCACACTTTCAAGTGAATACCTCGATGTGGCCTTCCTTTTTTGTTGTCCTTTGTGTTGCTTTTCTGAGCTGTTGCTTTTCCAATATTATCCCAATGTGTCTTGAAGCATCACCACCAAAATAGCTGTTGTTTCTCTCAGTGCTGCTCTCACAAATGGAGTCTCTATTGTATTCCGTTGTGTGCTGAAAATAAATGGTCATTGTGTGTTTTCAATCTCTTCTCTTACCAGATCTGTTGGTGTTCATTGTGCTCAGATATAGCATGTCACACTCTTTGCAGTCCTCATGCCAACACCATGCTTTATGAGAAATCTGTATGGATTCAGGGAAATTCTGGTTTAAAAACAGTGCTTTCAAAATGGTCCCATAGAAAAAAAAATTCTACAGGTTCAATTTACTCTTAATTCCATTTTTAGTTTTCTTCCCTATGCCCTTCTTTCATATGTTCTGTTTTCTTTTCTCATACAATATGTGGATGATGATGATGATGATGATGATGTGCAGATCATCTTAACTAATTTATCAATTTTGTGCCTAGTTTTTGAACTGTGCTCACTTTAAAACGTGTGCGTTGATTTGTGTGCATGGATTTTCTGCAAAATGTCCTATAAACTTCCCAAATGTGTGAATTCTCAATATGAGCTGTTTCACACCTACGGAGAGGTGTTCAAATGGTACTTATATTAAAACTGCCAAATCCGACCTGTGATTTCCCATCTCTAAATCCTATCAGAGCTTTCCAAATGTTTCATTTTTGGGGGGGTTCATGCCATGGGGGAACCATCCACCTGCTCCTCATTCTGCCCGTGCCCCATTGCCTCCCTTCCTTATCTTGAAGCTGCCCCTGCCTCCACTTCTACCGCTATCAAGAGATGGTGCAAGCCAGCTCCTTTCATGGAACCCAGGCTTGGTGTCTGTCTGCACATGCCCAGGGCCGACGCTATTTTTTTTTTTGCACCCTAGGTGAGGGGCGGGGGTGGGGTGGGGCACGGAGCGGCATGGACATGGGCGGTGGGTGGCGGTGGGGTGGGGTGGCGATGGCGGCGGTGGCAGTGGGGGGGCAGCAGCGATGGGGGGCGGTGGGAGGCAGGGGGCGGTGGGGGCGGCAGGGGGCAGCAGATGGCGGGGGACAGCGACGGGCGTGGGGCCGGATGGCAACGGGCATGGGGGTAGGCGGCCATGGGCGCAGGGGACGGCGGACGGATGGCGATGGGCGGCGGGGGGACGGGTGGCGATAGCCAGCGGTGGGCGGGTGGCGGGGGGTCAGCAGGCTGGCCAGCACCCTCTGTCCATTTTGGCACCCTAGGCAACTGCCTAGTTCGCCTTAATGGATGTGCCGGCCCTGCATGTGCCCACTGCTCAGGTGACTCTCAGGATAGTGGTGGCAGTGGTTTCAAGATCAGGGAGGGCGGCAATGAGGGTAGGGGTAGGCAGCTGAAGGGGAAAACATTTGGTGTTTACTTTCACGTCGGCAAAAGGGGATCCCCAAAACGAACCACAAACCAGATCCACTCGTGTCCCCCCCCACCCTAGTTTGTGGTTCACTTCATGATCATCTTAACTTCTGATCCTTAAAAGTTGAAGGAACCAAGTGGCATGCATTGTTACGGTTGTACGTTGTGCTATTTGTGTTGTTTTCATTAATACATCATTTGCACAATTTCTGACTGGCAAGAGTGCCACAAAATTCCTTTACCGTCCTGCAGGATGACAAGAATATCGTCATATTGTTTTGTTCACAGGCAAGGGCGGGCAAGGGCGTACATCTGGAATTAAAAAGACCTTGAAGTGCCAGCTACAAACAAAAGCAGAGGAGAAAATGCTGGTAGCATCGATGCTGACGAGGAGTGCTGCTTTAGCCTCACATCATTTGTTTTAATTACATTCATTAACATTGAAGGAGAAGGAGGAAATTTTTGGTCAAATGCTCCCATCTGGGAGATAAAATAAAAGAGGTGCTTGGTGTGGACATAAGTAGCTCTTATTATCATTGTGAGGTATCTGTTGATTAAAATTTGTCCAGCACTCGGCTGTCTCCTTAATTGAACGTACTTACTGTGTAAAACTTAATACTAATAATTAGAGGAGGAGTTAGCCCACTGCATATTTAGCTGGGCCTCTCACCAAAGCATGGAAAGTCAGGGAAGCTATTAAAACTGGAAGCATATTCTGTTCAGTGGGGAAAAAAATACAGACACTGACAGGCAGGAATGTGTGAGCACCCCTGCAACCACACTGACCTCACCCTCAGCCACCCCACAACAATATGGAAGTTCCAAGTCACACCATAAAGAGAAATGATCAGCCACCTTGAAATGATGTGGGGAAAAAAGATCTCTAGTTTCTTGGAAGAAAACACAAGAACGGTGATGGATCAAACCAAGACCTAGCTTGTGACACATTCTGTTCATGCAGTAGCCAACCAATTGCCTACACTTTCTCATTCTGGAAATTATCTATCTATCTATCTATCTATCTATCTATCTATCTATCTATCTATCTATCTATCTATCTATCTATCTATCTATATGTCCGACCATCCATCTATCCATAAAAACAAACAAATATCGATGCTACATTTTGCATCAGTAAAAGCTTCCATACTGCGTCAAAAGTAGGCCCATATAGAGAGCTTTGTAGTAGTTGTTTCTAGAGATTGCCTACACATGGACCAATATTGCTGGGGATTTCCTGTCCAGGCATGGCTGCAGGTGCACAATCTGCTGAAAATGGGGGTGGGTGGGTGGGAGCAGACCTGGCCATGGGTGAGATTGGCTTCTCCATAGAGAGGTCCAGGTGCAGAAGCACACTCAGGTCTTGGTTGCTAGTGGCTATTGATGGGCTTCTTCTCTGTGAGTACAGTATATCCACTCCCCCTTTAAAAGCCATCCAAATGGGTAGATATCCCTACTGTTTTTGAGAAGGGAGAGCTGAGTTAGTCTGTCTCGCGGCATCTTTAAAATAAGTTTTATTTGGCATAGGAATTTGAGCTGTTCTTGTCCATTCATCTTGTGCCAGCGAACACCATACTTAAGAAAGCGCTGAGTGAAGTATTTCTTTTCCTTTCTTCTGCATCTCTCCATTGCTCACTTTCGGTAGATGACCCCCCCCCCCTGCATTCTGACATTATGAGAAAAGGCAAGAACTAGTTCTCACAAATGGTTCTGTCCACCCTATCTACTACCATGGCATCTTTAAAGAGAGATGTCCACTTTCTGGTATTATTGTATGATGTTCAGATGGTGAAGTGTGTTTACTTGTAAAATGTGCAGTCCTTCAAAACTCAAATGGAATTCCTTTGAGTTGTGGTAGAGAAGGGAAAGTCTGAGATGAAGAAAAAAACAGGAGTTTTTTTTTTAATACTCAATTGAAATCTACAAGTTAAAAATGTACCTACATCAATTATCTTATTTATAAAAGTCGAAGTACAGAACACATGCCTGTTTGGGTGGTATGCGCAACACGTAGAGACATGTTCGCTGAGTAATGTTTTTAAGATAAAAGAAGGCAAATTAGAGATGTCATACAGGAATCAATCCGTCAGTCAACATTAATGAGATGTCATGCAGGAATCAATCAGTCTGTAGACATTAATTAACCTCTAGGAGTTAACAAGGTATTGATTTAGTCAGGTGCAGTTCATCCTACCCTGGCAAGCCAGTCCTTAACCTTCATAGCATCTTTTGAGTGTTTTGGTTCAGGGTGTTTTACTAAAAAATAAAATAAAAATAGAAAATAATAAAAAGGAGGAAATAACAAGTGTTCTGCTAATATACTGCCCTATACTACTTCAAATAGTCTCTGGACGGTTTACAGTTTTTAATTACAGTATGCAGGCTGCACATTGTCCCCCACCCCACCCCACCCCACCCCAGCAAGCTGGGTACTCATTTTACCAACCTCAGAAGGATGGAAGGCTGAGTCATCCAGGGCTGGCTAGTTGGGATTGCTCCCCAGGTTGTGAGCACAGGTTTAACTGCAGTGCAGGCATTTAACCACTGCTCCACGAGGCTCCTAAAGCTGAGGGGGTATACCAGGCATGTCCAAACTTTGACCCTCCAGATGTTTTGGACCACAACTCCCACTTTGTGATGCTACACTCATTTGCTTTCAAAGTAAAACCATGGTGAATATAATAACTTGATTCTGTTTTTTGTGTGCAGCTCGGTACCCTCAAGAGTGGAACTTTCAGAATCAATATGACTAATAGATTCTGGCAAAGAGGAATACATTATCATGTCCTCCCTGGCTCACCGATTGTGATTTCATCCATCTCCTTGATCCATAATAGCATCACTATTGCATATGGAGGTGGCTGCCATGTCAGCTTTCACAGTGAGAAAGGAAATGCTTGCCCATAACAATTAGGCCAGGTTTTGAATGAGATCCAAGTTTGTGGCAACTTACTGCTTCTTTCAGGAAGGGTACCTTTGCCACTTAAGGCACAATGACTGGGCATCTTCTTTTCAGTTTTATTTCATGTTCTTCATTCTGGAGCATCATGAACATCATAAGAGAGGTCCCACGGGTGCATCACCGCTGGACTCTGCTGAGGTGCTGGGAACGCTACAGTAACCCCTAAATGTGGCACAGTCCCTATGTACAGTATAATCCCAGCACTGCTCATCCTTCCTCTTGCTGTCAAGCTGGTTTGCTGGTGTTTTGCTTGATAGTGGGACGGTACCCCAATGTTGATTTAAAAAAGGAGTTTGTGACCAAGAAACAGGACTGACCCTCGTATTAAGTGGAATGAGATGCTGATCTCAGATTATCGATGCAGAGAGGCAGCTGCAAACTGTCAGAGGAGATACGTTAGTACTATAAAGCTTGTACTCCCTTCACCGATACAGTAGGACCACCTATCCACTGATTCCGATACAGTAGGACCACCTATCCACTGATTCACGTATCCACTGCTTGAAAAAATATTTTAAAATAAATTAAATAATTTAAAATAAATTAAATTAAATTAAAATAAAATAAAAAATTTAAAAACCCATACATGCGTCTTTATTTTTTTAATGTATTTCTTGGGTGTACTTTACCAGAACAGGCCACTAGAGGGAGCGGGGGAACCATACAGAGACCATACTTTTCAGCATCCATGGGAGTGGGTGGGTTGAAACCAATCCCCCATGGTTACTGCAATCCTACCATATTAAAGATTCAGCTGCCAATCCAGCTTGTTTTTTTACATGGGAAGGGAGGGGTACCCTCTTGTTCTTGAACTCCAGCAGCACACTGCCTTTGATTAGGCTAACAGAGGGCAGTAACCTTTCAGTAAGGCAACAGCATTAGTAGTCTCTTAGACAAACATAACTTATTTCATGCCAACTTAAATAGTTACAGACTTAAATAATGTGTCAAGTGGCATAGAGGAGACTCTCCCTTTAGGTCAAGAGCGGGCAACTGTGATGACTTCAGTTATTGGTTAGATCAGGGGTCCTCAAAGTTTTCAAAGAGGGTGCCGGTCCACCACGCCCCAGGCACCACTGGGGGCCAGACCACAGTGGGTGGGGGGGGGAGCGGGGGACCTTGCCGTAGGCCTCCCACTCTGAATGCCCCACTAGCCAGCATGCTGATCATCTGGGCGGTAGTTGGGGGGAGTGGGAGAACCGACATAGCCCACTGCTTTGAACTGCCACGGCAATAGAAGCAGCTACGGAGGCTGGCTTGCTCGCAAAGCAGGGGTAGGTGGGGAGGTTGCAATTGGTCCCGGGGGCCGGATTCAGGGCCTTGGGGGGCCGCATCCGGCCCCGGGGCCTTAGGTTGAGGACCCCTGGATTAGATTAAGCATTTGACCTGCCTTCTATACATATTAGCAGTTTTCCACCAACATTTGATAGCCAACTGTTTAATCGTTTAAAATCCAAGATCTATTTGTGCCATTGTACAACCTGTTGTGCTCTTTGGTGCAGAATGCTGGCTGGGGACTAAAGAAACTAAATGTCACCTTGGTGTCATGGGGACCAAGATTCTCTGATGAGCCTGGGCCTCAATTGAAAGGATCATTTGCACAACGATGACATCCAAGCTAAATACCAAGCGCTGAAAAGATACATGAAGCCTATGTTGGTTTGGACATGTCCTGGATTCTGATGAGGAAAAGGGTGTCCACCCTGGCCAGTGGATCCCGGCCAAGGGTATGTCCAAAACAACGCTGCATACGACATGAAGTTGTCCCGGGTTCACCTGGCCCTAGCTCGTGACCGTGCCGATTAGAAAGCCAAAATAAGAATAGCTGACCAAGTGGGACAAACACTAAGAAGAAAACGATTTGATAGCCAACTGTGAAAATAAATTAATTGCAATCAAAGTTGCTTTTTTCTCTTAAATGGCTTTTTTTTTGTAGTTGCAGTATCATAATTTGCTGTCCAAATTTGGTAGCATAGATTTTGAGGGTATATTCGAAGTTGCTAAAAACAGGGTCTTAAGGGCCTCATGTGGCCCACCCACTACACAATTGACAAACCCAAATTCTTCAGTAAAATTCAAGTCTCTCCTAAAAGTTAGCAGTGGAAGCCAGGACATTTCATGTCAAAAATCTTAGGTTCTCTGGTAGTTTCAACTTAGATGGTTACTTCACATCCACTCTTGTCCCGGGAAGAAGTTCATTGCGTGGTGATGTCGGTCGCGGTCATGTGGTCTTCTTGCGGTTCTGTCCCTGTTCCAATGAACGCACGGACGTGATTGATGATGCCGGCATGACTGTTTCTGCACGTCCTCGTTCCGTGATGAGATGTAAAATTCCATTCCTTTGTTCTCCGTTTTTTTTAACCTGACCTTCCATTTTTCGATGTTTTGATTCTCTGAAGCCTTGCCTTCAATGCGTTACAGAGCTAAGTTTGAGGCATTTGTCTTTTAATCTCTCTGCACTGTGTTGCTGACTCCATAGAGAATGTACTGGCGAATGGCACTTCACACTCCTGCCACTAGATGAAGAATGGCACATTGCGTGATGAGCCTTACCTCGCGGGCACTCATATCGGAATGGGAAGCGAGAGGCCAGGGAGGGGAATCTGTCATCCCGCTTAGATCGCAGTTCAGGGTGTGTGGCCGGGACGAACTCCCTTCGTCCCACATTGGACGTGTGGTTAGATTTCTTCATACCGGTCCCCAGCCTTAGTGTCTGACACATTTCATATTTGCCAGTTTCTTGTTTCACTTGATAGGGCCCAGTACTATTTATAATAGTCCTGTAAAATTATTGCACCATTTGATTAAAAGGTGTGTATTGTGAATATTTTCTTAGAGCTGCTTTTTTTCAAGGATTCATCACGGGATTTTTTTTGCAACATAATTGACTCTGTAGTCTGTGAAAAACCTCACCAAATTCTGTTACTTTATTAAGCGTCCTTGCTTTTAACGGAAATGCACACAGTTTTCAGGGCCATCCACTTTCCTATTAAAAATGCATCAGTAAAATGTGAACAAAGCCACAGAAGCTCTAACGTTGGCAGTACTGCACAACTAGCTTGGAGTGGTGTATTTATAGTTGTTATATACACCAATGTAAAATGCAGTCTAACTGGATAACTATACTATAATAAAAATCTGTGCTTCTTGCAAAATAGCTTGTGGAATTATGGACATCACTATGCATTCTTTCCATAAAACTCAGTGTGTGATCACTTAATGTGTGGAACATTCATTTTAGTGTTTTCTTATAGATCTTATATATATTGTGTGGCTAGAATATCAATACTGGTTTTAGTGCTGAGGAATGGTGCTTACAAAAATATAACATTGCAGCTTTGCCCATAATATCTTTATTGTTTAATAATACTTTAATAACAGTTTACAATGGTGCCACATGCCACATCTCTAAACATCCCTCTTATGTTTTTGACGTACTATATTTTGGTTATTGCTAGAATCAACATAGTTGCCTAGATGCCCTAAGGCTAAGCACATCCGATCTCACCTGATTTCAGAAGCTAAGCAGGGTCAGGCCTGGCTAGTACTTGGATGGGCGACCACCAGGGAATACCAGGTGCTGTAGGTACCTGGAGTAGGAACTGGCAAGCCACTGGTTTCAGAAGCTAAGCAGGATCAGGCCTGGCTAGTACTTGGATGGGCGACCACCAGGGAATACCAGGTGCTATAGGCGCCTGGAGTAGGAACTGCCAAGCCACTCCAGTATTCCTGCCAAGAAAAACTCCATGGACATGAAGTCACGAAGAGTCGGTCACAACTGTAATGACACAACAACAAGGATAGACATGCTACCTGGCAAGACTTTTTTAGACTTACCACCTTGTATCCATTTACTTCACCACCTAGCCTGGATTGAAAATTTTGGATTTTTAAAATTCAATATAGTCTGGTTTGCCTTTCAGAACCAGACGTATAAGGCAAAACATGGTCAGTCATGTACAGTATGACCCCCTATATGCGCTTGACAAATCATCCCTTCATGTAAGCCTTTGGGGGTGTACTCCGACAAACAATCATATATGACTGCCTTGACTTTGCTTCTGTCCATATGTTGAGACAAAGTAGCAGGCCAAATTGGGTAGAGTATTTAATTCCCAGGTGACGTGAGGAGCATTTCTGCCTAACATCCTCTTAGAAGAGCCCCGTGGCGCAGTGGTTAAATGCCTGTACTGCAGGTAAAACTGTGCTCATGACCTGGGGTTCAATCCCCAGTAGCCGGCTCATGGTTGACTCAGCCTTCCATCCTTCCGAGGTTGGTAAAATGAGTACCAAGCTTGCTGGGGGGGAGGGCAATGTGTAGCCTGCATACTGTAATTAAAAACTGTAAACTGCCCAGAGACTACTCGAAGAGGTATGGGACAGTATATAAGCAGAACACTTTGCAGAACACACATAGAACCCCCATCTTGCAATCAATTTTTCCATAAGGAATCTTCGTCTTTTTTCTTGTTGGTCTTTTCGTTTTTCCCTTTTGTGTGGGCCCAAGTTTGCTTGCTTTCTACAGCATTGTTCCATCTTGAGCGGCAGCACCACTCTTGTGCTGTCAGTGTAGCAAAGGCTGGATTTTCAGTCTTTAATAGCTGATAATTGTCGCTGAGTGTGGCCTTCTGGATTGAGGCTGAAATGTCTGGAAGCCTCAATTTGAGCCATACCATAGGGATGCAATTACAGGGTGGCAAAAGTAATACTTTACAAAGGAAAGCTAGCTGGATTTTTTTCAAGTTGTTCTGTTGCTCTCAAAAACTAGCTCTGGGAGCTGTACAACAAACGTGGCAGTACTGGAGCTTTGTATGCCTCCAGGAATGCAGGTACATGTTGAGCTTCTTGAATACAGAATAACTTTAGGGGTAGCACAGCCAGTTCTGCTTTGTGCTTAAGCTATCCAATGTGCTTGGACCATGCTAATTTTGGTTGGACTATATTCCCTAGGTTAAGGGTGTCCAAACTTCAGCCCTCCAGATGTTTTAGACCACAACTCCCAGAATTCCAAAACTATTGCCAATGACAAAGGACTGTGGGAGTTGTGGTCCGAAACATCTGGAGGGCCAAAGTTTGGACAACATTGCCCTAGGTATTTAGAACTCATTGACCTGGGATGTATTATCATGCATGGTGGTCTTGTGAGAGGGCAAAGAAATATTGGGTCTAAATACATATATGGCTCAAAGAAATAACTAAGTTGAAATGTTTCTACTAGGTATTATGCCAGAAAATGTCAATACACAGGATAGATATATCATACTACATATCTTGTCTGCCGCTAGAATAGCTTGGGCCCAAATGTGGAAAAATGAAAACATACCTAAGGAGGAAACGATTATACATGACATTATATATGACTGAGAATTAAAGAAAAAGAGGACTCTGTGTATTACTCAACATGGAATAGATTTTATGATTGGTTGGAGAGAAGAAACAATGCATTAGGTGGTACTGAGACGTTATGTAATTAATATTAAGCACACCCAGACAATATGATGAATGACAACTGGAACTATTTCTACAAATTAACTTAGAAATGTGGGATGTTACGATGAGGGAATATTAATAAACTTATTACAAAAAAAAACTTCATTGACCTGTTGTAATTTATATGCACCTATTTTTTATCTTTTGTTTGATCATCTCACTGACTTTGAAAATACCATAATATTTTGTTTTAAAAAAATCATCATTTATCTCCATCAAAATAGGCAGTAAATGCTTTAGTGTTACATTTTAGACCAACTTGACTTCTCAAGAGCAGAACAGGCACTGGTTGATTTCTCAGACGTGGAGCATGGGTGGGGACGTTTTGTAGGGACAAAGTCATTTAGGTATATATTAAATAAATTACGTGCAAGAATCAGCCCTGCCAGACACCTCCTTGTACAAGTATGACATTTGCAATGGATCACTCACTATTTAATTTAACACATAGTAAGTTGCCAGAGCAGCGGTTCATTATTAGTTTGAATAATCTTGAGGGCAAAAGCAAAGTGTTCTGCTTATATACCGCCCTATACCGCTTCAAGTAGTCTCTGGGAGGTTTACAATTTTTTTAAATTACAGTGTGCAGGCTACACATTCCCCCCCCCAGCAAGCTGGGTACTCATTTTACTGACCTCGGAAGGATGGAAGGCTGAGTGAACCTTGAGCCTGCTACCTGGGATTGAACCCAGGTCGTGAGCACAGTTTTACCTGCAGTACACGCATTTAACCACTGTGCCACGAGGCAGCCACACGTAATTTAGTTTGTTTCATAAACATGTATTTGATGCAGAATCAAAGGCAGCTTTCAGATCAATAAAGGCTGCATTTAAGGTACCAGGTGGGTTTAACACGTATTGACTCATCAGTGAGGCCAGAGTGAAGCAGTGGTCCATATGGGAGTGGCCTTTTCTGAAGCCTGCTTGTCCATCACCCAGTCTCTTCTTATTGTCCATCCAGCACATCAGTTTCCTTTGTAAGAGTGAGGCTTACAAAGCTGCTCAATTAGAGGGCAGGAACAACGTGCCCTCTAGTTTTAGGCCCTGCTGTGTAAGAATCTGGTGATCATGCACATAACTACCCCCTGCATGGGTTCCATTATGACAAAAAAAAATTAAAAAATGCCTGTGTGGGGGGAGGAAAAGCTGTGCATGGAGAGGGTCAGAGGTGCGCACATGCGCCTTAGAGGGGAACATGGCCAGAATGCAAATTGGCCTGTAGTTGTTTGGATCAGTTTTGTCACCTTTTTTGTATATGGAGTAGAGATGGGCACGAATAAAAAAATGGTGTTTCGTTTGTCATTTGTTGTTTAGATGGTCCGTTTCGGTTCGTTTCTGTTTTTCGTGAATTTTTGCAAAAAAATCGTTTTCGTTTTCATTCGTTTTGTTACTGTTTTGTTACCATTTACTTTATTTTTTGTGATTTTTTTAGCATTTAAAGCAGTTCACTGTATTGCCGTAACGAAAACGAAACCTACAACAAATTTTTCTGGTGTTTCTGTTCGTTTCATTTTATTTTAGAGACAAAATTCGTTTGTTGTTTTGTTGCATGAAAAAATGAAAACGAAAATGAAAAATTGTTCATTTCGTGCCCATCTCTAATATGGAGATAACCAGTGATATTTTTCACAAAACTGAAATACTTCCATCCTTGGTTTTAACAAAGTAGAATTTAAAGGGCTATTAAAGTGCGAGTGTTTTATTTGTAAGACTATAAGACTATATGTAAAAATTATGTTTTATTACCTACTTTTTAAGACTGTTTTCCTTTCAGAGCATAAAGGCCATTATGCAAAGGTTTTCTCATTCTGAGACTCCTTGTTTTCTGACCAATCAACCAACTGGTTAAACAACATGTCATGCAATCGGTGCAAGATGAGGTCTCTAAGATGGGAATCTGTCACCATGTGATGTAAAAATACTGTCCCAAGCAGTATTTTTGAAATAGCTTTTTAAAATGATTTAAATACCTTCACCTTAGATAAAATCACAATGAATCTCACAGCTTAAAATACTTGACTATCTTAGTTGCATATAGTAGAAATAAATTACTTAAAGAGAGTAAATTAGAAAAAAAACCTTTAAAAATAATTTGAATTGCTTTATATTCCCTAACTGCATTTAAATTCTCAGCCTTCGCATGTACTGAGTCAAGTTGCTGAGAAGCAGCAGCAGCAGAAACCCCAAACACTGGGGAACCCAGCTTTGTGATTCTCTCAGAAGCACAAATAATGATTTAACCAGCAAGACATGGACAGAGAGACCAGGCAGAAAGCCTGCAATTAGACAGGTAGAAAATTTCAGCAGGGAGAAGCAGAGCAGGAAAACTGAAAACAATTAAGGTAAATCACTTGTTTTGCACACTGTTTAGAGATAGAAATGCCAACATAAATAAACTAATGAAAACAACAAAAAGGGGGATAAAGGCCACAGAACCACAAAAACGGCATGGAAGGTATGCTGCAATTTTTGGTAGTGTTCTTTTAAAAAAAAAAATCAATGCTTGAGGACGGCCCATTAGCCACATGTAGCCCTCTTCTACACTATCAGGAGAATATTTATTTGCAGTGCACAAAATAACAGGAGAAGGAATGCAATATTTAAAATGAACAGAAACATAAACAAATACTGTATATACTTGAATATAAGCCTAGTTTTTCAGCCCTAATTTTGGGCTGAAAAAAGGGGCCCTCGGCTTATATGCGGGTCAATACTTTTAGCCACTGAGGCAAGTGTTTGGTCGGTGGCTAAAAGTCATTTTAAACATTGCATGCCACTTCTCATGACCCCTCTGCACCACACGGGAGCGGTGCACAATGTTTAAAAATGACTTTTAGCCACTGACCCAAGCACTTGCATCAGTGGCTAAAACTCATTTTAAACATCACACACTGCTCCCCCAGCTCACAAAGGAGGAGCTGCCATGCCCTGCTGCATTTCCCACCCTAGACTTATACTCGAGTCAATACGTTTCCCCAGTTTTGGGGGGTTAAGTTAGGGGCCTCAACTTATACTCGAGTATATACAGTAATATTTCATTGGGAAGTATGGGCCTGCTTTTGGCAAATGAGATGGTCAATATCCGGTTCCATATTTGTCACTGCTAGTCGTAGCAAGTGATGCAAGTGTTCATCAGTTAGTCTGGATCCGGTTGGAGATTTCATATGTTTCATTCAGGGAAAAGTCTGCGCACAGACATAGGTGCTGCCAAAGATGGTTGCAATTTTGAGTGCATCTTTCTCTGGCTGCACCCTTGGGGCCCTCACTGATTCCCGCTAATGCGGCTTTGCCCAACCCCGAAGCTGAAGAGGCGCTTCACTTGTCCACATTGGAGTCTCCCTCCCCTCCCCTCCTCTTCTGCCGCCGCCTCTTCGCTGAGGCCGGGAGAGGGCAGGGAGCGAGGTGGGTGGTTCCAAGGAATGGCTGCTCTAGGCTTGAAGAACAAGCTGCCAACGGAGATTGGGCTGGCGGACTCACTGTCGGCCTTTAGAAGACCTTTAAAGACCTGGCTTTTCAGGGAATGCTTTGGGGACCTCTGAGCTCACTGTCATTACGTTTGTGTTTTGGTTTGATGTTTTTGCTGCTAGCCCCAGTCTTTCTTGCTGGAGTTTGATCTGCCACTGTTGTTTTCGGTGCTATTTGCCCATTCTATTTTAATTATTTTAGTACCTTTATATTGGTATTATTACAGTTTTGGTATTAATCCTATTTTATTTTATTTTGTGTTTTTTTCTTCTGTGATTGTATTGTGTGTGTGTGTGGGGGGGGTTGTTCTGGGTGTGTAGTTATGGGCAGTTGCTGTTATGTGTAACATGTACACCACCCAGTGTTCCCACGGGAAAATCGGGCGGTCAATAAGTCTAAAAATAAATAAATAAATAAGAAAAAAAGTTCTTTGCCTGCTTGTGGTAGGATGAAAAATGAGCCCAGCCTAGCTTCTTGTTGGAGGGAGTCCAATATTTAGCCTGGAAAAAGTTGCTAATCTCTTGCATTACTGAGTAGGCGGTAGTGGGGAAATCATCTCCTAAACCCCGGGAGGTTCTTCTATATAGTCCATGGGTGGTGAATTGTTATCTTTCAGATGTATTTGGATTAGCAACATTCATCCTTGCTGGCATAAACAATATAAAATTGGATAAACAATGGTCTAAGGAGACACAAGGTCGCTTTTAAAGTTCCTGTAAAAGTGGGGGATGGAAAACCTTAGTCCTCCTGATAGATTTGAACTAGAAATCCCATATTCTCTCACCATTGACTATTCTGGCAGGGGGCAATGAGATTTCTAGGATGGAACATCTGGAGGGTGTTTTCACACTGTTTGAAAACATCAATAGCTTGTCTATTGTATGGGAATAGGGGAAAGAGCCAAGATAATGCCTTTCTTCAGTGATGTCTCTGGACAGTGAATCATGAATTATTGTTAATATGCATCAAGAATTAAGTGCTATTGCAAACTGCAACTTTGCACATTCACCCATGCACACATCTTTCTGATCGAAGTCATCAGGGTAGTATTGAAGCACATGGACTCTTGGGCTGATTATCATTCGTTTGGAGTGAGCTGTCAAAAGCCTGGACTTTTGTTTTATTTGATATCTCACAAAATAACAGATCTTTGGGGGAAGAAGCTCAGTTCATTACAACATCACATTCAACATGAGTGGCAGCTATTGATTAGATCAAGGGAGTGTGTAGCTCTCCCTTGGTATATCCAATGCTGCTTCCATTAATTCATTGCCATGTACGTTTTCCTGTGTTTCCAGCAAGGTATCCAAATAAACTCAGATTCTTGTGTGTGTGTGTGTGTGTGTGTGTGTGTGTGTGTGTGTGTGTGTGTGTGTGTGTGTGTGTGTGTGTGTGTGTGTGTGTGTGTGCATAAGCAGATGTGTGCAACAGACAGACAGAATTTTAGAGTTATATTTGTTACTCATCGGAGACAGTAATAAATAGAAAATCCAAAACTAAAAGGTTGGTGACATACTGACGTGTGGGCAATCCCGTCTTTCATCAAGTTGGGTATCACACTTGTGAATGGTGCATTAAAAAAATGCAAGCTCAAAAATAAAAAACCCATCCAGACTTCTGTGTCAGACTTCAAAACAAGGACTGCAAAGTCAATCTTGGAATATGGGTATTAAATTCTACCTGTGGTAGTGTTGGCTGTGTTGTTCCAAATTCACCTGACAGATATATAGATAGATGCTGTATCTCTCATTTTCTCTTGGCCTCTCTGTACATGAAGTTTTTGATGAACACTTAAGGGATCGGTCATGCAGTTATCACTCCTTCATTTTGTTTTGATCCCATATTTCTCTCAATAAATAGGCTCAAGGGCAAGTCCAATTAAAAAGAGAGTAAAAGTAATACTGTTAAAAAGTAATTAAATTCGAACTTTTTTAAAAAAAGAAGCTAAATACACAATTTGAAAATGGTCATCATCATGAGTGTGCCCTGCAACATGAGAAGACCAGATTTCTATTGTAATCATGGAAGACATGAAGTTCTCTTTGGTGTGGGCATTAAAGTCCTCAGAGCAACAAGCCAGGATGACCGGCCAGGGAGCAAGTTGGCTAGCGTTGGCAGATAGACTCTCATGTGCCCAACATAATTCCTGTTCTGTCCTGGACACTGATTCTCAGGGATACACACTGCAACACAGCAAACTGTGGGAGAGGACACATGATGAAGGTAGATAGACTACTTGAGCTCTGTTCTTCATCCCCAAGATTTCACCCATGCAAATCCACGTGAGCAAAACTAGGAGAGGATAGCTCCTCAAACTTTATCCCACCAGTCGTTGTAGCAAAGGCTAATCCAAGGTGATGCAAAAGTAAACTTCCCTGTCAGCATTTTATAGGGCGTTTATACACGACCCCTAAGCTGCGCTGCAAATGGCTCCCAGCTCCGGAGCTTAGAAATGTTTTCCCACCAGCTCCGGAGTTTGGAGACAATTAAGTGCGACCCCGCCCACTTTAGCATGACCCAGCGCACTTTTCTTGTACCTTCTCTTTGGAGGTGAATTTTTTTTGATGCGGATAAGAGTGCCGGGCTCTCCTGGCTTGTCTGTTGTTTTTTTGCCTCCCGCCCCTTTAAGAGCTCCTTGAGACGGAACCAGGAAGTAACGGGGCTCGTGGCAAGTTCGACCGCACCAGCAGGTTAGTAAAGGCTTCTTTTGTCCTCCCCCCCCTCACGCCAACAGGAGCGGGAGGTGCTGAGGGGTGGGGACGCAGGAACAGAAACGAACCCCCAAGATCTCTGGTCCGAATTTAAGGGACCAGCGGATCTTAGGGGTCGTGTGAAAAGGCCCATAGAGGGTGGTCAGGGAATATGATTTAAGGTGGCTGAACAACTTAGACTTGTTGCAAGGGAAAGGGAAAGAGATTATCATTGGAGCCCTGTTTGAATCTCCTGTGATTCCCCTTTTATTTTTGTTTTCTCATGTGGCTTTAGCATTAAGCAGAACAATACACTGTCTGACTGGAAATTCTTTTGGAGCTTTTCTTATTATGAACTGCTGAAGCAATTGGGAACCTAAAAACCAATGGGGAAGCTTAGTTTATATCACTTTTAATTAGTATGTTCCACCACCGCCTCTGTCATCCACCCAAGAAATAGAAAAGTCTGTTTACCCAACAGATGGGTGGATTTCTGTTGTTGGGTTCTGTCCCCTTCCCTGGGTCTGGAAAGTGTAAAATACAGCTTTTAATAAAAAGCTTTGTTTTTTTTTTTTTTTGAATCTCCAAGCCTTAGAACCAACCTAGTCCTCTGAGGAATCTGTTGGTCTGTGAACCAAACAGATGGACGAAGGACAGGCAGAAGTAGATTTTTTAAGAAAAAATTAATTAAAAATTATAAAACAACAATAAAAAACAACAACAACAAAATACTGTAAAGGAAGTAAGTAGATTTAAGAAGGAACTAAATGGAGGCCCATCTTAAGGAAAAGAGTAAGGACACCGTTTAAAGTAAAAAAAAGTTAATGCAAAATTATAGAGATAAGTCTGTGGGTACAGAAATTTAAAAACAGTACAAGAAACAAGAAAACACATCCAGGTTATTTTTGGATAACTAGCATAGCCAAACAGAGCGATACTCTGTGATGCAAACTAGCACATTACAGCCCTAAATCTACTCACAGCAATCTGGGTGTTTTTATCATCCCTTATTATCTTGGGACCAGCTCTCCCATACAGCCAGAGAGAGAAAAGATCAAGAGGAAAAAAGGAAGCTTATGCTGGTAATTAAAAAATCCTTTAATGACATCTGTGCCACATCAGCTGCCTTTCTCTAGGTATTAACCCTTTCCCATCTTTCCTGATATGTACGGTATGTTGCTGCATAATGACAGTGAAGAATCTGCTGTCAAAATGGTTTTCTTCAAAGGAGCATCTGCTCTTTTAGTGTCACCCCCTTTAGTGGCTAGGGCAGCAAAACAGCTGAATCATAGCCCAGCCGAGGAAGGGCTTAACTCTGCAGAGGAGGGCTGGTCCACCAGGCTAAAGATTTTCACGTGAAACAGTGGCAAAGAGCTTTAAAAAACTGTCATGAGAAAACGGGCTTTCTCAGTGGTCGCCCCTGCTCTTTGGAACAAATTGCCAGTTGACATCCATTTAGCTCCTTCTGTGGCAATGTGTAAAACAGTGGTTCTCAACCTTCCTAATGCCGTGACCCTTTAATGCAGTTCCTCATGTTGTGGTGACCCCTTGCCCTGCTTGGAAGAGGCCACGAGCCCCCTTTGGCAGGCCACTGCCGCAGAGGCCATAGAGAACTTCCCTCTGCAGGCATTCTCAGCCAAACGCAGCCTCCGGTGCCATTGACTGACATCCCCTCCAGCCTATCAAGCTGTAACTCACTCTTTCCCCCTTCCTCCCACTCCTCCTCCAGACCCAAGCCATTTGTACCTTTTTCTTCATTGGCTCATGGCGACTCCTGTGAAATGGTTGTTCAACCCCCAAAGGGGTCCTGACCCCCAGGTTGGGAACCACTGTTTCATAGGATCCCTGCAGTTTTAAGATGATAATGATGATGATGACGACGATGACGATGGTGATTACAGTAACAACAACAACAACAACAACAACAACAACAACAACAACAACCTCAACCTGAAAGCAAACCTTGCATGATAGGAATGTGGGGAAAACATATGAACACAACCCATTATATGACCCCTCGGTGTTTCAGCCCGGATTGCTTTGGGTATGCCAACATACCCACCCACCCACCCTGGTTGCAATGCAGGACAAAACATGTAGAAAATAACTTCAAGGATGATAGACAGCCAACTCTTTTTTTCCTTTCTTGTCTCTTCTAGATCTACATGCAGATAGGGCAGATATTTGTCTCTCTGAGGTTAGTTTTTTTTTCTTGTTCCTGGTTAGAATCATGAATGCCTGATTAGACTTATATGGGTGGAAGGCAGCTCTGGGCTTCTGTTTCTTGATCTCTATAATACTCGGAAGTGGGATTTCATGAATAATAAAACAGTGAGGTTCTCCCACCCCAGCCATGCTTCCTGCCACTTTCCAGACAGATTCCGTATCCTCAGTAGCCGCAAGTGTTGTACTAGGTCACTGCAGTCTGCAAGATTGCATACCAAAACACTGCCTACTCCCGTTCTCTTCTAACTAGCTCACTACAACAAATGAACCCATTTTAGTTCCTGAAGGTCCTTACCTAGCTGTTACGAAGAGCTATAACATTCATCAGTTGCCTACAAAAGCAATATAATTGCTTCGTTCATAGCTGTTCTGGATAATTCATGAGATCCCATCACCCTTGCACAGCTGGAATGAATGATGAAGCAGTCTTCCGTTGTATAGCCCTTGGACCTGTTTATGGCTCTCATTAACAAATATTTGGAGAGAGAGAGAGAGAGAGAGAGAGAGAGGGACTTTTCTGCTTTTATGAAGTGTGATGTTGTGGCTCTCTTTATTGTAAGAGATTGTCCCACTGTAACGATGTTTGTTCCCTTTTTAGTCAACTTCAGGAGGCATTCACCATCCTTTTTGGGGGGGAGTGGGTGAAACCAAGTCTTTTTGGGGATGTTTCATACCATTGCTGCTGCCGCCATTCCTAAGTATTCCATCTTTGTCACCCCGAGCATATTTCTGTAAGACCCAGATAATAGATTAGGTATTAGAGCAGCAGGCACAGGCACAGAGCCGAAAGGAATACTCTGTGGAGGTTCAGGCAAAGAGCAGGTTTCAAAGATAAAAAGCTTCTGATCACTGATGCTTGTAAAAGCTGTTTTACGTTATGTCTTAATATGATAAACTAAAAGGACGTGGACTGTGATATAGAGTAATCAAGCGGGATATAGAATAAATGGTTTTATTTTAGTTTTACTTTCTTTTGAGTAACAGCTTCAAATTTGGACGCAATCTGAAGTGGGCTTCATGGAGAAGATTCTGGCCAGCTACTCCTCCCAGGATACAACTCCTGTTCAGATCTCGCAGACTCACACTAACTTTATTAAGTTTCTGTATAAAGCAAAGAACTAAATTCTCATAATGCTAGTGATTATGTTTTTCACTATTTTTTATTATTTTGTGCAGCCCAACACATTTAGATCTGTACTTATTTCAATGGAATATGAAACCACGTTAAAATATCATATTAGGGATGGGCATTTCGTTTTGGAACAGTAGGTTCCGAAACGCACCACATGAGCCCAGGTGTTCCTCAGAACTGGCTGATATACACAGATCCAATTGCTTTACCTTTCTCTGTCTTGCGCAGGGTTAAAATCCAACGAGGAAGCACACTGCATTGTCATCTGTGCTAGATCTGTGATGCTGGCCAATCAGGAGCTGAGCAGGGACAGGCATCATCCTGCCTCCCTCTCTGATTGGCCAGCAGTATGAAGCAGGAAAGGTGATGTTGCAGCATGCTTCCTCGTTGGCTTTTAACCCTGCACGAGACAGAGAAAAGTAAAGCAATTGGATCTGCGTGTATCAGCTGGTTCCGAGGACCACCTGGGCTCATATGGTTCATTTCATAACCTACTGGTTCCGAAACGAATATAATCCCAATACTTTATCATTCTTACAAATATTGCTATAGATTTGCCCAAAAACAGACCCAGGGAATGTTTCCAAAATAAACCCTGTGTTAGATTTTAACTGTTCATTAAAAAGGGAAGAAGTTAATATCCTCATTGAGTCTTGTGGAAACATTCCATGAAGCCCTTGATTATGGCAATAGCAATAGCATCTGTTCCTCTATAACAGAGGACCACATAAGAGTGCAGCCTTCAAATATTTCTCTTTTTTCCAGCATTTGTATGTCAGTGGCTTTGTAAACTGGTAGTGCCCAGAAGTGGACATGCTACTGGAGGTGAATCTAGCGGTCCCTTGATCCAGACATTATATGATATGGGCTATTGTGGCATTTGTTTGTTTGGCCAATGTATTACTACATTGTTAATTTATATTTAGCTACTAAGACCACTTGATCCTTTTCTCATGTTTTACTGCCAGGCAAGCTGTGGTGCAATATAATAATTGTGCATCTGTTCTTTTCCTGCCTAAATGAAGAATTTTATATTACTCCCAGTTGAAACTCATTTTATTTGCTTTGGCCCAGTTTTTCAATGTGTAAGGTCATCCCAAATCCAGATTCTGAAGCTACTCCCAGATTTCTGTCACCTGCAAAGTTGATGAGTATTTCTTCTACATCATAGAGCCTAGGATAGAATTGTATGGCATCCACTCACCTAACAAGCTTGTGATGAGAGAGAGAGAGAGAGAAAGATGTATCTGTTATGACTTATTTTTTCATAAACCCATGCTGGATCATATAGATAACATTCTTCCTTTCAAAGCTCATAGACCGTATCATGATGTGATCTAGATTTTTTTCCCTTGTATTGATGTCAAACTGATTGAAGAGTGGTTGCCTGGATATTTCTTCCACTTTTTGAAGATGGAGGCAACATCTTCAGGGACTTCAACAGTTTTCTGTGAATTCTCTAAGGCTACAGAAAGAAGTTCTGAAACACTGGATTCTGGATTCTGACCTGGGAGACTTAATTTCTTTATTCTACCTGCACTAGATTTAGCGTTGTTTTCATTTTGGATGGTTAGCAGTAGAGATGGGCACAAAGTGTTGGTTCGACGTGATTCGTTTCCCAGACAAACAACAGATCCTTGGTTCATTGCCCTTCCAACAGATGCCCACCAGTGGTTCGTGCCCATCTCTAGTCAGCAGTTCTGCCTTCTCATTATCTCCCATTAGCACTTCTCTTCCCCTCCATGCCATGGACCATATCCTTGTTTTTCCTCTGTCTTTGAGTGTAGCTGAAAATTCCCTTTCTGTTGTTTTTAATCTCTCTGGCAAGATTGAGCTCAGTTTGTACCTTTAGGCTCTTTTACTTCTTTCATGGAGGGCTCAATTTTCAGGGTGACTATATCGACAGATAGTATGGGAATTGTTCCATGATTGGAATTGTTAGATTTGTAGTACGTCTGTGAAGATTCTCAGTCATCCAGGTTCGTTTAACTGGGAGTTGAGTCATGGCTACTGGACTTTCTTTTTTCTTTTTTTTTCTTTTTTGAGGGATAGAAACGTTTCGCTGTTCATCCAAACAGCTTCATCGGATTTGTAGTTTTTTCCATTGATATCCAATGCTAGTTTGGATATCAACTAGCTTTTTTTCTCAAAGTTTTTCTTCAAATTTACTGTCTTTAAGTAATTTCTACTATATGCAAAAAAATATAGTCAAGTATTTTATGCAGTGGGGTTCATTGTGACTCTATCTAAGGTGAAAGTATTTAAATAATTTGACAAAGCTATTTCAAATGCTTAGGCCAGTATTTTTACATCATGTGGTGACAGATTCCCATCTTATAGACATTCTTGTCACAAGGGGCTTTTGCAGATGAAGGAAGGATAGATGGATAGTCAGTCAGTCAGTCAGTCAGTCAGTCAGTCAGTCAGTCAGACAGACAGACAGACAGACAGACAGACAGACAGACAGACAGACGGGCTCCTTGTGTGCACCTTATGTTAGTTGGGAATAGAACATAATTGGTTCCAAGCGATAATGTT
Organism: Phrynocephalus guinanensis; assembly: GCA_037367245.1. Lineage (NCBI taxonomy): Eukaryota > Metazoa > Chordata > Lepidosauria > Squamata > Agamidae > Phrynocephalus > Phrynocephalus guinanensis. Next base: position 9,524,272 of record CM074745.1, on the reverse strand, counting down.
GCTTCCTGTCTGTCAGTAGAGGAAAGCTTGACTCTTGTGTCATGTTTCAATAAAAGAAATATCTGTTCATTCTTGAGAAAACAGCCATTTCCGGCTCAGCTGTGTGAAATTGATGCGATCAGCAGCAATTGGAATTGCTATGGCAAGAACAACATTGCCGGGGAAGGGGAAAAAAATAAGAACCTCTCGGGGTCTGGTAGTTCTGGGGCTACCGCCAGCAGTATCTAGAATGGATACTTTATCACACTACTTTTTCATGTAGTCCTCAACATATTAACCCTAAAGGGGAAAAGGTATCTGTATCTGCTGCAATCACACACAACTCTAGCTCTCTTTCTTCTTGTCCCCCTTAGTATGAACTACATTGATTGCTTATTTGCTTGCTTTTTGAGTTTTTCTGCAGCTACATTTCTTGGCAACATCATATTCCTTGCAATCTCTGCTCTATATGACATATCTTCAGATATTCCCTCTGGGTAGTGCTACATGTATTGGGTACAGCAGGAGAGCATAACACCTGCATTTCTCTGATGGGTGAGAACTTAAGAAAAAAATGAAGTTGTGTTCTCATTCGGTCTGTGTAAGTCAATACACAAAGGAATCATAAAGGTCACAAACAGCAATGCTGGAGCAAAACAACATTAATGCTTAATAACATTGATCAAAAAGACAGCCAGAAAAAATAAGGGGGGAAAGGGAATAGCTTGGGGGTGTTTGTAGATTCTGAGTGGCTGGATTCTTTTCTTAGTGACTGCAAGCACTTACTTTTTACAACTCTTCGCCAGCTTTAACTTGAATTCAGTGTCTGTACTTCCAAGTGGTGGTGGTTCCTGATGGACAATGGCTGATTTATCCTAAGAAAGATTCAGACAAGAATGTATAACCAGAATAGATTTGTCCAACCAGTGGGGGAACAATGTTTTACATGCTTCCTTTAAATAAAGGAGGCCTAGACATAATTATTGAGTTTCTTGTCAAAAATAAAGTAGACGAAATAGGTCAATGTGATATTTTAATTCCCGTTGGTTGAATTGAACTCTCTACTTGGAATTAAAATTTGGATTCAAACCTATAATTCAACCTCAGAATGAATCTCTCTAGGTCACCATTAGAGATGTGCAGCAGTCTCCTCAAAACTGTTCCGTGCAGAAATAAGGGGACATGACTGGGTGCCGTCCCCATTCCATGTGATATTTTTAGTGAAACTCTGACCAGATACTTGAATGGCCCTATAATTTTGTTGGTGAGGTAGTGGGAAATGAGTACTTATGGATCTCCATTGGAAAACCCCATCTTTGCAAATGAAGACAATAAAACCTGCTTGACATGGACATGGGACTACACAACACATTCAGTTTTGTAGATATGGTATGTTGGAGGATTTTACTGGTGCCCACAAGCAGTCTTTGCAGTTGTGTAAAAAAGCCAGCAGATTGAAAAAATAAAGAACTAATAGAAATAGTTACTCTAGATTGCTAGAGTGCTCACTCTGCTGCCAATGGATGCAGCAGGGGCAAGAGGGGCCTGGCAGTAAGGACCACTCAGTCAGCATAGCCAACACTGATCCACCGGCCCACCTCCTCCTATCTCACTTCCCTCCATGCTTATCTACTCTGGTGAGCCCAGCCATTTCTGCATAGATTTTGGCAGTGCCTCCAAGGACTGCATGTATGAAGTGGCTGTCAGTAGTGTAGACTATTGAGGTATAACCAGAGACGTTGCCCAGGCCGCACTACTCCAGGGACAGCTAAGTGCCTGCATCTGATATCACTGTAGCACATTGTAGCCTGACATGCCTCCAAGGGCTTCTGGAGTTGGTAGAGGAGGTAGAGTTCCACCCCTCCCAGTGAAGGACTGTTGTTCTGTTTGTTTGGAACAGGAGTGTAGCTAAGTCTCTGGCATCTATAGAGGCTCATGTATATGTTGTTGAGCCACTCTTAAAAAGTTTGTTTTGTTCCAATAAAAGTGCTTGTTAATCATTTATTTTTATTTTTATTTTTTCAGTATTTTTACCCACCCACCCCTTTCTCCTTGGCAAAGGACCCAAGGCGGCTTACAGTAAGAAGAGACAATATATAGTCCATTACACTTAAGACATATTCAGTTTGAGAGACGGGGAATTGAGCGGTATTTTACATTAGAAGGCAACATTACAACTAACAATTGACAACATAGTGTCAATGCAATCACACTTGGAGAGACATAAACACAAAGTTATATGTCAGGATGGAGGGGGCTGCAGGGGACACTCAGAACAAGACTTCTCCAAAAATATGGAAAATATTTTTAGATAGCAATAAACTTATGCTCTCTCCTCTTCAGAAAGCCACCGAGACCCACTAGTTGAGTTTTATATGCAGGATCAAATTATCAGGCAGAGCCAAGGAAATGAATTTAAATTTGTCTTAGCAGGCTCTGAATAAAAATATCCCACAATCTGTTTCACATACAAGGTTGGCAGCTGCTGATTTGACAGAAGAAAAGGAAAGTTGTGAAAAGCCAAAACCATTTTTTTTTTGCAATAGATATGCTCGGCATATAGCACTTATGAGGAGATTGTGCTTATTAGGTAGCTGATTTTTTTAAAAGTTCTTGTTGCCTCATCTTCCCTGTATGTTAACCAATAATCAAGCCCTCAAAGAGGTGAATGAATACATTTTAATTGCGACCAGCAGCGTCTAGGGCTGGCCCGAGAGCTCCACGTACTCCATCCCATTGCATGTCACGAAGCCAAGTGGACTAGCAGTCAATATCAGAGTTTGAAGGCAGTTGGCCAGCATGGTTAATTCCTCATATTTCAGTATCATTCACCTAAAGCAGGTGCTTTGTTCTTCCTAATTATAAGTCTTGATTGGGGCTTGCATCTCACTGAGGCGTGAAAAAGAGAATTTGGAAAGCTGGAATACGTTGGACACATAATGAAAAATAAATTGCTACAGATAATAATTCAAGGTAAAATAAACAGGAAGAGGAGCTACCTCATTTAAAAAAATCATTGGTGACTGGTTTAGATACAACAGTATAATTGTTCAGGGTGACAACATCTAAAGTCAAAATAACCATGATGATATCACAACACCACGATGATATGAATGAGAAAGAACAGAAGATTGAATGTTCCAGAGAGCGTAGCCGTGTTAGTCCTTTCAAGAATTGCAGGCAAAAATCAAAGAAAAATCAAACAAAACAAAACACACAAAAGATGCAGCACCTTAAAAACTAACTTTCATATGTAAATGTAACATTTCATGGACACGTCCACTTCTTCAGACATTTGTTTTTCTTTGATTTTTGCCTGCAAAGATTGAATGCATAGATAGTTATATCCTTTCACTGAGTTCATTTCCACTGATAATTTACCAAAATAGCAAAGTTACCATTTTTCTTCAGACTATGATAGAAATTGATTCAAAAGCAAACAGACAATCTGAACATCAGTGGGTCTGATAGGTTATTCTATCTCTGTTATCAATTAATAAATTAATTAGTTAAGTATCATCAGTTCTGACATATGTCTATCCTTTTAAGAGTTTGAAGGCATGGAGTACTTGGAAGCAATTTAACAATCCCTTCTTCTGGGGTTTGTTCAAGACCACAAAGCTTGGTTCTTCTGCAAGGCACAAAGGTCCTGATTCTCAGGCCTGCAAGCAGGTGTTCCATGGCAGTGAGCTACCCAACTAGTTACATCCACAATAAAAGGCCCTTGGAAATTATTCTGTACCATCTTTTGTTCCACTGTGTACCCCAAATTCTGAAAATATATTTAAAATACTAGGGAGATGCTTTATTTACTAAAGTGTTCGAAAACCATGTAGGACTGTAGTGTTCCAGCAATTTTAGTGATAAGGGGGACAATACAAATCCTTCAGATTTCCGTTGTTAGAATTAGAGATGGGCACGAATAGAAAAAAATGGAGTTTTGTTTGTCGTTTGTCGTTTGGAGGGTCCGTTTCGGTTCGTTTCCGTTTTTCGTGAATTTTTGCAAAAAATTCATTTTCGTTTTCATTTGTTTCGTTACCATTTCGTTACCATTTATTTCAATTTTTTAATTTTTTTTAGCATTAAAAGCAGTTCACTATATTGCACTAACGGAAACGAAACGCATGACAAAATTTCTGGTGTTTCTGTTCGTTTCGTTTCATTTTGGAGACAAAATTTGTTTGTCGTTTCATTGCGTAACGAAACGAAAAAACGGAAATGGAAACGAAAAATTGTTCGTTTCGTGCCCATCTCTAGTTAGAATGATTAAAGGTGTGTGTGTGTGTGTGTGTGTGTGTGTTTTGCAGGGCAAAGAAAGTGAGGAACGAGTCATTGTTTTCTCTTCAGAAAACAGTTGTTCTGAAAAAGTTGCTCTGAATTGAACTTCATTTGATGATTTCTGTAGATCATGGTGATTGTTAGCATTATATTGTGATTTCCAGGGGACTGGATTTTAAATAACGATTCTGCTAATCATGCTGAGGATCTTGCTTTCATGGAAGCAGACGCTTCTCAGGCGAAATTGCGGGAGAATAAGTGATCTACTTTCTCTCGATCATCTACCTGCATTTTACATCTGCCAAAAAAAGAACAATTATTTTCTTTCTGGATTGTACAGGGAAGTGGGCCGCTTCGCCAGCCTCTTGCTATGGACTTGGTTATTAGTTATTTTAATAAAATCACTCCTCTTCTCTAAGATACACAAGGAAGCATATTTATTTTCTTCTCTCTGTCTCCATTCAAAATCAAAAGCCTGTGAGGTATGTTGCCCTTCTTAGTCGCTTAGAGTACTACATGTAGTAGATAAGTGTGATATAAATACAAAAATAAAAATAAATAAATAAATAAATTAAAACTGAGTAATGGTAACGGACTTAAGGGTCTCAATTAGAGATGGGCACGACTTGAAAAATTTTTTTTTCGAGTTGTCGTTAGTCGGGCCGGTTCCGTTTCGGCTCGTTCCTGTTTTTTGCGAAAATTCGCAAAAATTAGTCGGTTCATTTTTTTGTTTTTTCGTTGTCGTTAGTACTGGTTTGGGGAGGGGGTAGCGGGCTCCTGGAGGGAGCTGCAGGAGTCAGCCAGAGCCACAAGTGACGGACTGGCAGACTCTTTGCACCCGCTGTGTCTCACGTAGTTGCATGTAGTGCAATGCAAGTAGATCTGGCTTAGGGTTAAGACGAGTTAGCGCAAGGGCTAGGGTTAGGCTAGTTACGGGTGAGGTTAGGGTGAGTATTGGGGTGCACCTCTGGGTGCCTCTCTGACCCACTTAGAAGGACAGTGTACTGGCGTATGGATTAGGCTTAGGGTTCGGGTTTGGGCTACGATTAGTGGGCTGTTTATGCCCGATTGGCACATCCCAGAAGTCTCTGTGGTCAACCTGGCCAAGTGGCCATGTGATTGGTGGAAAATTTGCATGGTCTACTCCCATGGGCGAGCCCATCATTGCAAATGTGCAGGTGTAAAAAAATAAAATAAAATAAAATAAAATAAAATCAACAGAGACTTTTTTTGCAAGAAAAACCCACTGCTGCTACTGTAAAAATTCAAGCATTTAAAATAGCTAATTTTCGCATGTTTCTGTGGTGCTTTGGTGGGGTTTTGGGCAATGATTTCAAAAAAAATATTGCGGTCGTCATTTTGGATCCCCCGCACTGCATGGCAAATGGATGCGCCCTCCCAGCCTGGTATCAGCAGCGCAGCAGTAGCAATAGCCAAGGAGAGGGGGGCGGGGAAACCCCCCCCAAATAAAACACCCTTCTGGCCTGGTAGGTGCCCTCAGACAGTTTTCGCCTACTTTTAGGGCCGGGAATCATTTTTTTTTTTTTACTTTTAAAAACTTTTTTTCTGTGCCACTTGGCATTGCGCGATCGCCGCGATGCAAGTAATGAGCACGACAAATCAGACCAAATTGTTCGTTTGTCGGTTCGAGCTCGAATTCTGGTGGAGTAATTCCCGTTTCTGTTTCTGTAGAGTAACGGATACGAGTAACGGAAACGGAAACGGGAATACCGCTAAGTCGTGCCCATCTCTAGTCTCAATTGGTCTTCTGGGCAAAGGAGAAAAATTTGACTTGATCCTGTTTGGTCCTGTTTGATCCTATTTCCTCAGCCTTATCTTTTACTTGAATTAGGGACAAGGTCTGATTGGGGATGATTGAGGTATCAGATTGGAGGGCCTAACAGATCTCTTCTTTCGCACACCCTACTCAAGAAGAGATATTTAATAGACCCCAATGCATGCAAGAATCCTGCCGATAAATCACAACTGACATTTCTCTCACTAGTTTGCCTAGTGTGGAAGTCCAAATACTTTTATTGCACTTTTTAAAAGTATCTTTTGGGGACTCTTGGATATTCTTGGTAATTTTTCAACAGAAAAAACTGGGTTACTTTGAGGGCACTTAGGGCGCTTTTACATGACCCCTCAAATCCGAGGCAAAGGGCTCCCAGATGTGGAACTTAAAATTGGTTTCCCACCAGCTGTGCACTTTAAAAAAAATTAAGTCCGACCACGCCCACCTAAGCGCGCCCCAACGCATTTTAAAAGTACCTGGTCTCCGGAGGTAAAAATTTTTCCAGTGCGGACTATAAAGCTGTGGATGCCGGGCTCTCCTCGCCTGTTGTTGTCCTCCTGCCCCTTTAACAGCCTGGAATGCCTACAGAGCTGCTCCGACCAGCAGACGGAGGTGAGCCTGCATTTTTTTCTCCCTTTTTTCTCCCTCCCCTCACGCAGACAGGAGCAATGGAGTGCGGAGGGGTGGGAACACAGAAAGCAGAACAAACCCACACGATCTCTGGTCTGAACTTAAGTTGCCAGCGGATCTTAGGGGTCGTGTAAAAGCGCCCTTAATCAGCTATGGAGTGGTGTTAGCATACCCATGTGAAGCCAAGGAAATTGGGTTTTCATGCCAATACAGTCCTTTGTGAGTGCAGGAAAGAACACCCAGTTTCACACCAACTGTATCTCAGCATACTCTGTGACCCTCAACATATACTATGGAAGAGTTGATGTTAGGTGTCCCGGGTGCTCTTGATTTTGCCTGTTATTGAATAAAAATAATCTGATATATTTATTAATTGTACCGTGGTGCAGGGAAGGAAGGGGTATCACAATGAACTTCTGTTTGATAAGGACTGAAATACATTTCTAGTGCTGTCCTGATTTTCACATGAATGGAAGGATCTTTTGAAGGAAATAAAATGGAATAAAATATTGTGCAATTTGCTTTATTACACTGATTGTATAAATTGCATAGAACAAGGATGATTGCCACTCTGTTTAAGATTGGAAGCACTACGCGAGTTGCTGGCATGTTTCGTAACAATCAACCAGCCCTTCTGAGCTTGTATTGTGTGTATCTCAAAGGAGTGGGACACAGGAGACGTTTTCTGCAAATTACATAGACCTCAAGGGAAGGAAAATCGCTCTTTGTTTTTCTGTCTCTGCTGAAGGCAAGAAACCTGCCTAGGCTTTAAAATTCCTCATCAAAGTGTCTGGTCTTGTCAGGGAGAACAAGAAATGTAGCACATATTCTTTTCATTGACACTGGCTACCACAGACTTTAGAGACACAATTCAAAGTGCCAATAATAACTAACAATGCCCCATCCAACTTTGGGGCTCCAGGAGGAATGTAAGGGCCTTTTCACACGACCCCTAAGATCCGCTGGTCCCTTAAATTCGGACCAAAGATCTTAGGGGTTCGTTGCTCTTCCTTCCTCCCCACCAGAGAAAGAGGGGGGGAAATGCAGCTCACCTGGAGGAGCTTCCCGGAGCTCCGTTTCTCTTCCGTTTCTCTTCTGCTTGCTTTTTTTCCTCCCACCTCTTCTCTTAAAGGGGCAGGAGGCAAAAAAAAAACACAAGCAGAAGCCAGGAGAGCCCCGCACTGACCAGATTAAATTCGGACCTGGGGATTTTCACCCACCTCAAGCAGGTACAAGAAAGTGCAGCTGGGTCGCGCTTAGGTGGGCGGGGTCGCACTTAATTGTCTGCAAAGTCCGGAGCTGGTGGGAAAACACTTGTAAGGTCCGGACCTTGCAGCCATTTCCTGCGGAGCTTAGGGGTCGTGTATAAAGGCCCTATGTTTGCATACAAGCCTCGCATCTTTGGGGAAACCTATTCTTTATATATGCTCAGGAAAGTCTTAGCTTTTAGCCATATAGCCTAAGTATAAGTGCATGGAGAAGAAAATCTTAATGCTTTTAACATACGTCTGGAAATGGGGAGGGTAGGGAATGAACATCACGGAACGATCTGAATTCAGGCTGTCACCTGTACATTTTTCCTGCAGACATTCAAAAAGAGGACAGATTTATGCACATTTACCATATGGGAAGTGGCTTCTCTTTCCTCACCCAGTGCTAGCTGTTGATATGGAAAATCCATTTTCAAATGTCCATTTAACCCCAGAAAGCTTTTTGTATTATTATGTTACTGGCTTATGTGAAGAGAAATGAGGAGAAAGGTTATACACTCCTTTGTGCTGGTCTATATGCGATTACTATAAATCTGCATTTTAGATATGTACCCCTGTTTTAACAAGTTGCCTGTCTGTACTTCTAATTAGTGATACAATACAAATGACCAGCCTTCAGAGACATAGCAGTTACAATTCCAAAAACAATATGGCAGTGGCAATATTTTCAACGGGTTTCTACCTGGTACTTTTTCATACATTAGGATAAGGTTATAGTAAAAAAGCTCTTGATGTTAAAAGCATTAAGATGTTTATTTTTCTTTTGCATGCATTTATACTCAGGCTATATAGCTAAAACTTAAAAGCAGACATATTTTGGTTAACAAATGTGTTCCATTTAGGTTATGCCACGGGATGCATACTAAACACAACTAAATACCAGGCTTCTTCTAAAATTGACTATCTGAGAACTTTTTTCCCTCTCCCAACAGCTTATCCGTAATTTCAATAGGTACAGATTTATGTCTGAAGAAATAAACCCAGTTCCTTAATAATAAAACTGTTGCAGTTTGAGCTGGTGTTTTACGACATTTCCTCCAGATTGTTAAAATGTCTTGGCTGGGCATATTGCTTCTACAGAGTGTGCACACAAATTCCTCCCTTCTTTTATTTTAGATGCTAACAGACGGTGTGTAGTAAAAAGAAATGCAACTGGACTGCAACATGACAGAAATGTAGACCATAGAACCGAACTGAAGCAGCTTGGAGGGGAGGGGAACAGAGTTTTAATGTCTCCAAACAGAGGCATTTACCAATCTGCTCTTCGCTTTCCCACACCAGATGTGTACACATAGAAATGAAGAGATGAGAGAGTGGACCTCTTTGTCATGTAAAAATAAACACATTTTCAAGATATACTGAATTCAAAAAAACCATAATAAAAAAATGGTGCCATCACTCTTACAGAGATGCCAAATATAATTTAATTGAGAAAAACAACATATTCACACACCCCAAATGCTGCTGCGGGAAAGAAGCAGACCTCACCCCAATGGTTCATGGACTTAGAGAAAAAAAGTATACATGAGACAATACACACATTTTAAAATGCAAAGGGCTAAAATTGGTACAATAGCAAAAAATGTACAAACATACCCATAGTCAATGGGGAAACCCTCAGAATCCATATGAAGAATTATATCCGCATAAATCCACTGGCATAAATTTCAGTGGAGAATTGCAGCTAGTTAAGAAGTCAATGCAAGCATTTGTTGTCAAGCAGCAAATCATCCAGCTAATGGGCAGTGCCCAATATCTATGCCAACTTCTTAACTAGTGGCAATTTATCAAAGAGATCTGTGCCAGTGGATTTATGCCAGCAAATATAAGTAATGGAGTGCCTTGTCTTACCTTAGATAGATGTGTAAACAAATGCCCACATAAGCAGGAATGTGGAAGAGGCCATCTGAAATCCTGTTGCTTAAATTACATTTGTGAAAAGAGTGACATTGCTAACGGGGGAAATTTTGGGTAACTGTAAACCTCTTGCTTTTGTTCCTATGGCTTTTCCAACCTTTGTGTTTCCAACATCTTTTACTGCTCTAAACTCATGGTGGCTGTGCAGCAGAATGAAGGGGTCTTGACCTAAAACCTTTCCCATCAGCTATCATGATATCACCATTTTCATCCTCCTGCCCCTGGTCAATTTAATTATTGTAGTTGTTGTCTGTTTAGTTTCTCCAGTTTTTGATGACGTGTGTTTTTATGGATGATTGATCTGTCACTATTGTGAATCCTACTACAGTGGTACCTCTAGTTACGAGCTGATCTACTTACGAGCAATTCGACTTAAGAGTGGAAAACCGTTGGTGTTTTAACTGCTGTCTTACAAATTTTAGATGCAGTCTGCTCTACTTACATTTATTTATTTATTCAATTTATTCAATTTTATTTTTAGATATGGTTCTACTTATGAGTAGAACAGTACTTACAAGTTGTTCGACTTACGAGCATGCATTCGGAACAGATTAAACGCGCAAGTAGAGGTACCACTGTATAGATTTAAGTTAGGTTGGGGTTTTGTCCGCTCTTTTGTTTAGTGTCTTTGTGAACTGCGCCTGCCACCCCATCCACGAGCAAGGAGGGGAGTCTTTAAGGGCCTTTTTACACGACCCCTAAACTCCGGGGCAAATGGCTCCCAGCTCCGGAGCTTTAAAATGTTTCCCCACCAGCTCCGGAGTTTACAGGAAATTAAGTGTGACCATGCACACTTTAGCGCGTCCCAGCACACCTTTCAAGTACCTGCTCTCTGGAGGTGAAAATTCTTTGATGCGGTGTAACGATAGTGAGTGCGGGGCTCTCCTCGCTTCTGTTTGTTGTTTTTTGGCTCCCGCCCCTTTAAGAGCTACTTAAGAGACTGGAATGTTGCCGCGGCAAGAGCGAGAGGCAGAACAGAGGTGAGCCACGTCTCTTTTCTTCCTGTTTGTTCTCCCTCCCCTCACGCAGCCAGCAGCCAGGAGTGCGGAGGGGGTGGGAATGCAGGAACAGCGACAAACCCCTAAGATCTCTGGTCCGAATTTAAGTGGCCAGCAGATCTTAGGGGTGGTGTGAAAAGGCTCTAAGACGAAGTAGCTTTATAAAAGTCTTGATTTTTCTGAGGATAGATGAAAGGCTAGCATTCATGGGTAGAGAAGCACAGTATCATATGTACTTAAACCAAAGGTTATTTTGTTTTTAGATAATTGATATATGCATGCCTGGGTGGAAGGAGAAGTAGGGGAACAGCAACACAAAAGCTACGTGCATTGAAAATCGACGTAGCGGTAATCATTGTGAAGGTGCCAAAGTGGTTTCATCACTGATAAGAAGATTCACACAGGTATGAGACACCTTTTTTACTCCAACTGTGAAGTAGGCTATAACAAGGGTTTAATTTCTAGATCAGATCTTTTAGATCATTGTCAGAAGGGCCAAAAAGAATAGAAATGCAATTAACAATGTCTAAACAGTGGGCATTCAACAGAATTTGGATGGTAATGCTGATGTACGTGTACGGATAAGCTGATAGCTCCTGTAGTGAGATGAAAAGCCTTTGTTACTTTGCAAGCCACAGGGGAAAAAGCTGAATCTCATGATAAATTCTTACTCAGCTGTTTCCCACCGGAATCTGTCTTGGTAGCTCTTTGTTCAAGGTTGGACATATTGAGATAAGATACAGAGTATTTGGGGGGGGGGCATGCATTGTGACCTACTGTTCTATTAAAGTTCTTGTAAAAGCCTACTTTATGCGGGGTGCATGAAATGAGGTTTGTTGCAAAAAACACAGGGACAATGGCTTACTAAAAGCACAGTCGCCTTGGCTGGTAAGATTACCAGCCGAACACCATAATATCCTTGTGACTTCATTTCTTTGATTATCTTCCCTGCTTGGTTCTCTTTGAAATGATTGTATTTTATGTCGCAAAGCATTGCTGACATTTAGCTTTTCACATACAGATACTTTCAAAAGCAAGCCCTCTGAAGCATCTGTCTCCAGCTGAGCAACATGCAAGGTTGTTTTTGTCCTATTTGTGACAGATGTTTATAAGGCTGATCACTGCAACAAATACAAGGTTGTAGGTGCTGTAACAGTAACAGTAATTGCCTGTTGTAATTTTAATTTAGCTGTTTGGCTTCATGGTGTCCCCCCACCCCATAAAAGCAGGTGGTTGGGGAGTTCAGCAGATCAAAACAAAGTAGAAGCCCTTAAAGACTGAATTAGTCACGGGGTGGTTGTTTCAACACAACAGGGACTGGCCATTTCAAGCAGCTTGAGAAGGGAGCAGGGTGACTCATGCGTATGCCTCTCAGCAACTTATGTGCAAAACAACTACTGTCAAAACATTGGCACAAAAAGGATACTTTCCCAAGGAGGTAGCTCATGTACTTATTTGAAACTCATAGGGGAAATTGGTAGCAGCTGTAAGAGTAAGAATGAGGAACCCAAAGTATGTTGTATTAATACCCTCATCACTCATTGGGGTTCACCATGGAATTGATAAGGTCTGAGTAGGGAGGTAAATCTTGACTTGATTTGCCCTTACTGAAATCTTTAAGGCGAGGAAGCAGCAATAGGGCCACAAGATGCCCCAATATGGGAAATATTTTACTTCTGAGTAGCAGTAGTGAGACACCACACTGAGCCACCACAGGGGCGTGGTGGCTCAGTGGACTAAGGTTTCCGAAAACTCGACTGCAAAGTCAGCAGCTCGCAGTTCGAACCCAGGTGCCATGCAGCAGAGTGATAACCCCAGCTCCTGCCAACCTAGCAGTTTGAAAGCATGCAAATGGAAGTAGATAAATAGGTACCGCCGTAAAAAGCGGGAAGGTAAAACAGTGTTTCCTTGAAGTCATGCCAGCCAAATGACCATGGACTTGTACAACACTGGCTCTTTGGCTTGAATACAGAAATAAGCGCCGCCCCTAGAGTCAGACACAAATAGCACGTGTGTGTGTGTAGAACCTTTAACTTTTTTTAGCAGTAGTGGATGTGATCGTTAGCAATTACTCTGATTTCTTCTGTTTCTTCTCTCTCTCTCTCTCTCTCTCTCTCTCTCTCTCTCTCTCTCTGTGTGTGTGTGTGTGTGTGTGTGTGTGTGTGTGTGTACACATGCCTGTGCTCATAAAGAAGGGAATATAGTAGTTTTACATTTAAAACATTCAAGTAAACAAACAAATAAGTAATGCATTGTCTGAACTGCATTTTCTTCTTCTGGAACAACTTTGATTTGTTTTTATTTGATGTGTTTATGCTGTAAATAGAGTTTTTAAAAAATAAGAGCAAAGCAACTGAGATCTTTCTCAGCCCATCGGACAGCACCAACTGCAACTTTAAGAAACCAGGATGAGAGCTCTTCAATTTTACTGGTCTCTTGAATTTGATTACACATACTTTGTATGTCTTTTCTTGTACTGTAAGACTATGGTATCTGAGCCTGTGGATGAGGCTATACTGTACTTTACTTCACTAAGACTAGAGATGGGCACGAAACGAGTGATTTTTCGTTTTCGTTTTCATTTTTTCGTTTCGTTACGCAACGAAAATGAAACAAAAAATTTTTAAAAAACAAAACGAAAATGAAAACGAAATGACCAAATTTGCCGTGTTTTTCGTTTTCATTGCAGCAGATGCATTGAACGAAAAAGAATGCTAACGAAACAGCAATTTTTCGTTTTCGTTTTCGTTTTTTCATTTCGTTACCTAATGAAACGAAAATGATTTTTTTTGCAAAAAACATCACAAAAACGAACCGAAACGGACCCCTAAACGACCAAACGACAAACGAAACACCATTTTTTTGAGTCGTGCCCATCTCTCTAAGACCTTTCACCACCATACAAGTTTTAATATGCTTATTTTTTGCCTAGATATGCTCAAACAGCTACCCATTATCTTCCAATAGGTTACCAACTATTTCCAATATTTCCTCTCTATTATTTTCATATTTATATAAATGTCATGCCTACTGGGGCCTTTCATCTATGAAACTGTACCATTGTTCATGACAGCTTATGCCAGATAAACCTTTTTAGTCTTTAAGGGGGTTTTTGTCTGATGGTGGCAATCCATGTCATTGAACCTGACAACATAATGTTGGGAATACTGTAATATCGCTCAGCAGTCCCTAGTGGCCACAAATAATCTTTTGAGTTGAAGAATATACCATAGGACTTTCACTCACCCCATGCCATTGTCCACCTAATGAGCCTATTCAGACCAGGGTGATGTGAAATCAATGTGAACTATAAATTGGATGCCTTGTCAATAACTTTCCTCAGACTGACAAAGCTGCTTGGATGAGCAGTGAAATGTTTCGATCACACAAGAAAAGAAGTCCAGTTGCCATGACTCAACTTCCAGATAACCTCACCTAGATGTCTGAGAATTTTCACAGACACTCCATAGGAATGTTGGGATTTGGAGAGGTTTTGGAGCTAATGGGCTATACCAGTGATGGCGGACCTTTTAGAGACCGAGTGCCCAAACTGCAATTCAAAAACCACTAATTTTTTTTTGCAAAGTGCCAATACAGTAATTTAACCTGTATACAGGTGGCTATGAAGGGGCGATGTCGGGTGCCCACAGAAAGGGCTCCGAGTGCCACCTTTGGCACCCGTGCCATAGGTTCGCCATCACTGGGCTATACTGTGGTTTCTGGGATTCAAATGAATCTCTTAGGCTACATTTTAACAGGTGTTGTGGTAAATCACAATGTTACAGATGTGGCATGTTTTCACAAAATAGCTAGAGGTGAACATAAGCTAGTGTTCCAGAGCTCTTTGTAATATGTGTTAATTATGTGCTCCTACTACATGTGAACATTGATTTGTTGTTTTTAATATAAAGTACATTTTTAAGGGAGACAATTTGTACTATTAAAATTGGCGCAGAAGTTGACCTTTGTTGTTTAAATAGCAAAATATTTTTTCTTTTATCTGAAACCCAGCTCCTTCTGTGTTGAAGGGAAACTGATGATCTAGTTCTCTTATCTGTATGTACATCATGGATATTGAACAAACATGAAGGTCAGACTTCTCTAAAGGTCAGGATGGCTTAATCTAAAATTGGGGATACTAAGTGTTGTTGTATTGTGACCTATAAAGTAATTAGGTAACTCCAAAGGAGCGCAGGTATGCATTCTTTCTACACATTGGTGGATGTCTTTATTTTCTTGCACAGATCCCCAGTAAACTGCTACGTTGAATTTTGATTTTGAAGATTTATTGGGAACATGGGGAGGGTGGAGTTCCCAGATTTGTGACTCTCCATGTCTAAATCCACTTGGTAGAACCAACTAGAGTAGACCCACAGAAAGGAACACTCGTGCAAAATTTGGTTGATTCAGTTGGTCTCCTTTACTTGCAACAACCAATTGGATTTGGGTTTCAGAAACTGACTGGCAGTCTTTGGAGTTACAGGTTAAACTTCTTGAATCACACGGGTAAATATAAAACAGAATCATGTTGGTTTCTTCTTCTGAAGAGCTGAGAATAATGAAATGGGAAGATCAACAATTCAAATTATAATACAGATGGCTGAAGACTTTAGATCTGGCATGTCCAAACTTCGGCCCTCCAGATGTTTTGGACCACAACT
The DNA here is from genome assembly GCA_037367245.1 of Phrynocephalus guinanensis. Taxonomy (NCBI): domain Eukaryota; kingdom Metazoa; phylum Chordata; class Lepidosauria; order Squamata; family Agamidae; genus Phrynocephalus; species Phrynocephalus guinanensis. The sequence continues at coordinate 9,508,743 of CM074745.1, read as the reverse complement.
CCCACAGTCCTTTGTCATTAGCAACATAGGCTTGCAATTTTGGGAGTTGTGGTCCAAAACATCAGGAGGGCCGAGGTTTGGACATGCCTGCTTAAGATGGATGTGGCCAAACAAATTTAAGCCCCCTTTCCCTAATTCAGCTGACCTGCAAGGGGTGGTAGTTGCAGCAGCAGCAGCAGAAGGATCAGCCAGCATGTAATTGGTGCTGAGGGTGGAACGATCCACTCTAAACACTGGTGGAGGAGCTGAGAACTTTTTGGTAGAGATGAGCACGAAATGAGCAATTTTTCGTTTTCGTTTTCGTTTTTTCATTTCATTACATAACGAAACGAAAAATGAATTTTGTCTCCAAAATGAAACGAAATGAACCGAAACAACAGAAATTTTGTCGTGTATTTCATTTTCATTGTGGCAAATACATTCAACTGTAATGAATGCTAACAAAACAGCATTTTTTTGTTTTTGTTTTCGTTTTTTCATTTTGTTATGTAATGAAATGAAAACAATTTTTTTTGCAAAAAATTCACGAAAAACGAAAATGAACCGAAACGGATCCCCTAAACGACAAACGACAAACGAAACACCATTTTTTTGAGTCGTGCCCATCTCTACTTTGTGGTGCCAGGCACTGCAAGATCTCATAGGCCTTGAATCTCCCAAGATGTGACTTTGTGTGTGTTTCAAACCAAGTTATATAAGGTCCCAACACATGTGGTCCAATGTCTACAGTGCCCGGAAGTTAGCATGAACCAATCTCCTGCCTATGTACATAATTTGCCTCAGGCTCATACTGCTTATCATTCAAGAAGGAGCTTTTCTTAGGTTAGTCAGACTGAAGCCTCTGAGGTAAAACCATGCCACTGCACCAACGGACCTCATAGTTGTTTTGTGCAATTTTTCTTTGAATGTACCTGTTCTTTGAAGATGTGGTAATCTAGTGGAGAAGGGAAAGGAAGGCTTCAGATCAAGGGTGCAGGCTGGCATGCCATCAGTGGAAGTCACCCCTGAGAGTTGTACATGGCACACTGGCTTATGTAGGTACGTTTAGAAGACTTCACCTCAGGAGAAAGATGGAGTGCATGAATTAGGATATGGGGGGGGGGCTTCTTCCTGTCTAACATTGAAAGCTTTTACTAATTAGAGGGGTTCGGTTTGATTTTGGGTCCTGTTGTATAGCCAGCATGAGTACCACCTCCTTCCTTTGTGCACAGGAAGCCTTTGTAAGGTTCGTTATATGTCTGGAATGGAAGTTAGATGGGGAAAAAGTCCTGGTTTCTCCACAGCCTTTGCTTCCACACAGTGACAGCCAATGAAGCTCTTTGGGTTAATCATTAACTGCTGCAGACCCCGTTTGTCAGAACCTTCAAACACACAGTCTCATTAGTTTGCCTATAAAAATGTTCTTATCTGCTCTGAGTTTGGTGGCAGAGTCTTGATAGAGCTGGAGATGAACACGGCTGGTCCTGTTGTTACGGATACATTTATTCAGTATGAGCTGAATAAAATAACTGCTCAGAGAACTTTGGCCTAGATCAGGCATGTCCAAACTTTGGCCCTCCTGATGTTTTGGACCACAACTCCCAGAATTCTAAGCTTAGACTGCCAGTGACAAAAGACTGTAGGAGTTGTGGTCCAAAACATCTGGAGGGCCGAAGTTTGGACATGCCTGGCCTAGATCCTTGTCCCCCACTTTTTGCGAAGTTTGCCATTAAGAAAGGGGGAGAATGTAAATCGTGTGTTGGGATGGCTTGCCAACATGGAATGGGAAAACAAAAGTCTTGGTCAGCGATTCTCAACCTGTTTGTCCCCAGATATTCATGGACTGCAACTCCCAGAAGCCTCTACCACGCTGGAAGGGGTTTCTGGGAGTAGCAGTCCAGGAACATCTGGGGACCCACAGGTTGAGAACCACTGGTCTAGCTCAATCTTCCAGTTTAGAATGAGCATGAAGGAACAAGAGCACCATAGCAGCAAGACTCACCCTACTGGAGTCACTTGAAGATCTTAGGGCATTTATACACGACCCCTAAGCTCCGCCGCAAATGGCTGCAAGGTCCGGACCTTAAAAATGTTTACCCACCAGCTCCGGACTTTGCAGACAATTAAGTGCGAACCCGCCCACTTTCGCGCGACCAAACAGCAGTTTTCTTGTACCTGCTTTTTGGATGTGACAAAATTTTGATCCGGTGTAAGGATAGCGAGTGCGGGGCTCTCCTGGCTTCTGTTTGTTCTTTTTTTGCGCCCCGCTCCTTTAAGAGATCTGAATACTGCCCTGAACAAAACGGAGGTAAACCGGCATTCTTTTCTTTTCTTTTTGCTCCCTCCCTTGGGCAGCCAGCAACCAGGAAGTGCGGAGGGGGGTGGGGACAGAGGAAGAGCGAGGAACCCCTAAGATCTCTGGTCCGAATTTAAGTGGCCAGCGGATCTTAGGGGTCGTGTAAAAAGGCCCTTAGTCACTCTCCCTCTGTGTCAGCTTCCATCTTCCTAAATCTCAGTAAGTGGGTAGAGAAGTACTAGCTTCCTAAGCATTCTTCACTTGTTCTATACACTGAATGATGCTCAATAGGGGCAGCGGAAGAGGGGATACAAAAATAGTTATGTACCCTTTAGTTGTTTCATCAGAGAACTTTGGGTCTGGAAATTTCCACTTTCCTTTCTATGACCAAAATGATGTGATACTTGTCCTATAATCTCCAGTGTTTTCCCATGATCCTCTACTACTTTTAATTCTGGGAGGAAATGTAGAGTTTAAATTTAATATTTATCAGCATTTTCTGCCAATTTGATTCTGAGAGCTGTTTGTTCCATTTCTTGTTATGGTGAATGTGGTACCCCATCATCTTGCAAGTGGTGATACAAATAGTGGGATGTCTCTTCTTCAGCCTTCTTCCTGTATTCATTGCTTGGTGACTATTTTTGTTTCCAGCAATTGTTGCTTTTGTCCACTTCTAATATTAGTGGACAAAACTAATTAGTGGACACAACAGTCACTGTTGTTTTTTGTCACTGTGGAAGGAAGATGTTGTAGGAGTGATGGTGGGGCTTCTTTCCCTCCTCTTCTTCCCTTTGTTTCAGTCTTCCTTCTTTTCAGTACTGGAGAATCACATACCTATTTTTGTTACTGTTACATCTTTTGCTTACATTACGCCCCTACTAAAGCAGCTGCAATGGCTGTCAGCCAGCTATCCGGCACATTTCAAAGTGCTGACCTTAACCTTTAAAGCACAAAAATGGCCTGGGTCCAAACTACCTCAAAGACTGAATCTTGCAGTACGAACCAGCTCAGGTGCTAAGGTCATCAGGAGAGGCCTTTATCTCCATCCCACCACCTTCACAGGTGTATCTCATAAGAACACATGAAAGGGCCTTCTCTGTTGCTGAGCCCAGACTATGGAATTCCCTCATGCTGGAGGCTAGGACTGCCCAGTCTCTGCTGTCTTTCCAGAAGCAGGCAAAGCTTTCCCTGAATGAGGGACTACCTACTATGTGATTTTGAAATGGGTTACCATGCATGCTTACATTGGCTGATTTCATAAGAACACAAATGTTTTCATGTGACTTTCCACCTCTCATAATTGTTTTTTTCTTTTTCTGTGCTCTTTGTAGTTTTAATATTACCATTTAGTGTTAAAAATGCCTCTTCTAATCCCCTGTTCTTAACTTGGATATGTCTTAAAATGTTCTGGGCTGAATATTGTCCTTCATTACTGTAGGCCACCTTGGGTCCTTTTCCCAGGAGAAAGGTGGGGTAAAAATATTCAAATAAAATAAAGATTTAAAAGTAGCAGGATGGGTATGGCTGCAGAACTTGTGGTTGGATATTCAATCCCCCCAGTGTGCCTCCTTGACAAGAACTGTACTCCACAATCCACCAAGTTTCCAGCCCTGCAGTTCTGAGATGAAGATGATGATTGTGCATGAGAGTTTTTCAATGATCCGACGCGCCTTTCCTTATGGATGTACTCTTTGCAACAGAACCTTTGCTGGCAATGTCTTACCACGTCTGCTTTAAAGTTGAGTCTTTCAAAAATGGTGACTCAGGGCCTAATCAGACAGACAATTTCTTTCTTTCTTTCTTTCTTTCTTTCTTTCTTTCTTTCTTTCTTTCTTTCTTTTTCTCTTTCTTTCTTTCTTTCTTTCTTTCTTTCTTTCTTTCTTCTTCTCTTTGTATGTATAGTCACATGGCAAATATACTGCTGGACCCATTCACATAACTGTCAGTGGGTTGCACTGGTCCATTTTTAACTCTTTCTACCATTTCTCTAGGTTACACATGCCATCTTGTACAAAACAGTTCAATTTCTGTCCTGTTTCTGGGTCCCTTCTGCCCTAATTTTTTCATTTTAAAAAACATTTGTAAGTGATACACTCTACAACTGTTTTCCTGTTGCTTCCAACTGTCCATCAATGCATCACCTGGTCAGATATGTCACCTGCAACCCTCCCTCCCTCCCTCTCTTTTTAAAACTGGGTGCTGGAAAAAATATAAAGGTTTTCTCCTTCTGAGCAAAGTAGTTCTTGTTGTTGCTGTTGCAAAAACTTTCCACAGATAGTGATTTATCACTAAGCATTTTATACATTAAAAACAACAACAACATGGTTACGGGGTGATAGCCATGTATCAACCATGGCACCCAAGAACCCAAACCATTTGCACAGTAAACAAATTGACAGCCGGGTTTACATGAGATGAATTGATAAGGACTGAACTGGCAAAGAGATGAGATAATTTTTAAAAGGCCATCCCAAAGAGGTGTTAAAAATCAATGGGCTGGCCAAGTGAATTGATGTTACACACATATCATTCAAACAGAAATCTATAACTGGAGTTCTTTTGGCACATGTGATACCCTTAGACTGAAGTCCCTGATTCTAACCATGCTACTCCAACACCAGGAAAAGCACATTTTTCAGGAAAGTGATAACATTGCCTTCTTGACTGCCTTCTTTTTTTCATTTCTTTCTTCACACACTCCCTTCCCTCAGGAAAAAAAACCTGAAGTAAATTATTGATTGGTTGGCGGATTGATTGATGATCATGGCACCTTCTCTATAACTGATTAGGTTTTCTTTTTATGCTTTTGTGATTTTCTATTCAAGCTTCCTTCTTTTTCACTTTAGCTCATTTCATTGTCTCCTTTTTTTCAACCTTACAACAAAGTAGGTGTGTGTGTGTGTGTGTTGTAGGAAGGCAGTGAGCAGTACCCAAGAAAAAACATTGTTTTTTAGTTGTGAATAGCTGTAAAGGAGCTATCTACAAGAAATCAACTTGTATTTATGGGTGTGGTTTTCTTTTTTTTTCTGGGGGTGGGGTGGTGGTGGTGGAAAAAGGAAAAGGTCTTTCCTTTTAGATGGCAGTTAGTCATATGCAGGGCTCTGGGATGAGTGATGTTTCACTGTCGCTCCCAATGCCCGCCACTCCAGAGAGACATTGCTGCTTTTTAAGGCCCTCAATGAACCTCCTTGTCAGTCACTGTTAAAAATGGATGCAGTGATGTCTTTTTCCTGTTGGAGTTGGCCAGGCCTGGGTACGACATCAGAAGGATAGGGGAGGGAGTATGGGATGTGTGCATTTACACAAGGTAGCTAAGGGCGGTCTTGTGCAACCGGGTGCAACTCATCTTTCTGCCACTGCAAGGGCCCTTAGAATCCTCACAGTGGAAGATGTCTTAGCTCATTTCAATTAAGATCTGCCTAAGTTGAGTTAATGAACTCCACATCGAAAAAGCATAGCTCTTTAACTGCATTATCTGAATCAGAGATGGCAAGTGTTTGGCTGTTTTTGATATTGCCAGATTTCTTTGCCATTGACTATGCTGAGTGTGGCTGATGGGAGCAATAGTTCAATACATCTGGAAAGTGAAACCCTCACCCAGTGGCATAGTGTGGGTTGGCAAAGTATTGTAGTCCCTAACCCAGGCATGTTCAAACTTCAGCCCTGCTGATATTTTGGACCACAACTCCCAGAATTCTAAGCTTTGATTGCCAATGACAATGGACTGTGGGAGCTGTGGTCTGAAACATCTGGAGGGCCGAAGTTTGGACATGCCTGCCCTAACCCAATGGCAGGAAGGCATGGGGGTATTTGCATGCAAGGGAGTGCACTGTGGATGGACGGTGAAAGCCTACGCTCTAGAGGGGTCCACCTTCCCACCGTGACACTGTCCTGGGGTTCCCTTGGAATGTCCTGCCCGTAACAACCAGCCCTTGTACTGGAGGCTTTGGAGGTGGGTGGGTCAAGGGTGGTGTGAGGAATTATGGGGAAGAAGCACAAAGCAGGAGCAATTTCTTGATCCAGCATATGAAAACAGGTAGGCCTTCTCTGCGTTGCCAGGGCAGGGTCATAGCAGTGGAACATGAGGGGTACCTGAGCCAGCTCCATTGCTGGGCTGAGAAGCTGTTCTCCTAGCACTGGAGTTATGGTCCATGGGCCAGAGTCTCCTTATTTATTTATTTATTTATTTATTTATTTATTTATTTATTTATTTATTTATTTGGAACACTTTTATACCGCTCCTTTTTCCATAATGGAACTCAGGGCGGTTTCCAGATTAAAAACAGCTAAAGCAGCTAAAACAGCAACAACGAAAAACATAGATAAAATGGCAAAATAGCAAGAGAGGTCGAACCATCGGCAGAGAGCAGTGGTTTGAAAAAAAATTAAACAGAAATGAGGTCACCATATGCCTCCTTGAAAAGCAAAATTTTTAATGCCTTTTTGAAGGCGGGCAGGGACTGTGCAAGGCGCAGCTCACTCGGAAGATGGTTCCATAGGGAGGGGCCAACAACCGAGAAGGCGTGACTGTGAGTTACCAACTTCCACACCTCCCTAGGAGTGGCCACCCTGAGTGAGCGCGCCCGTGACAATCGAGAAGGTCTCAGGTCCCAAGCCGTGGAGGGTTTTGAAAACCAAAACCAAGACCTTGAAACTTATCTGGAGAGCAACGGGCAACCAATGCAGGCGCGCCAGAACTGGGGTGATATGATTGTATTTACGGGCACCCCCCACCAGTCTGGCCGCCACATCCTTCCCACTATGGCCTGCTCCCAGAACCCCCTCCAAACCCATCCCCATCTCACCCATGGGTCAGCCACTTTGGGGGCCAGTGGATGCACTTGGTGGGTACCAGGGCCCACTCTGACTCAGGCACAGGGTGTACTGATGCAAACTGGCATAAGATCAGCCCTAGGGGGCACCAGGTTCAAGGGTCCTGGGCTTCTACTTCCCTTGCTGGCTCACCCAGATGATACCCCTGTCAAGTAATGTAACTTTTAACAAAATGTATGTACTGTGGTACCTTGTATAAAGGAATCAATTCGTTCCAAATGAAATTCTGTTAAGCAAATTGTCCTTGATACAAATTTCCCATAGGAATGCATTGAAAACAGAGTAATCCCTAATCGCGACCATTTTTTTGTTCTACGGATTCACCCCATAGACAATTCTGTTAAGCAAATTTCCCCTATCTCTGGATTCTTTTATGTTGTACAGATTTTATGTTATACAAAACGTTTGCTATATGAGGGTCCACTGTAATATAAGATTTAACAGATTCAAAATGGTTTCTGTGTATCAATGCATGGTCATTTGCCAGGACACAGGTGACTAGTGTAATCCCATGAAAAGGTCAGTATAATTATATCCAGGGGCCATGGATAACTGCTTAACATTGTCTGCCTATTTGTGCTCATGTGATTGGTTTATATGATTTCTTCCATATGTATACAAGGCAGGATTGTAACCCATTTTACTTTGGGACTGCTTTTTGGTGAGATGAGCAGCTTCTCCACTACTCTGCAATATGTATGCCGTGTGTTTTATCTTGTTGTGTATTTGTGTATGTTTTCGTAATACAAGCTTTTATGCTAAAGTTTTATCTCTGTCTCCCAGCTTCAAATCTGTGCTTAGCAATTATCTTTCCACACCACTGTCTAACTCTGCTAATCTTTGAAACATTTGAAACTCAACCCACTTTTTAACAACCCCCTGGCAATGGGGTGTGACTGAGTGAGCTAGCAAGGCAGGCAGGCAGGCAGGACATGCCCCAGAGGCACCTGTTGTTGCCCGGGGTGAAAGGCAGGCAGGGAGGGCAGACAGTGCCCCCTAAAATAATTACACCCAGTGCAGACTGCTCCTCTGGCACCTCCCATGCTATGCCACTGACCTGACCTAAGTTGTATTTGTAAACCTCCTTTTTCTGAATGCATGCCAAGACTGTTTTTTTCACCTCTCATATTATGAGTATTATGAGATGAGTAACATTTTTCTATTAAGAAAAGGAGAGAGCGGTTGTCCTTACTACCTAAACCGGAGCTGTGAGGTGCTTAACTGATTTCATTCGGATAATGTTGCTCTTTCCCGATGACACATAATTGGGACAAATTTATGATTATGCTAATTCATCTGCAGCTCTACTATATATGGAGCACTTGCTCCAGACTTGCTGAATTGCTTTCGTAGCTCATTTTGTGATTTGGCAACATTTGGTAGGGACATTTCGATTCCAAGCATGCTTGCTTTCAACAGGGCCAAGGTTTATAAATTTTAGAGTGTCTTTTAGTCAGTCATTCTGAAAGATATTTCATAATCCAGGCATTAAAAATTTTCCAGCCGCGGTGTCTGAATATTCAGGACACTGTGAATGATAAACCAAAGGAATCCAATAAAAATGAGTGTTTAGGCCATTTCTGTCTTCCCAAATTCTGCTAGTGCTTGTTTCCATTCATTTGCAGTATTCTCTAATAGCAACTTCCATAGCGCCTTTTCATTTGTATGTCCTGCATGCTAGACATTGATCAAAGGGTACAATGTGAAGAGTGCAAGGTAAGATGTCTTCTCCCCCACCCTCTTTCTTATTCTTTCCCCAACATGACGGATGGTGGATGGGTGGAAATAAGTCAGCTCCTTGGCACAGATTCTGTGTGGCTGCAGATTTGTTTATAAACTGGAAAAATCTACAAATTGCTAACCATCTGTACTGAACAGTATGCTAATGAATGCCTGTAGCTGCAGATCCATAAGCTGATTTTCTACATGGTACAAATACAAAACCCTACTGGTTCTCAGCTGAGGTTATCTGACGGAGCCTGAGCATTGGAAATAAACTGTAATTTAACTGCCACTTGCTAATGCCTATAGATCTGGAAGACCTGCCTCTAAGAACGGACTGTGAGTTTTTGAATGCATTGATGGGGACTGCTGATTCTGCCTTTAATTCCCTTGCAATGCAATGCCAGTATCTCTGTATGGTTCTGTTAAAAGCTTGTTTGTGCCAGGTTTCTGCAGTGAATTAATATCTTAAACAGAGTTTCTGGGGACTTGGATGTGGAAAAAATCCACAACATCCATTTCACAGAGTAATGAAACATTTCATTATTCAAAGGGGAAAAGAAGCATTTTGTTTCATTTCGTAATGTTTTGAAAGCTTACGAAATGACAAAACAGTGTGTTGTTTTTCGTAAGGTGCCCATTTCTATTGTTTAGTAATATCCTGCAACTGTGTGCAGAGGTTCCTCCAAGCTTTCCTGATTGATACTCCTGCCATTTGTGAATTTATCTAATTCCCTTTTAAAGACAGCTAAGCTTCTGGCCAGGACCACAAATTGTAGGAAGTGCATTTCATATATTGATTATATTTTTAAAAGGTGTGTGTGTGTGCTTTTGTCTGCCCTAATTATAGAGGCAACCACCTTCCTTTATATGAGTAATTATATAAACCACCCCAGCTGCAGGAAATGTGATATGCAAATGCCTTAAGATGACAAGTTAATCCTTCCCTTATACTTATCTTGCTTTCTCCCCCATCAGGTGGAATGGCTGAAGAACGAGGAACCCATTGATGCTGAGGAAGATGAGAATATTGACACTAGGGCTGATCACAATCTGATCATCCGTCAGGCACGCCTGTCTGATTCTGGGAACTACACCTGTGTGGCAGCCAATATTGTTGCAAAAAGAAGGAGCCTGTCAGCTACAGTTGTGGTGTACGGTCAGTTGGTGTGAAATGCTCTCGTTTCTTGGCCTGGAAGTGCTAACCTGTTTTCACTGATAGTTTTACTTGATTCATTTCTTTTTTCTATTCTTTTTAAGTATAATTTTTTATTTATTTTCTACAAATAACAAAATACATATAGTGTTTATTAGACATCATGCTACATGATGCATGACGGTTTGCATTATGTTAATGTTATAACCAATTTACTTTTGTGTCTTCTTTTTAACCTTTAATATACAAATTCCATGTTTGATTTTGACTTTTGTTTCATCATCTTGTTAGATGCATCTTTCTAACAGTATATGTATATCAGATTTTTTTTCTTTTTAAAGTCTTGCTTATCTGTTAATGTCTCCTTATTTTAAATTAATTCTGGTGTAACACCATACATTGATTTTTTTCATAAGCAAGTTTTTAAATAGAGATTTGAGCCCAGGGTGTCCCTTCCAGCAGAGGTGACAGAGAAAGACTATGCCGCTGTCTCTTTCCTGGTGTATAACTTTTTATCCACTCTGTCTGTGCAAAAATGACAGGTGTCCAGTTTTGGCTTGGGGGGAATATATCAACAATATACAGTGGTACCACTACTTACAAGTTTAATCCGTTTTGAATGCATGCTCTTAAGTGGAACAACTCTTAAGTAGAGCAGCCTTATCTAATAAATAAATAAATAAATAAATAAATAAATAAATAAATAAATAAATAAATAAGTAGAGCAGACCACATCTAAAATTTGTAAGGCAGCAGTTGAAACACCAATGGTTTTTCACTCTTAAGTTGAGCTGCTCGTAAGTAGAGGTAGCCCTGTATTTTCATATGTGAATAACTGATACATGTGCTGATAGAAAAAGATAAAAGGATGATTACAGGTAGAAGGTGATGGCTTAAATGTTCCCATTATTCTTTTCAATAAGATCTACAGAACAGGAATTAGTTCCTAACTGCAAGAATAAAGAGATCGACCGTTATTGTATTATCTAAGAAGCTTGAAATGTTGATGGAATGGTAAAACCTAGTGAGTCAAATCAATATGGTCAGAATCCATAAGAAGATTGTAGGGGCAGTTTGGAGCCCTCTGGAGCCTTATATCTATATTTAGATATACTGCATATCTATGCTTAGAAAGAGATGCTAAGGTATGGGCATGGATAGGTGTGCTTTCTTTATTGACTAGACTAGTATAGCTTTTAACAGTGTGTCAAAGTGGTGAAGCTGTGGGCAAACAAAGGTCCTGACTCCAGAAATACTTGAATAATTGGCAACCTGCTTTAGAGGTAAACAGATGCAGTGGAAGTTTAAAATGATGAGACAGAACACAGAGATACAGTACAGTATGAAAAGGAGTATGCCATTGCTGTAAACCAGTGGTGGCGAACCTTCGGCAGTCCAGATGTTTTGGACCACAACTCCCACAGTCCTTTGCCATTGGCAATACAGGCTTGGAATTCTGGGAGTTATGGTCCAAAACGTCTGGAGTGCCGAAGGTTCACCACCACTGCTATAAACTGTCATCGCTGCTCGTCAGTTTGTGCTCTGAAAAACATCTTTAGGAAAGTCCTTGCTGATTCAAGTGACAGCATCGTTGTCAATGGAGAACAATTGGGCTATCAACATCATCTGATGCGTAAATGATACATTACTATTAGCTGACAGTTTTAGATTAGGGAGATGTACAGCATTCCGGCAACAGTGGCAAAACAAACTGATTTATGTGTTTGTACAGACTTGGGGGTGATGATACGAATAACCTGATTGCCCTCGGGTGGAACGGCAGCTTCCACAGATTGCCCATGTTCAGCCTGGCATTGAGCTTAGAAAGCGACAAATAAAAAAGCTTGCCATGGTTGCCTATAAAGGGGGAAAATGAAGTTGTGACACAGAGAAGGCATCAAAACAGAAAGAGCTTGACAACTGAACCCCCAGTAAAGCCCTAGAACTCTCTTGTACTCTTCAGCTGTTGAAGTGTCGGGCAGGGTCTGTCAGTCATCCCAGCGGGTTTTTTTAAATATATATTTGTCTGTGGCTGCTCTCCCAGGCATGTCACTGCTGAGGCAAATGTGGGATTTTCATAATGGAGGAGTTCAGTTTTTGCATTCTGGATGTTTCCCCCTTTGTTCCCCCTTTATACTATGAAGTAAGTGTGCGTGTGTGTGTGTGTGTGTGTGTGTGTGTGTGTGTGTGTGTGTGTGTGTGTGTGTGTGAGTGAGTGAGTGAGTGAGTGAGTGAGTGAGTGAGTGAGTGGATGTCTCCTAGATACAAGGGGGTTGGGGTGGGAGAGGAAACTGCCACTGAGGAAATAATAATAATAATAATAATAATAATAATAATAATAATAATAATAATAATAATAATAATAATAATAATAATAATAATAATAATAATAATAATAATAATAATAATAATAGAACTTCAGAGATTCTGGCATAAACCGGTACAGGTGGTCCCAGTGGTAATCGGCACACTGGGTGCGGTGCCTAAAGAGCTAAGCAAGTATTTAGAAGAAATTGGAGTTGACAAAGTCACCATCAGTCAGCTGTAGAAAGCCACCTTACTGGGATCTGCTCGCATAATTCGCTGATACATCACATAGTCCTAAACGCTTGGGAAGCGTTCGACCAGTGATTTGTAATACACAATCCAACGTAGTTAGCTGTGTGGTTATTAGTTATTATTATTATTATTATTATTATTATTATTATTATTATTATTATTATTATTATTATTATTATTATTATTATTATTATTATTATTATTATTATTATTATTATTTATGTGGCTAAGATTCGCTCTGGGTTCTCTTTTATGACACCCAGCCAGCAACTGAGGCAGGTCTCGTGCCATTTGATGGGGTTGAAAAAGAATAGCTTTTTGCACATAATAGGTAAGAGAGGTTTCCCACTTTAGTTGCTCCTTCCGCCATGCCATTTTGATTTTGGGAGTGGAAAGAGGCATTTTTCCTTTTATATATATATATATATATATATATATATATATATATATATATATATATATATATATATATATATATATATATATATATATATATATATATATATATATATATATATATTCGGTGCTCAAAGAGGGAAATAGAGTGATCTTCTTTGAATATTGGTTTTTGATTCTTAGGACAACCCTCTCCTGTGGATAGGATGGGTCCATTGCAGCCACAAGAATACAAAACAATTTTCTGCGTCAGCTCCTTATATAATACAGCAATAATGGTAATTGCCTCGTGGTATGTTTCTTAAAAGATGTAATTTATTCTGTCAGAGGCAATGAAGTGATGACATATCTGGGAATAAATCCAGTTGAGCTTGATCCAGACCATGTGGAATGACTGATACAGAAATGAAGGTGGGTTTATTCACTGTCCCTTGCCAGTAGCTCGGATGGCAGAACTTACATTGGGATTCACTGTAGTGCCTTTTCTACTGCCCCAGGGACTGCAGAACAGCGGTTCATCTGGGCCTCTGAGAGGAAGGACCGGCTGATTATCTTCATTTGGCAAAGCAGCAAAGGCTGTTGCTAGTGCAGGTGTTATCCACTCCACGGCATGTGCAAAAGGAAATTCTGCAAGAAGCGACTGGGGTTTGCGGAGGACCACTGTACCCAGCATAGCAAGCTCACCTTGAGTTATCAACTCTGCCAGTAGAAAGATGAAAGGGTCTAGTCTTGGCCTAGGGAGGTATATATCAACAATATATTTTCATATATGCATAACTGAGGCATGTGCTGATAGATGATGGGAGAATGATGACAAATGGAAGATGACAACTTAGATGTTTCTACGACTCTTTTCAATCAGATCTACAGTATAGAGCAGTGTTGGCGAACCTATGGCATGGCTGCCAAAGGTGGCACTCGGAGCCCTTTCTGTGGGCACCCAATATCACCCTTTCACAGCCACCTGTATTCAGGTTAAATTGCTGTATTGGCACTGTGCAAAACAATTAGTGGGTTTTGAATCACAGTTTGGGCACTCGGTCTCTAAAAGGTTCGCCATCCCTGGTATAGAGTGCATTGAATTTGTTAGAGGAAGCTTACCAATGGCAGTTTTTTGAGCATCAGCTGAAACCAGGTTCCAACCACAGAGCAGTAGCCCAGAGGTTGGGAGTTCAGTTAGTTACTGTGCCTCCCTAGGGTCCTTTCCAGCGCTGCAGTTCAAAGGTTACAAGAAACCCTTCCTTTAATGCCACTTAAAATGATAACATACATCAGATTATCTTGGCACGGTCTCACCTCTGCATTTTACAAATGAGTTTGTGTTGTTTGGTGCTGGTTTATTGGATAGTAAACCAAGACTTCATTTATGACCACGATTGCTCTGAAGGAATCGCATTGGTACAGAGGAAAGATATCACCTAATTATAAGCTCAGAGTGTTAAATAGTTTGTCTCATCGTTCCAGGTCTGATTGTTTTTTAAAAAGACTTGAACATTTTTAAAGCAACCACAAATATAGTAGTTGTTACTTTTTTCGGGGGGGGGGGAATAAAACGCTATGAGTCTCCCACTTTCTTCTTGTCCCTGCTGTCGTTATCTCAAACACACAGCAAAGAAGCAAAGGCACAGTGTGTAGCACTCCTCTTTCCTCATTTAATAAGGCAACAGCCTGGTACTGGAAGAGTTATGCATGAATGATGCACTTAGACTTCAAAAAAAAAAGTCCCCTAAGGGTTCATTAGCCTTTATTATTTTAGAACTGTAATGTAACTTAGTTACACATTCATTACTGGAAAAAATTAATTAAAAGGAATGTAAAATTACCAGACAACACGCAGACTCTGGTGTTGGGGCCCTTAATTGATCGCAGGACAAGGGAATGGGAGCAGGGTCACTTCATATGTAAATAAACTCCTTCCTGCAATAGTAAAGGGCTTGTCTGTGTAAGATGAGTAAATGAAATATTCTTTCAACTGTTCTAAAAATATCACTTCAATGAAGATATTGCAGTGTACATTTTAATCAGTGAATGGAATAAACAGTTAAGAGCGGGAGCATTAATTAGCTTTTAAAACCTGATGATTGACAGTCCCAGCATTCCATAATTTAACACCCATTATGGCAAACAGCCATTAGAAAGTCATGTGGTTCACCAAAAATTATCAAAATGTAACTAGGCAACAGTGGGCAAAACAGACAGTTAGAAATAGCTAACCATTCCCAGGAGTCAACAACTGACAGAAATAAAACTTGTGCTCAGTTTTGTAAAAACATGCCACTGATACTAAATGTTCCTATTATTGCTACCAAAACTTATTAATGTATTTATGCATACCAGGAGTGTGTGTGTGTGTAAGTGTGTGTGTGTGAGAGAGAGTTGAGAGAGAGAGATGTGATAATAACAGCCCTACTCGGGTCTTGTAAGGGTGTGGCTTTCTTTGCTGCCATAGGCAGTTACTTCACATCCTACTTCGTTCCACGATTACGTCCGTTCCGTGACAGCATTGTTCACGGTCACATGGTTTTGTCCCTGTTCAATCCATGTTTTCATTTACCCATGGGCGTGATTACTTGTCTCGTGACAACTGTTACTTCACGTCCTTGTTTCGTGACAACTACTGGATTTCCCTGGGTTCGTTTAGCCTTTTTAAAAAATTGTCAGGCTTCTGTTTTTTTATATTTCAAATCCCCCCTGCGGGCGCACGGACTGTCTCTGAAAGCCTGGCAGGAGGAGCTGGGTGAGCCCTCACCACTTGCTGCGGGCGAGCAGCAGCATGGGCGATGGGCCAAGACACTGTCGCCCTGAACTCGGCAGTCCTCTGGGACCCGAGGAGGACGGACCTATGCCTTACAGTGGCTTTCCGCCTGTCCCTTCAAGAGCTGCCTTCTCCTGCAGGGACAGGCGGGCAGCCGAGCCTGGCCTGGCACCGAAGTTTCAGTCGGCTTTCTCGGTTGTCAGAGGATTCCTAGAGCAAAAGGGGAAACAGCCATTGCCGTTACTTCATGTCCCTTGTCTCGGAACAGGAACCAGGAACAAAGTGTGATAACAGAATTCCCCAGCCCAGGGGCAGGTACAGCTCGTCACACTCTGTTCCTGGTTCAGAGGGCGTGGTCAGGACAAGATTCTGCTGTCACGCTATGGACGTGCAGTAACCTTTTTTCGTACCGGTCCCAAGCGGGACAGCAAAGAGGGACGAGAGAGACGTGAAGTAACGGCCATACTTCATCTCATATTGAGCATTCCTCTTTTCCTTCTTCCTTCAAGTCTTCCTAGCACGATTGCCTTTTCCCAACAAGCTGTGCTTTCTTATTGCCATTGGGGGAATGGGAATGACTTTGTGTTAAAATCAACAAATCCATGTTGTCTGCAAGTGTTGGTACCTGTTACGGAGGGAAGCCGTTCCTGACTCTCAAAAAGGACTCATTGCCCTCCCACAGCGAAATAAGCACACGAGACAACCAGGTTGGGTATAAACGTGGGCCACACTTTATTAACACCACAAAGCAAGCAATGTTAAATCCATGAGGGGCCTGCAGTAGTGCATGTTCAAGTTGGAACACCGGGGTCTCCCGGAACCCTTCCAACTGGAAACCCTGAGGGCAAGTCACAAACCCGTGGGAGCCCTATCTACCAGACAGCACCACCACAGCTGGTGAATTCCATTATTCCTCCCCAGGTTCACCAGGCCTGCTATTGGTGCCTGATGGCTCAGGGAGGCCTCTAAAGCACATCCTTCCCCTGCCTCTGTAAAATTTTGATCCATAATCTTAAAATCTGACTCACCGGGTGCCTTACCTTCCGCACTACCGCCAGTGTGGCTAATGTGACAACCCTAACTAGCACCCCCCCCCATGCACCAGTGTGCGATAGACAAAAGATCCTCACCAAGGCGAGTCAGGGAGCAGGTCAAATACTCCTATCTGGCCCCTACAGCAACCAGTCAGACTCACACTACTGCTAATTAAATCCAGCGGGTGGGCCAGAAAAGAGGCCGGGAATTGCTCACAGCACTGTTTTATGCAGGGCTCCCCCCACCCGACTTCACGAGATCAGGTAAGGGATCGTGTTGATTAGCCCAGGAGGGCTAATTGGCTCTGCTAATCAGATGTCCTCCTGATAGGAAAATGATAGTATAGGAAAATGATAGAAAGCAATAAATATTTCCCCATGTTCAAAATGCAAAGAACCACTTGAAACCCCAAATGCTCCCTGTTTGGAGGGGGGGGGTCTATTTTGGGGTATTTTTTTTTTAAAATTGAGTAATAAATAAACATTGGCAGAAAAACAATTCATATTAGCAGTGAGTGTTCACTCTTTCAATCAGAGTCTAGAAAGCCCAAATGCAGTGGCATTATGATCCGTACGAGTGCTAATGGTGGGGCAGATTATAGTTGGAGCATAACCTTATATCCAAGATCACTGGATTCCCCAGGCCTGTCTTAAATGGTTGGCCAGAGACTCTTCCATGGGGGTCTCTATAGAAAACTTGCAGATCGTACATAGACTCCAGGGGGGAAAGTGCCCTTACATAGCTTTTCTGTCTCTTCTTGATTGTCTCCTGTCTCTTCATTTGAAGTACAAAGTGGCATTTTATTGATTAGGTCAGAAGGAGTAGCAGACGATTCCTCTTTATTCCCCCCACTTTAGAAGATTGTTTGGAAAGAATTATTGTGTTTGGAAATAATTACGGAGGTTTTGTCCATAGCAAACTGTTATTTCTGCCACTGCCTGCCTTATACATCTGTGTTGTGCAGACATGCCCATTAATTGCATCTCTGTTTTTTAAAATACAACTGGTATGTATGATTGAGCTTGAGACGTAATCATGCAGAACATTAAAATAAGGTGCGAACATGGAAGATATGGGATGAAAGTATTGTTCCTCAGAAATAATACTATGCTAACCCTCATTTCTCTCTCTCTCCCCCCTCCCCCCCAATGTGTTGGTCACAGTGAATGGAGGCTGGTCTTCCTGGACAGAATGGTCTAACTGCAATGTACGCTGTGGGAGAGGTTGGCAGAAGAGGTCGCGGACCTGTACAAACCCTGCTCCTCTCAATGGAGGTGCTTTCTGCGAAGGAATGTCAGTGCAGAAGATTACCTGTACTTCATTGTGTCCTGGTGAGCGACTTGTTATGGTAGCCACTGTGACGTTTATCTGTGTGATGAATAATGTATGAGAAGTATCTGAACCGACTGGTGGGTTTATAGACCAATGAAAGAGTCTGGGTAGTAGTCTGAGAGGATTTAAGGCACTGCTCAGCACTCTTTTAGCCAGATAGGGCTAGAGAGGGACAGATAGAAATACCTACACTGGCAGATAGGGAAACTGACAGAGTCTAAGAGAAAGATAGGACTAAAGAAGAGGTAGGATTTGTAGAGCATCTGTGAAGAAAACTAAGTGGTTAGAGTTTGTAAACTTAGGAACTGGGTGTGCATGTATTCAGCTTTTTATTGATCAAACTTAAGTGGGTTTGAGCTATATGCTTTTTTGTTTATACTTGAACACATTACCATTAAGGATTTTGATTCTACTTTGTAATCAATAAACTTCTGTAGCAATTTTTGGCTAGCAGTATCCTCAAACAAATGTGTGTGCAACATCAGCTGCTATGAAGCTTCCCTGAAATGCAGAGCTCTGCCTCTGAATAGAGTGCAGGCAAAAATGACTCTTTTGGTATCAAGAAGGTGCATAGTTGTGTCTCTCTTCCCTCAAACCAACTGCAGTTGTCCTTCTTAGCTGACACTCTTCTGCCTTCTGTGTTGCTCCCGTAAAAAAATAAAGCCTTCTGCCTTCCCTGCCCATCCTTCCAATGCACCTAAAATTATACCAGCCACGGCATGAAGCGTGGCTGGTTATCTTTATTTTCCCATTAAAAACGCAGCCTTCATAACCTTCTCCGTCCATCCTCCACATACCTGTGCAATAATTTGCAATATCTAGAGAACATGCTGAATGGAGAAATGCAGTTATGACTTTGCATGGAGGAGTGGTATAAGGTATCATGATATTAAGATGGCATATTTAGATATCAATTCATCTTTATGAGCTTTATTTTGCAATTTATTGAATCTCCAATTTGTTCTTTCACCCTTTCTCTCTCGTGTGTGTCTGCCTCTGTTACCCTGTTACTTTCTTTTAAACAGCACACTGTAGGCACAAGCAATAACAAATACTGCTGGGTAAAGGAGTGCAAAAAACATATGGCAGTAATAGAACTATTGCAAACTCATCCTGGATTTCCTATAGGTACTAGTAGTAGTTAAAGCTCTCTTTGGGTGGATTTTTATTTATTTATTTATTTATTTATTTATTTATTTATTTATTTATTTATTTATTTATGAGCATTTTTACCCCTCCTTTCTCCTTGGAGAAGGACCCAAGGTGGATTACAGTAATGAGAGACAATATACAGTCCAGTACAATTAAGCCACATTCAAGTTTTAAGAACAGGGAAATGAGGGGTATCTTACAGCATTAGAAGGCAACATTGAAGGTAAAAGAGAATGTGAGCAGTTAAGAAAAGAGTATACTGTAAATTCCATGTAAGCAAGGTTCTGTTGTTCTTACCAGCGAACACTGTCATTATGAGAAGCCACTGAGCACTGCATTGCCTACCAAATTATTTTCAATCTTCTTGTACTTCCAAAGGATTCCCCCTTGATTGTTTACACTTCAAAGTTATTTTGCCCAGTATTTTGTTTTGATTTCAGTGTTGCCGCTCAAAGTAAGCAGGCTACACATGTACACACCAGCCCAGTTAGCTAGGTATTCAGTTTGCCAATCTCATAAGGATGGAAGGTGAGTCAGCTACTTTAGTCTGGGATAGAATTCAGGATGTGAGCAGAGTCTTCATTGCAGTACTGCAGTTTAACTACTGCATCACAAGGTCTCTAACAGACCTTAAGAATTCAGCCCTAAACTGACTTATAACCAAATGCAGTTAAGTAACTTTGGAAGTTATGAGGGGGAAAAGTGAGTCACTCTGATCATTCTGATGAAATACCTATATTGGTATGATATGAACTATAATTTGCAGTCAAAATGCGTAGCTTATTTTTTTCTGACTGATATAGATGGGGAACATCATGACATTTGAGGTAATAATGCTAGCAGTATATAATGAGAAAAGGCTGTGTAGAAGTTGACTGCTTTTGAAACCTGAGTCTTTTCTGGGGACTGAATGAAAAACAATTGCCCAACAGTCAACACTTTTCCTGCAATCATTTTTCTTTTTCTTTTTGCTTCAGGCAATCTTCCTCTTTCACTCATTTCCTTTCTCTGTCTTTCCTCCCCACTTCCTCCGCAACAGCAGCTTCTCTCATTGCTTTAACAGCGTGGAAGCCAAAACGAGACAGCAGCACAGAGATTTGAAGGAGGATAGAAGCTTGTAAATAGTCATTTGTTTCTCTAACAATAGGTTCATTTTTGGCATGTATCTCTATAAAACTTTTATAATTCTTAAGTTCAAATTCCAATTTGTCTCACTTTGGGGGGCAGAGGGCAAAGTGTGAATCAGGTTTTCTACAGGAACAACACAGGGAGCTTGGCTTATCCAAGTGGTGGATAGGTAGAAGCATTGATGTCAGCCTTCTATACATATCATAATGATAGCAGGAGGGAGAGTCCAAGTTTTGTCTTGTTCCTGTCTTCTGGGTTCATAGATATTATCACATGTTTTATGTAGTTCAGGAACAGTTTATCCATTTGTTGATTTTACATGAATTATTTAAAGTGGAGGATAGATAATTTCATTCACTTCATCTTCTACTAAGAACTTCCACCCTCCCCACCTTCAAAACAATTGTATCAAATCAAGTGCAGCTATTTTCCAAATTTCTGCTTCCTAGGATTTTTGGGATTTAATTCTTTGAAAAAAACACGTGCAAATAGAATATTGGCTGAAATATTGTTGCGTAGTCTGTGTCTGCAGCAGTGATGATGTCAGCAGTAGTAGCAGCAATTAACCATTGATTCAAGGCTTCCTTTGGCAATGTTGAGGTCTTCTTGACTTCACTGCATTGTATGTGACTCACATGTACCCTGAAAATTCCTTTAAACAGCTCTGGTTTGCCTTTAATTGGCAGTGATTTGTGACTGGTGATTTATATGGTCACTACCGTGTACATAGGAGATATTTGTTCAACAAAATTTCAGCCAGTAGATACAAAAATAGAAATGTAGGAGGGAGTGCATAGAAAGGTATAAATAAGTGGGGAAATGTATACAGCATTCCCTACTCTGTGTGACAATGTGAAATCCAACACAGGAGAAGTATGAGAAGGAAGGGTCAAAGATGGATATGAATGTAAATGGGGGGGGGTTTAATGTGTTCAACTGCAGTTTTTGTTGTTCAGTCGTTCAGTCGTGTCTGACTCTTTGTGACCCCAAGGACCAGAGCATGCCAGGCCCTCCTGTCTTCCCCTGCCTCCTGGAGTTTGGTCAAATCCATGTTGGGTGCATCGATGACACTGTCCAACCATCTCATTCTCTGCCATGCCCTTTTACCTGGGTTTAATTTCTTCAGATGTGGGGGTGTGTGAGAAGAGTGTGCCTCTCCAGATGTTGTTAAAATGCCATTTTGTATTTCCTACGTATGACAGATGGGAGTTGGAGATCAACAGCATCTGGAGGGCCACAGTTTACACAGCCATATACTAGACCAGTGGTTCCCAACCTGGACCTACAGTTGTCATAGAGTCATAGACTAGTGAAGTTGGAAGGGGCCTACATCAAGTCCACCCCCCACCCCAACTCCACACAGGAATAGAAATCAAAAGGAGGTGGTTGTCCAAATTTCTCTTGAATGCCTTCGGTGTTGCAGTGCTCACCACATCTTGAGGTAATGGGTTCCACTGGCGTGCAGCTCTAACAGTTAGGAAGTTTTTCAGATAGTCAACCAAAATCTGGGCTCTTGTAACTTGATCCCATTGTTGGTGTCCAGGACTCTGGGATGATAAAGAACAGATCCTGCCCCTCCTCTGTATGACTTTCCTTCAAATATTTAAAAAGTGCTAACATAGTCTTCTTTCTCTAGGCTAAACATGCCCAATTGTCCTTGGACTACAGCTCCCAGAAATCCTGGCCAGCACTGTTGCAGTGAAGGCTTCTAGAATTTTAGTCTGAGGACAGGAATCTCAATGCTTGAGCATTCAGACTAAAAAGGTTTTTGCTAAAGACACTGTTGAGTGATGTGGTTTTAATGGGGGAGGTTTAAGGTATTGTGCTTTTTGAAGGCATTCCAGACCAAAGAGACAGTTAAGGAATCAGGGGCCACCGACTAGCCAAAGGTTGTTGAGGTGGAAGAATGTACAGAGAATGGAGTGAAGAAGACAAATGGAGATGATTTTAATATTGCACATATATTGCTAAAGTGCCTCAAACTTGATCCATATTCTTCTTTTAGTGGATGGTGGCTGGGAGGCATGGAGTGAATGGTCTGTTTGCAGCCCTGAGTGTGAGCGCATGAGGATACGTGAATGTTCTGCTCCACCCCCACGGAATGGCGGGAAATTCTGTGAAGGCCCAAACCAGGAGTCAGAGAACTGCACTGGAGGCCTTTGCATTCAAGGTGAGTCACTCTGGCACGAAGCCCTTCTGTTTAATCCTCAAGATGTGTATTTCACGTCCTGCCCTTATATGACAGCTTACAGCCACATGTATGGCTCATTCGAACTAACAATAAGAGTAGCATGGAGTAAAATCCTTCCATAAAAAGCAGACAAATGCATGTATGCATGCACATGCTTCTGTGTCCCCGTATGTGTGTTTTTACGATTTTGAAACCCGTTTTGCTGAAGTCTTTTGCTGACAGCACAACTCCTTTGAAGTCTTTGGGAAATATTATATGGCTGGAAGGGACATCTTAGTTTCTTCCAGTGGTGAATAATTTATCAGATATTACCTGCAATGGCCTAATATGCATCATCTGCTCAGATACAGATGGTGTCAAAGGAAGGTCATTGTGCCTGTCCAGTCCAGATAACCCAATGAACTGTACTAGTCTCCTTGTTGGATTGAGCAACAGAGATGCTTAAGACATATGTCATTTCCAAGTGTCTATACCAGTGATGGCGAACCTATGGCACAGGTGCCAAAGGTGGCACTTGGAGCCCTTTCTGTGGGCACTCGACATCGCCCCTTCATAGCCACCTGTATACAGGTTAAATTACTGTATTGGCTCTTTGCAAAAAAAAAAAATAGTGCATTTTGAATTGCAGTTTGGGCACTCGGTATCTAGAAGGTTCGCCATCACTGGTCTATACCATCCTGCCTCTGCAAAGTTTGCTCCAGATTTTAGTGTTTGTTTGAAAGCAGCCTTAGATTCTGAGAAATTGTGTACTTCACAGAAACATGAAGTACACAATTAACAAATAAATAAATCAGACTGTAAATCCAGTAGATTGCTGCTGGAAGAGAAAAGTTAAACCACAGAAATCCCCAAATTTCCCAGATAAGCAAAACTCTGTGCAAATTAATGGGATATTTTGTACAAACTGTCATTCCTGCAGATGGGAAAACTCCATAAAGAGCATCAGGAAATTTATTACCAGTGAGAAAAAGAGAGTTCAAGCCCTTGCCTTTTTTTTTCAAAGAAAGAGTAGGTGAGCATATACATTTGTAGAAGTTTTATTTATTTATTTATTTATTTATTTATTTAGAGTATTTTTACCCCACCTTTCTCCTTGGAAAAGGACCCAAGGTGGCTTACAGTAATGAGAGACAATATAAAGTCCAATACAATTAAGACATATTCGAGTTTGAGAACAGGGAATAGAGGGACATCTTAAGGCATTAAAAGACAACATTAAAGCTGTAAGAGAAAGTGACCAGTTAAAGAGAGAGTAAAAATTCCATGTAATCATGGACAGAAGATTATCCAAAAGTTATTGGGGGATGGAGACTAACATTGAAAACATAGTGCCAATGCAATCACACAAGGGAGATATAAACACAAAGTCTATGTAATCAAGTATGGTTGTTGTTGTTGTTGTTCAGTTGTTCAGTCATGTCCGACTCTTCGTGACCCCATGGACCAGAGCTCGCCAGGCCTTCCTATCTTCTACTGCCTCCCGGAGTTTGGTCAGATCCATAATGGTTGCATCGATGACACCGTCCAACCATCTCATTCTCTGCCGTCCTCTTTTCCTTTTGCCTTCCATCTTTCCCAACATCAGGGACTTTTCCAAGGAGTCCTCTCCCCTCATGAGGCGGCCAAAGTACTGGAGCCTCAGCTTCAAAATCTGTCCTTCCAGTGAACAATCAAGTATGGTAGATACATATAAAGACCCATAATAGGTTGTCCGTTGTAAAAGTTTTGTGGACATTATGTGGAATTGTGTGGGTTTTCATTGTGTTTAAAAAATAACCATATAATTCAATGTTGGCCAAGTACTGCCTGTCCTGAGAACTGTGATAAAGATGACGAGGGACCTAACAACCATGTTGTATGGCTGGATGTTGCAGGAGCTGAACTCATTTCTTGAACCTAGAAAACAGACAAATCTGAGTCAGTTACAACCACAGTTTCAAGTATTTTATGGATGCAGGAAATTTATTTTTTTCCTACTCCTGAGAGCAGGTCTGAACAAATGAGTTCAAATAAGAAGAAAGAGAATTTTGATTGATCAGTTTTGATTGAGACTTTCCTGACAGCACAAGCTGTTAAGAGAGTGAAGCCAACTGGCTGAGAAGGTGGTGGACTCTCCTTCATGGAGGTTTCTGAGCAGAAGCTGATGTAGGCTGGTGCATCTGTAGATTTTCTACCTCAGGAGGGGGTTGGACATGGCAACCTTTGAAACCCAACTATACTCTTTTGAATTTTAGCTGAGTGGGCTAGTGCAGCGTTCCACACAGAAACAGACAACAGGAGAACCAGTAAGAAAACAGCGTGCTGGATTCTTGAGCTTCATAGCTGTATGTGTCCTCCTAAAAAGCTTCACTATATATATTTTAGTAATACAACACTAAATAAAATTATTGCTTCTAAGAGTTGCTTTTAAAAAATAAAATTAATAATTTACTGTCCACTACATCTGAAGAAAGTAGGGAAGACCACTGGGCTAGTCAGGTACCATTTAAGTCAAATTCCTTATGAATACACAGTGGAGGTGAAGAATAGATTTAAAGAACTAGGCTTTGGTGAACAGAGTGCCCGAAGAACTATGGATGGAGGCTTGTAAACATTGTACAGGAGGCAGCAACGAAAACCATCCCAAAGAAAAGAAAATGCAGGAAAGCAAAATGGCTGTCCAACGAGGCCCTACAAAAAGCGGAGGAGAGAAGGGACACAAAATGTAAGGGAGAAAGGGAAAGATACAGAAAATTGAATGCAGACTTCCAAAGAATAGCAAGGAGAGAGAGGACAGCCTTCTTGAACAAACAGTGCAAAGAAATGGAGGAAAAGAATAGAAAAGGAAATACCAGGGATCTATTCAAGAAAATTGGAGATATTAAAGGGGCATTTTGTGCAAGGATGGATATGATAAAGGACAAAAATGGTAGCGACTTAACCGAAGCAGAAGATGTCAAGAAGAGATGGCAAGAATGCACAGAGGAATTATATCACAAAGATCTGGATGTCCCTGATAACCAAGATAATAGTGTAGTAGTTGCTGACCTCAAGCCAGAGATTCTGGAAAGTGAAGTCAAATGAAGGCCACAAATACAGTGTATTTACAATGTGCTTTCAAAATGACAACAGCACAGTGAACACTAGGAATGATCTGTCAATGAGCTAGTTAAATAGACTTTATCATTAATAAGGGGATTTTTCAGGAAGTAAGAATTATGTCAAGGAAAAATACTTTTTTGGTTATAGCTTTCCCAAAAACTGGATGAATCCAAAGTATACTGTATATACTGTATTAAGAATCCTTGGTCCTTAGTTAGGCTATTTTGATGCATGTAGGAATCAGTGAATTTATTCCACCTTGGCTCCTTTTCCAAGGAGAAAGGCAGGGTAAAAATATTCAAAATAAAAATAAAATAAAATAAATGTCAGACCTCTCACTTTCAAATCTTCCTTTATAATTTCTTTTCTCCACTACTGTGACTTTGAGATCAGCATTAGAATGTCCATCCTTTTTGTGAGACATTGCCCTGTTTTCCTGGTGGAGGATGCAGAGCAGCAGTGTTGATAAAGAATGGCATAGATCATACTAGCAAATAAACAAGTAAATGAGTCCCTTTTTTGTGGGTGTTGTTGCTGAGACCTATAATAATGCTGGTCTGAGAGCAGATGTAGGGCACAGCTGTTGCCTGGGTTTTTAGCAGGATCTTGTTCCTCTCTCTATGGGCGATTTTACACGACCCCTAAGATCTGCTGGCCACTTAAATTCGGACCAGAGATCTTGGGGGTTTGTCGCTCTTCCTGTGTTCCCACCCCTCCGCACTCCCTTGCTCCTGTCTGCGTGAGGGGAGGGAGAAAAAAAGGGAGAAAAGAATGCAGGCTCACCTCCGTCTGCTGGTGGAAGCTGCCCGAGCCCCGTTGTTGTCATGATTCCTGTCTCTTAAAGGGGCGGCGGGGACAAAAAAACAAACAGAAGGCGAGGGAGCCCGGCACTCACTGCTTTACAATTTGCATCAGAAATTTTTCACCCTCGGAGACCAGGTACTTTTAAAATGTGCTGGGACACGCTTAGGTGGGCGTGGTCGCACTTAATTTTCTTTAGAGTCCGGAGCTGGTGGGAAAACAATTTTAAGCTCTGCATCTGGGAGCCCTTTGCGTTGGATTTTAGGGGTTGTGTAAAAGCGCCCTATATGTGTGTTCTGTTTTCCAGTGTGTCAGTAGATTAGTGTGTGTGTGTGTGTGTGTGTGTGTGTGTGTGTGTGTGTGTGTGTGTGTGTGTGTGGTGTCATTACAGTTGTGACTGACTCTTCGTGATTCCACGTCCATGGAGTTTTCTTGGCAGGAATACTGGAGTGGTTTGCCAGTTCCTACACCAGGCCCCTGCAGAACCTGGTCTTCCCTGGTGGTCGCCCATCCAAGTACTAACCAGGGCTGACCCTGCTTAGCTTCCGAAATCAGGCGAGATCGGATGTGCTTAGGGCTTCTAGGCAGCAGCATGCTAGTGTACTCACTGGATTAAACCAAGCCCCTGAAATCCCGTGTTGAAATAGTCAGCCAGATGCTGCAGAGAAAACCACAGGCATGGCGTGGAGACATTAGCTTCTGCTCCTCTATCATTTCTCCCCAGCTGTACTCATTTATTTATTTATTTATTTCAGATTTATATACCGCTCCTACTTCCCGAGCAAGAACTCAGGGCGGTTCACATATTTTCAATTTGTGTGTGTGTGTGTGTGTGTGTGTGTGTGTGTGTGTGTGTGTAAAACCAAGGACAGACTCGTCCCGCACAACATGGAAAAGGGAATTTCCATCATCTAGAAAGGACTGTAGATCACTGCTGATGCATTTGAGTTGGCTTATTACTAGTTGTTAAGTGTAATGACATTTTCTATTGTGGGTCTGTCTTGTAGTACTTGTTCTGCCCTGTCCATTTGGTCTTTTATCATGTCACCAAGTAGGTACAGTAACCCCCGGCCTATCGAAGGGGTTGGGAACCCAACCCGACCCACACTAATTGAAAATATATATTTATTTAAGTACTTAAATATGTAATGGAGAATAAGTATTTAAGTATGTAATGGCGAATAAGTTTCTAGACATTCATTGTGCAGCTCCCCATTAGTCCAGAAATAACTCTCTTGACTGCTTAATGGTAGGATGAAATTTTACTAACATTATGGTAGAATATTTCAAGTTCTTTCCTATGAGTTCATATGATAAAGGTGCGGTCAGTGTAGCTGATACTACATTTACTATTGAATACTACACACTGGGCCAAGCAGAAAAGTCTGTGCTTTCTCACAGCCTATTTTGTTCTCCCAGAAAACTCACACAGAAAGTACAGTTCTGTGGTTCAGCTCTGGAAGTCTTTTCCCATCATTTTTCCAATCAAGGAATATTTCAAAACCTGTGACACCAATCAATGCAGTAACACACAAGCACCATCTCTGATGACAAACTGTATTCAGAAATCCACGAGCGTCCTCTTTTTCTCTACAGAAAGGACAGCTCTCCATGGAGTCTTCTTGAAGGTTAGAACAAAGAGTTGAGCGCTTCTGCCACTTACCCGGGCTGAGATAATCAATAAGGAAACATTTTACCATACAATCTCAGCTGGATGGAGCATGATGCCATCTGCAGCTCCAGAAATAATGCCAACATTGTCATCAAAGAAGCAGATAATGGAGGGATGACTGTTCTCATTCAGAAGCTTGACTTGCTACAGAAGGCCGAGGGAGAAGGAGCCAATGTTACATTTTACTGTCTATAAGGGACAACAAATAGCTGGTTTTATTTTTGTTATGCCCACTGAAACAGACATGCTGAAACAAACTAAAGTGGCTGCACTTTGGATGGAAAAATGAAAAAATATAGTAAAACAGATAACAAGGCAGAATGGACTCATGGGTGAACAGAAATGGATGCAACATGGTTTAGATAAGCTGGCAGCACATTCCAGTGAATGTTTTATCAGAAGTAGATCTTCATGGGTCCAAAGTCACTCCCTTCCAGGAAAGTGATATAGATTTGCAGCCTGATTCAGCCACTTTTACTTTTGACTTTTAAAGCCTATCTCTAGCAAAATAAAAGAGAGCTTGCCTTGGATGTCCCAACCTCGTTCTGTATTTATTTATTTATTTATTTATTTATTTATTTATTTATTTATTTATTTATCTTGATATATAAAGTCACCTGCTATTGGATGTATGGTACATTTGCATGCATTTATTTGATGCAAATGAACTATACATCCAACAGTCAATGAATATTTGGTATGAAACTTATCTTCCATTGTATATTATACATTAGAGATGGGCACGACTTGAAAAAAAATTTTTTCGAGTTGTCGTTAGTCGGGCCGGTCCCGTTTCGGCTCGTTTCCGGTTTTCGCGAAAATTCGCAAAAAGTAGTCGTTCGTTTTTTCATTTTTTTGTTGTCGTTAGTACTGGTTTGGGGGGGGAGCGGGCTCCTGGAGGCACCTCTGTGGGGTGGGTGCCTCCTCTGGCCCGCTATAAAGGGAAAGTGGGCTCCTGGAGGCACCCGTGGGTGCCTCCTATCCTCACCCACTAGGAAGGGGAAGCAGGCTCCAAGAGACCCCTCTACATGGGGGTCTCCCCTCCTCACCTGCTGCTGCTGCAAAATGCTATGCAATAGCCATATGGATATTGCATAACAGAATGTGCAGACAGTGAGACCAGTGAGAGTGATAGCGTCATGCCCGCCCTTCACAAGGCTCTCGCACCACCATGTCTCACACAGAAGGGAATTGTACTTGCTGCGTGTAGTGCAATGCAAGCAAGTAGATCTGGCTTTAAGGTGGCTTAGTGCAAGAGCTAGGGTTAGGCTA
This sequence comes from Phrynocephalus guinanensis, assembly GCA_037367245.1. Taxonomy (NCBI): domain Eukaryota; kingdom Metazoa; phylum Chordata; class Lepidosauria; order Squamata; family Agamidae; genus Phrynocephalus; species Phrynocephalus guinanensis. Next base: position 9,479,383 of record CM074745.1, on the reverse strand, counting down.
GTGACGGGTAAGGTTACGGTGGGCTAGTGGGTTGCACCTCTGGGTGCCTCTCTGACCCACTAAGAAGACAGTCTGTGACGTATGGGTACGGAGTCAAGGGTTAGGGTTAGGGCTAGGGCAGGTTTTAGGGGGCTTTTTGGCACATCCCAGAAGTCTCCATGGCCAAGTGGCCATGCGACTGGTGGGATGGCTCCAAAAATTTGCATGGTTGTCCACTCCCACATGGCTGGCCACTCGGCCAGCCCATCATTGCGCAGGTGTAAAAAATAAAAATAAAATAAAATCAATGGAGGACAGAGGAGGAGAGGAGAGACATTTTGTTGCAAGAAAAAACCCACTGCTACTGTGAAAAATCTGGCAGTTTATAAATTTTCGCGTGTTTCTGTTGTGCTTGTGTGTTTTTGGACCACGATTTCAAAAACAATATTGCGTTTGCCGCCCCATTTTGGATCCACCGCCCGCACCGCATGGCATGGCGAAATGGCAACTCAAGTCCGGCTGCCCAGGACGGGGTGGAGGCGGGACCCCCCCTCCAGAAACCACCCCTCCGGTAGGTGCCCTGCGCCCTTAGTCAAGCAGGCATTTTTCTGCCTGCTTTTTTGGCCCGGGAATGGGTGGGGGGAGAGTTTAAACGTTTTTTCCTGTGCCGTCCGTGCCGCTTGCTTGCGCTTTAATTGCGGGCGGCCGGCGGCGAGACTGGGCTTTTTGCTGGCTGCGAGCCTGCGGCGAGTCCCACCAGAGCAGCCCAGGACGGGGGATGAGGGGGGAGGCCAGGGACCTCCAGAAACAACCCCTCTGGTAGGTGCCCTGAGGCACGGCAGGCATTTTTCCGCCTGCTTTTTGGCCGGGAACCGGTTTTTTTTAACTTTTAAAAACTTTTTTTCTGTGCCGCGTGGCATCGCGCAATCGCGCGATGCAATGAACGAGCACGACAAATCAGACCAAAATTGTTCATTCGTCGGTTCGAGCTCGAAGTCTGGCGGAGTAATTCCCGTTACCGTTTCCGTAGAGTAACGGAACCGAGTAACGGAAACGGAAACGGGAATACCGCTAAGTCGTGCCCATCTCTATTATACATCTCATTCTGCTGCTGTATGTCTGAAGAAGAGGATGTGTCCGTGAAAGCTTACATTAAATTATAATAGTAAGTTGTTCAGGTGCCACATGTTTTTTGTCTCTTTTTTTTGGCCTGGAATTATCTCATGTGTTATTTAAATGTGTCAAGATATCATTTGAACCTACCCATATTTAAGGTAGTTTAGTGTTTTGAGGGAACAGGTCCTCTTATATACCAGATGTGTTAAGTGAAGTGAAACAAGTCACTCAGAAATAATGTGGTAACTAATAAGCAGCTGCTGTATATCCAACTTCATACAGCAGCATACAGATATAGAGATATATGTGTATATGTGAGCCAGGGTGTTGTGCTGAACTAAGTGTCAGCAGGACCGGTGCTAGGTTTTTTTGTGCCCTAGGCAAGGGGTGGGGGTGGGCGGGGTGGGTGGGGGGTGGGCGGGCAGGGCAGGGGGTGGGGTGGGGCAGCGGGGCAGGGGGCGAGGCAGTGCGTGGGCAGGGTGGAGGCGGGCAGGGGCGGGGCAGCAGAGGGGCAGTGGATGGTGGGGTGGCAACGGACATGGGGGTGGGTGGCAATGGGCGTGGGGGTGGGCAGCAATGGGCGCGGGGTGGTGGGCGGCCGGCGGCCGGCAGCGATGGGCAGACGGCGATGGGCGGCTGGCGGGTGGGGGGACGGACTGTGGTGGCCAGTGGTGGGGGGCGGCAGGCTGTCCAGCGCCCTCTCTCCATTTTGGCGCCCTAGGCAACTGCCTAGTTCGCCTTAATGGAAGCGCCGGCCCTGAGTGTCAGTCTAGGATGCAGGTCCACCTGGGATCAGCTGTTTCCTCTGAACAATGTTTGTGCCCATCTCGAGTTCTGATTTGTCATATCAAGTGTGAAAATATAAAGAAAAACTAATCCTGGACCTGACTGCCAAGGCCAGGAAAGTTATGTCTAGGCATATGGACAGAAATGTCACTGTTCTATTGAAGCTGACATCACCTGAGCCATTAAGCCAATCCTGACTTTACCCTGCCCTTGCCTCAGTTTAGGCCTGGTTTTTGTACATAATTTAAGCTCAGAGGTCCCCATGGTTCTTCAGACGGAGAGGCAGGCATTGCCAGGGAATTTAACAAAGATGCTTGTTATGGTGGTTGGAGGAAAGAAGAAGAATGAAGCTGAGATCAGCACCGTCGCCTTATGTTTTTTCATAAGTTACTGCCCTTGTTCAGATGAACAAGGATTGTGCATTTTATGGACCCCCAAATCTCCATCTCTGTTAGTTCAGCTAGACTGAAATATTAAATCTATCTCCCTCTCCCTCCCTCTCCTTCTCGCACTCTTATCCGTACAATATTTTTATTTTTTATGGGTCACACTGTATGTTTATGTCACAATATTTTAAGCTATTCTTGTTTTTGCTTTCTCAGCTAGTCGGAATTGATGTAATTATGCTGTCTAGGCTGCTTTCTTTTCTCCTCTCTTTCCTCACCCTGCCCCTTCTTGTTCCAATATGTGCCTTCCCAGCTCTGATTTCCCCCTGTAGGGAATTGTATAAGAAACACAGCACAGTGCTTCGGGAAAGTAATTTCTGAATCTTTTTGTTGCTGCTGCTGCAACAGCTGCTGCTTCGTTATTGAAAGCAGTTCTTTATTGCTATAATAATCCCTTTTGTCAGGTCAAAATACTATAGACATAAGCCAATTCGGTCATTAACGACATTTATTCTACTCTGTCTTCCTTGTTGAAATCCTGTTTTGGGATGAAGTGGCCTTCAAGTGATTCTATGCAAAGAGTTCCAAACATCAACAGTTGTCAGCTGCTCATTACCCAAATATTTGAAATGTGCTATCATATCACCCCCTCAGTCATCTTTCTCCAGGCTAAACATACCCATTAAAATGTACCCAAAGTAGGATAGCCTCTGTTTCAATGTCCTCCTCCCCCAATAATTAGTTCAATTTTAATTTGATCTAGGACTCACTTCTTCATCATTCTGGCAAACAGCATCATTAGTAGTGCAAAAATTGTTATAGCACCCCTCTGTCCCTTGTGGGCAATATCTATGCCTCACCAGTGCTACTGGTTGAGAACCACTGAATTAAACTATGTACTTGAAGTGGTATGGGGTGGTATATAAGCAGAATACTTTTTTTGCTTTTTTGGGGGGGGAGGTTATTGGTTTGTTTTTTTAAAGCAAGTAAGAGAGAAGAGTACTCATATTTTGCTTCTGAAATGCCTTTCCTAACAGAACAACCCTTAATCTGGCATTTCAGTCTTGAAAGGAGATACAGAGAACTCTGTTTACTTCTTTCCTGGCTTCCCGTAGATCAGGAGCTTAGGGGTTAAGCTGGCGTTCGTATCTAAAAAAGAAAGCTGGATCTCAAATAGGCAACAACTTTTGTTCCAGTGCCTCACTCTTCAAAACAGATACTGCATGCCAATGCATTCTGCATCGTTTCAGTCACTGAGATGTACCTTGGAAACAGTTGCGGAGCTTGGCATAGCATTAAGACATCAAACAGAGAATTATGCCATAAGTACACATATGAATTTTCTGTATGTTCCCTCAAGGTACAAGAAGGATGTCTCCACATTTGAAATTTTCCTTGGCCATCAAACAAACAAACAAAACCCCCCGATGAATCAGTGCATGTATTTTGCTTTACCCTGTATCATTTAAAGTGGCCTTGCAGAATGTCTACACACGAAAGGTAGGAAGCTGCCATACAGTATACGGAGTCAGAGAGCACTGATGCATCTCATCCAATACTTCCAACTTGGATTGACAGAAGCTGTCTAGAGCTCTCAGCAGGAGGCTTTCCAGGCCCCACCTGGGGATCGCTGGCAATCTGTGGAGGTTCCCCACTCAAGTATGGATCAGATCCATCCTTGCTTATCTGCCAATAATAGAAGAGCTCAGGTGTGTTCCAAATTGCATAGTTCTTTGACATGTTCATAGGCTGGTAGATTGACCAGCTGCTTCTAATAGTTCCCCTGTGTACCTTTCATTGAATATTTGGAAGGGGCTAATGATGATTTTATGAAGTTTCAAGATGAAGGAACTTCCAAGCACTCTAATGCAAATGCCCCGTAGAAACACAGCCCTTTGAAAACCAGAAGGGTCTGGTTGTTTTGGAGTTCCCTGCAATTAAGGCAGGAGTGAGACTGACCTTTTGCTAAGTGCAGACAACATGTGCACCCTGTCATTGCGCGGAAACATGTTCAAGAATCCTCTGTGTAGCTGGGTCACAGTAACCAATATTGACATGTACGGCTTGGTGCATGATGGTGTTGCATTATTTATTTATTTATTTATTTATTTATTAAATTTATATACCACTCCATCTAGCTGCACAGCTGCTCTGGGTGGTTTACAAAGTTGTGCAAATATCAATCAAGATACACAATAAATAAACAATCCAATAATAAAAACATAATAAATAATAAACCAATATTTATTCGAGCATCAAACAGGAGCAAGATGGCCTAAAAACAAACAAACAAACAAAAAATAAAGTGCATAAACAGTGAATCCTTCATAGCATATATTAATACCAAAGGAAAGCCTTTTTAAATAGCCACATCTTTAAATGTTGCTTAAAGACCGGGAGGAAAGATGCCAAACAAATCTCAGGGGGAAGTTGATTCCAGAGTCGAGGAGCTACCACTTAGAACGCACATTTCTTGTCAAAGATTTATGGGCCTCCTTCAGCGATGGCACCGTCAGATGCTCTGCCTGAGATGATCAGGTGTTATGGGCAGTATTTTGTAGATTAAAATATTTTGAGAATTTCCTGTACCACGATATCTGAGCCCGTCTCTCTACTTTTATTTTCCTTCCAACATTGTTTAATAAATGAACTTAAAATAACCCCTCACCCACTCCTTCTCTGCTGATAGATCCCTGTTTCTGAACCTAATTTTCTCTTTTAAAAAAGTAGCCACTGGAGTTTGCTTATACTCTGTAGCTCTGCCCTTAAGAATCTGCAAGCTAATTATCTCTAATGCATTATGTATGAATCCTTGAACTACCTTACACATTTGAGTGGCAGAAAGGCTTTGGTATGAATTGGGTGGGAATGGGGGAAAGAGACATGAAATAATGTCCATAATGTCAGAAAACTGGAACCATTCCATGAACACAAAAGCTGTCACCATGCCCCTCTCTGGTACCACCAGCACACATACATTTCACATTATAGTCATATTTCGGTTGATAAAGTTAACCCTTTCTCCAAGATATTGCATATTCTGGAAAATTCGTAAACCAGAAATGCATGGAGGTAGAATGTATCCTGGGTATGTGTTTGCTGCTTGATCTGGCAACCTCACTCTGCCCTGGCAAGAAATGTATAAGCTGTGTATTTGTGGGCAGGTGCAACGAAAAGCACCTTCATTAACAAAACTAATCTTTAAAACCAAAACATATCCTAGAAATTACTTTTAATGGTGTGCACACTTTTAAAAAAATATTGTATACAAAATGCATATAACACAATACCGCAGGGTAGAGACCTTGGACTGCCAGAAAGATTACTAAGTGGGTTCCAGCGCAAATAAAGTCTGAGCCATCTCTGGATCAAGAAATGTTGACATTGAAGTTGGCCTACATTGGATATATCATGAGAAAGCAAGGTGCTCAGGCAAAGACAATAATGTTGGGAAATGTGGAAGGCAGCAGCGGGTAAAGAGGAAAAACCAAACACAAAGTGGACTGACTCCCTAAAGCAGGGGTCCTGAATCCGGCCCCTGGGACCAATTGCAAACCCCCCCCCACACCCTGTTTTGTGAGCAAGCCAGCCTCCGCAGCTGCTTTTGGACTGTGATCTGGCCCCCAATGGTGTCTGGGTGGTGGTGGACCGGCCCGCTGGTTGAAAACTTTGAGGACCCCTGCCCTAAAGGATTCACAGACTTGAGTTTAGAATTGCTGAGCAGTTGAGGAGAGGACATTTTGGAGGTCACTCATTCATAGGGCGGCCATAAGAGCCTTCTCTGTTGCTATTCCCAAACTTTGAAACTCCCTCTCGCTGGAGGCCAGGACTGCCCCATCTCTGCTGACTTTCTGGAAGCAGGCAAAGACCTTTCTCTTCAGGCAGGCTTTCCCTGAACGAGGGACTACCTATTATGAGACTTTTTTGTGTGCTCTTTGTAGCTTTAATATTTAAAATGTTGTAAAATGCCTCTTCTAATGCCCTGTTCTTAACTTGACTCAGACCTGTCAAGTGTCCCATATTGGGCGGGATTTCCCTTTTTTACTGCTCTTTCCCACCATCTTCCCGGGTGATCCTTTCCCCCTGGAAATTCCCCCCCCCCTTTTTTTTTTTGCTCTGGCCAGTGGTGAGCCTTCCAATTCCGGCCAGGGCTGCTGGCACTCTGCTGCTGCTGCTGGTGTCCTGAGAAAGACAGGGAGTCACCACCCCACCATCCCAGCAGCAGCAGCATACTTCACGGAGCAGCGGGAATCTGAAGGCCCCGATCTGCACCGAGTCATGCACGTGCTGGGGGTGGGGGATGGATGGAGGAGCCCCACCTCTGACTTCCCCACTCAGACTCCTCCTTCGCTCACTCACGACACGACATCTCTGGATGGGGGCTGGGCCAAATTGAAGAAGCACCTCCTTTTCCCCTGCCTTCTCACTAGTGTGCATGCACTTTGCAGCTCCTGTCCCGGCCAGCGCCGGGTAAAACTTGACAGCTATGACTTGAATATGTCTTAAATGTTCTGAGCTGTATATTGTCCCTCATTATTGTAAGTCACCCTGGGTCCTTTTCCAAGGAGAAAGGTGGGGTAAAAATATTCAAAATAAATAAATAAATAAATAAATAAATTGAAGGTGTCTTGAGGGCATGTAACAGCAATATCTAGGTTGGAATTAACTGAAGTTTGAAAGGGTAATCATGAGAACTGGGAGATCATTCCTTAGCAAGTACAAGAAAGGGAAATGTATTATAAACTGAGCTAAATATTAAAAGCAGTAGCCAAGGCAGAGTGCCAGTTCATCTTATCCAGTTTTTCCATCTTGTTTTCCTGAACAGTCTTTTACACTCTTGAGAGTGCAGCAGAGAACAGAACGAGCATCCTTTTGAAATCTGGCACAAATCTTATCAATTGCAGTTGCACTTTTGTCATTTAAGCCTGACACCTGTGACTTCTCGTGCATCTTTTTCCTTAGATCGTCAAATGTGTATGCAAATATTTGAGGAGTAATTTCAACACTCCTCTGCACAGCCTTTTTCAAATAAACAAAGCAGGACAAAACAAATTTAATATCCAGGAGAATCTAGAATATATATATTTTATAATGCAGCTGAAAAGACCTATTTTTACCCTGCTGAAAACCCCCATTAGTGCTCGTAATGGAGAAGAAAATGTTTCATTTCTATAGCTGGACAAAAAAAGTGGTCTAGGAAATAGATACATTTCTTGTATGTTTATTAAGTACAATTCTCTCTCTCTTTCTCTCTCCCTCTCTCTCTCCCCCCTTGCTCCTACTTCCTCTTTTTAGATAGAAAGCCTCTACATGAAGTAAATCCCCAAAGTAAGTTTCTTCCTTCCTTCATTCCTTTCTTGTAAATGTATTTTTAATAACATTTTCGGTGGTGGTGGGGAATATATTCTCTAGACATTAAGTAAAAGAAGCAGGTTAGATGTAAGCTAGATGGTCCAGTGAGAAGCAGATATGCGTTTCATGCATTTATTGAAGACATACAAAGGTGAATAGTGCCAAACTTGCTAGTCTGACCTCTAAGCCCCTTTGCTTTTTGTGTTTGTTGAGGCAATGTCAGAATGGAAAAAACCCACCACATCCACTATATGTCATGGGGTTGGGGTGGAGACCATGATCCTGTTCTTGTTGATGGTAGGCACAGAACCATCTCTTTGATCCTCCCTCATTCCAATTATTTTTAAAAATACTTTTAGTTCTTTCCTCCTAACTATGTGATTTCTGAATCTTTGCCATTTTGTTCAAAATCAGACTCAAACAAAATATGGTATTACTAAAGGCAGTAGGAAAGTTCAAGGAAACTGATCTCCCTGACGGACCTACAGAGCTTTATAGATGTCTAGGCGGGAAAAACTAGAAACCTGCTATTCATTGCAGCTTGAATTTTATCCCAATTAGTGATTAATACCAGAATGAAAGCTAACAATCACAATCATATCAACATTCATCTATCAAGGTGTTACTCTTTCCATTGTTGAAGTGATTAGACACCAGCTTGTCTAATTCTACAAGCTTTATTTCTCTACTTTGCTTCTCCATTCCAAAAACAAAAAGGTATTTTAAAGGCACAAAAGTCTTCCACCTTATTGTTCTGAACATTTTGGAAAAAAACTGTAGATACAAATACTTAAAAATATATGAAAACTAATCTTAAATTGTAGGCAACTACTTCCTGATCTCGCATGATTTCAGAAGCTAAGCAGGGTCAGCCCTGGTTAGTACTTGGATGGGCGACCACCAGGGAATACCAGGTGCTTGTAGGCACCTGGAGTAGGAGCTGGCAAACCACTCCAGTATTCCTGCCAAGAAAACTCTATGGACATGGAGTCACAAAGAGTCGGTCATGACTGTAACAACACAACACAACACAACACACACACACACACACACACACACGTCGAACTTTAATCCCAAATACAGTAAAATATACACTATTTTAAGAACAAAAAAAGAATGAGAATATTTGCATCTAGTATGTCCAATAAGGCATATTTAAACAACAAAATACTTCTCCAAAACTCCAAGGTTCTTAAAAATAAAAATATAGTCCTGTGGTGTAGTGGTTAAACTTCAGTACTGAAGAAAAGGCCCCACTCATAACCGGAGTTGGTTCCTGGGATCAGATAGCCAGGATATGATTGACACAATTTTACAACCTTTCAAAGTCGGTAAATGCCCAGCAACTACCCAGAGTACCCGACTTGCAAGGTGGGTGGGAATGTGTAGCCTGCATAATTTTAAAAAATTAAACTGCCCATAGAGAGTTTTAACCACTATGGAGTGATAAATAAACAGCACACTGTTATTTAGTTTGTAATATGCAGAGTTCTCCAAAAATTCCCAGACTACAGCCCTCAAATCTACACACCTGTGGCTTTCACTGCCCCTAGAGAAGGGCTTCGGGGGGGGGGGCTTATTTCTCAGCCTGATTGGCTTTCTGTCCTTCAGTTCCTTTTGCTTATGTATATTTAAAGGGATGCCTCCATGATGCTTCCTGGAAGCCATAGTGTTTTGGGAGATGCCCTCTATAGAGCCTAATGAGCAGTGAGACTATGACTGAACTGGAGGCAGTAGAGTTTGAAAATCCCTCATGAAGAAATTCTGTTGAGTTGAGACAGATGAATTCAATTTAAAAAACCCAAGCATTTATGTAGTATTCTTTATATTTCTAACTTGTGTATGTGCGAATGTGTAAACAGGTGATGGCCTACCCAGCAGCATGTAAATGGGTCCCAAGATGTTCTTGGACTACAATTCCCAGAAGCCTTCCCTAATAGCTGTGCTGGGAGTTGTACTCCTATAGCATCTCAGGACCAGAGATGGGCAACTTACGAAAACCGACACACGGTTTTGTCATTTCATAAGCTTTTGAAACTATTTTATAGAGTAATGAATTGTTTTGTTTTTGTTTCATTTCGTTATGAATTTTTTTTCACAACAATTAATTTTAAAATGAAACAAAATGAAATGAAACGAAACTCTATTTTTCCGTTTCGTGTCCATCGCTACTCAGGACCCGTTAGGAATCTTTCAGATCAGAAAGTTGATGGACAAGGATTTCTCTGGAGCAGTGTTTGGTTAATATAAAATACGTAATGTGCCCAACTATTGTACTAAGCCCTGGTTCATCTTCTAAAGACTTCAGAAGATTTCATTATCTGCCTGGATGTTTAAGAATGTTTCCATCTGTTAGATCACAACGCATTTGGTCATCCAGTAGCACCTCAAACTCGGTGACTGACTCCTGCATTTTTGCTTATCCTGTCCTCATCTCCAGGATCATTATGACTGTGTCATTAAGGACAGTTAACCAAACTGCTGAGATTGATTTTAGCATATTTAGTTCCTTGGGGAATTAAACTGTTTATTTGAAACTGTGAGGTTAGAGATGTTCTGTAGAAACACAGCTTATCACTTCCTATTGAATGGCACGGACATTATGTTTAAGACCATATGCATCTATACTGATGCAAAATCGAAGTCAATTATTAAGATAATTGTGGAACAACCAATTCTGGTAAAAGAACATACAGTTCTCAGTTCTTTGGAAGGGTATTTCTCATGTATTAGGAAAACAAGGGAAGAACGCGACCTCTAGGTATTAAAGGGATTTGGGCACTGGAAGGAAAAAAAACAAAAGAGGCCATTGTTTCCGGTATTTCAAACAAAATGAATAGCAAAGTGGACTTAATGTGGGCCCTGCACACTTTTAAACATTCTTGTAAATGAGAAATTCCAGAATATTACAATTCCTAACACATTATACAATATGTTCATTCTGTTCTTCTGCACTAAATTGCTGCATTTGTACAAATCCTAATCATGGTTAACTGCAACTATATGGACATGCAAAGGTAATTTAGGTAAATGGTGTTAACCATGCTTGGACACTTAATTAAATAAACAAAACAAAACAAAAGGCAAAAAAGGGGGCATCTTAAATACTAACTTTCATATTTTAATGTAACGTTTCATGGACCTGTCCACTTCTTCAGACATATAGCAGCAGAATGAGCTTTGGCAAAGGATCTTTGTCCTTAATCAGCCTTCATCCTATTCCCTCTCTTCTTAAGAGTATGCGTAGGCAAGTCTGTCATTGATTCCTCCACCCAGAGAGGCAGGCATCACTACAGATTTCTCCCATCAGTGAAGCCTAGGTAGGCAACTGTGGATAATGGTATGAATCCCTTCCTGAAAGCCAGGCCCTCTTTTCTCCGAGTCTTTCAAAGCCATGACTCAATGCCAGCCAAGAATTAAGGCTGCCTCCCCTAGGCATGGCATTTCGCAGATGTCCTGAAAGGAATCCTGGTGGAAGGATGGCTGCAGGCTTCAGTACTTGGATCTGAGGTCCTTGTTCCTAAAAATAGTCGTCCTTACCTGGGGAAGAGATTGTATTGGAGGGAGTGGAAACACCAGGTCCCTACAAGGGACCATTTAAGGCAGACATGTCAAAACTTTGACCCTCCGAATGTCTTGGACCATAACTCTCACAGTCCTTTGCCATTGGCAATACAGGCTTGGAATTCTGGGAGTTGTAGTCCAAAACATCAGGAGGGCCAAAGTTTGGACATGCCTGATTTAAGGCATGAATAAATGTATGAGTGTGAATATACTGTATACTGTCTCCATTCTCATTTTAGATAGAGCAATGTATAGCCCGTGTCCTTGATTTCAAATACCGTATATACTCGAGTATAAGTCGACCCGAGTATAAGCCGGGGCCCCTAATTTAAACCCCAACAACTGGGAAAATTTATTGACTCAAGTATAAGCCTAGGGTGGGAAATGCACCAGGGCCTGGCAACTCCTCCTTTGTGAGCTGGGTGTGTGTGTGTGTGATGTTTAAAATGACTTTTAGCCACCGAGGCAAATGCTTGAATTGGTGGCTAAAAGTCATTTTAAACATTGTTTTAAAATGACCTTTTAAAAAGTCATTTTAAACATGGGGGGTCAGGAGAAGTGGCGCACAATGTTTAAAATGACTTTTAGCCACTGACCCAAACTTGCCTCAGTGGCTAAAAGTATTGACCCGAATATAACCCGAGGACCCCCTTTTTCAGCCCAAAATTAGGGCTGAAAAACTAGGCTTATATTTGAGTATATACAGTAATAGAAATAGGTGGAGTGGAAACCTGCTCTTGGGCACCTTGCATTTTTCCTGAAAATGACGTGAAAAGCCTTTATAGTGATATTGCTTAATTGGCCCCATTGACAAAGATTAATGTCTCCTGTCTGTGCAGACTTTAAAGGGAAAAAAATAAATTGCATGGCCCCATTGCTATAATACAGCATTTATATTTTTGCATTGTTTCCTGTGGATCTATATGGATTTCTGAAGTTAACCCATTTTGGGGAGAAGATATTTTTCTTTTTCATTTGGCAAAGAAAGAAGGGACAGCTTAAATGTAATGTAGTTACAGTTTGTTTACAGCTTTCTCTCTTTTCTTTGTGGATAAAAGGCTGGCTCTGCGGTTGTCTCTGTCCAGCACCAGAGCCACATTGTCCCTCCTGTGCGATGTGTGTGCTTTGTGGGCCTCGTGAGGCCTGGAGATGGGCCAGGGTGAAGCCCTGTATCAGGCCTGTTCAACTTTGAACAGGCCTAAGTCTACTTTTTCTGGCCCAAAGTGCCTGAGGGCTATTATACTAAAACCTCTACTTTCTAATTTTATCTGTCCTGAGCCCGTGCTCATAAGTAAAAAAAATAAATGTAAGTTAATCAGCGGTTTCCCATAGGAATGCATTGAAAATCAATTAATCCATTCTGGAGGGAACATATTTCAATGCTCCATGGCCCTTGAACTGCCCCACTTGGCTGAGACAGTGGGCTGGCAGACCCAGAACTTTGCTGGGGCAGTGGTGGTCCTTGGGATGGGGGAGGGAGGGGTGGACAACTTATCCCCTCACTTTCTAAATTTATGGCCAGTGGGCTACTTTTGAACCCTTTGTGGGCTGCTGGTAGCCCACGGTCTACCTTTTGGGGAGGCCTGCCCTATATAATGGGGGCTTTGCCCAGCCCCTCGGCTTCTTTTGGAACAACTGAACAACCTTCCCACCCACTTCTTTGTTTCAATGCTAGTGTAGCTTGATGTGATCACCTTCGGGGGCCAGATAGGAATTTCATCCTGCTCCTCAGATTGGCCGAGGAAGAGCAAGGATTTTTCACCTATCCCACACTGGCATGGGTAGGTGGGATTGGCTACACTGGTGGGTAGTGTGGGGAACAGGGCATTGCAGATCCTGAGGTCTTAGTCCTTGGGGGAGGAGGCTTTGGAAACCCATTCAGGCCAGGGACCGGCCACTGGTGGCACCCTCACCTTCTGGAGTGGGGGTGCATACTTAGGCCAGATGACAAGGGCACCACACAGGGATCCCTTGGGGCCTAGGGACATGCCCACCTTGACAATGCCATTGGCGCAGGTCCCCGGGTGACCTTCTGGTTCCAACAGTTCACCGCACCAGGTAGCCCCCTCTGAGCTAGAATTGATTGCAGTGTATGTAAGTAACCAATAAAGCGTGGCCTGAGTTCTCAACCGATGAAGTTGTCTAGCCTATTATTTTGACCTGGGGGCAATGGGGAATGAGGATTATTGCTATATAGTAGAGCATTGCTTAGATGCCTAGATGCCCTAAGCACATCCAATCTCGCCTGATTTTGGAAGCTAAGCAGGGTCGGCCCTGGTTAGTACTTGGATGGGGAACCACCAGGGAATACCAGGGGCTGTGGGCACCTGCAGTAGGAATTGGCAAACCACTCCAGTATTCCTGCCAAGAAAACTCCATGGACATGGAGTCACAAAGAGATGGTTACAACTGTAACAACACAATACACACAGAGAGCATTGCTTAGAGAGTGTCATTCTGGATATATAATACTTCAGTTCCCATGGCAATATAGCTGACATTGATAGGATAGGTTGATAGGAATTACAGTAATGCTGCATTTGGAGAGATATGCATTTTCCACCTTTGGGTTACTTATAAGGTATTGTTAGGAGAGGGGGCAGTTGAGCTAGGAAGAATTTTCTGACTTTCCTCAAAGAAATTTAGTAAGCCAATGGTGGTTTAAATGGAGAATGACTGGTTTGTGCCATTGTACTTATGCAGTTATAAATATCCACACATGAGCATGCATTGTTCTGTTGGCAATTATTAAAATGGTGTACTTTGCTTGAACATGAGGTCATGCTCAGTTTTGTACATCCTTAATGGGCACATCTTTCTATGTACAATTTTCACAAGCACATGTTTTTTCAAGACATGAGAAGTCATCTATCAATGTACTGATTCCAAAATGACAAATTCATCTGGCCTGGGAAGTGAGGCGCAGGCCATTTCCACGGGAAACAAACAGCAGAATGGAATTGTCTGACTTGGATTTTTAGAAAACTGGACATACTGAATTGCTATGCATTCAGAAACCCTACCAATACCATACATTAATTATTTGGTCCCGTGCCTTCTATTCCCGCAGACATTCAGAATGCAACAGACATTGCTTTGTATTCGGGCCTGGGTGCTGCAGTCATTGCCATTGCCATTATTGTTGTGGGCGCCACTCTCTACAGACGGAGCCAAAGTGAATACGGCGTGGATGTGATTGACTCCTCAGCCCTGACAGGAGGCTTCCAGACCTTTAATTTTAAAACTGTCCGACAAGGTGAGTGCTTCAAATTCTTCCTGGAGACATTTCCAAGGGCTAGCTTTTCAGATCTGGGATCACAGATTGTCAAATGTTGTGACTGGCATGGGTCTTGCCTCTGCTAGCTGAAGTCGTCTGGGGGAAATGTTCATTTTTCAATAAGATAACTTTCTCAGCTCTGCTTATATGTGTCAGCGTGACCTCATGACGCACTGTTGTCTGCAGGAATTTTTTGCAGGTTACATGATTCTAAAGCTGCATAGCTTTCTTGGACATATGTTATGCTACATTGGCATTGTTTGTTTGCGTACTCTGTGTGTGTGTGTGTGTGTGTGTGTGTGTGTGTGTGTGTGTGTGTGTGTGTGTGTGTGTGTGTTGTGTTCCAAAACATCTGGAGTGCCAAAGGTTCGCCACCACTGGCTTAGGGCATCTAGAAGAGGCATTTAACCACTGCACCACAAGGCTCCTTGTGTGTGTTGTGTCATTACAGTCGTGACCAATTCTTCGTGACTCCATGTCCATGGAGTTTTCTTGGCAGGAATACTGGAGTGGCTTGTCAGTTCCTACTCCAGGTGCCTACAGCACCTGGTATTCCCTAGTGGTCTCCCATCCAAGTACTAATCAGGCCCGACCCTGCTTAGCTACACGCAGCTAAAACAGAGTACAGTAGTACCTCATAAGACGAATGCCCCTTAATACAAAAAACCTGGTAAGATGAATGAAATTTCCGGGAATAGGAAAACCTTCTAAGAAGGATTTTTCCTATGGAATGCCTCACAGGATGAATTCATTGCATTCCTATGGGAACCTCATTAAACTGTGTTTTGTAGGATGAATTTTTCGTAAAATGAATTGACCCATAGAATGAATTGAATTCGTCTTAAGAGGCACCACTGTATATTTCTCTGGAGACTATTGCACAATTTATAAAATTATTTATTTTCCATTGGGAGGAAGTGCCCCTCAATCTCCCCTCCACTGACATCCATTCTGTTGCATCGGTGGGGCAAAGAGTCTGAATTCAGGTGAATGAACGTGTTTGCAGTACTGTGTTCTCCAGTGGAAATTAATTGCTATGTCCAAAGTGTTAATAACCTATATACCATGATTTTGAAAAGTTTCAGCATATCCGTACTTCAAAGAAAAAAATCACTCTACGCTTGATACAAAAAGTTTTCAGGGGTGTGTTTATGAGAGTGTCGTTGAATTCATTGTGCAACGTTCAGTCATAAAGTTATCCTGTCAGAATATAAATATTATTGACTTAAAACCTCTAATTACACAGCAGATAAAAGTTCAGGGAATAACTGAGTAGAATTAACTTTAAGTCTTACCCCAGTAGACTGCCCCTTTTTGTTTGTTCTCCTCAGCTGGCACTTACTCAGAGACTCTGGTAGGAGAAAAAAATAAAATGTTCCATTTACTCACATTCATTCATAGACCAAAAGAAACAGCGTTCTGTAGAAAAATATTAACTGATTATATGAGCAGAGCTTAACTGATCCTTGAGGTGCCTACTGTCTCACTACATGGCTGACAGACTAACTGACTACATGGCTATAATGGTTCACAGCCTAGCTGACTGAAAAGAACAGGAAAATAACTCTGGAGTAGAGTGGTGTGGCTCTCTTAAAAATGCTGAAGCAAAGACCAAACAATGGGTTGATGCTTGATTGACATTAACCTGAGTCCAGAAAAGGTTGCACCAAGCCAAAGGCAACATATGAGAGTACAATAATACCAACCGATTCATCATTAAATACCTCTGGGGATGGATTCTAATTTCGACATACTTAAAGTAGCCCACTTGGAATCAGTAAAGCAAGCCAGTAAAAACTAACTTAACCCTGTTAGCAGTAAACATACTTTATGTATGACTGTGTACAGATCCGACCTACATTATATAAATTATGCAGTCTTCTCAATTCTTGAATTTATACCATTCATACTTTTTTAGATGGAACCCTTATCATAGATGGGAAGAAGTGTTGGAGGATGTGTGAACAAAGCTTTTTTTCATTTTCTGTAAATAAGAAATGATACAGTATTTCACAGATAATGATATAGATGTTCCCTTCCTTGTGAGACAGAAGCCTTTCAATGCATACATTAAAATAACTGAGGCAGAGGAAGGTTCAGAAACTCATTTGAAACTAATCACAGGAAGGTAAAGTTAATTTTCCAAAGTCTGTTGTCTTTATTACCAGAAATGCAAACTTGTTGTTTTGTATACATGTCTACATACATTGAAAACTGAACACTATGATATTCTTGGCTTGTAGAGAAGCTTTCTAAAATGGAAAGTTCTTGACTACTTAATCTGACTATATGTTTCTTATTTAGCTAACTTACTAAGGCTTGACATAGCATATACTAAGGTGAAATTAGATTACATATTTAGCCTCCAATTGTGAGATATATAATTTTGACAAAGGCCATGATTTTCCTGACCTACATAAATTGGATTAAGCTTGTTCTTGTTTCAATACATTTTATTTTGTTTCAGTTATCAGGAAGATGAAATCTGTAGATGCTTGGGACGAGAGATGGGCATGTACCATTGGTTCGGTGGTTCATGGCAGTTAGGCGGATGAACAAAAAGGTGTTCCATGGTTCGCCAACATGTCTCACCTGGCAGGTGCCCATCCAAAGGCAGCATCCAGAGGAGGCAGGGAAACTGGGACACTGCTTCTGAGTGGGCAGCCACCAGGAGGGGGCTGAGAAATGAACCATGGAAGACCCATGGCACAGTGGTTAAATGCCTGCACTGCAGGAAAAACTGTGCTTACAACCTGGGGTTCAATCCCAGGTAGCAGGCTCATGGTTGACTCAGTCTTCCATCCTTCCGAGGTTGGTAAATGAGTACCCAGCCTGCTGGGGGGGGCGTAATGTGTAGCCTGCATAATTAAACTGCTAACCGCCCAGTGACTACTTGAAGTGGTATGGGGAGGTATATAAGCAGAACACTTTGACCAGCCATCTGCCAATTTGGCATGAACTGCCAAACCAGCAGTTCACATCCATCTCCGCTTGAGACACATAGAAGGGCAACCACAGCTATTTCAAGCCTAAGTGAAGGATATCTTAAGTGAAATAATGTTTCATGTGGCATCTCAAGTGAACTAGAGCTGTATTCATGAATGGAGGTCCCCTAGGGTGACACCATTTATGAAAGATCGCATAATTGGTGCCCTACATTAATTAACCCAGCAGACTGATCATGACACAGTCTGTACTCATAAACATTAAGGGGATATGAAATCCCCACTTCAGTAATGCATGAATGCCAATGTCCCATCACTTATGACTTTTTTGTCCTTCTTTGAGACTGACATAAGGATCAAGGGGTGGCTGTTTCAACTTTAAATAATCATAGAAATAATCTAAAATATGATCAGATAATCCCTTTGCATTTTGAGACTTTAAGCTTCTTATTTTTATTTGAAAGTTACAGCAACTTGAAAGGATATGAGTATGATCCTCCCAGAAAATGTTTTTGAGGTATAGTACCTATTTTCATAGTGCGTTGCTGTTCCTGAGTTGTGCAATGTCTGGATGGGGACCAGATAATAAAGAAAGGAAGGGGAGAGGGATGCTTATAGAAATTGCCATGGCAGTTTTCCCCAAGGTTTTGAGGTAGTCTGTTGCCTACCAGAATATTTTTTTGTGATTGACTTCAAGCTTTTGCTATTTGCTGTTACTCTAAAATACACCCATTGTTTCTGAAACTAGAAGAAAGGAAAAATGGTTGAAATTAGTTTACTCCTTTCTTAAGTGCTGGGATCCTCTAAAACAGGCCTGCCCAATAGGTAGACCGCGGGCTACCAGTAGCCCTCGAAGGGTTCAAAAGTAGCCCACTGGCCACAAAAAAGTGTGGGGATAAGTTCTCCATCACTCCCTCCCCCATTCCAAGGACCACCACTGCCCCAGCAAAGCTCTGGATCTGCCAGTCCACTGTCTCAGCCAAGCGGGGCAGCTCAAGGGCCGTGGCACAGTCCCCTGCTCCCCCTCCCAGCCAGATGATTGACATGCCACTGTCTCATGACCAGTGGAGTCGCTAGCGCAGAGCAGAGGGAGAGGAGGAGACAGCGAGAGGCAGGGTCGCATGTGTGTCCACCTCCTTTGCATGGTGATGTCTCTCCTCTTCTTCAAAGGAAAGGAAGCACGTGAATGGTCAGCCTTCCCACAAGAAAGCATTGAACTATGTTCCCTCCAGAACGGATTAATTGATTTTCAATGCATTTTTATGGGAAACCGCTGCTCTACTTATAATTTTTTTTTACTTATGAGCATGTGCTCAGAAAGGATAAAATTTGTAAGTCGAGGTTTTAGTGTAGTAGACCTTAGGCACTTTGGGCCGGAAAAAGTAGACCTTAGCCTGTTCAAAGTTGGGCAGCCCTGCTCTAAAATAATAATGTTTAATGTTCCTGACACATATTTTTTAACATTCCCGAGATCTTAAAAAGACATTATTGCCTATAGCTGAGCACAGAGCAAAGTTAAAATAGAACAGGACAAACAGAAACAAATACTAACAGACGTGCCCATTTCTACACAATAGAACAATGGGTCTTGAAAGCAGAAATAATGCTGAGGAGGAATTGATTAGCTGCAATGATTTAAGAGGGTGCTACCTACTACATTCCCCCCTGTTTATCCATAGTGTTTGGGATAGGTTCCTTGGAAGTTGGTTATTTGATGGAGTTAATAGTTTATACCCTTTTAAGGATTTGGTTTGCTTGTGTACAGTGTGTAATTGTGTGAAAAGGTCCTTTGTGCTACCTGGAAAGTGCTTTAGAGATCAAAACATAGAGATTTTGAGTGATATCCCTTTCTCTAAAGATTTTTGCAATTATTAAGACAATGGACAATGAAGTCACCAGAACAAAAGAAAAAGAAATCAATACTCCCTTGAAAAACTAGGTCTCCAATCTGCTCATTATTCAGCAAGGGAAAGGTTTCCCATAGTAAGATTTCAAGATGCTTTCCCCGGCATGTGATTTTTTTCAAAGGTCAGGACTAAATGAGCAAAAGAAAACATAAGAGTCCAACGTAGACTATAATAGGAAAGTCCAGCTAAGATTTGAAGGAACTCTCTGCACATACATTCACAAAAAACAAAGGTATATAATATTTTACAAAGATAAGATATCTTATCTTAATATTTTACAAGATGAAAAACCATATGCCCACACATATGCACATTTATTTATGTGAGTCTGTGGGAGCGACAAAGGGTTTTAAAGGAGATAAAAAGCCAAGGTACTGTAAAGAAAATAATAAAATAGTTCCCACCTCATCACCACATGTATATTATTTCCCAGTCCTTTCTCTGAAATGACCACACCAAATAAATTCTATATAATTGCATTGGCTGAAAATGGTTGAAAAGATAATGCATCATAAGAAAACTTTTCAGAGCCAGGTTTGGAAACGGGGGTTTAAAAACATACAAATGACTTCCCAAGTCTTCTAACCCTACCGCACTTAGGTATTGAAACACCTTTTGCTTAAAGTCAATTTGCCTTAAAAATCACCTACCACATTTCCAATCGCTTTTTCTGCGGAGCCCCCTTGGCCACGCCCCTTTTTGGCCACTGTGTCAGTTTTTCTTGTGACAGCCACCAGGGGTGGTGTTTTTTTAAACCGATTTCTAGACCACTTTTTGAAGCGATTTGGCTGAAACTGCAGACACCATGCACCGTTTTTTTCCGGGTTTCCCCCTCTGTATGCCTTATCCTGCCGTCGGAAAAACGGAAAATTTGCTACATTACTTAGAATGGAAAAACAACGGCATGATGTTACCCTAAAAAAAAAACCCTTATGAAATAGAAGCAGATGATGGGAAAATGACGGACAAAATCAGAACGAAAAGCGGTTTAGCAAAGTGTGGGCGGGGAAACCGGTTCATGCGAAAATGCCAAGTGCGGAATGCTGAATTACTTCAGTGACCACGTGATGGGGGAGGGCAGAAGGCGATTCAAAACAAAAAGCGGTTGCTGTTTGAAGTGCGGTAGCGGGCTTAGGAACAAGCTTGATTTCACTGTGAACCGACTTGGGGTACTAGTTTGGGCCCTGTTGGTCTCCTGATATCATTTGTGCCTGTTCTCACCTATGGTCCAACTCCCTGCCCTGTTCTTTCTTCTCCGCCCATATTCAAATCTAATTTGAGAGACTGTTGGACTGGAGTCCTTTGCACAATTGCCGAGATGTCAGCCACCAAAAGACGGAGCGGTTGGAATTCTGTTGGCATAGCTTCTGCCACTGATCTCAGGCCATGTCAGCAGCAGGAGCCATGCTGTTTCTATTTTGGGAAAATAAAAGCTTTTTTTCCCTCACATACACATACATATACTGAGAAAGCTCTAGGGATCCATAGGATTCTTGTCATCTTCAAGCAACACAAGAGGGGAAATCGCCCCAGCAAATCCCACTCCTGCTGTGGCACTTTTCTGCCTTTAAGTCATTCCCTCTCACCTCCCACAGATTCAAAAGACTATCCAAAGAGGAGGGCACCTCTGCAGATCCCCAGGGTCTTCTGTTAGGGAATGGGAAGGTTTTAATTTCCCGAAACAGCCTTGGCATGGTGCAGCTGATGACATCACTGGAGAGCCATGGAGTAACTTGTACCAACAGGATTCTGCTCTCTGTGCTCTTCAGAGACTTGCTCCTGGACAATAGGACATGGGACTATGACTCCACACTCCCATGAAATCTCTTTTTCTTTATCCTAGTTCACCTGTACTTTAGACTACAACTATATCCTGCATGAAGAAATGTTCCTTTATGAAAGCAAACATGGCACGTGTGTGTGCTTGCGTGTACACACAGAGAGAGGGGGGGACGGACAGACAGACAGACAAACAGACAGACAGACAGACAGACAGACAGACAGACAGACAGACACAGATATAATTAAAACTAACCACTCAAGAAGAAGCCTACGGAAGGGACTTCTCTTCAACATCTAGTTTTCTGTGCGGAAGACCAGTATTCATTCAGTATTGGCTACAATTCCACAAGCTGTCGCTTGAAGCTTAAAGAGGCATTGCCAGTGTTTTGAAAAGTTACTTTTGGGCTAGTTGAGAAAAACAAGAAGAAAATGAGGGGAAGGACACAATATAGTGAATCTACACTGATTTGTTTCAGTTTGAGCTCTCATGGATTAAAATCAAGTTCCTCAAAAGAAATGGATTTTGATCAACAAAATCTTGTTCTGAAATTAATTTCTTTTTTTTTTTAATATTTTAAAACTTTCCCTTTGTTTTCCCCTGCCTTTTTTCCCATCCTACTCCCACCCATCCCTCTTTAATTGTCCCAGTATGCTGAGAATGATGAATATACTGCCTTTTTGGAAGTTTTTTTGGATTTGGACTCCAACGTCTCAAGTTTGTTTCAAATACTAACTGCATGCTGGCTGGGGAACTCGCACAGCTACAAATTTAAAAAAAACACACACACCCATGTGCTAGTTAGAGTTTTATGATTTCTAAAAGAACCAAGCAATTGTTAAGCAACTATATCTGCAACACTTTCTGCTGTAGTAACAATGGTAACTGATGACCTGATCAATTTCCTTTCATCAGGTAACTCCTTGCTTTTGAACTCATCCATGCAGCCTGACCTGACCGTGAGCAGAACCTACAGTGGACCCATTTGTCTTCAAGACCCCCTCGACAAGGAGCTTATGACTGAGTCATCTCTCTTCAACCCTTTGTCTGACATTAAGGTGAAAGTTCAGAGTTCATTTATGGTTTCATTGGGTGTGACAGAGCGATCTGAGTATCATGGAAAAACTCATTCTGGGACATTTCCACATGACAATAACAGAACCTTCAACACCATACATGCAAAAACCAAACCTGCATACATCCAGAATCTTTCATCCTTCTCCAAACGAAGCGAGATGAGGGCCACTGGTGTGTTTGGCCACCTGGGAGGACGTTTGGGGATCCCCAACTCAGGTGAGTTGTTGCGAAATCTGAAAATCTTTGGGAAATACATTTGGGCAGCCATGTCTTCTTCTTTCGTATGCAAACGTGAAATGGTAGGAAGTGACAAGATTTGCTCTAATACTGGGGATTGCTACACCTATGAAGCATATAGAAAACAGACGGTGACTAGTTAACATCTTGGAACCGTACGCAATTAAGAGCACACATTGTGTGTAGTAGATGCCTGTGCAGCTGAACATCGCATCATTTTCTGAATATCTCAACGGACTGGGACAGTTTTGCTGCCGTTGTCTAGCTGGCGAAGAAAGATAGTAATAATTTTCTGTCACATGCTGGTGTGTGTGTGTGTGTGTGTGTTGTGTCATTACAGTTGTGACTGATTCTTCGTGACGCCACGTCCATGGAGTTTTCTTGGCAGGAATACTGGAGTGGTTTGCCAGTTCCTACACCAGGCGCCTGCAGAACCTGGTCTTCCCTGGTGGTCGCCCATCCAAGTACTAACCAGGGCTGACCCTGCTTAGCTTCCGAAATCAGGCGAGATTGGATGTGCTTAGGGCTTCTAGGCAGCAGCATGCTAGTGTACTCACTGGATTAAACCAAGCCCCTGAAATCCCGTGTTGAAATAGTCAGCCAGATGCTGCAGAGAAAACCACAGGCATGGCGTGGAGACATTAGCTTCTGCTCCTCTATCATTTCTCCCCAGCTGTACTCATTTATTTATTTATTTATTTATTTCAGATTTATATACCGCTCCTACTTCCCGAGCGAGAACTCAGGGCGGTTCACATAAAATTAAAAAAAAAGGAGATTGAGAACAGACACAGTCACAGAGGCAATCCAAGCAGGCAACATATGTGGGCCGGGCCAAAAAAAAAAAATTGTCCCTAGTCATTATTGAAGGCGTCCCTAAAGAGCAGAGTTTTTAAGCCTTTCTTAAAGGACGCCAGCGACGGAGCCTGCCGTAGGTCGCTCGGTAGGCTGTTCCAAATAGTCGGCCCCGCCACCGAGAAGGCCCGTTTACGAGTACTCGTTTTACGGGCCTCCTTCGGGGGGACAGTCCGGAGCGAAAGCGCCAAAGACGAACGGGTGGGTCGGGCCAGGTCTAATTGTCGGGAGAGGCGCTCTGCCAGATAAACAGGGGCCAAGTGTCTGTGAAACAAAACTTTGTATTTAGTTCTCATGGCCAGATATAATCGGCCCTACTTCCTGAATCTTCCTTTAAAGCTACCTCATGTACTACCTCCATCTGTGACATTGAATTTCATTAACTGGTGAGGAAGATTACTAGACTACGTGCACTATTTAAAGCCTAGAATCCTCTTGAATGAATGAATGAATGAATGAATAACTGTATTTGCAGTCTAAAACCATAAAATAAATCAGTGCAATGGGTAAATATTACAGTTAAAATAATGCAGAATAAAACCATAACAAGGAACAACCAACAAAACTTCCTGATTCATTGGTTATCCTCTCTTTTTTGGTATCATATATAAGTAGATACAAACAGAATTCGGCTGTTTTTTTTTTGTAATAAAAGGATTTTGATCATTTAAAAGTCTTTCCAAACTCATCTCATATGAATCTGCTGTTAGTCTATCTAAACAAGGCAAAATAAATCTCTCCCTATGTAGATGATGGAGAGTTTTATATCGCAAATAAAAGTTGTTCATGCATTACATTACAGATCCCAGAATCCTGTTGCACAACTTTATGTGTGCAACTGTAATGGCATTATTCCCCATGGTCATTTCAGAGGAATTAAATTTTATATCCCCCTACCCCCAGGTTCTAAAAAATCACCACCACCAGGATTCCAGCCAGAGATTCATACATTTGTAAACACATGTCTTTGTAAACATATTTGAGCCAATTTGTTTCACTTGGGGTTTATTCAGTAATATACCAATGAATTTTTAAAAAGCAAAGAAAAAAGAAATCGTACAAACCTCTCTGCCTGAAATTGGCTAGAGATGGGTGAGCATTAGTTTAATTTTATTTATTTATTTCTGGGGGGAAAATGGTCAGAATTTACCAATGTTCAGAATATTCAGGAATAAAAGAATGGCAAAGTGGAAGAGTCACTCATTCCCTGGGTCAGACCCTATCTCAATATATGTGGGAGTGTTTTGTTTACTTTTGTCAAAAAAAAAAAGGATGAAACATGAAATGTGCAAAATCATGTTAATTTCCAAATATACCATTCCTTTGTTCCTTTGTGACACCGCAGCAAGCCTCCCTCCCTCCCTTCCTGTGTGTGTGTGTTGTGTCGTTACAGTCGTGATCGACTCTTCGTGACCCCATGTCCATGGAGTTTTCTTGGCAGGAATACTGGAGTGGCTTGCCAGTTCCTACTCCAGGCGCCTACAGCGCCTGGTATTCCCTGGTGGTCTCCCATCGAAGTACTAGCCAGGGCCTGACCCTGCTTAGCTTCCGAAATCAGGCAAGATCGGTTGTGCTTAAGGCATCTAGGCAGCTCCCTCCCTGCCTAATCAAAGCTAACTTGGAGAGAAGCACATCAAAAACAGGAAGTTTGTCCTTGTGCATTCAACAATATGAATTATTTACTTTGCTCTGTGAAATGAATCTGCCTCTGTCTGTGTGTCATAATGTAGGCTTTTTGCAGCTTTCAGTCATTAGTTTTTAATTTTTCACTTTCTTGCGAATTAGAAAACTGGGCTATGAACACAGCCTGGGGAAATTAAGGTGACTGTAATCCTATTGTTGTTAACTGCTGCCACTGCTGCTGTTTTTGTTAATTTGGTATCTATACCACCCATTTGGTACCAAGGCTACTCTGGGTGGTTCACAACAGAAAACAGAACAATAATCAGCAACAATAAATTCAAATAACATCAAATATATTGGAGAATAAACATACACTAAACATGATTAATCTGTTGTAAACATTATGAACTCAAAAATGTAACACCAAAATATCAAAATTGTTGTTTGATCATGTGAGCAGTTATGGTGCTGGAAGCTCAGAACAATTTTGGGGGTAAAACTTAGACATATATTGTATGTCTAAATCAATATGATGTTTTATTGTTATTGTTCAGTGCATACTTACTGCTCAAGGCACACTGGTTTTATAAATTACGCATTGCTGTTTCCTTTTAAATTACAAAATTGTTTCAGTTGCCCATGATCCCATGATTTTTGTCTATGTCCTGGGCTTTCTCTTGCGCTCTGCCTTGCCCTTTATGTTACAGCATTCTGACAATTGTCAAATTCAATTCCCAACTTCCTTCTTAAATCTTAATTTGGTGTTATCACAGAATCATAGAATAATAAAGTTGGAAAGGGGCCTATAAGGCCATAAAATGAAGCCCCCTGCTCCATGCAGGAATATAAATCAAAGGGTATCTGCCAGGTGGTTGTCCAAATTCCTCTTGAATGTCTCCAATATTGGCACACTCAACACCTCTTGAGGTAATTGGTTCCATTGCCGTTCTGCTTTAATTGGGCAACTCAATGATTCCATTCATTTACGAGCCATCCACACAATCTCCTGGCTGTGGACTGAACCTCTAGCTGCAGTATGAGCTAGTATGAGCAGCTAAGCATGGGAATCTGCCCACAGTTTTAATGTTCTGCTGCTATTGCATGAGGATGCCATTAGGTATTGCTGAAAAAGTGAGGTGATGAGAGATTTACTGACCATGTCCATGCCTGAACCTCAGCAAATACTAATGGATACTGCATACGGCTAGAGGTCCTGTTCTGAAATGATCCCTGGCATGCCCTTGTGGTTACATGGGGAAACTAGGCTGTTAATCAAATAAGGGCCTTTTCACACGACCCCTAAGATCCGCTGGTCCCTTAAATTCGGACCAGAGATCTTGGGGGTTCGTTTTTGTTCCTGCGTCCCCACCCCTCAGCACTTCCTGCTCCTGTTGGCATAAGGGGGGGGAGGCAAAAAAAGGACAAAAGAAGCCTTTACTAACCTGCCCGTGCCCGTCGAACTTGCCACGAGCCCCATTACTTCCTGCTTCCGTCTCAAGGAGCTCTTAAAGGGGCGGGAGGCAAAAACAACAACAGACAAGCCAGGAGAGCCGGGCACTCTTATCCGCATCTAATTTTTTATCACCTCCAAAGAGAAGGTACAAGGAAAGTGCGCTGGGTCGCACTAAAGTGGGCGGGGTCACACTTAATTGTCTCCAAACTCCGGAGCTGGTGGGAAAACATTTCTAAGCTCCGGAGCTGGGAGCCATTTGCAGCGCAGCTTAGGGGTCGTGTATAAACGCCCTAAAACATTAGGTTTATGTTATGTTGTTTTTGGTGACTTGATGGGAGGGAGGCGGAAGCTAAATGTGCTGAAGGCAGATGATCAGTCACTTTGCACATCACATTTCTCTGTCATTTCAGATCATAAGAGCTTTTTGTGAGCTAACATTTGGAGCATTTACCAAATTTAAATTATGGAGCAAAAATGAGGACTCTGTGATTTTATATTGAGTGATATGTTCTAGGCAGAATGAAGACTACATTTCTGGGAGAAAAAAGTCAAGGTCATTCCCTCCTAAAACTATCAGTGAGATTTGGATTTTGTTTCAAATGCTGAATTCCACACTGAATGCACATTTCTGCGAAATTTGTCTCTTGGGTTGTTTGCTTCTGCATCTTTGTAATTCTGCACCGCACCTGTCTCGGGCAGTTTTCCCACACTGATTCAAGTGTTGCTCCTGCAGCCTGAGAGGTACTTTTGCTCCTGTGTGTTCTGGATGCTTCCTTCACACACGATAGAAAACAAATCTTATGTAAAATCTTGAAGAGGGATTGCATTAAAAATCCTGTGCATATAGCCAATACTGTAATAAATTGGAATGTGATTCACTCTATGCCATTCATGATGATGATGATGGTGATGGTGATGGTGATGGTGATGGTGATGTGATTATGACAATGACAATGACAATGACAATGACAACAATTCATTTATTGCAAGGCCACAGTCAATCCATTGTATTCTTTTAGGCAGACAGTGCCCTGAAACTGTGACTCAGGCAAGCATAGATTTGGAATGTCTCCCGGTAAGTTTTGTTGCTGTTCTGTTCCAGGGGTTAGCCTGCTGATTCCACATGGGGCTATTCCTGAAGACATGTCTTGGGAGATTTACCTTTGCATCAACCAAGGCGAGTCCAGGTAAGATGGAACAAACAGCTCATGTATATTCTAACCTTACTTGTTATTCATCAAACTTCTATGATGAAAAAGAGGAGAGGAACAGAGCTTTAAAGGAAGTGTAAGACATGGGTGGGCATCCATAGGCCTTGGGGTCCAATTCAGTCATCCTGGAGTGCATTTGGGCTTCCTGAGATGGTATTGCCCCATTCCCTAGCTTTTCCATGGGTGGTGTTCTCCATTTGAAAATGAATGAATGAATGAATGAATGATGGATGGATGGATGGATGGATGGATGGATGGATGGATGGATGGATGGATGGATGGATGGAATTCTTCACCTACGCATTAAAGGCTGTCAATAAGCTCAAATATTTTGACCTTTCAGCTTTTGGCCCTGCCTCTTACTAAAATGTTGGGAAAAAATATTGAAATTGAATTTGCAGTATTTTTTCATGTATAAGGCCATGTTTTTTGTCTCAAATCGTTAGACTGAAAATTGTGGGTTGTCTATACACGGAATTAAGCCAAAGAGATAATGGTGCGGTTGCAAAACTGTAATTTTGAGTTGCAAAAGTGGTGGGTGGTCATTGGAATGCATTATAGATGAAAAATACAATAATTTTTCCCTATGAAAACTGTTGTATTAAGAGATGGCCAGATGGCCAAGGCAACTGGGTTTCTGAAGGCTCCATTGTATGTTTGGAAGCTCAGTGTGATCAAAAAAATCCCAGCTGCATGGGAGACCCTTGTCAAGAGGTCCAGCTCCTTCTTCAGACTTCTTTGTCTCCCGACATTCCTATATCCAGTGCCCTTTTGCTGCCCTCTCTCCAGTTCTCCACTATTCCTTGTTGTTTTCATCCTTGACCTTGATTTCTCCTCCAAATACACCAGGCAACAGCACTGGGGGGCTTTCCCAAATCTTTTTTCCTCAAATCTTTTCCCCCACCAGCTACCATCTTTTCCCCCACTAGCTACCAGACATTTGAATGATTGATGAAGAACAGATTGTCAGCAAGAAGCTCTTAAACCAAGTTACTCTTGAACCAAGGTGTTACTGTGCATGACAGTCCAGTGTTCCTAACACCATCTTTCTTGTAGGGAGAAATGTACTTTCATTTCTATTGAACATTTGAGCCTGTTGCATCCTAGAAATATCTGACTGTGTTGCTGTAATCCTGACCCACAGGAAGTGCTCAGCAAATACTGTACACACCATATAGGCATGTAAAATATAAAATGTTGGACTAGGACTCAAGATTTACATACAAATTCCCATTCAGCCGTAGAAGCTTGCTGCAGTGCAGCTATAGTAAACCACACCTTGAACAGCTCACATATCATGAAAACCCAAGTAGAGTTGGCATAAATTGGAAATGACTTGACAGCACAGAAAAACAAGCGAAAGGGGGGGGGGGGAACCCAACACATGTTTCCTTATTTCTAGTTTGGAGGGATTCCAGCAGCTTGAGTCTGGAAGCAGGCTATATTAATAGTGGTGTGTGTTTGTGTGTACATTTCAGTAAACCAGTAGCATCATTTCTTTATCAACAGCAAAGCAATTTAAGATATTCCGCCCTATCAATTTTGGCCTGGTGGCTTTTGTGTCTTAAAAATGGATGCGTTCTTATATGTGGTGAAGCGAGTGATCCTGTGAAGCTGATATTTAGTAAATGTTTGTAGCTCTTCTTCTTGTAGGAGAAAGGTCTCCAGGGCTTCTCGTTTTTCTTACAGTGTCTAACTTTGGAAAATTTCAAGTGGTTTAGCCTTGGTTGGCTTTGTCTGGCGCCTAAGGAGGTCTCTCAGTGTCCTATATTTGTTTACTTTAGAGCAGGCTCGTTCATAGAATGGAATTGAAGGGCAAGTGTAGCCTCATCTGTGAGTCTTTGCAGCCCATTGCATTGACCCCAGCCTCATTCTGTAAGGCTTGCCAAGTACAAGGTGGCCAAGAAATGTGAGTCAGTTGATTCAATTTGGCATGCATGCATGCATGCATGCATAGTGCTCTAACATTGCCGGGAGCAGCATGTGACCTGAGCTGTGTGTCACCAGTGTTCTAGAAGAGGCATATATAGTTCAAAATCTCTCTTTGGGGACCAGAAAAGGAGATGGGGAATTAATGGAATGAAATATGAACTGGGAGTTCCTAGATGAACCTTGTGTATTAGTGGTAATGCTGCAATAGCTGCTATTCTTTTTGTTACAAGATTACTACATGGTGTTGTCAATGAGAATTATGCCCAATTGCATTGCAGATCTACTACCTGTATCAACCTGTGTCAAATATTATTCAGTTTTAAAAAAAACATCCAGTTTATGAATGTGGGACATTGTGCTTTTGTATCTGTGATTCAAAATGCCAGGAAATACCCCAATATTGCTGCATGATGTGGTAACTGAGTTACCAGGAAGAAAAAGGATGCCTGAATGTGGACAATACCAATGGCAGCAGTTCAGAGGGTCTTCAAGATTTATCCCGTGCTCACTTCCATTCACAAAGTGACACCAAGTAAGGAGTTATGAGCAGTAGCTTCTAACCAAGGGTCCTCACCTCAGGTGTTCTTGGGTTACAGGTAGAATGTCCAGAAGCCTCACCATTAGCTGGGCTAGCCAGGGATTTTGTGGGAGTTGTAGTCTAACAAATATTCACTGGAAGGACAGATTTTGAAGTTGAGGCCCCAATACTTTGGCTACCTCATGAGGAGAAAGGAGTCCTTGGAAAACTCCCTGATGTTGGGAAAGATTGAAGGCAAAAGGAAAAGGGCATGGCAGAGAATGTGATGGTTGGATGGTGTCATCGATGCAACCAATACCAACCGCCCAGAGTAGCTTTTTGCTAGATGGTTGCGGTATATAAATCAAATAAATAAATAAATAAATTTGACCAAACTCCGGGACGCAGTGGAAGATAGGAAGGCCTGGCGAGCTCTGGTCCATGGGGTCACAAAGAGTTGGACACGACTGAACGAATGAACAACAAAAGTCTAACAAGATCATGGGACCCAATTTTAGGAACCACCGATCTACATGATACTCTCTTATCTTCACTACTGTTCACACTGCTTGAAAAATAGCCCTGACAATTGATTTCTGTTTCAGTAAGAAGTGGTTAACTGATGGAAAGAGGAGCCAGATTTCCTCTTGCTTGGTGTCACTTTGTGAATGGAAGTGAACACAAGAAACAGTTTGTAGACCATTGGTGTTGTCACCATTCAGGCTGCCCTTTGCTATATGAAGCTTGACACTCTTTTTTTTAAAAAATTCCTTGCAACAAAAACATGATATTATGCAGCAATATTGGGATATTTGATGGCTTTTTCAAATCATGTATCCAGAAGCACAATGTGCCATATTTATAAACTGGAGGTTTTTTTTCAAGAATTGAATATTTCTTTTCTGTCACCTTGTAGGCTGAAAGCTTTTGTTCAAATCACTGGTTTGTAGCGCTGGCAAAAGTGTGCATCCTTTTCTTTCCCTTGTTGTCCGGGGCAGCTGCAACAAGGGGTCAGTGTACGGACTGACTTTATTATGCCCATTATCATTACTACCGCTGTTTACAAGATACTGTGGGACACACAAAATGGCAGTCATCCAATGGAGTTACATCAGCACTACCAATGCGCTTTGTGTTTTCAAGCTTTTCTCAACTCCATGGTCGAGGTGTGTTTTTCAAGCTGATAGTAGGGGAATAATTTACAAGGGGTAATTGACCAAAGTATTTCTCAACTCTCCTTTCACTGCAACAACAGTTCTCGTTGAATGGGGCTGCAACTAGATCTTGACACCTTATGATTAAGTGTTTTTTTAAAGTCAGGCAGCATTGTGCTTCCTGGTTTAGTTTTGTTCTGCTTGGTCTTTTCAAGGGATCAAATGAAGGTTTAGTGCCCAGGGGAAGAGAGAATTCAAAGACTGTCTCAAGACCACCCCTAGTGATTCTGTCATATTTCTGACCCCTGCAAGGTGTTAGGAAATGTGAAACTCCAGCCGTCGTGCTGAGATTCCTCTCTGAAGAAACAAGAATAACAAAAACTTAGCAGCAGAAGCAAAGAATTATTCCACTTAGAATAAATAATTATTTCTAATAGGTAGGAAAGATAACTAGTTGCCTAGGGCAGTTTTAAGAAGTGTATGTGTGTGTGCCTGCACACAGAGACATGCGCTTACAGAGAGAGAGAGAGAGAGAGAGAGAGAGAGAGAGAGAGAGAGAGAGAGAGAGAGAGGTCATTGAATTTCGATGCCTGGAGATACTTTTCAAAACTTAATCTGCAACCCCACCACTTCTGAGAGGAGAGCTCCTCTGTGAAACCTTTTATATTGCAACCCCATCTGTTGCTGTTGCTTTTTGATCATTTCCAGGGAAAGATGAAGATATGTGAAGAGAAAGAGGCAAGAACACAAGGCTGATCCCAGCTGTTTCATCAGCAGAGGCTTGGGAGAAGGGAATTAAAATGGGTTAATTAAATAGGAGCACATATTTTGTCTTCTCTTTTTTTTATTACTTCTGTGGGATAAGAGCATGCCAGACCAAAATAATTATCATAGTGAGACTCAGTTTTGGGGATGTGAAAAGAAAAAGGGGGGGGGATAGTCAAACAAAGCAAACTTCAATTAGAATGCCACACACTCTTTCCTTTTCAAATAGTTGAGACTGATGTGATCTACTGTATATACTGACTCTATTAATACAAAAGGTAGCTTAATTTTTCCAGTGGTTTGCATGACACCTCCTGTTGGTGCTTCTGGAGTAGAAGGACAGCTGCTACTGTTTCTGGTTCTTGTTAGAGATGGGCACGACTTGAAAAAAATTTTTTTTTTCGAGTTGTCGTTAGTCGGGCCGGTCCCGTTTCGGCTCGTTTCCGGTTTTCGCGAAAATTCGCAAAAATTAGTCGGTTCGTTTTTTTGTTTTTTCGTTGTCATTAGTACTGGTTTCGGGGGGAGCGGGCTCCTGGAGGCACCTCTCTGGGGTGGGTGCCTCCTCTGGCCTGCTATAAAGGGAAAGTGGGCTCCTGGAGGCACCCGTGGGTCCCTCCTATCGAAGCAGGCTCCAAGAGACCCCTCTACATGGGGGTCTCCCCTCGTCACCTGCTGCTGCTGCAAAATGCTATGCAATAGCCATATGGATATTGCATAACAGAATGTGCAGACAGTGAGACCAGTGAGAGTGATAGCGTCATGCCCGCCCTTCACAAGGCTCTGGCACCACCATGTCTCACACAGAAGGGAATTGTACTTGCTGCGTGTAGTGCAATGCAAGCAAGTAGATCTGGCTTTAAGGTGGCTTAGTGCAATGGCTAGGGTTAGGCTAGTGACGGGTAAGGTTACGGTGGGCTAGTGGGTTGCACCTCTGGGTGCCTCTCTGACCCACTAAGAAGACAGTCTGTGACGTATGGGTACGGAGTCAAGGGTTAGGGTTAGGGCTAGGGCAGGTTTTAGGGGACTTTTTGGCACATCCCAGAAGTCTCCATGGCCAAGTGGCCATGCGACTGGTGGGATGGCTCCAAAAATTTGCATGGTTGTCCACTCCCACATGGCTGGCCACTCGGCCAGCCCATCGTTGCGCAGGTGTAAATAAAATAAAATAAAATAAAATCAATGGAGGACAGAGGAGGAGAGGAGAGACATTTTGTTGCAAGAAAAAACCCACTGCTACTGTGAAAAATCTGGCAGTTTATAAATTTTCGCGTGTTTCTGTTGTGTTTGTGTGTTTTTGGACCACGATTTCAAAAACAATATTGCGTTTGCCGCCCCATTTTGGATCCCCGCCCACACCGCATGGCATGGCGAAATGGCAACTCGAGTCTGGCTGCCCAGGACGGGGGGGAGGTGGGACCCCCCCTCCAGAAACCACCCCTCCGGTAGGTGCCCTGCGCCCTTAGTCAAGCAGGCATTTTTCCGCCTGCTTTTTTGGCCCGGGAATGGGTGGGGGGAGAGTTTAAAAGTTTTTTCCTGTGCCGTCCGTGCCACTTGCTTGCGCTTTAATTGCGGGCGGGCGGTAGCAAGACTGGGCTTTTTGCTGGCTGCGAGCCTGCGGCGAGTCCCACCAGAGCAGCCCAGGACGGGGGATGAGGGGGGAGGCCGGGGACCTCCAGAAACAACCCCTCTGGTAGGTGCCCTGAGGCACGGCAGGCATTTTTCCGCCTGCTTTTTGGCCGGGAACCGGGTTTTTTTAACTTTTAAAAACTTTTTTTCTGTGCTGCGTGGCATCGCGCAATCGCGCGATGCAAGGAACGAGCACGACAAATCAGACCAAAATTTTTCGTTCGTCAGTTCGAGCTCGAAGTCTGGCGGAGTAATTCCCGTTACCGTTTCCGTAGAGTAATGGAACCGAGTAACGGAAACGGAAACGGGAATACCGCTAAGTCGTGCCCATCTCTAGTTCTTGTTTTACTTGACATCCACACCAATAACTAACCCCTTTTTAAAAGCAGCAACATTTTCATGTATGATGATGATCTTGCACTTGCTGCTCAGTTAGACAACTTTCAGATGGTAAAACATATTCTGCATTAAAAGAACTTGGATAAAAACTACATTAAATGTCCCTAATATTCAGATATATGCCTTCCATCTGAGATATAAGTAGTTGTGTCAGGAGCATCAGTTTACCTGGGAGGGCATTCAGTTGGATCCCAAATATCTAGGTTAGGTAAAAAAGGTAAAGCCCCCCCGCCGCATATGCGTGCTAGTCGTGTCTGACTCTAGGGGCGGTCCTCATCTCCATATTCAAGCTGAAGAGCCAGTGCTGTGCAAGTCCATGGCCACGTGGCCGGCATGACTGCAAGGAAACACTGTTCTACCTTCCCACGTTTTAATGCAGTACCTGTTTATCTACTTGCATTTATATGCTTTTGAAGTGCTAGGTTGGCAGGAGCTGGAGTTATCAGCGAGAGCTCACTCAGCTGTGTGGTACCTGGGATTTGAACTGCCGAGCTGCCGACTTTGCAGACAACAGTTTTCAGAAGCCTTAGTCTACTGAGTCACCATGCCCCCTATCTAGTTTGGAGATGGGCACAAATCAGAAAAATAGTGGTTCATGTTGATTCATGATTTGTCAAGGTCAATGAATTTAAAAAAATCAAATTTTCATTTTTCCTGACAAATTAATGAATCCATTTGTAAATTTGTTTTGACTTTAGCACCCCGAGAGACCAAAATAGCAGGGAAGCTCCCCTTGACTCTCCTTCAGAAGCCGTGTGTGTTTGGTGAAGTCTGGATTTTGTACGTCTGAGTTATATGCTTGAAAAGAACCCCTCCAGGAGAGTGCCCCCTGGCACCCAGAGACACCAAAATTGCAGAGATGCTTTTGATAACAGTCATCTATATTACCTCTGAGTTTGGTAAAGATTGGGTTTCAGACATCCAAGTTGTAAACCCACAAAGTGCCCCTTCCTTTGGAAAGTGCCCTTTAGAAGCTGGCTTGGAGAAACCCAATCTTCACCCAGCTTGGAGGGATTGTAGAGGAGAGTCATGAGAGTCCTGAACTTTTGGTATCCCCATGTGCCTTCAGGGCTATTTTATTGCCCAACGAATCATCAACCTCCAAATTGCTAAAACAAATTGTCAATTTTTATTTGTCAGGAATATTGAGTCGTACAAATACAAATCAGCGTACTGTTTTTTTTTATTATTTTTTTGCCATTCATTTTTAATTCATGTCCGTCTGTACTCTAGGTGTTACTCTGGATTGTACTCTGACATATAGGAAGCACCAAAAATACAAAGAAATGGTCTGCACAAGGAACAATGTTCTTTGAAAGCCATCAGCAACCAGTTAGGGCACATCATCACAGCACTTAGTGCAACTGCCTTGGCTGTATGCTACTTTGCAGACTTCTACACCAGCCCAGTGTGATCTACAGTATCTAATTCATTCCCTGCAGAACTGGTAGATGTAGCACTCAAATGAAAGCTATATGTTCATTACTGGATGCCTGAAGACAACTCCATTATTAGAGCAGGTACATAGAAAGCATGGCAACCAGTGACATAGGCAACTTCAGACTTCTGTCAGGCCTCCTCAATATGTACAATGTAAAGACTTGATGTCAGGATGCGTTGATGCTGCCCACTATCTCTGACACAAATAAACGGCTCTTTAGTCTGGAAGAAAGGTGTGTGATGGGGGATATGATTGAGACATACAAAATAATGCAGGGCATGAGTCAAGTGGATAGAGGGATGCTCTTCTCCCTCTCACAAAATACCAGAACTAGGGGACATCCACTCAAATTGAGGGCTGGGAGAGTAAGAACAGACAAAAGATAATATTTTTTTCACCCAGCGCGTTGTTAGTCTGTGGAACTCCCTGCCACAAGATGTGGTGATGGCATCTTGCCTGGATGACTTCCAAAGGGAATTGAACAGATTCCTGGAGGAAAAGTCCATCACAGGTTACAAACCATGATGGAGATGTGTCATCTCCAGGCTTAAAACCAGGGTACTTCAAGGGCCAGATGCAGGAGAGTGGTATCAGGAGACAGATATCTGGTCTTGTGTGCTCCCAAATGCATCTGGTGGGGCCACTGTGAGATACAGGAAGCTGGACTAGATGGGCCTTTGGCCTGATCCAGCATGGCTCTTGTTATGTTCTTATGTAAAGAAAATAAAGGAAGTGAGACCATTTTAGCTGTAGTGGAGTGCATGCAAAATCAATTTTATTTGTGCCTTCCCTGAAGACTAGCTAATGCCTAGATGGCCTAAGCACGTCCGATCTCACCTGATTTCGGAAGCTAAGCAGGGTCGGCCCTGGTTAGTATTTGGATGGGAGACCGCCAGGGAATACCAGGTGCTGTAGGTGCCTGGAGTAAGAACTGGCAAACCACTCCAGTATTCCTGCCAAGAAAACTCCATGGACATGGGGTCACGAAGGGTCGGTCACGCAACACAACACACACACAAAGACTAGCTAACATAGCCGAGATTTCTCCCAGCAAACGTAACAACTGTATAGTCCCAACTAGTTGGAGTCCTGTGAGCCATACTACACATTGCTCTAAAGCTAGTAATTAGAGATGAAAAAGAAATTGTGGTAGTGATGGTTGTTGTGTGCCCCCCCCGCCCCGGGCGAACATTGACCAGTTGGTGAAGCCTCGAAAAACAACTCTGTGCCTTAATTTCTGATGTTTTTTCCTTCACCTTTTGTTTTAATGCCAATGTTTTCAAGAAGTGACATGTAGCTATCCTTTTCATGCCATAAACAGTTATTCTGAATGCAGTCCCCTATGGTGAGGTCTAAAGATTACAATTTTGTGAAGATCGATGTATTACAGGGCAGCGGTAAATGTCAGCAGCAGGTCTACCATTCTGCCTTTAGGGAATGGCTGTTCTCAGACAGGTCTGGAGTAGAGTAGAAACAGCAGCAAAAAATGTTGATAGAAAAATCTCGCTACTGTCAGGGTTGTAACAAAAACCTCCAAAAACGCTACAGCACAACCCTTGTTTTTGCTAAGATATAGATAACACACTGACTCACATGGCCGTGTCCCTTATAGATTGCTTGTGTTAAGGACGTTATTGTTGCTTTTCTGGTTGTGGAGAAAAATGCCAGACTTTTAAAAGCCCCTATCTCCATAGAATTTGGCACAACATTTTGTTCTTCAGCATTTAGGACTAACCTTGGGAGTATTGGACGTTTGCCACAAACATGGAGGAAGAGGCCTATTAAAAGTGGAGTAGAAATTCGAAAAAGCTGGAAACATGTGTCCCTGTGGTTTCATCCATGTAGCCAGAGAAGGGAAAGATAGTTTGCAGGCTGAGGCAAATGACCAAATGAAAAGAAATAATCCCTTTACTGTATGTTCCATGTGCAGAAGCTCTCTGCACTGCTGGGTGAACTTGGTTTTTTCAGTTGAAGACAGAAACCTAGTTTAGGGAGTGCTGAACTACTCCTTATCCTTATCCTTATCCTTATCCTTATCTTATCTTCTTCTTCTTCTTCTTCTTCTTCTTCTTCTTCTTCTTCTTCTTCTTCTTCTTCTTCTTCTTCTTCTTCTTCTTCTTCTTCTTCTTCTTCTTCTTCTTCTTCTTCTTCTTCTTCTTCCTCCTCCTCCTCCTCCTCCTTCTCCTCCTCCTCAGCGTTTCCTGCCTGAGACAACTGCTTCGCTCTACCAGATTAGCAAGGGCTATCCCTGCCTGCTAGAAATGTTATTTCCAATCATCCTAAAACAATGGTTTTTGTTCTGTTACTCATAGAATATGGCAGTTGCACGTTATCGATAATGTATTACAACTGTAGACTGTTGCAAATATAAAGACAGTCCTTCAACAAGTTACAGCACCAAAACAGATGACAAGAGACAATTTGAACATCGTGGGTGCATCATGAAAAGGCAAAAATCACCTAAAAGGTCAACGGTGCAATTTCACATAGTAATTGAAGGGAGGAGAAAGATCGAATCTGAGGTAGATGACTGTGTATACGAAGCCAGGGCATTGAGTTTTTCAAGGATGGTAAATTACCTTTTATTAGCTTTTAGGGTAAAAACATGGCATGTTTCATACTACACTTTTGGGGGAGGTCATTAATTTATATGGTTCCTGTAAGTTCAAAGCAGTTTAGTGACACACAACAGTAAACACAGGGAACAGGAAAGAAGTGGAGAATACTCAAAATGCATTTTTTCGGTACTATATTTTATTCATTTTCTAAAGAAATATATGTGATATTTGTTACACATCATGTTACATGGGTTTCAGTCAATATTACGTTACAACGAACTTACTCTTATTCCTTGTTTCTTTTTTCTAGCCATTGATAAAAGAGATTCTATACAGTAGGACCCCCATATCCACTGATTCATTATACACTGATTCAGTTATCCACGGTTGGCAGAGGAAAAATAATAATAATAATTCAGCAGCTGTAAAGCAAGCTGTTGTCACAAATAGCATCTGTAAAGCAAGCTACTGTCTCAAAACAGCAGTCATAAAGCAAGCTACTGTCAGGAAACAGCAGTTTGGAGGTGGTTGGGCAGGTGTTCTCTCTTATCCATGGTTTTCATTATCCAATGAATCCCCAGTGGATACCGGGGTCCTACTGTACATGGTAATATTGCAAGTCCTCTTTTCCCTTGATTCTCATTGTCAGTCTATCCATCTCTGCACATTCCAAAATTTACTTAACAGTCATTTCATATATTGGGGTTTATTTGTTTTCCCAGTGTTGTGCCCAAACTATCCTCGCTGCTGTCAGAACGTGCAGTACTAAATAAGTGTTTTGTAAGCTCGACATATATAAGGACGTGGCCCTATTATTTGCCTCTCCAGTGTAGCAAGTCAACAGCAGGCAACACTTGTTACGGAACCAGGCCCGTGGACAATAGGACCAGGGCTGCAGAGGAGATGCAGAAGCACTTACAGCACTAATGGATAGTATATAGCCTTGATGCTTTGGCATTTAGCCTTTGTTTCTTGCCAAGGCTGCTGAATACTTTGAATGGAAACCGTTAGAAGCATAGAGCAGCATGAACATCAACAGAAAATAATAATGGCAACTGCTGCTCCTATTTGCTTAGGAACGTCTTCCTAGTGATTCATCAAGGCCGATGCAGCTCAGCGTTGGCAAGTTGCGGTAATCTTTTAGAGAGAGAGAAAGAAAGAAGAAAAGAATTATTTTGAATACAGTGGCTTAGAACAGTGCATAATACCATGAGGAAGATGTGTTTGTTGTTCGGAGTACTCTTTAGCAAGGATAAGAAAACCTGCAGCCTTGATTTTGTTGTGCTTCTCTAAATCCTGTCTTTATTCTTACTCCATCTATGCATTGCCATCCATACAAAAATTCACATAAACACAAAAGTGTTTGTATTTGAACTTTTAAATTATATGTGGATTTAGCTGTTTGTCTTTTCTAAAATGTACACATGATTTGGGTCATATTTTAGTTTTCGAAAACACACCATGAAGCCTTGCAAATGTGTGGCTTTTTTGAAGCAAAGGTGTCCTTTGTTTTACAATGAATGTCAAGACCTCCAACATTGATACTTTTGTGTTTGTAGCCCAATGCAATTATTTTCCATTTCTGGACTTAAATCCATTTTTATGCTGGTGGAGCAGAAGCCTGCACTGACATAATTCCATTGCATTGCAGTGCTGCAGAATGCTAGATCTCTGTGTGATTTAAGCATCTGGCTGCATAGTTTGAGAATTTGATTTCCCACTGTACCTCTTTAACAGGGGCAGAGCACATTGAGCCATAAGGGACCTTCCATTTCTGCACTCTGAGATGATGGTGGTGATTATGATGATTCAAAGTACCCATCTGAGGTCACAGTCACTACTGTGCAACTGAAAAAGCAATAACAAACAAACAAACAAACAAACAAACAAACAAACAAACAAACAAACCTTAAACAATGGAATATCAGATATC
Source organism: Phrynocephalus guinanensis (assembly GCA_037367245.1). Lineage (NCBI taxonomy): Eukaryota > Metazoa > Chordata > Lepidosauria > Squamata > Agamidae > Phrynocephalus > Phrynocephalus guinanensis. Next base: position 9,439,510 of record CM074745.1, on the reverse strand, counting down.
TCCTTTGGCAAACTCAGAAAGGCAAAATTAATTGTGTAAACGTAGGTTGAACACATGTAATGACGCCCTACGGTGTTACTGATTGATTGATTGATTGATTGATTGATTGATTGATTGATTGATTGATATTTTACCCTGCCTTTCTCCTTAAAAGGACCCAAGGTGGCTTATGTAAGTAAAAGGACAATATTTAAAAGCTAGAAACAGTAATCATGAAAAAAGAAGTAAACAAGTATTGCCCTCCCACTCGAAATGACGAGACGAGTCAGTGTATTGGGGGTAACTGGGCCACACTTTATTAACACAACTTCAACAAACATCAACAACAGGAGGGGCCAGGCATCAGCAACCTGGTTGGAACCCCGGGGTCTCCCGGGACCCCTCCAACCGGGCAGCATCGGGCGAGCCACAAACCCCCAGGTGGTGCAGTCAGCCGGCGGCACCCACCAGGCCAGTTGATTTAAATTAACCCTCCCTGCCTTTGAGGGCATCAATCTGGGTAATTTCCAGTGCAGGGAGGCGTTCACCTGCCCCCACCCCAGCACCGAGACCTCCTGGCCCGCAGTGCTGTGGTTAAGGGGCATTTGGGTCCAGATGTTAATTGTAAGCTCACCGCTGCCCTCCATCCACTTCAGTCACCAGAGTGTGACCAGGAAAACCCAAAACAGACAATCTAACGCCGAGGTACCAGTGTGGGATAGGCGAAAAATCCCTGCTCTCAACGGCCAATCTAGAGTGCGGGTCAAAAATTCCTATCTGGCCCCAAAATAGGCGACCAGTTAAACTCACACTAGCCCTAACGCGGTGGGTAGGTGGGGAACGCCAAAAGAAGACTGTCTGCTGTGGGGGGGGAGCCGCCCTTTATAGGGCGCTCCTCCCCCCTCCCTTCAGGACACTAACGTCCTGCCTCATCTCACCACTCTCACGAGGAGGCAAATCGGCCCCACGGGGCGGACGCACCGCCCGCGGAGCCAGCATTATATTAGTATATTGAACATCTGACTTCACCAAAGATTTTCTAAACCTTAGCTTAGGTCTTGTCACCCAGGAAACCCTGAAATCAGGCCTCCTTGCCTTAAAAACACGCACTCTCCTATCCCTTTAGAGTAGACCAGGCATGTCCAAACTTTGGCCCTCCAGATGTTCTGGACCACATCTCCCACAGTCCTTTGCCTTTGGCAATCTAAGCTTAGAATTCTGGGCGTTGTGGTCCAACACATCAGGAGGTCCAAAGTTTGGTCATGCTTGCTGTAGATGCTCAGCAAGGCCAAGCCTTGTTGATCACAAGGAATAACTAGGTGAAGGGATGGCAAGGGATGGCAAGAATAAAACAGCAGTTTTTTGGGGAGGGGGATCTGGTGTTCTCTCTTATCCATTGTTTTTGTTATCTACGGAAAGTCCTGGAAACAATCCCCAATGAATACTGGGGTCCTACTGTATACAGATTAATATCAGCTCACAGGATTGCTGCAAAGGTAGATAAGCTTTGGCTATAACATTAATTTGAGAATCTGAGGCAGGAGGAGGCATATTGATATGCTGAAAGATCATGAAGATTTCCTTATAATACTTGAAGGATTTAGGAGCATGGTGAAAAGTAAAGCCAATTTAAAGTTATCAGCTCATCTGTCTGCTTCCCCCACCCCCATGCTTCAGCCTTCATTGACCACAATTTGTTTCCATCAGGGCTGATAACCAAATACAATTTAGCCAACTGCTAAAGTTCACTTTCCTGAGGAAACCAACTTTGGGGAGAGCTATAACTCAAAGGTCCCAAATTCAATCTTGTCCAAACCTGGAGGCAGCAGGGAGGAGAGTTAGCCAAAGACTCACTGCAAGTTTAGGTTTTTTAACGCATGCAGAGGTTGTTCTGTCACTCCAAGAATTGCCGAATTGCAATTGAAACTGCAAAATGGTGGCATCACAACATTTGTAAAAGTTCGTGATTTGGGAAAGGCCAGAAAAAAATTAACAAACCATCGCGAACCACCATTTTCCCACTTCAACCCATTAGCATCATGCCAGTGGCCATATTGGGGGGGGGGGGGGGAGCAGACCCAATTAAGTAATTTATGATAAATATCTATTATAATTGATTATACTCTAGTGAAAATGCTGGAGCCAAATTATTTGGTGTGTGGAATGCCAGAAAAGAACTCTGGGGGCAACTGAAGTGTTATTGGACATATTGCTCACTTCAAATATATTATCCTAACCTTTGTGATATAAAGCCAGCAATATAGATCCATACTATCTTTTAAGGCTTCTTAATAATGACCTCCATTGGACATTAGGGGTGGCTTTCCTTCATCCAAAGGGGGTTTGTTTTGGCGCATCCGATCTCGCCTAATTTCTGAAGCTAAGGAGGGTCGGCTCTGGTTAGTACTTGGATGGGCGACCACCAAGGCTTACCAGGTGCTGTAGGTGCCTGGAGTAGGAACTGGCAAACCACTCCAGTATTCCTGCCAAGAAAACTCCATGGATATGAGGTCACGAAGAGTCAGTCATGACTGTAATGACACAACACACACAAGGAGCCTTGTGGTGCAGTGGTTAAATGCCTCTTCTAGATGCCCTAAGCCAGTGGTGGTGAACCTTTGGCACTCCAGATGTTTTGGGCCACAACTTCCAGAATTCCAGGCCTGTGTTGTCAATGAGAAAGGACTGTGGGTGTTGTGGTCCAAGACATCTGGGGTGCCAAAGGTTCACCACCACTGCCCTAAGCACATCCGATCTCACCTGATTTTGGAAGCTAAGCAGGGTCGGCCCTGGTTAGTACTTGGATGGGAGACCACCAGAGAATACCAGGTGCTGTAGGTGCTTGGAGTAGGAACTGACAAGCCACTCCAGTATTCCTGCCAAGAAAACTCCATGGACATGGGGTCACGAAGAGTCAGTCATGACTGTAACAACAACAACAACAACAACAACAACACACACACACACACACACACACACACACACACTGCAGCTAAAACTGTGGTCATGACCTGCGGTTCAATCCCAGGTAGCCGGCTCATGGTTCCCTCAGCCTTTTATCCTTCCAAGGTTGGCAAAATGAGACCCAGCTTGCTGAGGGTGGGGGGCCATGTGTAGCCTGCATAATTAAATTGAAAACAACCCAGAGAGTGCTTGAAGTGCTATGGGACGGTATATAAGCAGAACACTTTTGCTTTGCTTTGCTTTTATCAGACTTACAGCATTGTCCCCACAAGACTGGGATTTAAAGTGGATCACAAGATAAAGAAAACAGTTACACTGTATTGAAATTAGAAATTATCATAGAGCCATCTCTAATAGCAAAGCAGAGAGAGAGAGAGAGATCTGTAGACTGTAATCCTGTGGACAGATTTGATACAAGATTTAATGTCAGTAAAAGTAAGTGACAACATTTGGGAACTACTTCAGCGTAAGCATCTATAGAATTTTGTTGCAATTTGTGTTTCTCAAAAATGCTGTTCCTTCCATGGGAATTTTTGATTCCTTTTCTCCTGTAGTGAATAATTGAGGGGGGGGGCAATGATTTAAATCAGGAAAAGACTGCAAAGAGGAAAAGATTGGCCCACCAGAGCCAGATGGTCACGACTTGATTTCCCTCAGTTTTTTCCCCCCTTTTAAAAACTGTAATAAATCTATGAATAAAAATATACAATTCCACATTTCCTTTAGTCCTGACAAAACAATAAGTATACTGATAAGAATTTTCAAGGAAGTCAGACAATATTATATCTCTTCTGCTTCCTTATCACATTACAGCATGGACATGATTTCCATTCTTTCTCTGTGAAGGTAAATACCCTGGCCTATGTGTGCATATTATGTGTAAGGTGGGTACTTTTATCCTTACATAATATTTCAACCCATAGCTTTGGTTAAGAACATAAGAAGAGCTGTGCTGGATCAGGCCAAAGGCCCATCTAGTCCAGCTTCCTGTATCTCTCAGTGGCCCCACCAGATGTGTCTGGGAGCGCATGAGACCAGATATCTGTCTCCTGATACCACTCCACTGCATCTGGTCCTTGAAGTACCCCGGTTTTAAGCCTGGAGATTACACATCTCCATCATGGTTTGTAACTTGTGATGTAGTCTGAGGCCATGTGTATGTTGTTGGGAGAGAGCTCTTTGCATGTAAAAAACACATTTAAAGTTTTCTACAGACAATGAGCTTTTGGATAAACTATTGTGCATGTTCATGCTGTTGCATTAATTAGCAAGAACAAAAACAAACAAAAGCACTCTAATCTCTCAATCCTATGCCAACAGGCTAAAAAAAGTGTGCTGAGCTTGATATTTTAATCTGAACAAAATGAACTGTGGTGAATTCTACAATTCTTCGGTTTCAGGAAGCACTCCCTTTACCTTCATCTAGCCATAATTTACAAAACTACTAGGTACCATGAAATTAGAGTCCCAGGAAGTCTTGTTTTCTCTCCAGGCTTCCTCTAGAAAAACAAAACAAAACAAAACAGAATAAGAAACAACACAAAAAGCTTCTGATTTTGCTGGAATCAAAAGGATTAGATCTGGCTTGTGATTTGTTTCCTTTGTACTTCAGGGAAAGTTAAATAGCTGTAAATATACAGCAGTTTCTTCCCTTGATAAACAGTGAGTGAAGTGCATACAAGGTCTTTGTACCAGGCTGGTTATTAGAGGGAAGACTCAAGCTGTTTGCTGTGTGAGAGAGTTCATCGCATTAGCTGATTTCATTGTGTTTAGTATTAAAGAATTCCCAGAATCCCCATATTTGTTTGTAATTTTTACTGGAGGAAGCAAATAAACCACTCACTCTAAAAGAACCTGCCACATTTGACATATCTCACGCATGGGAGATACTAACTAAGAGGACTTCAGGTGGAATGGCTTCTAAAAACTCTTGTAAAAATAAAAGTACCTATCAGGAACAATTACTAGAGGTGTTCTTGTTTTCAGCAAGCAAAAAATTACAGTCTTAGATCTCGCCAGAGTCTGTCCAAAAACATGGAAGCATGCGACCTTAGCTTGGTTGCCTTTGACACTCCAGCCCTGAAATAAAGAGACAAGAGAAGAATTGTGGAGTTCAATTTGGACTACAATTCATTTATTAGCTGGTATTAAGTGAACTGTAAAGGACGATAATCAAAGGAGGTGGCTTCAGAATAGCTCAAGTGGCATGAATTACAGGGTCTGATTAAATTTAGGAGAATGCTGTCCCAAAGAAAATGGTCTGGCCAGCCCTCATCTGACCTCTAGGGGCCAATTTTAATACTCTTAATATCCTAGACTACAGATGGGCACAAAGTGAAAACAGAGTGTTTCGTTTCATTTATTTAGTAGTTTTGTTTCCTTTTGTTATTGACGGGTTTTTTAAATGGAACAAAAACAAAATGAAACAATTCAGTAACCGCCGCCACCTAGCTGGTTTTGACAGCTCAGGCTTTGGGGAGGGGGCATGGCTTTAGCTTGAGTAAAGCCACAGCCCCCCTCCTGACAGCCCGAGCTGTCAAAACCAGCTGGGTGGCAGTGGCGAGAACAGGAGAGCAGAGCAGGGTTTTGAATGTTGTGACACCTGCTCTGTTCTCCTGTTCTCGCCACCGCCACCCAGCTGGTTTTTTTTCACAACTCAGGCAGTGGGGATGGGGGCAATGTATGTGTATCCTCATAGTTTGCCCATCACTGTTCAGTAGGTTCATTCTTATAAGCATGTTACTCCTCCATACATCAATCCCTGTGTCATTATAACCCACGAGGTCGCCCCCCACTCATTCTGTGAGTAGCCACACATTAATTGTGGAGTGGCAGAAATCAAAATCAAGATGTGATTATTTCACATTTGTGTTCTAATACTGTCTAATCCCCTCTCCCTCTCTCCTCACTGAACTTAGACACCATGGCTGGCAATGTCTTCCCATTGTGATTTCATCATAAGTAAAACAAACTACCCAGCTTTTCAAATGTTGAATGAGCAGTGGGGTTGTCTTGTAAACCAACATAGCACCAATTCTCCTCAACAATAATTTAGCATTGGTATTTGGAATTGATCCCATATGCATGAACAGCTTAACTAGAAGATCCACTCATTTGGGAGAATGATAAACAACGTGTAAACAAGGCAAAGTGAGAAATGAGGGCTGCCCAGACCGCAATATTTGGGAGGGCGCTGAACAGGTGAGCAGCGCCCTCCTAAAATTAATTAGGTAGTGTAAATTGAGCCACTTCCACTACTTTCAGGTCTCCTTGTTTAAAGGACTTTTACAGTTAAATTTCAGCGAATTTAATATCAATAAAATTGTGGCCCATTTTAATCCCACAACTCATCTCTTGTCTCTTTATTCTGGGCTGGGAGGGCAAAGATCATTATAACTTCTACAGGGATACTTCTATAATGTTTTTATTTATCTCCTGGCTCCGGTTTCTATAGTAGAAGCAGTCATTGGGGAACCACCCACACAGCATGTTTTTACTCCAGTCTTGTCTAAAGATTCCTTATGGTTTTCCACATCATCTTTGTCTTTTTCCACTCATGGCCATTGTTATGTGATGTCTCGGAGAAACCACAAGTACAACGCCTGTGTTCCCATCAAACCTATTTCTAAGGTCTTGCTGACACAGGTACTGGAGGTAACATATAACCTGAATGTCTAGCACCTTTCATCTTTCTCAGAGGATACCAAGTTCTGTTGGAATTATTGAACCCTCATATGTTGCATTTAAGAGGTTTTGGCCTGTTGAGGTAAACAAACAAAGGGATAGTCTACAGGGGGAGACTTGAAGCTAGTTCTGTTCTATATGCTCTTCAACTTTTATCTGCTGCATATTTAAAGGTTTTTTTTAAATTCTCACACTTTTTCATCATGCTCTAATATTATGAGATGGAGAAAAACACACCTTTGTTTCCATGCCACACATCTATATTCGTTTGTATTTTGTGCCAATTGAGTAGCAGAGCAAATAGTCTTGTACATCTCTGTGTGTAATCATGGGTGTCAGGCAAAAGCCTTTCCCTATTATCTCAAATATATTATAATAATCGCCCATGAAATGTGTTATTATGTGTTGTCCTGCTCGCCCTCCATTGCAGAACTGATTAGATAAATAGGCCTGAATGACTTTCAAAAAATATTGTGAAGAAAAGTTTTTTTTTTTTTTACTGCTGGAGGAGTGTGCTCTAGAGCCATGTAGTAGTGGTCATCAAGCATTTCCAGTCAATGCATCCTTTCCATTCAAATCTGATTGCCTCAACTATCTGGAAATCGTGATGACGGATGATTAAACACTGTCAGACAAAGACTTAACTCAGTAAAGAGAGAGAACAGGAACAAGAGGAAATGCCAAGTGTGATATCAACCCTCCTTTATTCGTATTCTTAATTGTAAGTATTCACGAGGTGACTATTAGAAATGAGCAGGAAAAGAAATGAAAATACAGTGTTTCGTTTCATTTCTCCTTTCATTTCATTTCATTAGTAATGACTTTATAAAGAATTTTCAGAACAGAACGAAATAAAATAATTCGTTACTGGCTCCCCTGGGTCCTAGAGGCACCAAAATTGTAGTGTAGCTTCTTTGGACTCTTCCGTGTACGCCCCTCAAATTTGGAGAGGTTCGGGGTTCAGGGAGCTGAGTTATTAAACCTCAAAGGGGGTTCCCGTAGGAGAAAATGATTTTTAATTGAGTCAGGAAGCGGTTAATAGCCCCCCACCATGGCACTTACATAAGAACATAACAGCCATGCTGGATCAGGCCAAAGGCCCTTCTCGTCCAGCTTCCTGTATCTCACAATGGCCCCACCAAATGTGTCCAGGAGTGCACGAGACTAGATATCTGTCTCCTGATACCACTCCCCTGCATCTGGCTTTTGAAGTACCCTGGTTTTAAGCCTGGAGATGACACATCTCCATCATGGTTTGTAACCTGTGATGGACTTTTCCTCCAGGAATCTGTCCAATCTCCTTTTGAAGGCATCCAGGCCAGATGCTATCACCACATCCTGTGGCATCACCACTTCTCCAGGGCAGGTATAAAGGAATTCCACGTCAAGGCAGAACTTGCCTTAGTGGAACTTTGTCCTCCCAATTTCTCATGCAAATGCTTCTGCATTGCCCATAAAGAGATCAGGAACAACCTGATTCACCCATTGCTGAATGTGTTTCAAGGCCACCCTCCCAGATGGCTAGTACAATACTACCTATGAGACCAGAGCTCATACATCACAGCATAGGTAGCAGAATTCTTTCTAGCCGCCTCGTGCAAGAGGACGTAGGTTGTATTGACTGTCCACCTTTTTTTTTTACCTTATCTTATGTATGGGTCATACAACCGCAATACAGTTTCTGAATTTCTGAACATGAGAGTGTTGCATCATGTTGGAAGAATGAGAAGACTTTATCTGTGCTCCCACAAGCATCCAAGAGTCTAGTGTCTGAAAAGGAACATATTAGCTTTGGATTATTTATGCTAGACAGTCTGATAGGAATGTCAGTTCGTGTTGGTTCGGTTCTACTCAATAAAGACACAAATGTCTGCACGTATTTAATGGAAATAATGTGAGGTTGGTTGGTTGGTTTGGTTGGTTGGTTGGTTTGGTTTAAAAATGAACTTGGGAAGAATGTGCTAAAATTTCATTGTTGTCTCTGGAAATAGTGCTGGAGATAGTAAATTTAAATGGTGGTGGGGGGGGAGGTTTGCTTCCCCCTCGGGGTTCCCATTTGCCATGAGAAAGGTTCTGAGAACCTTGCAAGGAGAAACTTTAATAGTTTTTTTTAATGATACCAGTGATCCTGTTCCCAGTGGCAGTGATCTGTTTGTGATTTGTGACCATTAAAGCCTCCCCTCCCCATCACAAGGACGCCAAAATTTCCCCATGGCAAAAAGGAATCCTTGAGAGTCTTGGAACCTGAAAGGGGATAGGAAGATTTCTGTTCATTTAAAATAAGCTGGTATAACTGCACAAACAGGATTTGGGCCATTGAGATACAATAGATTGTATGTCAAGGATTCTCCAACCTCCAGAGAGATCTCGGCTCCAGTGTAAGTTCAAGAAATGCAGCTTATTTTTCTTGGCCTTTTCTGCAGTTTTCAAAACAAAGAAAAATAGTTGCCAAGCAAAACTAGCCTTTTCCCCTTTGTTAAGCGAAACATAATTTAAAAGATAATTTGTACACATCAAGGACAAAAGCACAGTATGGTCAATTGAACCAGTGTGAACAAACGATTCAGTGCAAGTGTACTCACTGAGGCCCACTGAGCCTCGTGGCGCAGTGGCTAAATGCCTGTACTGCAGCTAAAACTGTCCTCACAACCTAGGGTTCAATCCCAGGTAGCAGGCTCATGGTTGACTCAGCTTTTCAGTAAAATGAGGTCAGTAAAATGAGTACCCAGCTTGCTGGGGGCGGGGGGCAATGTGTAGCCTGCATACTGTAATTAAACTGTAAACCACCCAGAGACTACTGGAACTGGTATGGGGAGGTATATAAGCAGAACACTTTAAAAAAAATCAGTATAGAAAGGGCGTAGCCATTTTTGTTTTCAGCTGTACAAAACGAGTCTTGAAATTGTGAAAAACATTTTCAAGACCTCTATCAATAACAAAAAAAAAACATTCTTTCCATGAGATGAAACATTTTGTGTGAAAGTGGATTGACAAATCCAGTTTTTTTATTCCAGGAAAACTATAGCCCAGCTATAATCCATCGGGGCTAAACTAAATTATTTTGTTATTTCTCTTGATGACAAATTCTTTCCTGAGATGTGGGTAGCAGGTCCCATGGGCAATTTTTTGTTAAGAAGTAAATCAAGTTAATCCCAGTCCTCGCTGATCCTTAAACCTCCTCAGTCCCAGAGAGCTTCTATTTATTTAATTCTGCTTTAACAAGGTACATGACATGGATGCACATGGTTCCTTTATTGCGCAACTCACCCCAGCATTGCTTTGCCAATGACAAACTCTGTCTGTATCATTCTGAACGTTAGCGGGAGATGGAGAAGTGATTTGTGATTTTACACAACCCATGGGTATTTTTATGTTCTTCATTTTCATATCACGGTCTATCCATCTCTGTTCAGGCTGTTTAACCGAGTCATCAAAATGTGCAATTTGTATCTCTGAGTGGGCTGCTGTGTTGTGCCATTCAAGTGTAACTATGACCTTTATCTAGGCTTTTGTCTAGGGATAATAACCAAATATGATTTCTCAATAGCTTTTGGTTACTGGAAGAGGTTTCTGATCTCAGATAGCAGGTGACTGCTTCACCCTGGATCTGCTTGACTTGTTTGGGAGGGTTGCGGAAAGAAATTTTGGCAGCTAGGAACTTTGCAAAGTGGGGCGTAGGGGAGGACCTGAACTTTAGCTTACTTAGAAGAAGGAGGTTTTGGTGTTCTTCTAAGATTTGGGGGAACTGACATTATTTGACAGATAAGTACTGTACTCTGAATGTTTCCCCCCCCACACACATGCGTGTATACATCAGTGGACCCTTGTATAACAAACGGTTTGTATAACATAAAATCTGTACAACATAAAAATTCGGAAGATAGGGGGAATTTGCTTAACAGAACCGTCTATGGGGCAAATCCGTACAACATAAAAATGGTCACAATTAGGGATTACTCAATTATCAATGCATTCCTATGGGAAAATTGTATAAAGGAAAATTTGCTTAACATAATTTCATTTGAAACGAATTAATTCCTTTATACAGGTACCACTGTACTCTTGTGAATAAATATGACAAAAATACTGCACTTCTTAGAGGGAACTGACCTGTTAAAATATTGCCTCAGAAATCCTAGTACTTGGAAAAATAGGAAGGAAGCTGCATTACTTTTTTTCTGTGTCGTGTTGTTTTGCTTTTATACTTGCACTATATAAAAGACTTATTATTTTCTATTGGGAATCATTCCTAGAAGCATAAGTAAAACTCTGGAATCATAGTCCCTAGGAGGTACACACACAGTAGCTTTGAAAGTTTAGCTTATATTTTGCTCTCACTGTGGGATAATGCGTTGCCTAAATTTTTCCACCCCATAGTAAACTTTTCGAGGAAGGAGGCCACATTTGAATTTTTTCATGCCTGGCTAAGGACACCAGTACAGAGTAAATCACAAGGCTTTTGTTCCACTCATTCCCTAGACTTTTAAAAGTCCCTGGTTAGACAGTTCTGATAGACTGGCATGATGAAAGGAAGATACAGTACCTGCATTCCCAATATTGTCAAAGGGCTTCTTGAAAAGTTCTGTGCCTTTTTGTATCTTAGAAAAAAATAGGCAGGCCTCTCCAAGTTTGCTTTTGAAAGTAAGACTAATGTAATTCATTTCCTTTCCCGTACTGTGCTTCATTTCCTTTTTGATCAGAATTTGCCAGAATTCATGCGTATCTTCATGTTCAGGGTGGAGGAAACTTAAGATACTTCAAAAAGTTATTCTTCTAGAGCAGGCATGTCCAAAGTCAGGCCCGGGGGCCAAATTTCGAGCGGCCCACAGCCTCTTCTCCCCACTAGCTCAGCCTGTCATGCATCCCTGCCAGCTGGCCCCTGCAAGCTGGGATCAGCTTGCAGTTTTACGGATTGCCTGCCCTCCCTGCCTATGTCCATCCCCCCAGTCACCTGCCCAGCCTACCCATCCCAGCTCTGTTGCTGCAGCATCCTCCCTGCCTCCTTGCATGTTATACAGACTTGTCCAAAGTCCATCCCGGGGGCCAAATGTGGCTGAATGGTTGGCCCACACACATTTTCACCTCGACAAATTTGGCCCTCCTTGCAAAAAGTTTGGACAACCCTGTTCTAGAGGAACTAAAAGGAGGTCTGTCTTTATAAGGCCAGAACTCAGAGTGCTTCACTCAAAAATCATTAATTAAAGAGTTTCTGCTTCAGTTTCAGGTTGCCTGCAATTCACGCGAATATGAAATCATGTACTATACAAAATCAAAACGGGAACTCTTTAATTAGCAGCAATCTGGCACTGCTGGTGGGATCACTCCTGTCATGGTAGTAGAGTTAAGAAACAGGATCCTGGCCATTTGAGAATGTAAATGAAGCATAACAATAATTTTTTAAAAAGCAGAGGACAAAGTGAGAAAATAGTTCTTCAGTAGATAGTTAAGCTGTGGAATTTACTGCCATATATGGAAGCCATGGTTTACAGTCCGGAAGGCTTCAAAGGGGAATAAGATATGTTAATGAAAGTCAGAGGCTACTAGTCAAATGACAATGTATCACTATTAATATCAGAGGTAATTATATCTCTAGGTATCAGTAGCTGAGAAAGCAAGATAGAGTTTGCCCTGCAGCCATGGCCTGATAGCAGGTTTCCCAGAGGAAACTAGCTGAGTCTTTTCTTTTGATCAATCCACAAGTCTTTCTGTGATTCCTTGGGACTAGCAGTTGTATTAAGGTCATTCTGCACATATAGGCAATATATGTTTATATATGAGCATTGTGCAGGCGGAGGGGAGTGTATCAAAACTGAGAATGTGAAAACCTGATACATTTTCTGCCTCTCTAGTGGAGAGTCTTGAAGCTTCAAGGTCTTTACAACCTGAAGATACAAATACATATTTTAACACTGGTAAAACTTTTGAAAAAGAAACAGAAATGAGACTCTGATCTCTCATAACCATCCAATTGGGGTAGCTGCAGTTGTTCTCAGTATTGAGAGGAGTCTCTTAAGAGAGGAACTGAACGTTGAAATCTTTTAAAAACCTCCACAAAAATTAACATGGAAGCATACATACAGGACTTAATCAACAGACAAGGACCAAAACTAGATGCATGCATGCAGATTTAATTTGATATACAGGCAAATTTGGGGCTGGAAGGGCTTCGCTTAGAATAACCAAATATTGGTTTTGTAATGTAGTCCTTTAATACGAGAACTGTGCTTTTTGGAGTACCTTTGAGATCATTTTTACACCTTAGTCTTGTAAAAGTCTGAACACGTGTTTCATTTGTGGGCGGGCAGAAGGTTATGAATATGTTTAGATTTACAGAAGAAACAAGTCAAATATATTAGCTTCACGCTCCATCACCTTCAAACAAATATGGTTGAAATGACTATTTTATTTTGATGGCAGCATTGACCCAGAGTGGCCTGAACATATGCCTAAAGCATATGTCTCTGATCCCTCTGTTTTATCAAGAGGAGTCCTTATTTTTCAGATGCTGTTTCTTTCCCCTCAATAATCCTATTTTTGTTTAGGAAGTGCCTTGTTTAAAATGATCCTAGTGTGAGTCGCTAAATTTGCCATTCTTATATCTTGCTCTCCAGCACGACTGGCTGAATAATGGTAGCAGATGAATTTGTCCCCTGTTGCTCATATACGAAGATGCACATGCAGAAGCATGAAAACACCACGCAGCATGCAGTAGTACCTCTTAAAATGAATTTAATTCATTCTACCGGTCAATTTGTTTTATAAAAATTTTGTCCTATGAAATGCGGTTTCCCATAGAAATGCATTGGGAATTGATTAAACCGTTCCAAAGGATAGAATAAATACAAAAATAACCAGGGTTTATTTTCTTAGGTACATGTAAAATGGGGTTTTTTTTTAAAATCTTACAAAGTGCCCCACAGGGAATTTTTTTGTCATGTGAAGCATGCCTATTTTTTTTCTTCCTACAAGTTTTTGTCTTAAGAGGCATTTATCTTAAGAGGTACTACTGTATCTCCTGTAATTTCATGTACTAATGAAACTCTTTCTGAAACAGTAATAAGGTGGTAGGACAACTATATATTTTTCTGGCATATTGCTAGCCAAATGAGCAAACACCATAGTTTACTGCAATGCAGAATGGGTATTATCAAATTGTATAGCTTGTGGAGATGAATGGATATTTACTTTTATATTATTCCAATTGATTTCTATAACTGTCTGAACTAGATGAGACACCTCAGTGAGGAACTCTTACTTTCCTTTTGATTTGTGTGATGTTCCTCTGTGGAAAAATAGTATCCGTCTCTTCCAAAAGCAGAGCAGGAGTGCATACTCACTAGAGATGGGCACGAAACAGAAAAACAATTCATATTAGCAGTGAGTGTTCACTCTTTCAATCAGAGTCTAGAAAGCTCAAATGCAGTGGCATTATGATCCCTACCAGTAGAGATGGGCACGAAACAGAAAAATGGCATTTCGGTTTTTCGTTTGTCATTGAGAGGTCTGTTTCGGTTTGTTTCTGTTTGTCGGGAATTTTTTTGAAAAATTTTGTTACCTTTTTTCGTTTTTTCGTTTGTCGTTTCTACCCGCTTTTTGTGCGATTTTTAAAGCATTTCCGTGCGTGGGCGTCCCCCAAGGGAGCAGAGGGAAAACACTAAAAAAATGGATGCTGGCAGAGACACAGTATAGACTAGGTTCGCAGGGAGGCTGCAAAGGCAGCGGCGGGCTTTGCCCAGGGTGCAAGGCAGCCGCAGAGTGACTGCACTGTGGGGCAGGGGAGGGTACTCACCGAGAGGTACGCAGCACGCATACACACAGGGAGGCTGCAGGACTGAGGCTAGAGTCGCAGAGACAGCAATGCCACCCTAACTCCCACCAGAGACTGCAAGGAGGACGGGGGCTGCCAGACCTTTTTATGCCCTCTGTGGCTGCCAGACCTGCCGGCCCAGTCTGCAACCTGGGCATGCTATTGGTTGAACATGATCCCACATCACATGGCTTGCCTCCATTTTGTGGCGGATGGCAACATCCATTTTAAAGGGAAAAGAAAAATACATCACGATGGGAGAAGACAAAAACAAACGTTCTAAGGACCCCAGCCCCCTGGTAGGTATTATCAGACAATATAAATAATTATCGCTGTGTTTTTACGGATGTCCAGGGCATTTTTAAACATTTAAAACAGGTTATTTCATTGCACGTCGCCATTAACGGAAACGAAATGTAACAGCCAAAATTTTTGTGGCTCTGTTCATTTAGTTTCATTTTCATTACAATTTTCGTTTGTCGTTTCGTTACGTAACGGAAACGACAAACGGTAACGAAAACGAAAAAAATGTTCGTTCCGTGCCCATCTCTAATACTCACATACACACCCTCCCTCTCAGGCAGAAACTGATTTATTATTCTAAACAACAGCTGAGATGTTTCTTAACCTTAAAAGACTGTGCAACAGAACAACAGTCATCATAATTTTTATAAGTTTATAAAACTGTTTCATGTTAAAGCAGTGGTTCCCAACCTTCCTAATGCTGCGACCCTTTAATACAGTTCTTCCTGTGGTGGTGAACCCCCCTTGCCCCGCTTGGAAGAGGCCACAAGCCCCCTTGGGCAGGCCACTGCCGCAGGGGCCATAGAGAACTTCCCTTAGCCAATCGCAGCCTCCGGTGCCATTGACTGACATCCCCTCCAACCTATCAAGCTGTAACTCACTCCCCCTTCCTCCCCCTCCTCCTCCAGACCCAAGCCATTTGTGCCTTTTTCTTCATTGGCTCATGGCGACCCCCTGTGAAATGGTTGTTCGACCCCCAAAGGGGTCCCGGCCGCCAGGTCAGGAACTACTGTGTTAAAGCATTATTGCTTGGTTTAGCTTCATCATTGGAGCTAAGTTTGTTCTTGTTCTTCTCTTTCACAAATGCATCAAAAATACATAAACAAACAAACTTTATTACGGTCAGTGACCAGCAATAGAAAACGGTATATAAATAGTAGTAAAATAGATAAGATATAAAATATAGAATATAAAATATATTATATATAAAATATATAATATAATATAAAAACTGCCCACAAAAATACATATGCTTTTACAAAGCTGAGGTAATAATTTTCCATAGTTTCATATTTGCGTGCAAATATACCTAAATACATACTTTTCTTTTCCAGTATCATGTAATAGGCACAGAACAGCCATGTACAATGCTCAACAGGGACATACATGGCAATATTTTTCACATTTCTTTATTTTCAGATACTTTCAGGGCTTACTGCCCTCTTTTTTAATTTTTTGTCTACCAGTTATTTTATTCTACGCAAAAGGGAAAACCTGTTCTTGGTTTCTCATGTGTGTTTTCTGGAACTCTAAAAGCCCTGCAGAGGCCTTATACACTACCCAAACAAGAAGAGGCAAACAAACCAGGCCCCACAGCCCACCAAAGCATACATTATTAACAGAATAAATGCACTAAATTTAAAAACCAAAAATTGTAAACAACAAAGAGAGAAAGCACCTTGTGGGACCAGCGAAAGTCCCCCTCCCAGCCACGAGAATGGGCTGGATTCCCTACCTGCAGTTCACCTGTGGACTAGAGTGTTGGCCAGGGAAAGGCAGAAGACATTTACGGGGTAACAAGTGTGACAATGGCAGGACTTGCATTTAAGAAGAAGAGTGAAACAGGAGAGGAGGAGGATGGGTGGATGATGTAAACTGAGAGGCATGTCAGGCTCAGGAGGTACAGTTTTTGCCAGATATGCTGATGGCTGGATGGGGGAGCTGATATGCCACAATGATCCCAAGACCAGTCTCTGGGTTGCGTCGCTGGTGCTACCAGAAAAAGCTGGTCAGGTCCATTGGGACCAAGCCAAGTACTGAGAGACACGGAATCTCTATAACCAGTGCCGAGCCCACCATCAGCAGAGATGGATGGCATCATGGGCAAACACCCCTGTCCCAGAGACCTCACTCAGTCAGTCTCTCTCTATCTGGATGTTCAGCCTGACTCCACTCCACCCCATGTCCTGTTACACAGAAGAGGCCAACCAGCTCTGGTTACAGTTCAGCCACACCTCTTATTTATGCGATGGCAGCTGCCAGCAGGCACTATGGAGGCATTGCAGGGGCAGGAGCCTGTCACTCACCTCCAGGGACAACTGCCTGCATACAAAAACCATTGTTCCAGCATCTTGCCGGGTGTCCTAAAACTTGTAGAGAAGGCAGAATTCCAGTATTTTATTATTTTTAATAATTTTTATTATTTTTAATATAATAATTTTTATTATTTTTTTAAAAAAATATTCAGTTGGAAACTACTGATACCAGGCATGTGAATGGCAGGCTTCGCTTCCCCAAGCGAGTTTAGCGGACGCTTTGAAATTTGGAAAAGTTAGAGTTTCTGGGGGCAGAGAGATTAAGCTCCAAAGGAGGTGGGGATGCTTAATGGAAGGAGTGTGTCCGGTGTGCATTACCAATGATATTTGAAGTTGAATAACTCACCCCTTGAACCCCAAATCTCTCCCAATTTGAAGGGCTTAAAGGGGAGAGTCCAATGAAGGTTCACACCAAATTTGATGCCTCTAGGATACTGGGGACCCATTTTGTACAGTAACAAATATTTGGGGGTGCTTAATGGAAGGACTGTGTCTGGTGTGCATTATGAAACTCAATTTTTTCCATTTCGTGTCCATCCGTAGTGGAGACCAAAACCAGTTTAAATCATCAAAAATAAATAAATCTCCATTCATTACATGTGAATGCAGCCACAGGTTTAAATTGCACATGACTTAAACCTGATTTTTTTCAAGACCAAACAGAAATCAATTCAAATTGCCTATGTATTTGCAGTCTTAGTCTAAGACAGCTTTCTATTCAACCTTAGCTGGGTTGCTATGGAAAGTTCTCTTATCCACCTGGCTGGTTTTACCTCCTTTATTGATGTGTTTTAGTTTCCGTTGCTGTTGCTTTATAGTGGAAGTAAGATTGCTTCCATTACTCCCACACTGCATCTGCTCTCCACTCCTATCAACACTTGCATCTGTTTCTGGACGGAAGAGAAACACTTCTGGTCCCAGTGGTTGTAGGGGCATCATGTCTGCTTGGACTGGAATATGCTGCCACAAAGGAGGGTGGTGGAGTCTCCTTCTTTGGAGGTTTTTAAGCAGAGGCTGGATGGCCATCTGTCGGGAGGACTTGGATGGGGGTTCCTGCATGGCAGAGGGTTGGACTGGACGGCCCTTGAGGTCTCTTCCAACTCTATGACTCTATGATTCTAACTACTACTCCAGTTCAGGCTTCTAATTCCATAAATTAATGAGAAGAAATTATGGTAATAATAGAAATTGTTGAGATTATAAATGATGAAATCTCTCTCTCTCTCTCTCTCTCTCTCTCTCTCTCTCTCTCTCTCTCTCTCTCTCTCTCTCTCTCTCTGTGTGTGTGTGTGTGTGTGTGTGTGTGTGTGTGTGTGTGTGTGTGTGTTTAATGAGGAGATCCAGTGAAAGCTTAAGTGCTTTGATATAACTGGTAAAATGAATGAAATGAGCAGTACAATAAATCATCCTCGTTTCCATTAAATGTGTTGTTGTTTGTCTGTGAAGATTCTCAGTCATCCAGGTGCGTTTATCTGGGAGTTGAGTCATGGCTACTGGACTTCTTTTTTGAGAGATAGAAACGTTTCGCTGTTCATCCAAACAGCTTCATCGGTCTGAATGCAGCTGGTGCAAACCCTGACTCTTATAGGCAGCTTGACCTCTATCTCTCAAAAAAGAAGTCCAGTAGCCATGACTCAACTCCCAGAAAAATGTGTTGTTGTTTATACAGAAGATGTGTTATGCCCTAAAAATGTGGATATAATTGACGTTCTTGTTTGCAGACTGGTAGGTTGAAGGACAGGACTTTTTTTTTTTTAGATAAATCACATTAAAAGATCAAATTACAGACATTCAAGAACACAAAGCGGCAATGGAGTGGGGGACAATTAATGTCTATAATTAAAATATACATAAACTCGCAAAACAAAAGCAGGTTTTAATGTTCAAATAAATATATTAGAAAGGCAAAGGGAGGTTGAGTCCAAAGGCGAACAGATTGCATTGAACAACATTGGGGAAATGATTCAATTTAAGTTCAGATGACAATCACCACAGATTGGCCCTCAAATGTCTTTTGCTCTTATTACAGCTAGGTCCAGTGGAAGAACGGCAAAACGTTGTGTGTGATAATTAAATATATAACTTCAGTAATGTCGCAAATACTATGATTAGAGAACGGTTGTCAAATTCTTATTTCAGAGCTGTCAATGAACAATGTCCGGTTACCTTCCATTGCTTCCTTATCACATCACTTCAGCATTTTTCTTATTTGATCACATTGGAGACATTCTGGCCGGCGGTTTGCAACTTAATTGTGATTTTTTTTTTATTTGTGAATTGCTTTGGGCTAAGACTAAATCACCTGTAAACGAGACCTCATGCAAATGTGGCATAATAAGATGGATGTGCTAGAGAATGAAGCTGGCACAGTTGTGTAGCCCTATAAAATCTAATAAGCAACCAACTAAATCTTACCAGTCCTCACAACTGTATAAGAAAATACTGAGAAATTATAGTGTCTGCTACTGCCATGGTTGCAGTAAGGAAGAGGGAATGTTGTGATTGTTTCCTCTAGATGACCTGAAGGAGGGAACACTTAGGAAGGTGCTTGCATTTTCAGCAGGAATAGAAATATTCTAAAAACCTCCCAATTTGGCTGATGGCTACCATCCAATCCATCTAGTATCTAGTACATTCTATTTAGTTTATAGAGAAAGTTTAAAGAGAAAGCCTCTGGCAAACCACCATCCGAGGCCTGAAAAATATGGCCCAGCCAAGTTACCCCCCCAAAAAAACCCAGTTCTATGCACAGAGCAAAAAAAAAAACGTCATTCTCCACCCATTCTCCAAAAAAATGAGCAAAAAATGAAAAATTATAAAAGAGAAAACAACAGTACGAATTCATTGCCACCTACCTATCACAACAAAGACCCTTTGGCCTGAACAGCAGGAAAGAGGAATGGAAGCATCAAGTTCGCCAGACCAGGGAACACAAACATAAACATAAGGAAACAAATACAGTGCTCCCCTGCCTGTTTGCAGTTCATATACTGCAGTCCCGTTACATCGCGAAACTGCAGTATATGAAAAAAGCCCCCCTGGGGTAAGGGGTAAAGGCATATTTCAGGCCTCCCGTACTTACCCCAGGGCTGGTGCTGCCCCAAACGGGCCTGCAAGGGCCTTCCTGAGTTTTTTGGAGGCCCCCAAATGGATCCCCTGTGAACTGGAAGGGACTTCCTGTTTGCCAAAAATCATTTCTGAGACCGCCGAGGGCCTTTCTAGGCCTGTCGGAGGCTTCAGAAATGATTTTCAGTGAACCAGAACTTACTTCTGATTTTCCGGAACTCACTTCCGGTTTGCAGGGAGGCCCTTTCAGGGCAGCGCCAGGCTGAAGGCAAGTATAAGGGTCCCCAGCAAGGCCCCCCAGGCCCAACCCGACTTACATCAGCAGATCACAGATTTTCAATTATCACAGGTGGGGTCAGGTACCTAACCCCCACGATAGGCAGGGGGGGTCACTGTAGGGGAAAAACAGACACACATAGCCTTCCCTCTCAGAAACCAAGAAAAGCAACCAGGCAAATAAAAACAGTTTAAAAGTTCAATCAAAGCCTTCCTCAAATCAAAGCTACTAGAATATTGACATTTGTCTTTTTTCCATCACTTTTATGGAGCTAATTGCAGCCAAATTATGTCTTTTGCTAGTGGTGAATTGATGTGAGAAACTGTATTTCTATTTAAAGGTGGGTCTGTTGTTTCAGTTAGCAACAGGATTTATTTTACTTTATTGTATTTTTATTGTGTTTATTACAGAAGTGGAAACCATAAATAAAGAAATAAAATGTGATGCTTCTCTTCTTTGAATCCAGAAGGCAGGACTGGAAGGCAAGCAGCAGAAATAATTCAAAGAAATATAAAGAAAAAATATAAAAAGGAAAAAAAGAAGAGGAATGGGCAGTTGAGTCATAGAGGGAGGGAGACAGTCAGGCAGGACAAGTCAAGATGGAGGGTACCAGTGTCTCAGCAGCACAAAGCACTCCCTTCCTTTAGAAGCACTCATGGGTTTCAACCAATCTTGGCTCTCTTGCAGATTCAGACCTTTCCTTTGTAATCTTCCTTTTTCTTTCTCTACTTGAAGTTCTCAGTCAGAAGGCAGTGAAATCCTCCTTGGTCCAGAAGTTACCTGTGGTCCCCCAGAAGTGACTGTCTCTACTCCATTTGCCTTGACGATCCCACACTGTGCACAAGTGAACTCTGAACATTGGAACATCCACCTTAAAAAAGAAAACAAACAGGGCAAATGGGAGGTAAGCAAAAACCTCTTTGGAGAAAGAAGAGCAAAAATATAGAAATATAAATAACAAAGTGAAACATGGATGATATTGCTAGGATAACAGTGCATGCTTAATTTTTTTTAAGAAAGTCACTATTTTACCCTTTGAAATGTCTCTTTTAAAGATCCATATTTCATTCCCACAGCCAAGATTCCTTCCAAATAAAAAGAGAAGTAGAACCAACCATACTTTTTCAAAATAAGCAAGATTGGTGTTTTCAATTTATTTGATCTGCTTTAAATCTGGGGGTGTAGGTCACTTGTTTCTGCAAGGGGGCATTTTACATAGAAACTCAAAAACCCTTCAGCCCAAATTCCATACTGTCTGCTACCAACCTTGTTTTAAATTTGAGACTGAGTCACGTTTCATTTTCAAAGTTACACTTTTTTTGTTTGGGCTGCCTTGGGTTGTAACATGTTGATTTCCTATGATAGCATAATTATATCACTGCATCCTTGTGCCAGGATAATTCTTGTGCTATGGTAGCATAATTATATCACTGCATTCTTATGCAAGGATAAAAATATACTATAAATATAGTGTATTTTTAGAGATAAAGTAAATGTTTTCTTTACTAGGATTGGGATATTTACCATCCATGGCAACATGGCACTGTGATGTTGGATAGTCGTAGGCAACTTTGCACCTGCCAGATGTTTTCGACAGCTGTTGCTATAGTTGCCACCACTGCTGTTGCTATCACTGAATATGGGCTGTGCTGACTTTGATTTGTGGCAATTATTATCCCAAAGAAGGATGTGCCATATTTGTTTTTGAACTACAGGTATATATACCAGATATATACAGATACAGTGGTACATTGTAGAAAGGAATTAATTCGTTCCAAATGAAAGTCTGTTAAGCAAGTTTTCCTTTATACAAATTTCCCATAGGCATGCATTGAAAACAGAGCAATGCCTAATCGCAACCATTTTTATGTTGTACGGATTCGCCCATAGGCGATTCTGTTAAGCAAATTTCCCCTATCTCTGGATTTTTTTTAATATTGTACAGATTTTATATTATACAAACTGTTTGTTATACGAGGGTCCACTGTATATACCAGCAGAAAACAACATTTCACTCATGGACCAGAAATTATCTCCAAATTTGTCTGACTATTTTTGGCATGTTTTCTATTGTTAGGTACAAAAAAAAAAGAAATTGCTACAGTGCTTTCTGAGAGTTATTGTCTTGCTACATTTCAGGTTAAACAGAGTGTGCACTCCAAAGAAGACACTTTAGTAGTTGATAGTTCTTCTTACTGTAATTAGATTTTTTTTTTACAAAATAAGCCTACATAGAGTGTCTTTAAACATGCACACTCATTACATCCTTCTTAGGCTTATACCCCGGTTATTTTGAATTTGGACTAATTATGGAAATATAATCCGAATGCTGAGTCACTTCTTTTATTGTGAGATTGATACTTTCACTACTCATCTAAGTAGCTTCGTGGAAGTGTAAGAGTTTCTGTTTTAGATTACAATCCATTTCTGATGACAGTGCTCCCAGAATATGAAGACTTAAAAAATGAAGGTACCACCACAACTAGGAAGTGTGTCAAGCTTTGTTGAAAACCCAGAACAGGTGGTTTAAGAACACTGGTTGGATTCAAGGTTCTGTTTCTCCAATGGAAATTATATTCCTCTGTTAGAGGAAGGAAACCTTTACTTCTCTCTTTTTGTTCTTCATCTTCCAGCTTCAACAGTATATTTATTGAGCCCTAGTAGGTTTGCAAGATCTTAAATATTTTACAAACAAAGGTTTAACAGATTAACTTTGTTCTCCTGGGATCCAATGTGCATTTGTTTGGACTGACGCTAAAGGCTTTAAAACTCATTTATCTATGTATTTATATTACTACTATTGTAAGTACATATTCCAAATGGATTAAGAAATATGAAACCATGTCGTTGAAATGCAACAGTAGATATTCTAAAAATCATCAAGCACTACCTTTTTGTCTTCAATACTCATGCAAATACAGGAAGTGATGTCTGTGGAAGAGGACTCTACTTCCTGTTACTGCCTCTTGGACCCATATGCCTGCCATATTCTCATGGACTCTTTTGGAACTTACGCTCTTACTGGGGAACCTCTCTCTGATTGCTCTGCTAAAGAACTGAAAGTAGTTGTCTTTGGCTGTATGTCCTGCAACTCACTGGATTATACTCTAAGAGTCTACTGCATAGATAACACTCCTTGTGCTCTTCAGGTAATGTGGCGAAACTGTGTTTTTCTTTTCAAAATTTATTTTAGGATGCTTCTGGGCACGAGTCAGAAAAATGGCAATTCATTTTGTTTCGTGCTTTGTTAAGATTTGTGTATCATGGACAATACATGCTCATTTTTTTCTTACTAGTCAATGAATCCATTTGTAGATTTATTTTTTGCATTTAATCAATAGCCCTTATTGACATCTAAGGTCAATACACATGCGTGCTAGTCGTGTCCGACTCTAGGGGCAGTGCTCATCTCCGTATTCAAGCCGAAGAGCCAGTGTTGTGCAAGTCCATGGCCATATGGCCTCCATGGCTGCAAAGGAACACTGTTTTACCTTCCTGCTTTTTATGGTGATACCTATTTATCTATTTGCATTTCCATGTTTTCGAACTGCTAGGTTGGCAGGAGCTGGGGTTAACAGTGGGAGCTCATTCTGCTGCGTGGCACCCGGGATTCGAACCACTGAGCTGCCGATGATGTAGCCTACAGTTTCCAATACTCATGCAAATACAGCACCTTCGGGCTTCGAGAATTAAAGGGAAGCTTCCCATGACTACCATCCCTTCACATTGGGTGAAGTTTGGGTTCTGGATGACCAAGATATGCCTCCCCAAAGAGCAACCCCAGGAAAATGCCCCTCCGGCACCTGGAGACATCAAACTTTCAGAGATGCTTCTTCTCTGAACTCTGTTCTACAATCTCTACATGTTTGGGTTTCAGACATCTGAATTGTATATCCACAAAAGTGGATCCCCTCCCCCTCCCCGAAAAGTGCCCTTTTGCAACTGGTTTGGGAAAATCCAAATTTCATCAAACCTGGAAAGGAGAGTCGGGGGAGCTTCCCTGAAATCCTAGTGCCTCTAGATGCCATGGGAGGCATTTTTGTATCCCAACAAATTGAAGAACAAAAAAAAAATCACCCAAAATTTGTCAATTTGTATTTATCAAGGGTTATTGTTGCAAATAATCAAATAAGCCAAAATTTTGGAACAATTTTGCAGTTCATTTTACTGAAAACAGATTGGTCCTCACCAGGGACAGGAGACACATCTTCTAAACCTTACTCCTAGCATCCCCTTATCTGATCAGGAGACCTGTTGGATCTCAGGAGTCATGCCCTGTCCAGGTTTCTAGTTATATCTACAAACACACACACAAAGAATCTCAAACAATGTAATCCTTAACAAAAACAAATGGGATATTAATAAACTTTGTTAAAAAGGTGAAAACGCATTTTAGATACAGATTTACCAAACCAAGGCAAAAAGATGGAATCTTATTATGATGAAGATGGCTGTGTTTTGTGGGTCTTGTATAATATGGAGGGCTGTGTATTCTGTATTATTCCTTCCTTGCTTTGTTATTTATTTAACATCAAAATGCAGTAAATTAAATGTTGATTAAATACTTTCAGGTTTTTAAAACCAGGGTAATATCATGCTATGTTAGTGAGATTTCCATTGTGTTCTGTCCACATTGGAATTCAGCATTGATTCTGGATTCCCAGCTAGAAAGAGACTTCTGTGGATTTCCTTCACTATTTATCAGAATCTTTTGTGGGCTCTTCTTGGTTTGATGGGAGACTTGATAGTCTCAGCTAGATTAGATTGAGGGCACAAAACTGGAGTTAAAGGATCAACGTCAGACATCTGTGGATAAAGCCAGTGTTCTATATTCCATTCATCGGAGTTTCAGGCCCGGTTTTTGGACCTATTTTAAAACTCATATAAAAACCATATTGAGTTTCATGTTCACTGAATGAATTCCAGAGTGTGTATTTATTTTCCCCCACACTAGTTTTATTTTGTTAGGAAGCAAGTTAATAATGAACAGCCACCAGATGGTCCTTTATTTTGCATACTGACTACTTTACTGACTTAAGACCATTGTGAACCTTAGAGCCAGTTTTAAAGGGGAGTGTACCTGATTTAAGAACACAAAATGAAAATAAGTAGCCTCTCAAATTGACATTAACATAAGAAGATATGAATTTCAGTTACTCAGTAGAGGCAAAGGAAATGACTCAAAACCTACATGACTTGAGTTGGCTAAAATTAAAGCACTACATATTGTAGCTTTTATTTAAAAATGTAGACAGGGCCTTAGTCATGGAAACAGAGACATTAGAGTGTGATATTGTAGGTTCTCAAGGACTCTATGTTGTTTGATATCATTGGTTATGGTATTCTTTTAGGCATCACTTTTTATTATTTATTTATTTTTATTTATTTATTTATTTATTTATTTATTTATTTTTATTATTTTTTGAGGAAGAAGATTCTTGTGGGGAGGAATACTCCTGTCAAAATCCTACCCTATGATGAGAGTCAAGATCATGAAATATCATTAAAAATCCTAATTGTTAAAGCAGCACAACAATGGAACTAGTTTCCTTGGGAGGTAGTGAGCATCCCAACAACAGAAATATTCAAGAGAAAATTGAACAGCTATCTATCAGATCTACTTTGATTTAGTTCCCTGCACTGCACAGGGTTTGGGGCTCAACAGCCTACAGGCTCCTTCCAACTCAGTTATTCTATGGTTCTGTGACAACTACCTGCATCTAGAAATGCATTTTTATATTTTTATTTATTTATTTGCCTTCCGATAAAGAACCAGCTATCATTTTCTAAGGAATCACAGTAGGGTTCTCAGAAAATGTCTATGAGTTTGAAAGCCAGAATGAGCAGGTAGCTTGACAATTAGGAACCTAATTAGGAATCAAGCGGTAATAACATTTTATCACAGTAGAAATAACATTCTTCACAGCAGCTCTGTTTCACAGGCCACATGCAAACACAGTCTGTTGTTTCTTCCCTATTGCCAGCCACCAAACAAAAGCAAGCTAATTTGCAATTTGTGAAGCTGTGAAAAAAAATTACATTCTTCACTGCTTAAGCCTGTTGTGGTTTTAATTTAGATGCTCCCTGTTGGTTCATTTTGGCCCTGAGTTTGTGTTTGGACAAAAATCCAAACCTGTAGGAATTCACATTGTTTGTTTACTTTCACAGGAGGTGATTACGGATGAAAGACAACAAGGAGGGAAGCTTCTGGAAGAGCCGAAGCTCTTGCATTTCAAAGGGAATACTTTTAGCCTTCAGATCTCTGTTCTTGATATCCCCCCTTTCCTCTGGAGAATCAAACCATTCACCGCATGTCAGGTACTTGCATGCTAGTTCATCTAGTCCAGTACCTGTCCATTTCATTCACATCCAGCTCCAAAACCCCAAGGTGTTTCTTAATGTGGTCCAACAGTTCCATGCACAGGTTTCATGTACAAATCTATAGCCTACAATCAGTATTCTGGATTTCTCTTACATACCATATTGCTGAGTTGGAACCGCAGTGCAACCCATTTTTTTCCACAGCCCAATGTTATTCAATCCTTCAAAGAGTCTCCATTTTATTAATGTGGGATATTGTAAATCTGTATCCGTGATTGAAACTGTCAGGAAATGTCCCTGTATTGCTTCACAATATGTGCTTGGGATACCAGCAGGGAAAAGGATGCCAATCTTTACATAGCCAAGGGCAGCCTGAAATTAGATTAAACCAATGGCAGTCGGCAGGATACTATCTTTTACTCACTACATTTTCAAGTAGCAAGTAAGGGAAAATCCCAGGAGCCAATTTATTTTTAGCAGTAAACATCTTCTCACTCAAACACAAAAACAAGTGCTGTTTTTCAGCAAATGTGTATGATAGTTAACATCCTGTAGACCATTTTGATTGCTCTCATTGGTGTTAAGCTGTTCTTTTCTTTAAAAAATGGTAAAGGCTCCCCCCCCCCGCACATGTGTGCTACTCATGCCCGACTCTAGGGGCGGTGCTCATCTCTGTATTCAAGCCAAAGAGCCAGTGTTGTGCAAGTCCATGGCCACGTGGCCGGCATGGCTGCAAGGAAACACTGTTTTACCTTCCCGCTTTTTACGGCGGTACCTATTTATCTACTTGCATTGATATGCTTCGAACTCCTAGGTTGGCAGGAGCTGGGCTTATCAGCAGAAGCTCGCTCTGTTGCGTCGCACCGGGGATTTGAACCGCCAAGCTGCCAACTTTGCAGTCAACAGTTTTTGGAGCCTTAGTCCATTGAGCCACCACACCCCTCTTTATATCTTTATATCTTTCTAAATATTTTTTACAAGGAAATATAGAATCTCTTTGCAAACACCAACTGCTTGTGCCAGGAAAGGTTTAAAAATTCAATTGGGTCCTGATGAACATATTCAAAAGTCCAGATTGCCAGAGGAACAATGGTCTCAGGAATCCTTAAAGAATGTTTACTGAAAGCGTTCAGGGTTCGGACAAACATAACTGCTCTGTCAGTTGTTGTGAGTTTTCGAGGTGTTCTGGAAGTTTTTCTCCCTGACGTTTCGCCAGACTCTGTGTCTGGCATCTTCAGAGGGCAAAAAGCTCAGGGAACAAGGAGTTTCTCTCTGTGCTCTGGGGTATAGAGTGAGTGAGACTGGTGTTCTTAAAGTTGTGGGAAAGAGGAAACTTCCAGAACACAGCCAAACAGCTCAAAAAACTCACAACAACTATCAGATCCCGGCCATGAAAGCCTTTGAGAATACATAACTGCTGTGTGCTTTTGTAAAATACGTGGAATATGCTTTAAAATATTGTGTGGTATTCCTCTGGAGATACATGGCAAAATACCCCCTTTCTGGACTACTGTCACTCCATTACTTTCTTTAAAGCAAACCTGCTTTTTAAAATTATTCTTCAGAGAAAAGCTGTTTTTGACTCTGTTTCTGTGACCTTCAAATATCTCCCTTCCCATTCAGGAAGCTGGAACAATTGTTTCTATTTTGCTAAGTTCTTGCTGAAATGCCTGTTCCACGCATGCTCTATGATAAGAAATCACTGTTTCTCCCTTTTGAAAGGCCTCTTTTGAGACACTAAAGCCAGGATTCTGTCTAAATTTTTAAAAAAGGTGAACCAAGCATTCTCTTTCAAGATAAGCAAGATGGCCATAAGAGTTGCAAAGTTAAAACAGTTTTATTTTTTGCAAAGCCATAATTTGAAAGGCCTATGGTCAGACCTCCAAAAAAAATTGTGACACACAGAGAGAAGACTTTTTTTATAACATGGACAAACGTGCTGATCTGAAATCATTGGTACTTTTAGAATTATTTTCATAATTGCCTTATAGCATGTTGATTTGTTGTGTCAAAAAAAGATCACTGCAGAACTCTCGTGAAACAACAATTTTATCTTCACTGTTAATGGTTGGTTTCTTGGTTGGTGCTTGAATAGGAACACCATTCCTATGAAATTAAAAACTACAAAGTATAGCTAGTAGGTCAGGAAGCATAATTTAAATTATTGAAAAACAAAATGTCAGTTCAAGTCAGTTTAACAAGATTTGAGGAATGTGAGTTGAATGATGGTCTTTTGTTTATCCAGACCCATGATAAACAAGATTACTGACTAGATTATGACCTCTCTCTCTCTCTCTCACTCTCACTCTCTCTCTCTCTCTCTCTCTCTCTCTCTCTCTCTCTCTCTCTCTCTCTCTCTCAATAGATAATTAAATCTCATCAAATAATGGTTGCGTATGTTAACCTTGCTAAAGAAACAGAAAAGCAATGCTTAAATCACCAAAAGATTTAATACATTTATGCTCATATTAGAATAACAAAGTAATTAACTACAATTGTGAAATAATGACATCAATGTTGAAAATAATTGACTTTAAGTTTGAGCCAAGTTAGACACAGTTTCTGCATCTGTGAAATGACTCACTGAATTTTTTGGCTTGTATCCCAGAAAAGGGTCTGCCCACAGTTGCAAAATTTTTAAAAAATTAGATTAAAAGAGTTACAATTTAATAAAGGCAAGGGTACAGGAACTCTAAGTGAAAGCAGGCAGGAAAGCCAGATTATGGGGGTGGGGGGGGAAGCACACCTTCAATGTTTATAGTTCCTTATATCTTCGGGCACCATCAGTGCTGACTTCTGTTTACTGCAGTAAACAGCATGGAGGCTACAGGGCATCTGAGTGGAGAGATACCACTAGCCATAAAAGGTCCTACTGGAAGGAAGCAGTGTTTTCCTCTGTAACATCTGTATATTGTCCTAGACATCCCGGCAGTGTGCAGTTGGACAACCTTTGTTCGCTTGGAGGCGTGCATCACTAAAAGGAAAAGTGTGCTGCTTATATACCACCCCTTAGTGCTTAAAGCACTCTGGGTAGTTTATAATTCAATCATAGAGGCTACACATTGCCCGCTGCCATGCCTCAGCAATAGAGATGAGCACAAAACACCAAAATGGCATTTCGTTTCATTTTTCGTTTTCTTTTTTAATTTTGTATTGAAATATTTTTTTAAAAAACAATCTTATCATTTTTCATTTTTCATTGCCGTAGTGGGTTCTTTCTACATTTTAAAAAACCATGTCTCCCCCCCCCCTTCATGGGGTGCATTGGGGGGGAATGTGCAGGTCCTTTCCCCCCACCCCCTAAGCCCCATGAGCCAGCTGATCAGTGCTGGGGTGGGGAAAAAACCCTTCCCCCCACCCCAGTGCTGATCAGCTGGCACATGTGGCTTGGGGGAGGGGGAAAAGTTTTAAAAGCCCAGGGCTTTTTAAACTCCCCCCAAGCCCCATGCACCAGCTGATCGGCACTGGGATGGGGGAAAACAATTTCCCCTACCCCAACACAGATCAGCTGGTGCGTGGGGCTTGGGGGAAGGGGAAAAAGTTTTAAAAGCCAGGTGGGGAAAACATTGGGGTTTTAAACCTTTTTTCCCGCCCAAGCACCGATCAGCTGGTACGCAGGGCTTCGGGCAGGGGGAAAAGTGTAAAAAGCCTGCTATTTCCCGTGCCCGATTGTTTTCAATGCATTCTTATAGGAAAATGAATAAAAAACAGAACAAAAGGAAAATGTCAGTTTTCATTTCATTTCGTTTTCTTTGATCAGTCACTTCATTTTTTCATTTCATTAAGGAATAAAATGAAAAATGAAACAAAAAAAAATTGTTTCGTGCCCATCTCTACTCAGCAAGCTTAGAAGGATGGAAGTCAACCTCAAGCTGGTTAGCTGAACCATTGCCCCACACACTGATTGCATACAAACACTTGAAGACGACAAAGGCTGTGGCTCATATGTCTTGCCAAGTAACTGCTATATGTTTCCTCGAATCTTCCCCTGTTCGTTTTGGCAGTGCCTGGAGAATGGTGATACTTTGATCCCACTATGGTCTTTTTGCCACATCTTTGCTGTTTGGCTCTCCCCCCCCCCCCCCGGGCCATTCCCCGCTGCTTCGTTTTGAATAAAGATTTTGCAGTATGTCAGCACATGCACAAATTGTTATTTTAAAATAAAACATGCTCTCTTGTTCCTGTGGAACTGGCAGATGAAGGCAAACCCCAGTGGCTCTTCATTATGTTTATGGACTTCAACCATGATAGCATCAAGGACTCCAATGAAGCTCCATGGGAATACAACCGCATTGTTTTTAATGAACACAATTCTTAAACACAGGACAGAAAAGCAGGTCATTAATGTCCCATATAATCCTACACAGCAGTATAAGCAATTCACAGCGGATATGGTGAAATAGAAGTATGCATTATTTAAAGAAAATGTTAAGAACTTTTTGTTCTGGTCGCCAAAACTTGCTGATGGTTTTGTCAGAGGCCATATTTTTGGAAAAGGAACACAAGGCTGTCTAAAATTGGTTGAATGGTATAAGAGGTCCCCTTTATTTATTATTTATTTTATTTTAAATATTTTTACCCTACCTGAATAAAACCAAAGGCGCAGCTTGTCTAACACACTTTTTCTTCCAGTGGCCAAATCAGGTGCCTCTGGGAAACCCAGATGGTAGGAAAATGGACATTGAACACACAGCCAAGTGCTGTGTAGACATTTATTAAACTGGCATTTTATGCAACTTAATGTATAAGTGGGAAGAAACAAATATTAAAAACGGCAATTGAACAACTGAAACTGACAGTGTCATCCATTACTGTTTCACATAAGGAAGAGGGCAGAGATAGTAGTTCCTTGGTTCTTCTTTAGCCTGCAAAAATTGATAGATTATAGATAGTGGACTCTCATATAACAAACGGTTTGTATAACATAAAATCTGTACAACATAAAAAATTCTGGAGATAGGGGAAATTTGCTTAACAGAATCCCCTATGGGGTGAATCTGTGCAACATAAAAATGGTTGCGATTAGGGATTACTCCGTTTTCAATTAATTCCTATGCGAAATTTGTATAAAGGAAAATTTGCTTAACGTAATTTCATTTGGAACAAATTATTTCCTTTATACAAGGCACCACTGTATATAAACACACATGGATTTAGATGTATTTTATTTTATTATTTATTTACACAATTTATATGCTGCCCACTGCCTGAAGGTCTCTGGACAGCTTACAATTAAAATTAACAGTTAAAACAGTTAAAACATTAAAATGACAGTAGACAATTAAAAATACATTTAAACATGAAACACTAAAATTGCCATGAGGACCCACAATCCATGGTATTTCAGTTTAAAAAGTTCAGAATGTTGATGAAGATACATTAGACTGCAGGTTGTTGGAAAATTTTTTTTTTAAATAAAAACAAAGCAATATATAAACTGATGCAGATGTCGTACGTCATAAACATCCCTTGATATAAAATTCAAATATAGGGAGTGAAAGAGGTGTATCCAGCTATTTTAATACCCTGTGTCACTGAAATGTGCTGTAGCGTCAGACCACTTGTCCACTGGATGGATCCACCAGTTTTATTCCTTCCAGCATTCCTATGTTGATTCCAAAGCACACTCCATCATTGGTGGCTATTATTTCCTTGCTTTTGTCTTCTTGTTGAAGTATTTCCTCTCTCTCCTGCATTTCTTTTTTCCTAGGAAGTCCCCTTCTCCCGCGTGTGGCGTAGCAACCGGCAGCCACTCCACTGTGCCTTTTCACTGGAGCGCTACACTCCTGCCACCACACAGCTCTCCTGTAAAATCTGTGTCCGACAAGTCAAAGGTCATGAGCAAATCCTACAGATCCAGACATCGATTCTTGAGGTAGGTCCCTCCCTGCCGCTCCTTATCCGCTCTCCATTAGTCACATTTGTTTTCTGTTCAAAACAGTGCAAGCAAAATTTATTTTTACCACCTCTTTGTTTGAAAAGGAGACAACCATCTGTTGTGAATAATGTTTCAATGCTATGTGATGTTAGCAGGTTGAAGTCAACGAGGTAACATCTAAA
Source organism: Phrynocephalus guinanensis (assembly GCA_037367245.1). Taxonomy (NCBI): domain Eukaryota; kingdom Metazoa; phylum Chordata; class Lepidosauria; order Squamata; family Agamidae; genus Phrynocephalus; species Phrynocephalus guinanensis. The sequence goes on along the minus strand of CM074745.1, from coordinate 9,407,013 downwards.
AACATCCTGCCCAGTCCTCCAGAGTATGGAGAGCTGATTCCTTGTGGTTGCACAGGAATGGGATTATATAAAAAACATTCTACTCCAAAAGAGGAAGAAGAAAGAAAGAAAGAAAGAAAGAAAGAAAGAAAGAAAGAAAGAAAGAAAGAAAGAAAGGAAGGAAGGAAGGAAGGAAGGAAGGAAGAAAGAAAGAAAGAAAGAAAGAAAGAAAGAAAGAAAGAAAGAAAGAAAGAAAGAAAGAAAGAAAGAAAGAAAGAAAGAAAGAAAGAAAGAAAGAAAGAAAAGTTTACATTAATCCAAGAAGAATATAAATAAGACATGCTTCACTGCAGCCAAATTAAACATCTCAAAGAATGGGTACAGTTGGCACACCAGTTTTAACGGTGCAAAAACACTTCTTGCCACCACTGAAATCTTGCGGTCCAGACTCATGGATAAATCTAAGTGTGCAGCCAATTTGCAGACCCGAGTTTTCAAGGGGAGTGTAAATGCATCCAACACACGTTGCATTCCCTGTTTCCCCATCTGCCGTCCAGCTGACTATGAACACCTTTGTCTTGTCTGCATTAAGTTCCCCTCATCTAGCCTATTAATGTTGCAAGGCTCTTAGAACTCAGAGAACTTTCCTAGCATTAAATGGAAAGGAGAAACAGAATTGGGTATCATTAGCATACTTGTCACTCTGAACCCCCAAACTCTGTTCAACCTCTCCCAGCCGTTGAAAAGCACGAAAGAGAAAAAACAATGCTGGGGGACCCCACAGGCCAATAGCCAGGGCTTTGAACAAAAGGAAAGGTCAGGTCCACTGTAAAACATTGCCTCCAAGTCATATCCCAGAGATGGCTTATGCTGGTTAGGGCTGAGGAGAGTTGTCATCCAGCAACATCAGAAACTGCCATACATCAAGAGATCTTCTGGAGAGGCCTTTCTCGGTCTCAACGGAACTCCCTCCCACAGGATGCCAGACGGGCCCCATCTTTGCTGTCCTTCCACGATCCAGGGAAGACTGTTCTCTTCAGGCCAGCTGTCCTTCTGTGACTGGCTGCTTGAGTGGGTTTTTCGAATAGATTGCTGCATCTTGTTACCGTGAATGTGTGTTTCATATCGTTTTTACTCACCATTTCTCACAGTGGTATTTGTTTAGTACTTGTATATTTATTGATTTTAGCTGTAAATAGTGTATTTTAACGATGCAAGTCACTGTGGGTCCTTTTCCAGGAGAAAGGTGGAGGAGTAACAATATGTTAAATAAGTAATGGATACATTCTCCATCCTTACACACACACACACACACACACACACACACACACACACACACACACACACACACACACACAAATTTTAATACGCCATTCTTGACCAGGGGCAAATTCGGGATCCTACCTCAGGATTTTATTTATAGAGTGCTATTTGCTTTGCTCTTAAAGCAGCTATCATAATGGGATAGCTATTTCTTACCTCTGCCTCCCAAGAAAGATGAGGTTAATTCAACAATAGTGAAAAGGCAATAATATTTTTAAAAGGGAAAAAAACCCTTCCAAATGCTTTCGTTGGATGTGCTAAAAATAATAACAACAAAAAACCCCAAGCCAGGTAGCAGCAGCTTATCTTCAAAGTGCCGAGAACCATATCTACTGCATATTTAATTGAAAACAATCATGAAATGTAGTGTATCTACATCATTCCTGTTGCTTTGCATGCATGTCTTCTGAGATTGCCATAAATGTTATATGAAAAGGCTTGTAGTATTACTCCCATAAAATATTTATGTAGCACTGACACCCAGAAGTTCCAGGCGAGAGACATATCCTGAGGTGCCAGACATTTTTAAGCAGACATATTCAAAAAAGATTTGTGGGAGGCGGGGAAGCGCTTGGCCCGATGAATTCAGCATCTCGTGGAGGAAATAGAAAAGCAGGCTGAGAAATGGATGTAAATTATGGTCCACAACCCAAGCTCTTTCTTTCTTTCTTTCTTTCTTTCTTTCTTTCTTTCTTTCTTTCTTTCTTTCTTTCTTTCTTTCTTTCTTTCTTTCTTTCTTTCTTTCTTTCTTTCTTTTCTTTTGAGTGTGGCTCTCAGGATACCCAAGCCAGCATGGATTGGGGATACTGGGAAGATTAGTATGACTAATTATCATTTTCAGGCTCTACCAAGGACAGCATTTAACAAACTTTGGCCCATCTGCTTCATCCTAGTTTTGAACACCATGCTGTCCCGTCACTCTTCCTCCTGCAACTGCTGAATTTGCAAGCTAGGCACCCTATTACAGTCACCCCCCACTGATCATGGGAGTTAGGGACCCATCCCACCCACGATGCATAAAAATCCGCGATATGCAGAAGCGGGTGGGGTGGGGCCTGGGGGCGGGGGAGAATCATGCGCCTGTCTGAGGCTTCTCGGGGTAGCACGGGGGTGGCGCGGAGCGACCCGATCGCCCCCCACCGCCCCCTGCATGGCTCCGAGGCTTCTCAGGGGAGCGCGGGGGTGGCGCGGAGCGACCCGATCACCCCCCACCCCCACCCCCACATGGCTCTGAAGCTTCTAGGACGAGCGTGGGGGAGTGGCGCGGAGCGACCTGATCGCCCCCTGCCCCCGCCCCCGCGCAGCTCCGAGGCTTCTCAGAGGAGCGTGGGGGTGGCGTGGAGCGACCCGATTGCCCCTGCCACCCCCACGTGGCCCCGAGGCTTCTTGGGGGAGCACGGGGGGGTTGTGTGGAGTGACCCGATCTCCCCCATCGCCCCCCCTGCGCGGCTCAAAGGTGCAGGTACTGCAAACCCATGATGTAGTGGGACCGCAGTACCTGAACCGCGAAATGGCAGGGGGTGACTGTATATATATATTTAAAAAGTCTTTGTGGTTTCTCTTTAACTTATTTTACAGCAAAATGGTGTGTGTGTGTGTGTGTGTGTGTGTGTGTGTGTGTGTACAGGTGAGGTGTTGCCATGGAGCAGCAGCACAATCCATTGAGATACCCCCGCAACACGGTGGAAGTCGCCCACCACTGACCCCGAATCATGGGTTGTTCCTTTACACCAGGAAAAAACATTTATCCAACAAGTACTCTCACTGCACTTCATTCTTCTGGGTCTCTGACAGGTTTTAACAATTTGTTATATATTTATACAGTGCTGAAAACAGTAGACTGCAAAGTCAGCAGCTTGGAGGTTCAAATTCCTGGTGCCACGCAACGGAGTGAGCTCCCGCTCTTAACCCCATCTCCTACCAACCTAGCAGTTTGAAAGCATGTAAATGCAAATAGATAAATAGGTATTACCGTAAAAAGTGTGTGTTGTTCTGTACAGCCATGCCGGTCACATGGCCATGGACTTGCACAACGCTAGCTCTTTGGCTTGAAAACGGAGATGAGCACCACCCCTGGAGTCGGACATGACTAGCCCAGATGTGCAGGGGGAACCTTTACTTTACTTTTACCTCTATATATTTATATTATTTATGTGCCATGTTTCTCCCCATAGAGAGCCCAAATGACTCACAATAAGAAAAACTTCAAAGCAATCAACAGTTTTAAAATACTACATAGATATCCTATTGATATCAAACATACATCAAGATTAAAAGCAAGATGAAGAACAAGTTTAAACATGAACCCCGAGACCTTCATTGCTTAAAAGCCTGCCTGAAAGGGAAGCTCTTTGCTTGTTGATGGAAGGACAAGAAGGAGCGGTCCAACCTGGCTTCTCTGGGGAGTGCATTGCAAGGCCTGGGAGCACCCACAAACAAGGCCCTCTCTTTGAACATGCCAGGCAGTCTTGGGAAGGCACTGTACCGAGAGAACAGCCTCACGAGAAGATCTTAAAGAGTAAACCGTGATGGCTAATACGGGGTGATACAATCCTTCAAACAGATCGTATGTAGGACTGTGATAGGTATTAACCAGCACTTTGATTTGGGCAGGCAGTGAAGTGGTTGTAGTTAGGGAGTCACATGCAAAAGCGTAAGAAGCATAACCAGCATCAGCAGCATTTGGAAGCAGCTAAAATTTTTCAAGCACTCTTCAACGGCAGCCTCATATAGAGCCTGTTGGAGAAATCCAAATGGATTTGCCAATAAAGCATTAGAGAAGGTAGCCATGTTAGTCTTTTCAAGAATTGCAGGCAAAATCAAAGAAAAACAAAACAAAAGACACAAAACATATGGCACCTTATATTACACACCTCATTCTGCTGCTATGTATCTGAAGAAGTGGACGTGTCCACGAAACGTGACATTAAAATATGAAAGTTAGTCTTTAAGGTGCCACATTTTTGTGTCTTTTCTTTCTTTGGTTTTTCTTTGATTTTTGCCTGCAAAGGAAGCATATGTCACAATGGCTAGGCCAGACATCTCAAGGAACAAGCACCGTTGGCACACCAGCATAAACTGTGCAAAAATGCTCCTGGACACTGCTGAAGCGTGTGCAAGCTTCATTCCAGGAGCTCAAGCTGCAAATCTGATTGTTCAGCAGCGAGTGTGACCCCCATCTTGTACAGGCTGAATTCCTATATCCTGATCTGCTTTTGGACTAATCAGAAGAATCTCTATCTTGACTGGGTTACATGTCAGTGTATTAGCCCTCATCCAGTCTGTTATTGACAGCAGATACCAGTCAGGGCACAAAACAGCTTCCTTGGAATCAGATAGGAAGGAGAGATCGAGTTTGGTGTCATGAAACTCTAAAACTCAAGGTTTCCCCAATGCAAGTCATGTTAGCTGTCTGAACTTTCATTGACCTGGCATTTTGCAACCTGGGTTGCCATCAACCCCAGGTGTTTGTCATCAAGGCTATCCAGGCTGTTCAATCTTGTTTTTATTGTATTATATTGTATAGTATTTTTATAGTATGTTATTGGTATTGTGCTGTTTTTACATTGTATTGATTTTATTGTACTTTTTTGAATTGTTGCAAGCCGCCTTGGGTCCCTTTGGGGAGAATGGGCGGCATAAAAAAAAAATGTTGTTATTATTATTATTATTATTATTATTATTATTATTATTATTATTATTATTATTATTTCGTATTATTATTATTTATTTGGGAGACAGCTTGGGGAGTGACAAACAGCTCTCCATTTTGCTGCGCTCCTCCCATAATGCCTCTCAACCTCCTATGTTCTGCTGTGCTCTGTAATTGTAACATCGCCCCCCCCTTTGAAAACATCCTTCCTTGATAGTCAAAAGACACAGCAATAGAGATGGGCACGACTCAAAAAAATAATTTTTCGGTTTTTGTTTTTTGTTTAGGGGTCCGTTTCGGTTTGTTTTCGTTTTTCAGGGGTTTTTTGCACATTTTTCGTTTTCGTTTTTGTTATGAAACAAAATGAAAAAACGAAAATGAAAACAAAAATTTTTTGTTTTGTTAGCATTCTTTTCAATGCAATGTGTCTGCCGTAACGAAAACGAAAAACACGGCAAAACTTTTCGTTTCGTTTCCCTTGTCGTTTTGCTTCTGAAATTTTTTTGTTTTCGTTTTCGTTGCAAAACAAAATGAAAAAACAAAAACGAAAACAAAAATTTTGATGAGTCGTGCCCATCTCTACACAGCAACAGCAAGCCAAGTTCGGCAGGCACAGTATTGGGAAGCTGCCAGACGACTGCCTTTCCCAACAAACAAACAAATATGGCATTGCAATGGGACTCGTGCATTTTAAGAATTTGCAGCCAATGGGAAAAGCTGTTGCAATTATGCTCTTCAGATGTCTGGCCCCCAAGACAGGAAAAGGCAAGGCCCACCATTTGAGGGCAGCATCCGCGGCAGGAGCAATCCACCCATTTGCGGCCAAAGCAAGAGCGACTGGGGTGCTTCCTTCCAATTTGGAAAAAATGACTTTCATTCCATATAGCAGATTACTAGCAAAAACAAGGTGTAGCGAATGCAATTCAGTTTGAGCAGAGAACACCTGGAGACAAAATTAGCTTACGGGGATGAGTTTTCTTCTTTATTGTTAATTAAGAGTTTGAAATATGCACAGAAATGATCAAACAGGGCCTCGTTTTCTTCCTTCTTCACTGTGCTGTATCCAGGGATATCCGTGCATCCTATCTGGAGACAATTCTTGTCAGATTACCTAGTCGATCAGAGGATGTGATTCTGCATAGTTTGCTGTCAGGCAGGAACAAAGTCCACCCTAGGCAGATTGCCGTATACATTACTCAATTGGTGCAGCGATGCAGGTTACAATTCCCAACAGGGTCTTTAGTTTTGCACTCTTAAGACAAGGATGACTATCCCCAGGTGGGGCAGAGTTTCATGGTTGATGGACAAATACCTTTTAAGCAGATATATCATGTTATTTTGTGTTATGCCATACCATATTTTGTTCTGTATTTTAGCACCCGTGTAATTTTAATTGGGTACATACTCCTCATCTGTGTGAGCATTATTGCCTTTTGTATCGTTTGCTTTGTTTGATGCCAGTAAAGGTCCTGACTGGTTGACTGACATATTCCTACTTCTGTGCTGAAGTTATGGAAATAACGTTCCTCAGTTTTCATGACATCCCTTCTTAGCAGATCTTTGAGGTTTCTGGACATTGTGGCTCCTCTCAGTGCAGCAAATTCAGCTTCTACATTCTGTCCTTCAGCTGCTAATACTGAGAGAAATCCCTGCATATTTATCACTTAACTGCATGAAGTTGCATGGTTAATGGGAATTTGAATGCGCCATGAAATATAATGAGCTAATCAACCCAGTTCTGAGCAACCTCATGGGTCTTCAAGCATTAATGGGGTGCTGTTGTTGTTTGCATGCAGAACGAAAGAGAAACCATCCCTTTGTTTGCACACGACGATAGCAACTTTCCAACTCAGATGGGTCCACAAGCCTTTAAGATACCGCACTCAATCAGGCAAAGGATATGTGCAACGTTTGACACTCCCAGCGCTAAAGGCAAAGACTGGCAGATGTTGGCACAGAAGAATAGCTTCAACAGGTACTCCATAGGACCCAAGCTACCATACGCAAGAAACCGAAATATAAAACCAGATGCAAATGTTTTCCTTCTCGTTATCCTGTCTGTTTTTTGGAACCTTTGAGAGGAGCTCTTCTTAGGGAGCTGTAGTAGACCTAACAGAATGGATGGTTTAGATCAGTGGTTCTCAACCTGTGGGTCCCCAGATGTTCCTGGACTGCAACTCCCAGAAGCCTCCACACTCACTGCTGGAAGGGGTTTCTGGGAGTTGCAGTCCAGGGACATCTGGGGACCCACAGGTTGAGAACTACTGGTTAAGATCTTTGCTTTCCTTTTTTAAGTTGTTTTTTTCCTAACAGCTATTTTAAATCTTGCTAAAATGTGGCCATATGATTTATGGAAATGTTTGAGACATTATTGGCCAGCAGTGTATCCCCCGGAAGAACATATATAGGGGATTCAAGATAATAATAGTAACACCATTTAAAAATATTCATTGTCTTGGGTTTGTTTGAGACAAGCTATATCAACACAGCCTGTTGTTATCTTGAGAGAGCCTGTTGAGGCTTCTCTGACTTTGCATGTGAATTCTCTTGTCCAGCAAGAGAGAAAGGTAAGAACTATTTTTCCTATTAATATGGTTTCCACATTTCCCTCAGTGCAACCCAGTAAAGACAAAACCAGAGGTAGCATCTTTAAGATCTAATTCAGGGGCGGACATAGCCCCCAGATGTTTTGGACTTACAACTTCCAGGCTGTACGAGGTGTGGCTACAACTTCTGGAGGACCAAAGGTTCTGTACCCATGGTCTACTTCCTGTTTCTCATAAATTTCATGTATCCAAGCACATTTCTTCCTCTGAAAAGAAGGAGGTGGTCAAAGACTTTTTAATATGAAGGAATATTGTTGAACAAATAAAGGTTTATGAAAAATGAAAACCAGCTAGTCTTAAAAATACTAAAAATTTTCCCCGGTTTCTCCTTTAAAACAACAGACTTACATGGCTACCTGCTAAAATTATCTTTAGCACAACCTAGTGCATTTTCCTAGTGCATTTTTCATTTGTGACCTAGTGCATTTTCCTAGTGTATTTTTCATTTGTGAAGTTAAACAGGCATATAGCGAACACACAAAGATATACTTCTTGATCACAATGATGCAACAACTCATCTAGCACTAGTACATTTACTGTTATGAGCTGTCATGTTGGAACCAAGTTATAGTGACTTAATAGGGCTTTCAAGGTAAATGTGATAGTTCAAGAGGGTATCTAACAATTCCTCCACCACAACCCAATGCGTTTCTAAGCAGTGAATCAAGCCCAGTCTCCTGTGTCCCAGTGTGTCATTCTGTCCAAATTGGTGTCCTTTTACCAGTCCACATTTAAAAACAAGCAAACCGTAGTTGCCACAGATGCTGACCACAACTGTGTGCATTTCCAAGGCTAACATGTGACCCCCAAAATGTACAAACTATCCAAGACCATTGAAATGACCTAGGGCAGTGATGGCAAACCTGTTAGAGACCAAGTGCCCAAAGTGTGATTCAAAACCCACTAATTTGTCACAAAGTGCCAATACAGCAATTTAACTTGAATACAGGTAGCTGTGAAGGGACAATATTGGGTGCCCACAGAAAGGGCTGCAAGTGCTGCCTTTGGCACCTGTGCCATAGGTTCGCCAACATTGACCTAGAGCATCAACTCACCGTCTAAAAGAATCCTAGTTATACCAATTCTTTCCAAACCTCTATTGTAGCAATAGATTTAATTTTGTAGTCACATGGTATATATACCAACAAGAATATTCCTACTGGCTGTAATGTTGTTGATTCATTTTTTCCCTATTTGCAATGTTATTGGTGGCTACATCATGGAATTGCCTCTTCTTTAAACAAACAAAAACAAACAAACAAATAAATAAATAAATCCTTCACTGATACATTGATATGGTGGAAAAGGATTCCTGTTTGGGAACATCTGATCTGTGCTGCAATAGAGAGGTCTTAGCCTTCTCTTCTCGTCCTGCATTTACCTCCCCCTTTAGTCACTTTTCCCAAACTGTTTGCAAAGGAGCACAATACTTTGCAAATGTAGGATATTAAACAAAAGGCAGAGGAGGTGCAACACTCCTTTATAGTTTAAAGGTGGAAATGGCCATACTCAAGTTCTCATTCACTGGGAGGAAGGAGGCTGTTTCCTTTGAGCTTCTGGCAAAACCAGCATGAATATATTGCTCAGAAGGAGACAGAAGAGGTTGTTACAGCCAATTTGTTGATATGCCTATACCTGCTGAGGAAAAATAATAATGGGGGAATGTACAAGCACAATGGCCATGAAATGACCACAGTTCCTAGAACCCCATCCACTTTGCAAAGGAAATAAATCTATAGGAGTACATGCACAGGCTAAACCAGTACATCACCAGTACAATTTAATTCAACCCTATCAGTGAAGGGAAAATAAACTGGAAATAAACTGCTGGCTGGGGAAATGACCTGTGAGTCTTGTGCTCAGGAATTGATGAAGAGATCTAAAAAAAATCCACAGCCATATCAGTCAGTATGATTGGGGTTCTTTTGTCCGGTGTGATCAGGTTTATAGTGAGAAGATGCAAGGGAACATCTCCTTTATGACACAATGAGAAACTAAATCAGAATTTACATTCCTAGGCATCGTCTTAACACTTCTGAAGAATACTAGATTTGAGAAGCCCGCAACAAGGCTTAAGAATTAAACAGAGGTTTCATATCTGCAGTTTTCTGTTTGTTCTTCTTCCAACTGATATTCAGCATTCTGTGGAAATGTCCAAATTTTCAACCTTACTGGAGTAGTTAGTATTGAGTGTTTGGCTGTCTTTATGAAATATTGGAGATTCTCTGAGCTAGCAGATCTTTCAGAGGGTCAAACTAGACAATAACATTTATCATATTTGTGGCAGAGATTCTCTATCTAGTAGTATAATATATGTGCATGTCAAAGCGTATGATTTCCCCCTTCTTGTATTTGGCATGCTTTATTTTATGACTTGCCACTGGAATGTAAATAATAGTCTTGTAATTCTGATTGCTGTGACAAGTATCTCTATAAAGATACTATGGAATGGATTATTCCCCTGCTTCAATATTTCTACAGGCTGATTTGTTTTTAAATGGGGTTTTTTGCCATTGCCTCTGGAGCCTTTTTATTTGCTTTTTGATTGGGTGTATGTGCTGGAGAATGGTGCTGTCACTAGATGGGTGGGACACAAATCCAATTAATTAAGATTAATTAAGATTAATTAATTAATTAATGAAGGGAGGGAGGGAGGGACAGATAGATAGATAGATAGATAGATAGATAGATAGATAGATAGATAGATAGATAGATAGATAGATAGATAGATAGATAGATCCGCCTTACATGGCTCTGTTCTAGCACGATTTCTCTCAGTGCTGACAACTTTAGTTTGCTATTGTGGGGGATACACTTCCCACCACCACCTGTAACCTTTAACAATCATTGTCTTTTAATACATAGGCTAAAATCCTTATACAAACATTTGTCATTGTCATGCAACCCCTTTTATTCTGTGGAAGCATGGTTGTGCTGATAACATTCAAACCATAGATCTGTAAGAGAAGTGGCTATAGAACCAACCTTGGTGCTCTGAATCTAAAATAATAATATTGGTTTCCATTTTAATATGATAGAGTACTTATTTAATAATATTTGTTTCTTTTCTAAATATATATATTTGCTGTTTTTAGCTTTTAAAGTTGATATAAAATTATGTAGGCCACCTTGAGTCCTTTTAGGGAGAAAGGTAGAAAATAAATAAATAAATAAATAAATAAATAAATAAATAAATAAATAAATAAATAAACTGTTGGTCCAAAGGGAAAAAGCTACCGTAATTCGTATGTTATATTCTAAAAAAAATAAAAAAAAAAAAAATAAGGAAAAAAATGAGAAACAAGAAACATTTAAAAGTTTACATCTTTTAAAAATATTGGATAGCTTTCCAAGGTCCAGATCTGGCCAGTGTTTAGTTGTTGGAAACAATGCACAGTGCGTTCTGGAATTCCAAGTGTGTGTGTTTTCTGTTGGCTCCATTAACTGCACATGGAAGAAAAGAACCAACAGTGCCAGAGGGAAATTGGACCTAGATGCTTTCAGAGTGTTAGGAAAATCTACCCAGCCTAGAGTCTGTTTATATTGTTTTCAAACCAAGATTGTTGGTTGACAGCCTTTGTTTCTTTGGAACAAACTTACGCAGTTTGCAGTGCCATATTACTGAGAGACGATTTTTGCTGTTGCTGGATTCCCTGTGCTGCCTTGTTAGAAACATTGCTAGGGAACCTAATATGAATGAAAAACCAGGAAGCTGATGATTATTGATGGGGAGGTTGGATAACTGGCATGTTCTCTAGCATCCTATAAATGATGGAGCATTGCAAGGGAATCCTGGAATAACTGCAGTTTTCCCTCTGATGGCAATTTCCCCATCATATCTAGGTACAGCATTGATCTCTTCTTTGAAATTGTGATATATACCTCAATGGGGGCACATCCCCAGAAGAAGAATTATTTCTTTACCACATCCAAAGGTCTCATAAGCTTTGTTTCAAGAAGCCTTAAAACACACACAGTAACATAGGTTATCTTCCCCTTAATTATAGATGGGTTGCTGAGGGCCAAGATGGGTTGCTAAGGCCAACAAGATCTGGCATCCTAACAGAAGGCTATGCAAAAGCAGCAGGGGACCAGAGAATTTTTTCTCAAATAAGCCAGTGGCGTGGATTCAAACAGCATAAAAATGTAGCATCATCTGAAAGTAAAAGGACAGTTTTCTTAGAGACTCTGAGAGGAAGTAATAGAGGAAGGCTCTAGGACTGTACTTTTCAAAGCAATGTCTATTGATTGGCTCAACTCGGCTGTCAAAGAGCTAAGAGTTGATATTTTGTCAGGATTTAGGTGGTAAAGGTTTTGATGACTTTTACGTACAGATGTTGCCCTCCTGGCTTTAGCGCTTAAATTACCTTTATCTTCCAAACTTCTGTTTGACTACTGAAAATGAAGGGCATATCCCGTTTCTGAAGAAGCAATGAAATGCAGGGCCTACTGCTTGCTGCAGGTAGAGGCTCCCATGGCCTCGCACCAAGCAGAACCTCTCAACCCACAGATTTCATATGTAAATGAAAGAAGCAGTGACTAAACAGAACTGGGTTGGACTCAACGTTTTCCAAATCCAATGCATGGCAGGAGTTTGACTTCCATTCCCTGTCACCCAGTAGATCTGCCTTGCATTAGATAGCCTTAATTTTCTTAAAGGTGTTATATGTTGGAGCAGTCACTCACCACCTCCTGAGGTAATTGGTTCCATTGCCACGCTGCTCCAAGAGTTAAGCTGATTTTCTTAATGTTCAGCTTTAATCTGGCTCCCTCTAACTTGAGCCCATTATTATGTCTTCTACACTGTGAGATGACTTAAAAACAAATCCTGTCTCTTCTTTGCATGACTACATTTCAAGTGCTTGAAAGGCACTATCGTATCACCCCTCAGTCTTCTTTTCTCAAGTCTAAACATTCCCACTGCTTCCAGCCTTTCCTCATCTCCCTCCTGAGCTGCGCCTGCTGGAGTCCCTGCCCGCCTTTAAGAGGGCTTTGAAGACCTTCCTCTTCAAAGAAGCATATGGTGTCCTTATTAGTTAGTTTCTCCTTCTTTTCTTTGCCTTACCGTTTACCGCCATCTTGCCCTCCGCTGCCCTTGCTTGGTGGCCTTGTTATTTTTAGCTTTTTAGCCTTTTTAGCTTTTTAGTTTTTTTGCGCTGTTAGCCGCCCAGAGTTCCCGTCGGGAAGATGGAGCGGGATATAAGTATTTAAATAAATAAATAAATAAATAAATAAATAAAATAGTGCTTGGTTTCTAGTTCCCTGATCATCCTTGCTACCTTCCACTGAACTTGTTCCAATTTGTCAGCATCCTTCTTAAAGTGTACAGTGTCTAAAATTGGACACAGTACTCTAAATGTGGCCTGCTTAATGCAATTTCCCACTATATCTCTCATTGTCCAGTGTTGGTGAGTTGCGACTTAACATTCAAGCTCCATTGGCTGAAATGTATTGTTCTTAAGATAACACAAGATAATGAAGGGGTGGGGGGAATCTGCCATGGGATGCATTTTGAAACTTAAAATGTGACATCAAGTAGTGGCCCCCTGTAAGTCTGATCTTTCCCGTAGTGTCATTGGAGTAGTTCTTCTTGCAGAGATTTCAGTAAAGAGTTAACTCCAGTACGGTCTATATGCATGTATAATATATAAGTAGGCTGTGTGTAAACATGAGTCTCCAGATGCCTGCTAGTTCAGTAGCCTTCCTTGGATGATTATGCCCGGCGGAAATAACAAGAGTAAATTTGTCAGGAGGCACAATCTCTTAATGACACAGCTGGAGAATAATGTGCATTCAGAAATCAGTTTGTTCCACCAGGCCCCTTGAAAATGAATGCCCCAAACATTTCCATAAATCATATGGCCACATTTTAGCAAAATTTAAAATAGTTGCTAGAAAAAAAGCTACTTAAAAAAGGAAAGCAAAGATCTAAAGCATCCATTCTGAACCTTTTTTTTTGGTCACAGCCCTTTATGGAGCTTTTCTCAGGTTGTAGAATGGCCTATCAAAAAAAGGATACAACATGAAGAGAATAGAAAGGTAGAATGGAAATTTTGTTCGGTCTGATACCTGTGGATCCCAAACGCACAAGCAGAACATGAATGCCAAAACACTGTCCTGTTCTTGTTTCTCGGAGGTACATTGCTGTTATGCACCCACATGTCCCTTCTAATTTATGAAGATTTTATGGATTAATGACCCGTGTGCCTAGGTCTTGTAAGCCTTCCTCTTTTTTGAGCCAATCCACATCATGTTTCCTCTTTTCTTATGGGCTTTCAGCTTTTCTTCACATTTTTGTCTTCTCCAATGTGAGTCTTTTTCTCCTCATGCAGTCACCACAGTTCAGTCATTTTAGCTTCTAATGAAAATTTGGGTTAGATTTGATCTAGCCATTCTTTCTAGGTAGCCCTTCTAGGAGGCTAGATTCTCCCAATGGTATCACTCTTGGCTTCCCTGACATACTCAACCCCTTCAGCACATTAATGTCTATATTTGTGGGGGTGCCAGAGATGTCCCACCTCCAGAACTGGAAGTATTATATCTCCATTGTGACACAGGTACAGTGGTTAAGCATCTGAGACTGGGACTTGGGACATTCAGCATTAATTCTCATTCATCTATGAACTCATTGGTTAACCTTGGGCCAGCCATACCCTTTCAGTAAGATCTAACTTCCAGAGTCATTATTAGGAGGGAGGGGAGAGAAATGCTATCTTTCTAAAGGAAAGGTATGATGTAAACATGATAAATATATTAACCATTTGGTAGCCTTATCCTTCTGCATTAGAGATGAGTATGAAGGATGGGTATTAGAGATGGGTATGAACATCTAAGTTGTCGGTGCAACAACACAGGTCCTGCATGTTTACTTCTCCCGCCTCCAGTCAGCTCCTCCTTTGAATCCCTGGCACACGCTACTCCTTCCTTCACTGTCCCACAATCTTCCAATCCATCAAGAGCATGAACTTCCCTTCTCCATATCATGCAGCAGATGCCCACTCAGACGAGGAGGTGGGGCACGGATCCCTGCAGTGCAGCCTGTGCGGTAGCAGCTGCTGGAGGAGGTGAAAAGGGGAAGTCTGTGTTCTTACCGGAATGGGAGATCATGTGACAAGGAGGGAAGGAGCAGTGTCCGATGGCAGGTCAGTGGCAACCAGGATGGGGAAAGTGACTGTGCAGCACCTGGGGTGCTGAGCCAACGACTTAGACCACCAGCAAAACGTGGTTGGTGCCCATTTCTACTGTTCACACAAATGACCATGCTTATCCACCCTTGAGAATCAAACATTTTGAGCAGACATGCCTCTTTCCTATAATATATTGCTTTTCTTTGTACCTGTGTGTCAGTCCAGAACAAACGGATCAAAATAATTCCCATGGAATGTGCCACTTGCTGCCAATTATAAACAGAAGTCCTTCCGTCTCAAAAACCACTGGAGTTTTGTGAGCATCCAGATCAAATGCACTTAAAAGCCTTGGAGAATTTGTGAGCATTCAAGAGGAACAATAAGAAAACCCTCTGATGGCTTTCCACCTGTGCTCTGCCAATGTGCGTGCTCAGAAAATGCATTTGGAAGCCCAGTATTCCTTTCCCTTTGGAGAAAGACCTGGAAGAAATTATTTTCATATTCCCTTAAAGAAAGAATCCTCCCGACCATGGGCCTTTTAACTCAAAAACTGAGTAGGCAAACCTGTTGACAAACTCTCCCTTGGCTGATTCTGCCTCCACAAAGGGACAGGGCGTAGTTTACAGAGTGTTAGCAGATTCCAGGGATGAGAAGCAAAACCCAAATCATGTGTCAACCCAAATAGGAGTGGGAGCCTCTCCACTCTTGCCATTGTGTTGGCAGCTTCAGAGTCCTTTGCCCTAACCCCTGTGTTTTTGTCTCTCTTCTCCTTAGGAATCTGTCTTACTTTGCTACCCAACGCAGCCCATCTGCTGTCATTTTGGACTTATGGGAAGCCAGACATCAGCACGATGGTAACTTAGACTCTCTAGCCTGTGCTTTGGAAGAGATAGGAAGGACACAGCCAAAAATTTCAAACCTTACAGAAACTCAGCTCGAGGAGTCCAACTTCAGCTATAGCAGACAAAATGGACTTTAGTTGTCGTCACCTTCCCTTCTGAAGAACTGCGAACCGGCTTGGACTTGTTACTTGATGGAATTTGTTTTGGCAGGGAGGAACACATGTTATCATATCACACAGCACACAGCACACACACAGCTACCACCACCATCTGTATTGCATAGAAAAGGCTCACTTCTTCATGCTACCCAACACCTTTCCATTTGGAGGAACAGAAAAAGCCGATCAGCCACCATCAAAATAAATGCCTCTCTGTGAGAGGGGAATAAACTGTTTCTGTGAGTTGGCGGGAAAGATCGTCTCCCTACAACAAGGATCAAGTTTTATATTTGAGTACTGCACATCCGTATGGTATAAAAATGTTGTGTTTCTGGTGATAAATGGGCTCCAGTCCTGGGAAAAGGGCAGGAAGGGGGGAAAATTACACAATCCTTGGATTATGAGAAAAATAAGACTTTTTGGTGACCATACCAGTTTCCTCTGGCTAAGGATGGGGGAATTGATCCTGCAGACCAAGAGACCTGACTGTCAGAATAATATTACTCTGTTCCCCACTCCTTCTGTGAACACTTTAAGAATAACAGTCCATGGGAAATGCATTGGCATATTGCCTCTGAACCTTTGCTATTGCCTAGGAAAGATGGTGGGCTTTCAACCCTCTCCCCTGAGCTAGACTTTAAGGATGCCTTTAACCCCAGTCCCCTTACTGGGATTCCACAAAACTGGGATTAAAGTCTCATACTTCATCCCCCACCCAAGCACCTCATAATGTTATGACAAGAAACAACACATGAGTATGTACACAAACAGATGGCAGCTATCACATCAACAGATATCACACCAACTGAAATCTGTTTGGAGGCACGTTCTACCTAGTATGGGTCTTCCAAGAAATCCCTGTCATGTGTGGCTGATACTTTTCTCCTACAAAAAAGTGGAGTGGAGAAGCAAGGACTAGCTATCCTTGTCTTGATTCTAAACAATACAGAGTTGGTGAAGGCACTGGCTATAAGGGGAACCCTGGGGAAAAGTGACCGTCTCTTCTTGATTTCATAGGAAACTAAATCAGAATGTAATCACACATATATGCTGGATTTTTTTAAAAAACAACAACCCTAATTTTATTAAACTGATAACAAGGAGTTGTAATGTCCCATGGCAGGAGAGCCTAACAAGAAAAGGAGTCCAATAAGGATGAGAGTTTCTTTCAAAAAGGAAATTCTAAAGGCAGAAGTACAAACAGTTCCAACAACAAAAAAGATGAGAGACAGCAAAAAAGGCCAGTGTGGCTTCGCAAAATGCTCAGAGAGGACCTGAAAGCAAAGCAAATATATATATAGGAGGTGGAAAGAAGGCCAGGCCACAAAGGAAGAGTACTGGCAAGTAAGGAGAAGGCAAAAGCAGGAACGAGCTGAGGTTATCTAGAGACACTAAAAACAACAAAGAAGCATGTTGGGGTTATACATGTAGCATGAGACAAGCAGCAGCTCAGCAACTCAGGGCGCTTTTACACGACCCCTAAGATCCGCTGGTCCCTTAAATTCGGACCAGAGATCTTAGGGGCTTGTCGCTCTTCCTGTGTTCCCACCCTGGCTGCTGGCTGCGTGAGGGAAGGGAGAAAAAAAAGGAAGAAAAGATCGTGGCTCACCTCCTGTTCTGCCTCTCGCTCTTGCCCAGGCAACATTCCAGTAGCTCTTAAGTAACTCTTAAGTAGCTCTTAAAGGGGCGGGAGCCAAAAAGCAGCAAACAGAAGCGAGGAGAGCCCCGCACTCACTATCGTTGCACCGCATCAAAGATTTTTCACCTCCAGAGAGAAGGTACAAGAAAAGTGCGCTGGGTCGCGCTAAAGTGGGCGTGGTCACACTTAATTGCTTGTAAACTCCAGAGCTGGTGGGGAAACATTTTTAAGCTCCGGAGCTGGGAGCTATTTGCGGCGGAGTTTAGGGGTAATGTATAAACGCCCTCAGTGGAGAAGGGGGAAAAGTGATAACATGACCAAGAAAAACAAAAAGTGCTCAATGTCTATTTTAGCTCAGTCTTTTCCCAAATGAGAGACTATGACCCTCCAGACACATATGAAGTGTAAGTAGAGAGAACAGGGTTGAGGCTGGAAATTTATAAACGGATAGTCAAGGGATGCTTTGCTACCTTAAACAAGTTCAACTCTCCAAGGCCAGATGACCTGAATCCAAAGGAATTCAAGGAACTGGATGAGGAACTATCAGAGTTCCTTTGATCCTCTTTTCCATTATTTTCAAACAGTTCCTTCAGTATTCTTGTCCATTATTTTCTTGAAATCATGGGAAATGGGTCAGGTACCAGATGTCTGGAAGAGGACTGATGTCCCTTTCTTCAAAAAAGTCCCAAAGTGGGAACCTGGGAACTATAAACCAGTCCGCCTGAGACCTCAATCCCAGGGTAGATTCTGGAACAGTTGGTAAAGTGGTCGTTATGAAAGCACCCAGGAAAAAGGCAGAAGTAACCAGGAGCCAACAAGAACAAATCTTGCCAGACTATTCTGATCACTTTTTTTGATCAGGTAACCTCCCCCTGTATAATATCCCAGATCTACCAGTTGTGGTAAATGCTTCATTCTGTAGTAAGTGTGCATTAATACCTACCTGATTGACATGTGTGTTGGAGAGAGAGAGTTCTTGTATTTTAAAATGTATTTGAGAGCCAGAGACCAAATCCAGTTACGCAACTCTCCATGTATAAAGGCTGATTACATCATCACCTACACACCTGAATCTTTAATGTAAACTTTCCTTTCTACACCTGCCTTAGGTTCCAAGGATTCCTAACGCTAACCTTTGAGCTGAAGAGGCCTTTGAGAGCCTTGGTTGGGTAAGCCTTGAATATCTGAAAGTAGCTGAGTATAGTCCTTTGCAGAAGTCAGGACCACTGGCAGTGGCAGTAAACATGATGGTCTTCCAGGACTTTTTTTTAATGATAGCATTGCTATGGAAATACACCTCAGAATTTGGAGTGGTCTTATGAACCCTTCATACATGCACGGGGAATGGGGCCGATGCCCAGAGGAGACCTGCGTCCTACAATGAAAGGACAGGTTCTACCCTTCCTCAACAGACACAGCTTGTATTTATTGGTGGTGGGAATATTGTCCACTGGGCATGGCAGATATTTGGGTACTTAACTCCAGGGATGATGGGGCTGCAGGCTTACACATTGAAAGGATTTGGGGTGGAGAGAAATCTGCTCCACCTGCTGTGAAACTGACTTCCGTACTGCATTAAATAGTTCTAGAGGAAAAATATGAGAGATTTCAGAAATGCCTTTGTAAATTAATGTTTCCATTAAAACCAGAGTGGTTCCTATAAGGAGCCAGTGTGGTGTTGTGGATAGAATGTGAGACTACATCCAACTCTGCTCAGCCATGAAAAGTTACTGGGGGATAGCAGTGCTTCACTGCTGCTTGATCATTGCACATACCTGAAAAAGACAATTAGACTGTCCGTGATGCACGCAAATTACTGGGTGGCCTACAACAGCATCATTAAAATACATACACACAGTACCTGGAGGAGAGGGAGCATATTTTCCCCCCAGCTCTTCTTGATTTGAAGTTTCATTACTCCTTGTTAATTAACTCTCAAAATACACTGTAGTGCATTTTTTTAAATTTAGGAATTGCTATTTAAATACAGAGAAAATAATTGTAACGACAATAACAAAAAAGCTAAAGCACTCTTCTGCTCTCCCCATGCTTTCTCTCAATGTTATGACCACTTTAATACTGCAATTCACTAAATGTGTTGAAATTTCTTTTAAATCCAAAGAGAGAGCCAGAGAATGCCATATAAACTGCTTAAAGCTCTTTCCAAGAAGATACCTGTTCTGATGATTAATAGTCAATAGCTTTCCCTAGTTTTTAACTAACATTGCAAAGAAGATGCTGGGAATACTTCTGGAGATTTTCCTTTCCTTTTGGGGGGAATTCTGGGTGGTCAGGTGGGCAAAAATTACCTCTCTGTTTTTAACAAATGCTATTCATTTCTCCCTAGAACTGCACAGGTCTGAGCAACGTGTGTGTGTGTGTGTGTGTGTGTGTGTGTGTGTGTGTGTGTGTGTGTGTGTGTGTGTGTGTGTGTGTGTGTGTGTGTGTTGTCATTACAGTTGTGGCCGACTCTTCCTGACCCCATGTCCATGGAGCTTTCTTGGCAAGAATACTGGAGTGGTTTGCCAGTTCCTGCTCCAGGCGCCTACAGCACCTGGTATTCCCTGGTGGTCTCCCATCCAAGTACTAACCAGGGCCGACCCTGCTTAGCTTCCGAAATCAGGCGAGACCGGATGTGCTTAGGGCATCTAGGCAGCAGCTGAGCAGCATAGCTTTTATTATATACTGATCCCCCCCAAAATAATAATAATAATAATAATAATAATAATAATAATAATAATAATAATAATAATAATAATAATAATAATAATAATAATAATAATAATAAAATGAATATATAAAGCAAGCAATAAATGTCCACCTAGAAGCAGGGTCATGAGTAGAACACTGAAAGCACCAGAGTGGTCAACTTGTCTCCCGACCTGTAGTTCAGCTTGAGTCATAAGGAATTTTCAGGCTCATTACACATGTTACTGTATGGAAAGGATTATCAAAGCTATGAAAGAGAACCCCAACAGAGATAACTGGTGTGTGTGCACACATGTGCTTTGTAATTGTGTTTTGGGAGACATATAGGGATCCGGCACCCCTCATACCAGAGGTGTTGAAGATCTGTATATCATCTGCTTTTTTCTCTTGTAACCAAATGAATAGTGGACTAATTAAATATGTCGCAGCAGTACAGTACATCCTAGCTTTTATAGAGCTTCTTGTACTGCTAAATGAAATCTGCATTTAGGTCTACCAAGGAGACCTTGTCTTCTTTGGGTTTACAGGATTTTAATGTAGACAAGATTGCAAAAGCAACATTACAAAAACCTGTAAATTAACTTTACAGTGCCGCAGCCTGGGAAAGCTGCAGCACACATCATTTTGGTGGCAGTACAATTCAAGTACTGTATTAGAAATGACGCTAAGCCACAAAGGACTGGGAAAGGACACATCAAGAGATGGAAATTAGAAACTAGAGACAACACGTGCTGTATGCTTAATACATATAAATAAATGCACCCATGTAGTTATAAAACAGGTTGAGGGAGAAGATGTAATTAATGAAGCTGCTTTTACATCCTTGCCTGCTTACATCAGATATTAGAGGTGGTTAAGGTACAGAGCAGGAAATGGTGTTAGGAGTGCGCTCCACATTCACTTGAACCTAACGGGTAATTTGGAAAGAATCAGGATATATCCAAATCCACGCGGGATGAAGAGAATAAAGCAGTTACTGATTTCCAATGATAGCAAATAGGAGGCATAAAGATCTGGGTTTCCACATCAAGATTCAGAACTGAAATTAATTTCCTGGTCTCTGCGTCCAGGTTTAATCAGATTGGTTTTCAAATCACTGAATTCAGTCCAAATCATACAACCACCTTAAAACCACCATCTATCAGATGTACTTTGGACTCCTTCATTGACTAGATTGCCTTAGAGGGTCTTTCTGACATTAGTCTATGATTCTATTACACGACCTATATTTTCAGTGTCTGCTGAAAATGATGATGAATACAGGCTGAGGTCCACGGGAAAATGTGTTTCATTGCAATAGAAAAACCTCTGTTGTTTGTCATACTTTCGACATCTACTATTTACCTTTTTCATAGCCTAGCTCAGCAATCCCCATTCTTGAATCATGGAGGGGTTCTGGGACTGCGCTTCGTCACAACCTGTGCTGTTTCTGGAAGTTGCAGTCCAAAAACACCTGGGCTACCCAAGGTTGGGAACCACTGACCTAGTTGGTCAAAGATCATTGGGAGAAACCAAGCAAAGCAAAATGCCAACTGTGAAAAACTTCGGTGTTTCACATCGCTTCGTGGAGACAAAGCAAAAATCAAAGCATTCTGCTGATGTACTGCCTCAAGACACTTAAAGCACTCTCTGGGTAGCTTACAAATTAATTATGCAGACTAATCATTGTCTCCCTAGTGAGCTTGGTACTCATTTTACTGAGCTCAAAAGGATGGAGACCTGACCCCCCCCACCAGTTGTGAGCTCTGTTTTGGCTGCAGTACAGCAGTTTAGCCAGAGGGACATGAGGCTCACGGGTCCCCCTAAACATGGTTCTCCAAACTGCACCAAATTTGGCCTGGTTCATGTGGGTTTCTTTGGTTTGTTGTTTGTTTCCTTCCCCATTTCGACAAATGAAACCATCAGGAAGGGTGTGAGGATACAGAGGCCTCCCTCCTTTAGCTACTACTGTGGAGGCATGAGACAGGTAGTACCTCTGATGTTTGTTTGTTTGTTTGTTTGTTTGCATACCATCCCCTTACTGCAAACTGCACTACTCGGTGTGCTCCAAATCCTCCTGGTTATTTATCACTTTTTTTCAGAAGAGTTTTCACTGCTATTCCTAATGGTATCCGCTTGAACAGTATCTACAAACGACTCCGATTCTGGTTCCTTTCTTTTTTGTAGGTTTTCCTGTTGTAACATCACAAATAATATGTTATTATCCCTTTTTGTCAATAGCATCAAAATGAAACATACTCAGTGGTGCCAACTGGTGAGTACAGGGCAAGTATATCTTGCACGTGTTTTGTTTAGAAACGTAGTTCTGTTGCAGATCTTACACACTTAAAAAAATAAGGATTGGGGATGCGGGGCATGTACCTATGTGTTTTCCATTGTTTATTAGACAGCACTAGGTTCCAGAACCATTATGTCTAGAATTAAACGAGCATCATTTATAATGATGTATTAATAAAATGGGCACAGTAAACAACTGACCTTAACTTTGGAGACTAAATCCTCAGTAAGAATTTTGCACTGGAAAGCAAGTTGTAGATTTATTACAGCTTCATTTATGGTCAGAATTACCTCGCTGCTGAAGGGGAAGTAAACATTTAATCGTATCTTTTGGTAGAGGCTGTGAACCAACTGATGATAAAATCAATAATATATAAAGAGGATTTGCAAACACATACTCAGAGCCAGACTGCACTTGACATGGGTAGCATAACCATGAGTTAACAGGGGTTGAGATTTTGTTGACTTGCCATGGTTGTGGCCAAGGATTTCTGAGTATTCTGCTGAACAGCTCAGGATCCATTTTGAAGACTTTTAAAAGCCACATAGGCTGTTACCCCACGTCTACTTTGTTGCTCTAGAAAGTGCTCTGAGATGTGAATCTTAAAATTGTTCCCCCACGTCCATTGCACTTTAAGCAAAATAAAGTGTGACTACGCCCCCGAAGTGCAACTCAGCACATCTTCCTTGTACCTGGCCTCTGGGTGGTGGAATCCTTGTCGCTGTTCCGTTCTGGTTTTTAAACTAGTACATGCGCCATGGGGTACCGTTTAATCTGCAGCATGACTGTTCCGTTGCCATAGGGCCACCTAGTGGCACTACTTGGAGCAGTCACATGGCAGTAAATTCACAGTATGAGAAGCCACTATGCATGGAAAGAAGCCAAAAAAGAAGTATTCAAAGTTCAACAAATGAAAAATGATATACTGATATAAGGTGGACCCTCATATAACAGTTTGTATAACATAAAATCTGTACAACATAAAAAAATTTTTTCCAGAGATAGGGGAAATTTGCTTAACAGAATCGTCTATGGGGTGAATCCGTACAACATAAAAATGGCCGCACTTGTGATTAGGGATTATTTTGTATTCAATGCATTCCTATGGGAAATTTGTATAAAAGAAAATTTGCTTAATATCATTTGGAACAAATTAATTCCTTTATACACGGTACCACTGTACCTATCTATCGGGTTTTAATTTTTTTAAAACAACAAAACAAAACAAAATGCAGTTTGATGTGGACCCCGTCCATGGGGTCACAGAAGTTACATAACAATAGTATTGTAACTATCAATAGTATGTATATTTGCTACTTGTATTTATTTTAGTTTGGCCTTTGACCGTAAATAAAGATAACTAACTGACTAACATAACAATAAAGTGCGTCCTTGGGGATGCAGGAACAGCAACAAAACCACGTGACCACAACAAGATTTATTACACATTTTAGTTTGTTGTGGTACAAACTGGACGTGGGGTAACGGCCATAGACTACTTGCTAGGTGTGACCTTTTTCTGATGGGAAGTCAGAAGAAAACGCCAACTTGCATCCGAGGAAAATGAAGGTGGAGCTGATGCTAGTCCATAATGACACATGAGGCTGAATCTTTCCCACCAAAGAGCTGAACCTAAACACTTCCTTGGATTGGTGGGAGCAGAGCCACCCTTACCTGTAAAAAGAGTGATGTATCTACTTCACAGGCGGCGGATTTGAGGTGTCAGAAAACAGCAGCAAAGTTTAGTGATTTCAATAGGAACTTTTTGCATTTCTACATCCAGGGTCAAAAAGAAAAAGAAGAAGAGGCGTTGATGGGATTTTCCACCTCAGGTGACAAAAATAATTGGTCTGAATTCAATTATCAGTTACCTCGACATGGTGGACACAATTTGCAGTCTCAAACATTAAATAAACAATTGGCAGGGATCAGTCATGCATGCTCAGAACATCTTTTCTCTTCAGGCCTCCTGTCATTCCTAGTCAGGTTCCCCAGGACCTTTGAAAGGGCAGGGGCTTTGTATCTTGAAGTGCGACGCAAGGACAGACAGCAGTGGTTGCTTTCATAGGGTAAGTGAAGGGTAAGCATGCTGCCTGTGCCCAGAAAGCCATCAACCCAATTATTGATAGGATCTCCCAGTTATTCAAGTCTAAAAGCAACCAGAAGGGCTAGAAGGAAGAGGAGATAGGTTATACTCCTTCCTTCCTTCCTTCCTTCCTTCCTTCCTTCCTTCCTTCCTCCCTCGCTTGCTTGCTGGCTTGCTTCGTTGGTTCCTTCCTTCCTTCCTTCCTTCCTTCCTTTATTTTTGGCTGTTTCCTAATGATATCACTCTTCTTAACTACTATTTGGCCCACACGGGGAGAGGAGGAAAATAATAGTGTAATAACTTCTCTGTTTGAATTAGAGTGTACGTTTTTTCCCCTTCTACTTTTAGTAATCTGTATTATTTTATCCAATACTATGTACTGGGGACATGGTTTTACATCAGATACGGAGCCTGTTATGTCATGTATACTTAGTCCATGGAGGAAGAAATAGAGCAATCTGTTATATTGACATATTGGAAATAATCTATGTTAGATCGCAGTTAAGCTTTGTCTGTGAAAACTTTCAAATTGCAAATAAAGCAGGCAATCTTTGTGGCTATCTGTCTGAAAAGTGACAGGCCCATTTCACTCGGAGTTGTGTCTGAAGGTGGCGAGATGCCATAAAATCCATGCTGGTTTTCCTTGTTTATTCAAATGATTGAACAAAAATCCAGCTTACTACACCATGTGAATGTCCCCCTTTGAAGCCTCTTGGACTAATAAAATGTCTGGTTGAGCACCACATTGAGCACTACATAAACAAGGGGGAATTATGTGATCGTTTTACCATTCGTTTCTTCAAATAAAAGTCTGAGGTATTTATCAAAAGCATATTTGTTACAATTACATTGCCCAGACTTTTTATTTATCGTGTGTGTGTTTTTCCCTGTAATGCCACCGAGGTGGGAAGCCCTGTGTTGTGTTTTGAAAATTATTTCTAAAGTTGCTTTTGTTGTTCGCTGTTTGTATGGGCTGTAAGTAACTCTTTTGCAGGGACAGGTTCATGAGCTAACATATTCTAATGAAAGACATTGCCTATATCTTCTGGTCTTGGCAAGCTAGACATTATCACTTGAGAAACTTTAGCTCAGGGGTGGTGTAATTAGAACAATCATCTCTGTCTTGTCCTATAGACAGTATTATAGAGTACTGTACAGTATTCTGAAATGAAGCTTTATCCTTGCTTTCTAGTCTGGTGTTTTCCTTAGAAGTGACTTAGTTTGTGCACTCCGTGTTATGAAGAATAGATGAAAAGCCATCCAAACAAAAACATATGACAAGACTATCATGCATCAGGTGAGACAGATGTTGAACACTATCCAGAATGAAATTTAGGAAGAGCCATTTTCCAATAGTCCATCTACTGACAATAAACCTACTCATCGGGAATCAGTGATTTGCAATACCACTAATACCTGTGTCCCCATTTTATGGCGTCTACAGCCGAAGTAGAGATAAGTATTAAACATGCAATTAATTACTCCATCCAAGTGACACACAGGGTCAGATCATGCTCTGAATAAGTCTGTTTGACCTGTTTTGCCAATCTAAAATTGAAAATGCAAATGTATTAAGAGCCCCATTTCCCCTCTCTCCTTCAAGCATGACAGAAATTAATTCACAGGGAATTAATCCTTTCAAAATTCACTGCAGACAATACAGTAATACCTTGGTTTAAGAGTAACTTGGTTTAAGAGCATTTTGCAAGAAAAACCAAACAGTTCTTCTAAATTGCCTTGATCAACAAGCATTGTCTTGATATACAAGCACTGGAGCAGGCCAGTGGTGGTGGCTCTCCCTCCCTCCCTCCCCCTGCTGTATTGTGAGTGACTGCCTTGAATGTTCCATCTCAGGCAGCCTCCAAAGCAGAGGGAGGAAAGAGGAATAGAAGTGTCCCTTGCACCAGCCAGGAAAAATTTCAAAGGGGAGTACAGGTTAGGATTTTAGTATTATTTATATTTTTAATTTTATTTAATTTGTTTCAACATTCTTAAATTCTCAAACCATTTGTAGTGGGGCAGCTAGTCAAGTTGGTATATGGCTGCAAATTGCACTTTATTATTGTCACATAAAAACAAGAGTAAAATCCAGCCATGATGTGGGTGTAGACATCTTGCCAACTTCTTTTGTGAGTTTCGGCATTTTGTGTGTACAGAATGTGGTCTATTGAGCTCCAGGACTAATCATCTGAGTTTCCATTATTTCTTATGGGGAAATGTTGCTTTCATATAAGAGTGCTTTGGTTTACAAGCAGGTTTCCGGAATGAATTATGTTCATAAACCAACGTATTACTGTAATTGATAGCCTGTCCATTTTTGTTATGTCCTCTTATTCCAACTCCTTGATTCTGAGTTGGGTCACCATTTATTCATATGTGGAATTGTTGTTGGTATGTGTCGCCAAGTTGCTCCTGACTCATGGCAACCCTATGACCAATCCCTAAAGTGTCCGATTCTCAACAGCTCTGCTCAGCAATTGCAAACTCAAACCTATGTCTTCATTTAGGGAATCAATCTGCATTGTATTTGGTCTTCCTCTTTTCCTGCTATCTCCAGTTTTCCCCCAAAATTGCTGTCTTTCCTGCACAATCCTATCTTTTCATAATGTGCCCAAAGTAGGACAGCCTAATTTCCAAAGTTTTTCCTCCAGGGCAATACAGTAGGACCCTGGTATCTGCTGGGCATAAATTCCAGGCCTTCCTGTGGATAACAAAAGCCATGGATAAGAGAGAACTCCAACCCCGCCACCCCAACTGATGCTTTGTGACAGTAGCTTGCTTTAGGGCTGCTGTTTGTGACAGTAGCTTGCTTTGCAATGGCTGGAATTATTTATTTATTTCCTCTGGCAACCGTGGATACCTGAATCAGTGGTTAATGAATCAGTGGATATGGGGGTCCTACTGTAAACCTGTGGAATATAGGTTAATTGCCACTAACATGAGTCATGTGGATTTTTTGCCTCAACTTAAGATTCAAATCTAAAGCCCGAATTAATATCACTAGGTGCAGCTCCCTTTGCATTTTTAAAAACATATCCTTCGATGGAAATGGTTTTTGGAACTGAAAAAGGTCTGCTTTAATTGCACACTGTTGATTTCTGAGATTTGGCAAAATTTGGTAGCATGCGATTGTGGTTTCATTTCAGGAAAGCAAACAAGTAGGGTTTGAATGTCTCCCTCATGTTTAGCAAAGCATATGGCCTTGGCTTCATACCACACTTTTTGTGCCTTGTATTATCAGTGTAAATACTGAATGTTGTACAGTAAATGCTTTTTTTGGGGGGGGAAGTGGCAATGACCACTTTTTCAGAACTTGTATATATTGTATAGATACGTATATACATCATATATGTACCTATGTATATGTATCCATATATGTATGTGTGTATGTAAATATACATACACACATGCATATAGAAATACACACACAAATGCCAAACATGCTATGTTATATGGGGGAAAGGAAATAAAAGAATTTGGATGTTTTATGTAGAGTTTGCATAGAAATTGTATGGCTGCAAAAGCCCTTGGATATGTACAGGATTACTGCAGATCAGTTATTTATGAATAAAAAAATGCTTTTATTGAAAGATCACAAATGGTGTACATTACTTTTACGACAAACTCTGGATCCGGTTACAGTACTCGGAATTTGCAATGGGTGCCATTCATAGCGTGTAGGGACAACTCAAGAGAGTCCAGAGGCATTTTCCTTATCGCTCTAGATTTTTATGACTGCTTACCTCTATTCTAAGAAATGGCTGGTCTCCACTCAGATGCCATATCTCAGCATATTGGTATCCTTACGTGTTATCTTTAACCCCATTTGAATGGTTTAAAAATGTGGGAATGCTGCAATGGAAACTGTTACCATGGTTACCTGGAGGGCAATAACATCCTTCCAGCTCAGCCGATGTATGCAGCAGTTGTTCCTTAGCCTGTACACCTTCCCAGCTGTTTCTTCAGCCAAGTCGTCTCATATGTAAAAGTGACGGGTTGCTGACTCCACTCATCACTTGCTCTACTCGTGGTAAGACATCTTCTTGATGATGTCTCCCTTTAGAGAAGCTTCTTTGACAATTTGCCTCATTAAGCATCCCTGGAGAAGGTGAGTAGGAAGGTCAGCTGAATATTTGCTTTCAGTTTGGTACTTCTAACTTGTTTAGGGGACATCCTATCACTACCAGAGGTCCCAAATCACATGAACCACACAACAGTTCATTACATCAGAAAGTTCACAATGAACCACCAACTATCATATGTCTGTGAAGATTCTCAGTCATCCAGGTGAGGTTATTTGGGTGAGGTTCACACCTATGAAACCCTTCACAACTCCCATTTAGAATGGGTCATTGGTGGTGTGAAACCAAGGTGAACTATACATTGGAAGCCTCACACCAACTTTCCTCAGACTGATGAAGCTACTTGGATGAGTAGCAAAATGTTTCAATCTAACTTGAAAAGAAGTCCAGTTGCCATGACTCAACTTCTAAAGCACACCACATTTTCCCTGTTTCTGCCTATCTTTAGTCAAGAATAACAATTTTGAAAATTATGTGTTTTCCTCATAAGCTTGGAGTTGTATATTCCACTGTCTGAAGTCAAGCTTGACAAAAAATTTCCATTCAAAAACAAATATAATGGCCTTTACACTATATATTTTTGTGCACAGAGAGAACCAGGACACCTGTTGCAAATTGCAACCTATTCCGCAACTTCTTTGTAATATATTTTTATTCCTCAGCTCGGTTGCCATATGCTGTAGAACATAATGCCAACACTTTATTATAAATGAGACAGAATCCTAGCTGCTTTTGAAGAGTCGTTGTGGTATTAAAATCATGATTAATTATGTTTGTATGGCAAGAATGTGTAACATTGTGCCAAAATGTATTAATGAACAGTCACTTTAGAAATTAGGCTGCATAGAAAAGACTGTCAGAAAACTCTAGATTATAAAGATGTAATTGCTCATGAAGAGGTTACAGAAAGTTAACTACATCTGTGTGATGTCATTTGGGAAATGTGCCACGCGGAAGTAGCTCTACTTCAGCATTACTTTTAGGAATTGATTTTTTGCAAAAAGGAAGACTTACATAGATTTATTTTATTTCTCTAATATATGTGAGAGCCAGGGTGGAATAGCTGATAGAATGTTGGAATTGCACTCAGGATACTTGGTTTCAAATACTCACTAAAGCATGGTGAATCACCAGTGGGTACCAATGGTTAAACCACCCCTTCAACATCCTATATTTGAACATTCCAAAATCCTATTCGGGTTGCTATAATTCGGATGGGGCTTGATTATACATAGCACAACATAAACTTTTGCATATTGTTGTTGCTGTTGCTGTTTTGACAGGTTTACCTAATTTATACCTTCTGCACCAAATACAGACATGGGCATGAAATCTTCAATCAGCAATCTGTTTCCAAGTGTCTGCTATGTGCAGAGGAAAAGGCCAAACTTTTAATTGGTATTTCTGCTGTTTGAATACAAAGTCGTCTAAGGGAAAGTAAGAAGGATTTTCTCTGGGAAGCCAAACCACTGTAAGACAATTGTGAATCAAAAGCATGTTAATAGCAAGAATCATACAGGCTTTCTAGACACTTGCCCCCAGTTTCTATAGGCTCCTGTCAAAATAATGATGTTACATGGGACTGCCTTTGTTGATTTACAGTAAAGAGGCCACTATTATCTCAGGACTCACTGTGGGAAAGCCATGGCACCCTCCCTCCACAGTACCCAGATGCTCAGATTTAAGTATTTCCTTGAGTGCCCTGCTCTAGGTCAAATCTGGCACACATCGTTTGGAAAAAGACATTAAGGAGCAGCTAATTCAGTCTACCGTGTGTGTTCCTATAGTTTATGTTCAGTGAAGGATCCTTGTATGTATTGAAAATGTATTGAAAATGTACAAGAAGGGTTCCTTTGTGTGTGTGTGTGTGTGTGTGTGTGTGTGTGTGTGTGTGTGTGTGTGTGTGTGTGTGTGTTTTTAAATTGCCAACTCTACCATAACCCAAGATACAACCTTCTAGGAATCATCTTGGCCCCTTTGCAGGCGGAGAATCCCTTGGTTAAAGTGGGTAGACTGCTTTCAGACTATGACCCTTACATCACCTATAGCAGGGCTGTTCAACTTTGAATAGACCAAGATCTACTTTTTCCGGCCCAAAATGCCTGAGGGCTACTACACTAAAACCTCCACTTACAAATTTTTATCAGTTCTGACCACATGCTCATAAGAAAAAACTATTGTAAGTAGAGCAGCGGTTTCCCATAGGAATGCATTGAAAACCAATTAATCTGTTCTGGAGGGAACAGTCTTCAATGCACCATGGCCCTTGAACTGCCCCGCTCAGCTGAGACATTGGGCTGGCAGACCCAGAACTTTGCTGGGGCACTGGTGGTCCTTGAGATGGGTGAGGGAGGGGTGGAGAACTTATCCCCTCACTTTTTTATTGATGGCTGACGGACTACTTTTGAACCCTTCGCGGGCTACCAGTAGCCCACGGTCTACCTGTTGGGCAGGCCTGCCCTATAAAGTTGCTAGGTTTGCCAAAGCTTCTAGAAAAATTGTGCCAACTTTCTGAGTACAATTGCAGTGAGCTGCGTAGGGGACTCCCTGATATGAGGTGGTATCAGTGCTCTCTTCTACCTCCTCCTCTCTGGCAAGAGAGGTCAACTCCAGAGATCCCTATTTATATGGCTTCCTTTTTTTCTATTTTTTAAAATGTCATGATTGTTTTATCTATTTATCTTTTCTGTGATCTTTGACTGTGGTGGCTTGTAGCCAAGACAACAAACTTTATATTGATTAAGAGAGTAACAGTGCCGTCTTGTCTACGTTCTCCACCAAACAGTATCCAGCAACATGCGAAACCTGACTCGGGAGGCAACAACAGCTGCCATTATTGTATCTGTTGCTACTGATCATTTTCTGCTGGGTTGTAGATAATGGCCTTGCCTGGCTGGATAGCTGAGGAGTTTAGGTATCTAGCTGCCAATCCAGAGGTTGGGAGTTTGATTCTCAAGTGTTCCTCTTAGGGAAGAGCTAGCCTCCCGGGACACCCCCAGAAGAAGGGAATAGTAAGTACTGGTGGGTACACTCTACCTCAGGCATGTCCAAACTTCGGCCCTCCTGATGTTTTGGACCACAATTCCCAGAATTCCAAGCCTATATTTCCAGTGGCAAAGGACTGTGGGAGTTGTGGTCCAAAACATCTGGAGGGCCGAAGTTTGGACATGCCTGCTCTACCTGATAAACCCTGAAATGGGTCGCCATGTCAGAACTGACTTGGAGACACATGGTCATTATTATCACAAAAATACTTTGCTAGAATAACATGTTTGATTTGTTAGCTCAAATAACTATGTACAGTAATATTTGTATGAAAATCGTCAATATTGCATAGAGGTTGTTTTATAAGACAGTTCCATGCTTCCGAAGTGCTGATGCTGAATACTAACTAGTCTTTTTTATGCTTGGGGACAGGACGCCATAAGTACTTTCTGTAATCTTGCTCATTATTCCATTAGACTTTAATGGCACGCACAGGTTGTTCAGGATTAATGAGGCAAATGTCCTCAATCAGGGAAACAGTTTAAGAACACACTGTCAATTCTAATTTCATAATTTAATAAGGGGTGATCATTTTTCAAAAAGTTTGGAGGATGATTAGAAACGACATTTGCCCTCAAACAGGGGAAGGTTGTCAGTGTGTGTTTGACCCTGTGGGTTTGGGATTAGCCTGCATCCTTTTCATCACTGCAAGTAAGGAAGTACTTTGCTCACTTGGTGCCTCTGTCTCTTAGCAGCTGAAGTCTCAGAGCAGCATCAAGTGCCATCCACAAGGTAAAACTGTCAACTGCATTTTCCGGACTTTTTTGTAAGGCTTATTCTGGTGACTCAACATTTGATTTGGCAATTACTCTGTTATCTTCTTGTTGAAGGACAAGTCTTTAATTAGTTTTTCATTTCATGCAGTTAAAAGTCTGACCGTCTCGTGGTATCCACAGATTTCTGAAAAAAACCCAGTAAAAATAAAGTATGGTCGGAGTATTGTGGTGAATAAGGGATGCTGGATCAGATCAGACATCTGATCTGACCGTGGTGACTCATGCCCTAGTTACATCTCAGCTGTAACACACTATAAGTGGGGCTGCAGTTTGACCCTTAGACGGCAATTCTTACTAATGGAATCTTGCATTGCACCAAGTGAGATTTATATCTTACATGCTGTCAGTAAGATATAGAAGCAGCAAAAACCAAACCAACCCCCAAAACCTCTTACAGAATTAGGTAATTATTAAGAACAGAAAGAAACAGATGCTTAGCTATAGATGGTATGACAGAAGGCTCCAGAGGTTTCACGCTCATCCAAATAGAGCACTTGTAAATTGACAATACTGGTATGTGGCATGACACTTGGGTGACAGGTGGCTTAAACTGGTACCAAAAGTGATGAGAGAAACAAAACTCTTGTCTTTCTATGTTTTTTTTTTTAAATGGCCTCTCAGGGCCAAAGATGTAAAACTGAAATAATGATCCCTGAACTTCATAAAACTTTATAAGTAGCTTCTTAGTAGTTTGAGTCTTTGGCCCATCACAGATGACACTTATCTTTGAAAGAATCAATTCCGATGCGAGATCAGATGATCTTTTTCAATTGTATCAAATTTCCTCTGGGTATCAGTGTGTAAGTTGTTTCATTATTGAAATAATTCCAGGCAACATCGGCTTGCTAATTCTACAAGCTTTATTCGTCTGCATTGTTTTTGTGTTCCATATGCACAAAATAAAATTTGAAGTATTGAAAAAATGTAACTTATGGGAGGTTACAAACATGTTACGTCTTACCATAAATCATTATTACAACTCTGAAAAGAAGCTATAGACACAATTGGTTGAAATACAGGTGTGTGTGTGTGTGTGTGTGTGTGAAATACAGACTGTGCACTCCACAGACAATGTGTGTTAAAGGACAAGTGTGCAACACTGCATTTTTGTTATGCAAGCCTTCTGACCTCCCATCTCATTCTTACCTGAATGGCAGAACCAGAGATAATTTGCTTCAATATCATTCTGTGAAACATACGTATCATCAGGATTGTGGTTACTTTTCTAAGTCATGCCTAAAGGCACAGACCCTAAAGAATTTCCAGAGAAACAGGTGTTTTAGTTCATTGCAAAACCAGCATAACATAGTAACATATTGTTGGGACATAAGGCTTAATTTCTAATATATATCAACTTTTTTTCTTTTTTCTTATCTCCTCTCTTTCAATACAATTCATACTGATGCAGTATAAGCACAACTAAACAAGTAATAATTCTCCATATAGCATAACTCTATTACTTAAGGAACTTTATACATTGATAAAATACCTACATGGTAGACAGACAGAGAGTTACTACAGGTGTATTCTGCCCTTCTTCCACTGATCTCCAGGCTATACCCAAGACTCTACATAAACTTTTTTGAATAGATATTAAACAAAATTGGCAACAAGATACATCATTGACAGACTCCTCTTCTAATTTCTGCTTAGTTATTTCCCCATCGTATTGAATCTTCGCCATTTGTTCCCAGTATAAATTGTTTATTATAGGCATATCCCCAATATGTGCTTGATGCAATATTTATATTAGTTTATGATGCAGAAATCTACCAAATGACATAAACATGGGAGTCTTGGGAACTGCTTTGCCCTCCTCCCACAATAAGTCCCACATTTTCTCTCCCCCACCCCAAATATACACAGGTATATTAAACATACACATTCCAGCTACCAAGAAAGAAATGTAGGTAGAGTGATCATTGAGATCCATAAGATCGGTGAGTGAACAGCATTCTCCAGCTGTGAGATCAGACCCCTCTGTCCTTTTGTTATGGAGAGGTGACTGAGCTAGCAGGGAGCTTGGTTCTGATTTAACGAAGCTGCTCTCTCTGCAGGTTTTGTAAGACACATGTAACCTACACAAACAATAAAGTAAATTGAAAAGGAGCTACATTAACCTCACCCACTAGATTTTAGCTTCAGTATCTTATTTATTTTATTTATTTTATATACCACCCCATTAGCTGCAGCTATGGATTGGACAAGGGTACATAGCTTGGAACTGAATGCCAATAAGACTGAGGTCCTTTTGTTAGGAGTAGAGATGTGAAATTTCTGGAAACATTGGGAAAGGTTTCTGTTTTTCTCCAAAGCTTTTTTCCCTGGCTTCAAAATGTCCAGAACGTTTATATCTCTAGTTAGGAGGGACCTCTGAGTCACTCGGTGGTATTCTGGTTGGTCTTGATGGGGTCACGCTGTTGGACCTGGCTCTTTCAATGGAGAATTTGATCTCAGTCCTGGCCAAGTCTGCCTTTTAGCATCTGAGGCAGATCACCCACCTTTGCCTCTATCTCGACAGGAAGTGCTTTATAGCAATGCATTGGCCCATGAATTTGTAATCTCAAAAATTGTCCTTGAAGGTGGTTCAGAAGCTGCAGTAGATATAGCCTCCATCCTGGCTCATCTGTGCTGTCTGCCTGGCTGGTTCTGGGCCAAGTTAAGATGCTTATGCTAACTTTTAAAGCCTTTAATCATGATTTAGGACCATGTTACCTGGCTGAGCGCCTCTCCCTCAAATCAGCTACCTTTCCCACCCCTATTACATATTGAGAGGATCCAAGTGATCACCCTGAGGGGGGCCCAGAAATCAGTCACTCAAACCCAAGACTTCTCTGTGATGGCTGCTTTACTTGTAACTTCCTCCCACCAGAGGTGAGAGGGCCCCCCATCCCTCCTGGGTTTCAAGAGGCAACTGAAGACCTGGTTGGTCTCCCAAGCCTTTCAATAGTTTGCCCCAATTAAGTCATCTTCCGTATCTTTTCTGCTGCCAGTCTTCCATTAATTTTCACTGCTGTTGTATTGTTTTTATCATTGTTGTCATTATTTTTGTCACTATCAGTATTATTTATGACTACACATCCTTTTGATAGCCACTCAGAGCAGAATCCTAGCTACTAGTTGATTGATGACATGTAAATAAAATAAAATAGAATAAATAAATAAGGCTCTGGTTCACAAACAGGTTGCTTTCCTGGCCCATTTCTGTAATAACAAGGATGTTAAGACAACACTCATCCATGTATTAGAAATGCAATTTTGAGGAGGAATAGAAAAGCTATTCACCAACATATTTATATAGAACTTTCCCTTATGATGAAGTATTATGATTAGTCTAAGACACTCTTCATATGAACAACCTTTCTCTCTCCATGGGTTGTACATGCATTGCTTGCATTTTCGTGGTCTCCGAACTACTGGAGCATCAGAAGTAGTCCGTGCTGTGTGCTTTGAACAGGGTGTTCATCTGAACCCCCTGCAATGGATGTTTTAACTTAGATCTGCCCAACCAATGGACCTTTCTTCCAATATGTAACTCTTTTGATTGGGATGCATGAGAAATCTTTCTTTATCAATATTTTATGCTATTATGAAACAAGTAGCTTGTTATGTTGAAAATACAGTTGGCTTCCCAAGAATTTAACCCATTGTTTAAACTGTCCTCAGTGCACAGGCTAGGGACTTGATATTTGTCATTGTCTATTTGTTCCTACTTAAGGTTTTTTTAGTATTATTTGTATGATTGAACTGGAAAGTAACTTATAAGTAATAATAAATGGAACACAAATGTTCCATTTGTGTGTGTCTTTTTCTCTTTGCAGATGTATGTAATGGGACTGGACACATCTCCATCTTTCCCTGATTAATCCTTTAATTATACGCTGGCTCTTATGAAACCTTGTCATGTTGTCATAAGTGGCCTTTCAGCTGAACTTTGTCTTGTCAAGCTGGCTTTATCATTCATAAATATTTCAACATGACCTGCTTCACTGACCTTTTTGATGAGGGTTTTCATTAAAATGAGAGCGGGGGAAGCCATCTTAAAAATCTTAACCATCAATGGTTAATATGATATGCTGCCTGAAAGGCAGATGCTCTGCAGAGATAAGAAATAGGTTGGCTTGCCACTTAACATGATACAATACCTTAAAATGTTAATGGCAAGTCACAGTTTAAGTGTGCTGATGTTCAGATTATGTATTAAGAAAATGGAATATTTGGGAGCATCCTAGTTTAAGGTGGTTTTTAAATACAGAAGGTGAAGAAGGTAATCCCAGGACTTCCTAGAAAGTCCTACTGATATAACATTCTGTCTAAGAAACTATATTTAAAGGTTAGGATATCTCTGATTTGAGGCTTATCTCTATCATGAACCCACTGTGTGGCCTCCAGGGAAACATTGGTATATATCTCATCCTGCATATTCTGGAATGATGCCTCTACTGGAGGAATATAAGACAGTAGTCTCCTTGCTCTAGTTTTCAGTGTGCTATTTTAAGTGTACCAAATTGGTCAGTTGATGTCTCCATGTACAATAGGACCCCGGTATCCACTGGGGATTAGTTCCAGGCCTTCCTGTGGATAATGAAACCTGTGGATAAGAGAGAACACCAAAAACCCAAAACTGCTGTTTTGTCACAGTAGCTTGCTTTACGGCTGTTGTTTTGAGACAGTAGCTTACTTACTTTGCAGCTGCTGTTTGTGACAGTAGCTTGCTTTACAGCTGCTGTTTTATGACAGTAGCTTGCTTTACAGCTGCTGTTTGTGACAGTAGCTTGCTTTTTGGCTACTGTTTGTGATGGTAGCTTGCTTTGTGGCTGCTGAATTATTTATTTAATTTTTTCCCTCTACCAACCATGGATAACTGAATCAGTGGTTAATGAATCAGTGGACACGGGGGTCCTACAGTACCATTTTAAGATGCAGTGAGAGCTCCTCAGTATACAGTACAATAAAAATGTTTCTCTTGCACAACTGAAAGGAGCTTACAGCATACATTTAAGAAACAAATGCAGCCAAAAGGAAATCAATCGCAGCCCTATTAAAACGCTACAAAATAGCTTACTACATTATAACAACCATTAAATTAGCATGAATGTACAGCTATTTGAAAAACAAAAGAGAAAGTACAATGCCCACCATTAGATCAAGGATAAACATTAATAAACTGTCATACAACAATAGTGCAAAACATCTAGATATGGATTACACAATAATACCCAATATTATTGTGTTAACACACAATATTAACATTTGTCTTATTTTATTTATCTGTTAAAATTATTCAAATTTAACTTATTAAAAAGCCGATGTCTATATATACAGGTACCTCTGTATCTCTTAGAGCCAAGACAAATACAAAATATTTTAACGCTATATTTGTTTTCACCTTTTCCCGTTGCTTGGAAGAGAAACCACCTGCTGTTTTCCAGATTGTAATTATCGAATCCAGAGATTCTACAAATCTAGAAGGTCTTCCTCTTTGCTGTATTTAAATCTGGTAATATTTTGTCCCAAGATCTCTAGCCTAATTATGCACAAATTAGTTTATGCTCTGAATGTTATCTAGCTTTTGCTTGTTCCAATTTCTTGGACTGCATATTTGTAATTTCTGATGCTTCTATGCAGACCATTTGTCAGTTTTCCTATGCAATGTACACTGTATCCTGATCACTTGCACTCAGTGACATAAATTAGACTGCAGGTCATACAAATGATGATCTGCAGATCCTACCAATTAGAATGTTGTGAAAGGTGACTGTCTTCATAAGAAATATGCAGGTAATGCCGTGCTGGAAATCTCAAGGATGTAGTCCTAGATTGCTGACTGATGGATAGCTCTTAATTAAAGATGAACAGGGCCTGGGAAAAGAAGGTGAATCAGAATGGTTCGTGAGTACCCATGAACCCTGGAAAAACAAACCAGTTTGCAATTCATTTTTCCAGTTCATGCCCTTTCCTGATGCTTCCTCTTGCTTCCTGTTTCTGCAGCCAGGACCCAGGCCAGTTGTCTCTGTGCATGTGCCTGCCTGTCAGCTGATATGCTTCTGCATGTGCCAAGACACCACTCCTAACTTATGGAAGGGAAGCCGCACTGCTGTCCCTGAAGGTGGCGGTGGCCACTCAGGAAGAGGAAGCAATGCCAGGTAGGAATGGGACAGGAGCAGCATGAAGGGAGTGAAGGCGGGGATGGCTTTCCCTAAATGCCCCCTGCTGCAATTTCCAGAAACAAATGGAATGCTAGTTGAACCTGTTCTAGCTTTGACATAGACCAGGCATGTCCAGACTTCAGCCCTTCTGATGTTTTGGACCACAACTCCCCGAATTCCAAGCCTGTATTTCCAATGGCAAAGGACTGTGGGAGCTGTGGTCCAAAACATCTGGAGGGCCAAAGTTTGTACATGCCTGACATAGACAATGGTTTTCCCTGACAAGGTGGCTGCTGTCTTGATAATACGACTCAATACTATATGGAGAATATCCTCAGAGATTGCAAGTGTCTCTTCTGTTAAGTTATTTTTTTCATTAATTTTATTTTATGCTATCAATGTGCCTGACAGACAAGAGATAAGATAGCAACCCCTTTCTTTGTTTTGGGTGCGTGGCAGTGGTTAATATTTACAGCCAAGGTAAGTGTGGGAATCAGTGAGTTGGGGACAATTATCTTGTGTCATGGGTAATGAAAGAAAAGATCCATTTCCACTGGTGCTGGTAGATATACATTTGATGGTAGGACAAACACAGCTGATAATAAGAGTCAGTATTTTGTAGAGAGATGTGGCATGGTATCATTATCAAATTGATGTACTTCGTTTAAATATTCAATCCTTGATGCCTTTGATATATGATGGAAAGTGTTTTACCATCCTCTGTGGGCTTAAATTGATATATAGGTAGATCCTCAGTTGTGTCACTAGTCAAAACAATATCGTCTCCTGGGTGGTACATTCAATTGGCGAGACAAGTGCACATCTGATTGCATCCAAAATATTGCTTCCTCCCCCTGAACCTCTCTCTTTAAGAGCAGTTTATTAGGTGGCACTCGGAGCCCTTTCTGTGGGCACCCGACATCGCCCCTTCACAGCCACCTGGATTCAAGTTAAATTGCTGTATTGGCACTTCACGAAAAATTAGAGGGTTTTGAATTGCAGTTTGGGCACTCGGTCTCTAAAAGGTTCACCATCACTGTGCTAGACTATGCCACAAGCAGTCAAAAATTTAAGCTATTTGCCGGTACGATCAGACCTTTAATGTGATTTTGTGCAACATGTAAAAGCATTCAACAGTGGGATTTGTGTTCATAAAATCAGCTGCTTTTTGCTGTTCAGACATTCCCTGCCTATAAGATTTTGTAAGTTTTCACTAACATGCTCACTGAGTTCTGAGGTAGCACAAATTGTCGAAGCATTTGTGTGTCTTTCAGCTTTGCCCTTCTGCCAGATAGTCTGTGGTGCTTAATACCATAACTGCAGCCCTTATTGTCACCAGGCTTTGTGACAATATCTGTTCTCATCTGGAGATTTTCTTAAAGGGTTGTTCTTTTCTTTTGAAAGGTTGTCATAGGCAGGTGTACACTTCTCTGTTAACTGATAAGAAAAAAAAGGTTTCCAAGACTGGATTTCTTTGATATGGGCGTCCAAACATTTAACAGCTGATCTCTGTTGGACACTAGACATCTACACTGTCCTTGGAGTCATAACAGAAGCATTCTGCTAATCTATATCTCCCTGGATAAGCTTTAATGTCATTGTAAAAAAAAAATGTTGTGCTGTGGTCTTTTGGTGTTGTACAGAAGTTTAATCCATTGGATAATAGTTTAACTTCATTTTATGATACTTTGCCCTCAGTAGATCTTTTCAGTCAAACATTGCAGGAATCCTTCTTGTTAGGCTTGCCAGCCAATCCTGTTCCCAATATAATATATATAATATAATATATTTAATATGTATATTCAAAACAAAGAAAGATACACATACAAATCTAAGTCTTATGTGGTCTTTCCCCCAATACACTATTACTTAGGTCTTTGTAATGTTGCCATGGAAGAAGGCATTGTAGCTGTATATATGTACAGCAAGTATGTTGCATTAAACAGACAAGCAGTACTCCAACATCTTGCCTAACACATACTGTTGTTCCAAGA
Source organism: Phrynocephalus guinanensis (assembly GCA_037367245.1). Lineage (NCBI taxonomy): Eukaryota > Metazoa > Chordata > Lepidosauria > Squamata > Agamidae > Phrynocephalus > Phrynocephalus guinanensis. Next base: position 9,366,568 of record CM074745.1, on the reverse strand, counting down.
AAAACCAAATGTGCACAAGACTTGTGGCGGCTGAGAGCAAAAGATACCTAAGATTCAGGGCTGATTTTTCCATACTTTTTAGTCCACTGACTGACTTCTGTGTGCCCACTACTATAACGTAATCCAAGAAGATATCCCAATGCTTAGGGACTAGAGATGGGCACGAAACGAGCAATTTTTTGTTTTTTGATTTTGTTTTTTTGTTTTGTTACGTAACAAAATGAAAAATGAATTTTGCCTCCAAAATGAAACAAAACAAACCGAAACAACATTTTGTCGTGCGTTTCGTTTTCCGTTGCGGCAAATACATTGAACTGTAATGAATGCTAATGAAACAGCAATTTTTCGTTTTCGTTTGCGTTTTTTCATTTCATTACACAACGAAATGAAAATAAAAATTTTTGCAAAAAATTCACGAAAAACAAAAACGAACCGAAACGGACCCCCTAAATGACAAACGACAAACGAAACACCATTTTTTTGAGTCGTGCCCATCTCTATTAGGGACTCTTGATAATGCAACTGCCTTCCTGTTTTGCCTTTAACAGCTCTACTCAAATGGATTCTCAAATATCCCCCCCCCATATTTATTGGACGTTATTTGGTGGGGCAATAGGGAGACAATTTTACAGATTTCCTCTAGTAAAGGAGTCTCCCCACCCCTACTCCCAAAAGTTTCTCTCAAATGAAGTTCTCCAGAAGCACAGTTTTTCCCGTTAGGAATCATTTCTCTTTTTACTGCCATAAATGATGGGCAGATGTAACTGCACTGAGTGCCTGCTCATCATTTTCCATCATCCATAATACAGTGGCACCTTGTATAAAGGAATTAATTCATTCCAAATGAAATTCTGTTAAGCAAGTTTTCTTTTCTACAAATTCCCCATTAGGAATGGATTGAAAACGCAGTAATCACTAATGGTGACCATTTTTATGTTGTATTGATTTGCCCTGTAGGTGATTCTGTTAAGCAAATTTCCCCTATCTCTGGAATTTTTTATGCTGTGCAGATTTTATGTTATACAACACATTTGTTATACAAGGGCCCACTGTATTTCAGGCGAGGACTCCTCTAAGGCACCCTTGGGGTGCACACCTCTGGCCTCTTCTGTGGATGGCTTTTCCTCCTGCTACCAAAGCAACCATTTTGGTTTGGGTTGCAACAAAATCCAGGTGTGTTTGTGGGGGGAGGGGGAGTTGCATACATGTGGGCAAAAAAAGCCACTCACATTGCAGTTGAGTTGACAGTTGGAGAGCATACTGATCTCAGGCTTAACATCTTTGCACTGGCAGTCAGTGTGCCGCGTAAGGCAGATTGTCAGGCTAAGATGCAAGAGGTTAATCTCCCCGCTGAGGCATGGAAGCCCAAGGAGGAGGGGAAGCAGAAAAACAACACAAAACCCAACTATGAACACATGGTTTGGAAAGGACTTGACAGCATATACACAGTTGGCGATAGCATCTTTCGGCAGTCTTTACCTGAGGAAAAAATTGAGCTACTGCAAAAAGAAGACTATCTCAGGAATCTTCTCAAAAACATATTTTCTTTTAAATGTTGGTTCAGCTGTACTTGGTTTCCCACTTGTTTCTGGGTTTGTTTTTGTGAGTCCCCCTCCCCCCGAGATGTGACATATTCTGGACTGTTCCTCCTTCTCTGATGCAGTGGTACCATATGCAGAGTTTACCATCTATATGAGAACTAGGCCCTTATAGGCTCCTGAAGATAACAAAGATTAACCCTTGGGTGTAATTATATATAAAAGGGATTAAACCACAGTATACCTTAAAGTATATTTCTGACATCTTAAGATTTAAATTAGTAGGAAGGGCTAGATGGAAGATCCTTTCCAAGCATTATCTTTTCCAATGAATCTAGTTTTCTCATGATGAATATCTCATTTTCTCCCCATCCAGCTTTCACAGCTGCACATAGAAATGGGGAAAATACCACTCTTTATAGCAGTGGTTCTCAACTCTCCTAATGCCGCAACCCTTTAATACAGTTCCTCATGTTGTCCTGCTTGGAACAGGCCACAAGTCCCCTTTGGCAGGCCACTGCCACAGGTGCTATTGAAAACTTCCCTCTATGGGCACCCTCAGCCAATTGCAGCCTCCGGTGCCATTGACTGACATCCCTTCCAACCTATAAAGCTGTAACTCACTCTTCCTCCCCCACCCCTCCTCCAGACCCAAGCCGTTTGTGCCTTTTTCATTACTGGCTGATGGCGACCCCCGTGAAATGGTTGCTCGACCCCCAAAGGGGTCCCGACCCCCAGGCTGGGAGCCACTGCTTTATAGCACCAAGACTCAAGAACTCAACAACAGAGCTGCTTCTGGAAGAAGCCAGGCAGTTAACATTCACAGTCAGAACATCCCTGCATTTCTAATTTGGCTGTTCAATCAGTGTGAAGAAAAACCCTCAGCAATTAACCAGGGATACTGAGGGTGGGTAGAGCTCTTAATACTCCAAGCCCCTTCTCTGCAATACTACTGCTGAATGTGATGGTAAAAATCAATTTGTATTCTCCAGATTGATTGCTGTGTACTCTTTTTTTTTCAATACAAGCTCCAAGGTCTGTGGTGAGGGTTAAACCAAAATTGCATGGGTCTTGTCGCTTCTGACATGCAGGAAGCCTCACTGACTACCAACCAACTTTGTGTTTTCACTCCCACTTTCGCCTTGTTATTTCTCCCTCCTTTAAAAATAACAGGTGACACCTTTTCACCCTAGATCAGAACATTTAATCTCAGGTGAATATACAATCAGCTGCACTTCCCATCTCTTGCTTACTCGTGCATAAGATTTCATTTGCGGAGGAGTTGTTAGGCTTGGCGCATGTACAGTGAGAAGCAAATTGATGCTTGTACAAGCCTTGATTGTGATGCTAGCCTGATTTCACCCGGAGAATATAAATACCTATCAGCCGGTCGTCCATTATTTAGGCTTATCTCGACAAAGGAGAGGAAAAGAACAGGTAAAAAAGAGAGAGATGGTGCTAGAAATGTACATCTCAGCCTCTCACTGACCATACCCATGCCTCCATGCTGAGAGAACACCTATATGGAGGCAGATCATCAGAGAATGAAATGCGAATTGCCTAAGAGGGCGGAAGGATGGAAAGAATTCCAAGGAAGCATATAAGGAAAAAAATGGGTCTGAGATGACACAACTGGCTTTAACTTGGCAGGCCATTGTGTGTTTAACAAGATACGAGCATCTTCTGTCCTCCCACTGTTCTTTTACTGTTCCGGCTTGCACTCTGCCACAGTCCACTTTTCCTATCTTCCAGTTTATGCTGGATATTTAAAATGGATTCTTCTGCTGCTTTTAAATACTCTTCTGTAGTTTTCAGTATGCATATTGCCCCCTCTACACGTGTATCACTCACACCGAGCTTTCTCCATTAGAGTTGCTTTGTTTACAATATGTTCAAAGTCTTTTTTATACCTGTCCTTGACCAAGAACAGTAAAGAACAAGTACAAGTTGTTCTTTACTGTTGTTCTAACTGGACAAAGTCATCTTCTGTTGCTTGAGAATGTTGAGTTGTATTTTGTGTTCTTCTGTATTTGATACACTGACTTTCTCCTACTTCCAAATGTCTTCCTTTGGTGCTTCTACTTGTTATATACATTTTAATACTGTAGAATTCTGTTATTTTGATTCTGTTAATTTGCTTTCTTTGATCACCTGGCAAAGTAAGGACAAACTGTACCATCAGACAAAATGTAATCACTCTGATGTTTCTTTAAAAAGCCACATATGTACCGGTGTCTACTGGGACCTTGTAAATCATAGACATGGAAACAGACTTGCAGCAAACTTCACAGAGGTCTGAAGAAAGCTCAGCAATAGGCAGCAAACAAATGGAAGGCTGATCAACCATGGAAGGCTGATCAACCTTGTTCTACAAACAAGATCAGGTAGTTCTAAATTTGGTGAGCAATTTCAATGGAAGACTGTAATAAATGTAACTATTGAAATGGCCCAATGATTATCAATCATCTCATTAATATTTAGTAGTTCATAAGAACAATAGACATATCTTAAGAAACTGGATTTACACACTTGCTCCTCAAAGCTCAGGTTCCATAAAGGGCAGACCCAGCACAAGATTACCTGGCAATAGTAGCTTCAGCAACCTGCAAGTCTGATCAGCAGAAATAGTTTCTAAACAGAAAATATTGTTATGTGTTCTCATGAAGAGATGCCCTATTAGGAAGCCTGGATATAGCAAGTTCTGATGGTTCACATGTGAAGCTATATTATTCTCAATAAAGACTTAAAGCTGGAGATAAAATCTGTGCAGCTTGTGTCGACATGCAAAAATATTTTCTAGCTCTTAAGACTACAACACAAACAAGCAGATCTTGCCTCAGAAATCTGTGTATATCCAGGGCTTGGAAAGTATTTGAGGTAGGAAAAGGTATTGGAAATAAATAGTGTATAGCTGAAAATGCCCGAAAAATGTGCTCAAACATTTTCAGAGAAAAATGAATACCAAATGCTGCCATTTGAAGAGCACATACAAAAATGTGTACGGGTTTTTTGGGGGTGAGGGGGTTAGCGTTGGGGAAAATAGAAAAAAAACATACACAGATCTGTGTGCAGAAACAAGAACCTCAATGGAATTCATATATCCCCAGAGAAACCATTGGTTCCCAAGACCCTCCATCTAATGCTGTCTCATCATTTACACTTTTACTTAAACAGGACTCAGAGATACAGGTCTATGGGCTTGACAATATTGCAATTAATTCAATCGAGTGAACTTCAAAAGACGTGTTAAGTGGTAATGTCTTGGGTCATTAGTTTTAACAATGTCAGTGTGCTCTATTTCATTTACCATAATTAGTGTACTTATTGTTCTTTAGCCCTCTTCACTTGCATGTAGCTCCATTTACTCTGGAGGGGAAAAATAGATGCAAAACGGTGAGAATTCCCTGCACCTACATGATGTCTTTTCAGAATTTATCCTGAAACCTGAAAGAAATATAAATAACAGGAGGATGGTTATGTTTACTATTCAGAAAAGGGGGACAGTGCCTTAATGTTTGGACTAAACTACTGGTTACAAGGAATCATAAGTACCAGAGCATAGAGAGAACTCCTAGTTCCCAGAGCTCCTTGCCCTCTGAAGATGCCAGCCACAGAGTCTGGCGCAACGTCGGGAAGAAAAACTTCCAGAACATGACCAAAAACTCACAACAGCTATCAGTCATAAGTATATTTCCCTGGCTTACAGTATATTTTCCTTTGTCTGGGTAGGAGCATAGCTGGCCTATGGCATTTTGTTTGGCCAGCCATGCTGCTCTCCAGCTGAGGGGAATTTATTTATTTATTTATTTATTTATTTATTTATTTATTCATTTATTCCAAAGGAACTCTGGGCAGTTAACAACATAAATGAACAAACAATAGATAACAATGCAACAAAAGAAAAAAATACTAAAGCAAGCAGTGAAATATGTAAAATAAAATAACTATACTAATATGGAAGAAAAAATTCGAAGAGATATCTGGCAAGATGGTGGAATAGGAGGGAAAGAAAAAAAAAACTAATCAAGGTCGCCAAATGCCTCACAAAAAAGCCAGGTCTTCAAGGCTTTTTTAAAGGCTGGCAGGGACTGTGCAAGGTGCAACTCCCTCAGGAGATGGTTCCAGAGGAAAGGACTAGCCACAGAGAAGGCTCGGATGCGTGAGAAGTTCAATTCCCCCAATTCCACATGGAATTGCAGCTGAAACTTTCTTTGGCACTAATTAAAGTGTTCTGCTTATGTACCGCCCCATACAACTTCAAGTAGTCTCTGGGTGGTTTACAGTTTTTAATTACAGTATGCAGGCTACACCATTGCGCCCCCCCCCCCAGCAAGCTGGGTTCTCATGTTACCAACCTCAGAAGGATGGAAGGCTGAGTCAACCATGAGCCTGCTACCTGGGATTGAACCCCAGGTCATGAGCAGAGTTTTAATTAATCAAGGTGTATGAAGGTACTGGGTTCACTAAAGAAAGCACAAGTAGGCTTGTCAGTTTCATCTTCCGAAGGAGAGGGATATACTAGTGAGCTGCTACAGTTTCTCTCCTCAGTATCTACCTCATGAGTTGACTGCTCAAAATGCTGCTTTCAGTTCTTGGAGGAAGAAATAGAGAACATGTAAAAGAAATGGCTGTCTGCAGGAGGGATGTTGGCAAGTCTGGCCATCAAACCAAACCCCGTTGCTCAAGGCGGAAATTGAAATTAAAGAAGGTCTGACAGATCGTCGCCCAATTTTCTCTTAAATGTCCCCAGCATTGGAGCACTCGCCACCTCCCAAGGTATCTGGCGCCATTGCCGTACTGCTCTAACACATAAGAGATTTTTCCTGATATTCAGTCGATATCTGGATACCTGTCTTGGGCCCATAGTTTCATGTTCTGCACTCTGAGATGATTAAGAACAGATCCTGCCCATCATCTGTGTGATTTGAAAAGTGCTCCAGCATCTCTCTTCGGTCTTCTTTTCTAAAGGCTAAACATTCTCAGTGCTTTTTACTTTCCTCTTAGAGCTTGACACGATTTTGTGTGAAACACACATTTAATTAGCATTCCCTGCCCTCCAAGTCATTAATAAAAATGTCAGGGAGCACTGGGCCAAGGATTAAGCCTTGTGGTGATCCATTTGTTATCTCCTCCCAATTTGAGAAGGAGCCATTAATAATCACCCTCTGAGTGTGATTCAGTAGCCAACTGTGTATCCAGCGGACAAGTGTTCTATCCAGCGCACAACTAGTTAAGCTGACAAATCAGAATATCATGGGGCACTATTTTTATACAATGTCTACCACATTCCCTCTGTCTATTAGGGAGGTTACTTGATCAAAAAGTGAGATCATGTTAGTCTGGCAGGATTTGTTCTTGACAAATCCATGACGGCTTCTAGTTATTACCATTATTATTTTCTCTTCCATTGGGGTTTCTACTTTTCCTCACAGCAGATCATTTGGCATCAGTTAGGCACTGATGGAGAGGGGAAAATGTGTGCTGTAGTTGGCACAATGGTGTGGTGGGTGGGTGGGCAAGGAAATGCCATTTATCTCTTAAAATAAGGGTGGCTCCAGGAGTCTGTCCTTTTCATCACCATGGTCACCCCTATCAACCCCAACATTGGTCACTTGCCACTGTGCAGTCACTACCACTGATCTCCAGCCAACTCTTCCTCTCATCTTCTCCCTTCCATTCCTTATCACTCCGGGTAAAACTCTTTGCCCAGCCTCCTGCTGTCCTGCCCGCCATGATTAGATTCTCTTTCTCCACCCAGTTCCTAGGTCCCATCTGGTTCCCCATTCCCTACCTTCCTTCCCACTTTTCCTGGAAGTCCCTCTCATTTCAGGGAAAAGAGGGTGGAAATGAGAGGAGGAAATTACTACTCAGGCCTTGTTTACAACTCATTAAGGCACTTCTGTAGCTTACAAGTATTTGTTAACTAGATGGGGGAAAAGGTGGTGATCCAATTTCCTACTCTTTCTTTTTGTGGCCAGCTAACATGAAAGGTGGGGTGGTAAATGATTACCAACAGGACCTGTTTGATAACCGCCCTGAGTCCCATCTTTGGGAATAGGTGCGGTATATAAGTGCGAAAATAAATAAATAAATAAATAAATAAATGGCACCCCAGCTGTGAAAAATATTCGTAAGGGACATTTAACTGTTGCCTGTTTTTAATAGTCTCAGCACCTGGTGAGTACATTTTTATTCTCTCAGTATTTTAAATGATCATTTATTTTATTCCAACTGTTTTTCTGTTTTGATTTATTTATGTTTTCTTCCATTGATATTTCCATTGTTTTGTAATTTTGTTAATAATACTGCATTTCAGTGCTTAAAGCTACCGGTAAAAATTTAAAAATGTCTTTCCATTTTGCAAATTATTGTTGATACTTAAACTGGGCATATTTTATACAAATTTTGGGTTTCTTGATGTTTTATTCTAGCTGCTGTAGATCTGTCGTTTTAAAAAAATGAAGCAGGTTATACTAAGATATCTTGCAGCTCACTTATAGTTCAGTATAGAAGAATTATTCTGCCACTTCATAACTGTGCTCAGTTTGTCGTGCAGTGATGTTTTGCAACCTTTGTTGTATCTAACCAAACATTTTAGACATATGTTGGGTGTAACCAGTTGCTAATAGGGCTGGGGGCAGGTTCATTAATTGCCTTATTAATGGTAATGAAATTAAATTGCTTGTGGATGGAATTCAACAACGTAATAACAATCTTGGAAATGTTCTCATTAAAATGCAGTACCTACAAATCCTGCCGCTCTTCTTAGATGTCTGCACCAGAGAGAGTTATTGCAAATTAAGGGTTTTGCAAAGATTGATCCAGCAAGAACCAAGCATATTTTACACTCCTCCTTTCTTAATAAACCCAAAACGCTAAAGCAACCAAATATCATTTTTATCCTATGCGATTGCAAAAGATAATAAGAGCAAATTTATTCCCCATGGATTTATCCTTGATTGGGCGTGCTATAGTGAAAAAAGAAACAGCACATTTCCACTTAGCCTTCTTCTTGGAAACAAAACCCCATTGAATTCAGGAATGGTACAGACTTGTACAGGGTTGCAGTTTAGGTACAGTTTTATAGCTGTCTTTAGCAGTAAGACCTGCTGTGTTGCAAATCACTACATACACATAATGCCATGAAACATTTTGGAAGCTTCTTTTCACTCAGCCTAACTGTATTCCCATAGACACAGAGAAGGTAGCCAGAAGTGAAAGACATACATCTAGCAGAACACTCTTGAAAACTGGAGCTGAGTGCTGGTGGTAGGCAGAAACAGAATCCAATACCAGAAGAAGGATCTGCAGAAGAATGACAGGACGGAATCAATTAAGGGGAACAATGTTGGAATTAAAGGAACCTACGATGAGACACTGAAAGCATAAGAGCCAACTTAGCTGTTCAGTGCCAGGGTCTGAAGAAAGATTCATAGATTCTCCATGAGGGCTTAACCCAGTTCAATGAATCAACCCATTCCCGCAAGAAATGATGCAGCCGGCAGCTGTAGTAAGCACTGCTTGGCCAATTCCATTGCCAGTAGCATTCCATAAAAATCTTGTCAGTGGCACAAGTGTAACAAATGACATCTTTTTATTTTTTGCTGCTGTCTCAAAGGCAGGAGCATTCAGCTTTTCAGTTTAAATATTTCCCACACACTTACTTTGGCACCAGGTCTATAATCGCAAGGACCTTGGGCTCTGACAAAATGTATTAAGGACAAAAACATGGCTCGAGTAAGGGTTTATCATCAATCCTGCAGAAGCTGGGCAAGGAGATTTTGTGTGTGTGTGTGTGTGTGTGTGTGTGTGTGTGTGTGTGTCCATCTCAGGAGAAGGGGCTGAATGTTTGTGAAATGGTACTAACAGATAGAGCTGCCTAGATGCCCTGAACACATCCAATCTCCCCTGATTTCGGAAGCTAAGCAGGGTTGGCCCTGGTTAGTACTTGGATGGGAGACCACCAGGGAATACCAGGTGCTGTGGGCGCCTGGAGTAGGAACTGGCAAACCACTCCAGTATTCCTACCAAGAAAACTCCATGGACATGGGGTCACGAAGAGTCGGTCACGACTGTCATGAAGCAACACACACACACACACACACACACACACACACACACACACACACACACACACACACACACACAAATAGATAAAATAATATTTATTTTACTCCCACATTGGTTCTCAAGGCAACTATAAGATTAAAAAAGCATACCAATAAAAATAAAGTAAAAGAAACCACCTTTTACTGAGATAATAAAGAGCAGTAACAGGCAGTTGCTAAATATCATAATAATTAGGAGGAACAGTAAGTTAATTTTAATTTAAAAAACAATAAAATTGTGGGAGAAGTCTAAATGTGTTGTCTTCAACTCAGGGCATATTCTTGAAGCTGTTGACAACTCATTTATTTATTCTTATGCTCTGTTCTTTCTTGGTGTGGATACGGAACCTGGAATTCTTATAATCAGCCACATTTATCTAATGCACTGAATAATTTTCTCTGGTGATGTGAATTAATTGCTTGATTTGAAAAGAATCATTTTAGAAGCTTTTCCTGGGCATTGTTATGCCTCCACGGGGTGTCAAATTATATATTACAGTACAATATCAATGATTTTGCAAATGCAACAATTTTAGACTTATCATAATTGAGTTGTAGATTATTACTAGCTAAGACAGGCATGTCCAAACTTCGGCCCTCCTGATGTTTTGGGCCACAACTCCCAGAATTCTAAGCTTAGATTGCCAATGACAAAGGACTGTGGGAGTTGTGGTCCAAAACATCTGGAGGGCCAAAGTTTGGACATGCCTGAGCTAAGACCTCAAGACATTTGTGCATTAGGCATTTTAGACCAAGTCTGGTACGAGACAGGATCACTGCCTCACAGTTGGAGAATGTGATGTACTTTGTGGCATAAACAGTCAAACAACACAGAATGTAACCAAACCTTGCTACTATTTCCGAAACCCCTAATTAAGTTCTGCTGAATGTAGTTTCTATATATTGTCTTATTTATGCCAATAAAGATTTTGATTTGATTTGATTTGATTTGATATATCATTGCTTTTGCAAATCTGGGTTTTTTCCTTTGGATTTCTAAAAGTTTTAATATTTTTGCAAGTTAGTGACCTTTGATTTTGCAGATCCATGCAAATAGTTTGAAATAAAAACCAATGTGGGTACAATTAATTAATGCTACCCTTCCCAAAATGTAGCAAATTAGTAGTCTGTCATTTTTTAGCTTTTCGTTCGTCCATCAGATTATAGGGTTATAATTTTTACACTTTCATAAATATTTTATACATCCTTTGTGTTAAATCTTTAATGATTTCAATGCCCAAATATGCAAAGTTCAAGTAACAAAGGACTAACCCGGATTCCATTTGCAATTTTTCTCCTGCTATGATCATAGTGAAATTAGACATAGAGGCTTAGGTTTTGCATAGTTTATTTTTAATCAAGTGGCATTTTAATTTAATTAGAGTTGGTATAAATTCTGGAATAGCTATTTCTGGATTTGTTAAAAATAGAAGGCTGTCATCAGTGTATATGCTAATACTTTGCAATTTCCCATTTTCCATTGAACCAGAAATCAATACGATCATCGAATAATGGAGTTGGAAGAGTCCTAAAAGAGTAAAGAGGCCTATGAAGGATTTGATCAAAATAAACTGAGCTAGTGGTTCCACAGCAACTATACAACTTGGTTGATACTCGGAAATATTTTAATCTAGGAGCATAATGTGAATTTGAGACTAGATCATTGTTTCCAGATTAACAAAGAGAATGAACAAATCTTTAACAATAACATAGAGCTTTCTAGCCAAGAAGAGAAATGAAGGCCATAATGAAAAGCGTAAACAATAAATTGCCAGATTTTGATGGATTGTAAGCAAAGGAAGGAAGGAAGGAAGGAAGGAAGAAAAGTGTTCTGCTTATATACCTCCTCATAGCACTTCAAGAACTCTCTGGGCAGTTTACCATTTAATTATGCAGGCTACATATGCCCCCCCCCCCCCGAGATCATTTTACTGACCTTAGAAGGCTAGAAGGCTGAGTGAACCAAGAGCCGGCTTCCTGGGATTGAACCCCAGGTCATGAGCACAGTTATAGCTGCAGTACAGCCATTTAACAACTGTCCTACTAGGCTCCTGATAATAATAAGGACACATTATTATATTTAAAAAACAAACTCTAAAAGTGGTCTATAGTTTTATTCCCTGGGAGTCCCTAGGACCCTGTTACAGAGAGTTTGAGAACAGGGAGAGTAAACAGTGCACTTTGCACTGGGGATGTTTGAGAACGAGTCTAGGAATGAAATGTGATGGTTTAGATAGAACAAGATGCATTATTGTTGAAGGAACAGCTTACACAGCTAAGCCATATTTGTCTTCCTGCCTGAAGACATAGGAAGTTGCTCCTGCACCAAACGGACAGTCCATCTCAAATACACAGCAACTCAAAGCTTGCCTTTACAACACGGTTGCTTTTTTCAGAAAAGTTAAAAAAAAAATTCTAGATGGAGCTCAAAAGACTCTTCTGGAGGAACAGGAGACCAGGCATGCCAAATGCAGGAGTCAAGGATGTGGAGAAATGTGAAGACTGGAGGTGAGCAGATGTCACCCCATCTTCCAAAAAAGGTGGACAGAGAAGATAAAACCAACTACCAATCAATCAGCTTGATAGTGATAACTGGGAAAATTTCTGGAACATATTAAACAGGAGTGCTTAAATAAGGACAATTTGAGGACTCAGTATGGATTTCTCAACAAGTCATGCTGGGCTGAACTTATCTCTCCTTTTATAGAGTTACAAGCTTGGTAGTTGAAGGGAATGCTGTAAATATAGTGTGTCTTGATTTCAGGAAGGCTTTTCACAGGGTCCCGCATCATATTCTTGAAGCCATTAAGTTTGTGGTTGACCTCAGATGAAAGCCAAAGTGTTCACTAGTGGTTCCTCGTCAACCTGGAGAGAAATGGCAAATGGTGTGCATCATGATTCTCTCTGAGGCTCAGTGTTGCTTAACATTCTTATATGCCATCAGTACATCTGCCCCTCCACTGCTTAAATATAGAAATTTAAATGTTTCCATGTTGAAATTCTTTCGTAATTTGGCTCTGTTCTCCAGACTTTCATATTTTCTTGAGTTCTGATTCTTAACGTATGAAGCGTTAGCTACCCCTCCTCATTTGGCATCATCTGCAAATCTGGTGAGCGTCCCGTCTATGCCCTTATTCAAGATGACACTGACTTTACTCTCTGTTTACTTTGAATGGCAAATCACAGTGTTTAGTAATTCCTCTTTTCAGAGTCTCGCCATAACCCTGCAATAAGCATCTTAAAAATAGCAATATGTGGTTTTTTTTTGAAAAGGACAAAAAGAACCCAGTTTCCCAAGGTCCAGAGGTGGATCGAGCAGTGTTTTTGTCCAGCTGTGCAGTGACAATAGCATGCAACTAATATTCCAAATGTCAGGTCCTTAAGAAGACAGGGCCCAACTTTGCCCTGCTTCTGCTCTTCATGCACAATTATCAGAGAGAAAATGAACATGAAATTGCATCATTTCCACTCCTTTGAAATATTTATCACCTCCGGGTTCAGCGGCTGTGTATGTTACACTTGCACAAAGCTGACATCTGGCAACGCAGCTGAGATGAGGAGAGAGCAGCAACGGGGAGAACCTTCTGAAAGTCTGCCAAGGAGATGTGATAATTCATTTCTCTGACATGGGACTGAACATCCCATAAATGTCAAGCACTAGATTAACAGCTGGAGAGGAATGGAAGGAAATGAAGCCTTATTTTAACCTCTAGGCTCTTTGTCACAATATGGTGCAACTTTGTGGCTTTGTTTTTCTCTTCATCTAGCTTTCTCCTTTAGGAGCACAAGCTACAGATGGAAAGCTACTTTGAATGCTTTATGATAAAAAAAAAATCAGCCCAGACCGTGTAAACCAGGGGACGGTAACATCCAGAGGCAAATTTCAGGTCACACCTAGCCCTCCTACTTGTTTACTGTCATCCCTGCCAGAATCGCAAAGCACCCCTGTAGCTGACTTCGCTGCTGCTGGTGAACTAGAGGTATAAGGAAGACTTGCTTAATGCCTTGCTCTCATCAATTAAAGCTGTACTGAGATGCTGAGATACTCTGGTGGGGAATTTTCCAGCTCCATGGGTTTCCTTACCTACTGTTTGAGAAAAAGAAAAGCAAAAACAAGCCCTTTCCATCTTGAAGCTTCTGTAATTCGCACAACACGTGTTTTTCTCTTGAGGAGCTGAGCACATGCATGAATGCACATGGACACTATGTAGAGGAGACATAAGGAATGCTGGCTGATTCTTTTACATGACACAACAGGCTTGGAGCAATTGCTGCCTTGCACAATTTGCATTGTTTGTGTTATATGCCTAAAAACCTATTCTTGCAAATGTGGGCAGCTGAGATCAGTGGATAATATCTTGCCCTTTTGCAGATGAAAGGAAGCAATGGTGTGAAAAGAAAGCTGAAAAAATGGAAAAACCTGTTAGTGGTGGTAGTGGTGCCGCTGATTTGTCCAAAAATGTCTACATTCTGGGGGATCTTTCAATCTAAAACATCTTAAGTCAGTTTGGGATTTAAGGACTCAGTCCGTAACCTTTTAAATACTTTTTCTTGATTTTAGGGCGCCACCCCGGCCACCCCTGGGGCCGGGTCGGCACTCCTTTTTGATTTTGATTTGATTTTGATTTGATTGTTATTGGCTTTTTTTTACTGCTGACCACGAGGCCCGGGCTACAGCTGTAGCATGGCAGTTGGCTTCCGGTTACCCTCCCTGAAGCCAGGAAGACGGGACCTCCAGGACCAGCACCAGTGAGGAGACATCCCAGGCACCGCCATTAACGAACCAAACTGAACTGAACCATTTCTTTCCCGATTTGTTTCGTTTCATTCTAAATTCACTCTGGGGTTCGTTATTCGTTTCATTATGGAACAAAATGAATAACAAATAATGAAACAAACTAAAAGTTCATTTCGTGCCCATCTCTAACCATGTTGGGTTATTGTTCTTGTTTTATGATGTCCATTCACCTCTGAGTCATAGTAACTCTTTGAATGAACACTCTCCTAAATGTTCTTCCTTCAGCCGCTCCTGCAGACTCAAGCCTGGAAATTCTTTTACCAAAAAGGCCATCTTATATTTCGTTTCCTTTTCCTGCTGTGATTTCTCCCTTTGCCTTAAATTTCCCCATCAACTTTCCCCCTCTGTTCTCCCTGTAAAGGGGCTGGAGCAAGGGCTGGGATCCTATTTAAGGTGTTGACAGAGACCTCTTCCAAGTAACTCATTACAAAATTCAGTTACTTCCTAGCTCTGAGTGGGGCTTTATCCCCTTTGCCCAGAAAGGGCATCCCCCCCCCCCGTTGTTAGTATTTTCATTTTGGAAGTCAAAGGAAAGCTTCATACCCAAAAACAAAACTGAAAGTGGCCAGACATTCACTATTGTCAGCAAACAATAGTTATGGGAAGCCACATGCTGGCACCAGACCACAATTTATCTGTGGTCATCCAATCTTGCCTGATTTCTGAAGCTAAGCAGCGTTGGCCCTGGTTAGTACTTGGATGGGTGACTACAGGGAATACCAGGTGCTGTAGGCGCCTGGAGTAGGAACTGGCAAACCACTCCAGTATTCCTGCCAAGAAAACTCCAAGGACATGGGGTCACAAAGAGTTGGTCAAGACTGTAACGACACAACACATACACACACACACACAAGTTAGAGAATGCATTGCTAGTGTTGTGTTTTCATCAATTGGAAAAAAGTTATTAAAAAGTACTAAAAGCAATCTGGAAGTTGAGTTATGGCAACTGGACTTCTTTTTTCTTGAGAGAGAGAACCTGTTCAGACTGTTCAGTTCAGACTGATGAAGCTGTTTGGATGAGCAGCGAAACGTTTCTCCCTCTCAAGAAAAAGAAGTCAAGTTGCCATAACCCAGCTTCCAGATAAACTCACCTGGATGACTGAGAATCTTCACAGACATATTAAAGGCTATCAATGATTAAACAATAATAACAACAAAAAGTACCTACCCTTGCATTTCTACTGTTGTGTTTTGGTAAAAAACCAGGGGATAGGGTTTGAATAAATATTAGATATATAAGATCTTCCATTTGTGGTGCTTCTCGGATGGGTTGATAAGTAAGTAGTGAGTAGGAATGACATTTCCTCCATTCTTGATGGCAAAAGTGAGGAAAGTATGCAGGAACATGTTCAGCTTTCCTGCATTTATTTTCCACTCCATATTTCTCAGACACCAGGGCTAGCCTGAGGCAATGCTTCTAAACAAGTAGCAAAATGCCAGGAAAATTAGCACTGTTTCCCCCCCTTTTAAAAGCAAACGATACAGTTGAAATTCAGCATGCATTTTGTTGAAACTTCTTGGTGCCGTCTGACCTTTGAGTGACATTTGTTTTGTGGATGTACCTCCCCACTTTAATAATTAGAAGGAGCTAAAAAGTATCAAGTTTCAGTAGGAAATTATGAGAAATGATTCACAGCTTTGGCCTTGTCCAACACTCCTTGGTTTTAAGAAGGGTTTTAATTTTCAAGAGAAGAACTACATGCTAAATAGAACACAATTTTAAAGTGTTCTATTTAGCATGTAGTTCTTTTTAAAAAGTCTTTTAAATGTTTCTTGGGTCTATTGTAGAGATGGGCACAAAATGAACGTTGAGTTTGTTTCATTATTCGTTATTTGTTTCATTACCTAACGCAATGAATAACAAACCCCAGAGTGAATTTATAACGAAACAAACCAAACAGAAAAAAATTGGTTTGTTTTGTTTTGTTTCATTAATGGGGGGAGGAGATGTCTCCTACCTAGTGCTGGTCTGGAGGTCCAGTCTTCCTGGCTTCAGGGATGGCATCTAGGAACAAAAAAAAAAAAAAGCCAAAGGCCCTGCTACAGCTGTAGCGTGGGCCACGTGATTGGCAGTAAAAATAAAAAAAATAAAAAAAAAATAAAGTAATTTTTAAAAAAAAGGAGTGCCGACCCAGTCCCAGGGTTGGCTGGGTCAGCACCCTAAGATAAAGGGAAAAATATAAAAAATAAAACCAGTGCTGACCGGGCCCCAGGGGCCGCGTGGTCAGCGGTTGAAAACAACAACAACAGCAAAAGCCATCTGTATTAATGACTTGTCAATGAACACAGATGTACACGGATGGAGACCTCCAATAACTAATGAAGATACCTTTATTATGTCATCGCTTTGAAATATACATTTTTCTGTTCTTAATATGGAACGCAGAAATAAAAGGAAAAAAAAATAGCAAGGACTGACTTTCTGCACTGCACATGAGTTCTCTTCCTATTAAGTCAGTGTTTGTAAAGGAAAGAAATTATGATTCTGTTTCCAATGAAAAAACGCATTAGCCCTTCAGCATATAAAATTAAATACTGCAGTTGAGGTTAAAGAGCAATAAGACCTTTCTCATTTTCCATAAATATCTTTTTCAGAAACTCATTAAACGTAACCAATGGAGCCACTTCGGTGCATTACCATATTGTGAATATTTGTTCCCCCATATTGGGAAATGATGAAAAATTAATTGGTCCAGATGTGTCCATCCTGGCAGTGGACAGGTGTTCATTTTACACACCATTTAAGAATTCCCACTGCTTCTAACTGAAAATGATAAATAAAATACCTGGGTGATAGAAACACCGCAAGTATATACAGTATGTGTGCTTATTTGGTGATGATTTTTCTTGCCTTTTATGAAGATCACACCATGGGGCTCCATCAGTAACAGAAGCAAATCTTGAAAGGACAAAATAATACAGCTGTACCCTCACCCCAAGCCAGCCATGGTTACCTGTCTTTAATTTGTTTATTAATTATCTGTTTATTAAAAAATATCTTAACCCATTTTCCCCCTTAAAAATGACCCAAAGCAGCTTACATCATTGAAATATAATATTTAAAATTGAAAACAATGAATATACAGCAGTGGTTTGCATCCTTAAAAGACAATATATAGAGCTAAGAGTAATGAGTATAAAGAGGCAACTTACATTATTAAAAGACAACATTAAAACTAAAGCAATAAGTATGCAAATATTAAAAAAAGGAACAAACAAGTTACACTCTGGGAGATGGTAAACACACGCAATGCTAACACATAGTCAAAGCAGTAACGCATGACAGTCCATTTAAAAGTCACTCAGACAGCCAATCATTGAGAGAAAATTTGCTTGAAGAGAAAGCCTTTTGCATGTTTGTGGAATTTATTATTATTATTATTATTATTATTATTATTATTATTATTATTATTATTATTATTATTATTATTATTATTATTACTACTACTACTACTACTACTACTACTACTACTACTACTACTACTACTACTACTACTACTACAGTGGTACCTTGTATAAAGGAATTAATTCGTTCCCAATAAAATTATGTTAAGCAAATTTTCCTTTATACAAATTTCCCATAGGAATGCATTGAAAACACAGAGTAATCCTATTTTTATGTTGTATGGATTCTCCCCATAGGCGGTTCTGTTAAGCAAATTTCCCCTATCTCTTGAATTTTTTATGTTGTACAGATTTTATGTTATACAAACTGTTCGTTATACAAGGGTCCACTGTATTATTATTATTATTTCTCGTGTCTTTTATGTGAAGCGCCCAGAGTTCCCTCTTGGGAAATCGGTGTGGTATACAAATAAATAAATAAATAAATAAATAAATAAATAAATAAATAAATGTGGTTACTTAAACCGTGACTGTGGGAACGCAGGAACCTCATTTTCAGTCACGTGACGACTTCAGAAAGAAACACGGCTTTTATTATTAACCACCTCTTTCGCCCATGGGATAGGGCCCAATTTAAGGCCTACATCCCTGCAATCTCAGCTGAAAGGCAGACCCATGAGCAAAAGCAAAGACCCTGGCAGCTTGAGAGGAAGTTTTGCCCAGCAGAAGCACGAAATATCCTACCTTTCCTTGTAGCATTCAGATCTTCCCAGCAAGAAAAAGGGCAGCCTTTGGATAACAGGAGCTTTCTGAGTGTGTTGCTTTGAGCCAATAGTTGAGAAAAGCAGCATGGAGCAGCAAAGTAAACAACACTAAGGGGCTGTTCCCAGACCCAGCAGGCTTCATTCTTTTATATTACAGCTGCAGACAGAAGTTGCCACATTCAGGAAAACATCTCCCACATACATTTTTTTAACTCAAAGCTGTAAGATGCTGCTTAATATGTTGGCCATTAGAGATGGGCACGAAACGAGCGATTTTTCGTTTTCGTTTTCATTTTTTGTTTCATTACGCAACAAAAACAAAACGATTTTTTTAAAAAACAACATGAAAACGAAAACGAAACGACCTAATTTGCCATGTTTTTTGTTTTCGTTGCAGCAGATGCATTGAACTAAAAAGAATGCTAACAAAACAGCAATTTTTCATTTTCGTTTTTGTTTTTTTAGGTAACGAAACGAAAACAATTTTTTTTTGCAAAAAACGTCACAAAAATGAAAACAAACCGAAACGGACCCCTAAACGACCAAACGACAAATGAAACACCATTTTTTTGAGTCGTGCCCATCTCTATTGGCCATAATAGCTGATGCCAGCTCCAGCCTGGTATTTGGCAATCTCTCTAGAAACGTTTCTAGGAAATGGAGCCAGAAATCATGTGTTGTCACTCATGGGCTACTGACGACTGAAATCCTCTCCCTGAAAATAAAAAACATCATGTTAATTCAACGGGGCTTCCTTCTGCACATGTTCACAAGGGGCTGTAAATTGGACTCTTTAAGGACAGGCTTTGGGGGGATCAAAGTTAAGTCAGGCCAGCAATTAATGCAGGTAATTTGGAACCGATTATTATTTCTTTGTATTTTGAATTGTGATATCTTACATTTGTTAACCGCCTTGAGTTCCCATTTGGGAAAAGATGGCGGTAAATAAATAAATAAATAAATAAATAAATAAATAAATAAATAAATAAATAAATAAATAAAGGCTTCCTTTGCACATGCTCCCACCTCTCAGCTTTTTTATACCCTTGGCTCAGCCATATATACTTTAGTAGGCTGTAAGCCTGATAGACACCAAACGTCAACAGGAACCTATAGGTGCTCAAAGAATACCATCTTTGAGAATCCTCTTACAAACTGACCTCACATACAACTCCCTTGACAGAGATGTCCTGTGAGTGCTGAGTTAAACTAATTTAATCTTGAGGGTATATATATATTCCAGTTCCACTATGTCTTTTTTGAGATGCGGTGACCAGAATTGTACACAATACTCCAGGTGTGGCCTTACTATCGTTTTGCACAATGGAATTATAATGTTGGCTGTTTTTATTTTCATTAGGCCTGTTGACTCAACAGAGCTCTCAAGTGAGGTGATTCACCTAATTCCCACTAAGCCAAGGGGCCTACTCCACTTATTTATTTTATTTAGAGTATTTTTACCCCACCTTTCTCCTTGGAAAAGGACCCAAGGAGGCTTGCAGTAATGAGGGACAATATACAGTCCAGTACAATTAAGACATATTCAAGTTTGAGAGGAGGTAACTGAGGGACAACATTAAAGCTACAAGAGAACGCGAGCAGTTAAAGAGAGAGTAAAAATTCCATGTAAAAGTAATGAGTGATGGAATCTAACATTGACAACATAGTGTCAGTTCAATCACACAAGGTTTTAAGTGGTTATAAAGACAAAGTCTGTTTGATCATGTGTGGTGGATTCATATAAAAGACATATAATAGGTAGTCTGTCATTCAGGGAAAGCTTGCCTGAAGAGACTTATTATTTATTATTTATTATTTATTATTTATTATCATTATTGCCTGAAGAGACTTGCAACTTATTACTGGATTTTAGTCAATGTTACATAAACATATGATAATGTGAGACAGACTGGAAACAGATTTTTTGTAGAAGTACATCTTGAAAGGGACACACCTTTTTGCATACGTTGCTTGGTTTTGACTAATGTCCTCAACACGTGTTGTTCCTGGAACATTCCCTTGGGACTTGTGTAAGTACATTGAAAAACACTGACTGAAGATATGTCTAGCAGTAACCACCCCAGTTGCACAAGGCTGTATTTCTGAACATGTACTTGGAGCCCTGTTGACAGACATTTGTTGCTTGTCTAACACTTGCTGCGTTGGAAATTATTCTTCTTGCCTCTCTATTATGCTTGTCCAATGTGGCACTTACTGTTTTACAGTCTTCTAGATAAAATTGTCTCTGTCAGTCCACACTTGTCAGGTCTGGAGAAGGTTTTATAGCCATACAAAACCATGTAATGCCCCAATGTTTAAAAAAGATCTATCGCTTTATCATAAAATCTTTATAGTTTCCGCATATGCTCACTTGCAAAGCAATGATGGCTGCCAGAGCAAGGAAGTGAGAGAGATAGATGGAACAATGACTGCAAATGAATGTCACCCAACTGGGGTCCATTTATATTCTGACATTATTTAGTAGCTAAGCAAGATGAGTCAAATCTTTCATCTTTGCGTGCAACATCTTCCACACAAATTTACAATTGCAGAACAACATTTGGTCATAAAGAGGATCTGCTCTGAGCATGTCTATGCCACAAATTCTGTGATTTTTTTTTTGAGAACAGCAGTGGCTGTGACAGTTTAACTAGTTAAAAATTGCTTTGCTGTGTGAATGTACCAGAAGGATATTAACAAAGGTTGGACGTTTTCCATGTAGCTCTTGTTTCCCATCCAGATCTTAAGCCCTCTCTTGTTCACAGATAGTTATGTCTGTGGGTGTTAAAATTAAGGGCTGCTCTACTTTGTGACCCAGCACAACAGTATGAGTCAAAGCAGGCATACAAGTGCAACTATTAATGCTCACATGCCACTGCCCACATTATGGTTAGTCCACTCTTCACACTACAACCCTTCAAATATTGGAGGATGACTGTTTTATCATAAATCATGTTGATGTAACTTTATCCATGACTACAAAAGAATAGAGGTGTTGGTAGGGTTTTCAGCACCCAGAGACAAAGTAAGTTTTCCCCCCCCCCCAGGATGAGGAGAGGCTAAGCACTGTGAATAAGGCAGCGGCAGCAGATAGGGAGTCCTCCATGCCGCCCTGGCAAGTCACCGGTAATGCGCCTTCCCACGCCCCCTTGTCAGGGAGCTGTTTGGTGCCCAATATGGTGCCCAGATGATGTGCCCAGGGACAGATGTCCCCCTTGCCCCCGTAGCTACGCCACTGCAGAAGAATTACATAACCCAGAAGACAAGATTCACTAGAGAAAACAATAACTGAAATTGTTCCAAGATTTTCTATACCCCAGTTCAGTCATCCGTTTCAATAGAGATTGCAACCAAGAGATCAGAAGTAAGGTGAGACTTTGAAGGGCAGTCAGGAAGGAACTAGAAAAGTGTAAAGATTTGTCATTGGCAATCCAAGGCCAAAATGACCATATCACCTTGGATTTTCAAAATGACACTATGGTATTCCCAATTGCATTTGAAAGACAGACCATGAAGGAAAACAGCAGGAACAAATCCAATTTGCCTGAACTGTTATGCTTGAAGAGAGTTTGTGGATGCCATGGACTGCCAGATAGACAAATGAGGTTGCAACTAGACAGTCCAGTTATTCGGGCTTTGATCAGTCTAGCTAGAACATGTCTCGTTGCACACTTATTTGTCTTGAAATACAAAGCACATTCTACACAAGAGAGTGGCAAGTAAACTTTCCTTTTCTCAAAACAGTTGAGTAGTTGAAGAAAAGGGACAGCTTTTGATCTGTCCCAGTGGTCACAGATGCTGAAACCAAAAAAAAAATCAAATGATCCTTCCCATACTATAAAAGGTGGCCTCAACATGGATCCCAAAAGGTGCAGATAAGCATCAACCATAAGTGGACTGATTCACAGTGCTGTGTGGTCTCCAGGTAAAGGAGCCAGCCAACCCATCCCCATTCTGGACCAAGTGTGACAAATGCCCCGCTGATCACAACTTGATCAAACCTGAATTCTCTCTAGAAGTAAAAAAAATGGCTAAACTGAGGATAGAGTTTATTTATTTATTTATTTATTTATTTATTTATTTATTTATTTATTTATTTATTTATGGATTAATATACTGCCAAGATTAATTCAGAGAACAACTCCAGTGATACACACATTCAAATTGTCTACATTGTTTTTATGTGTTTGCGTTACTTTATATTCAACTGTCTGAAAAATCATATGCGTTGACAACAAAAGGCTTAGGGTTAGGGTCTCCCTCAAACAAACAAAAAGAGCTTTACACAAAGAATGAACAGCCTTAAGGAAAGTTATTTTATTTTATTTTATCTTATTTTAAAGAAATAAACTGTTTAGGGATTACTCTTATCCAGCGTTGGCAAATCTGCTTGAATTACTGGTAGGATTCCACTACCCATCATTTGTAAATCTCAGCTTTCACTAAGGATCCGTTAGTGCAAAGGGAGAAAAATGAAATTCCAGCCCACCTCAGTAGGCATCCTCTGAAGTTGCTGAGGGATGCTGAAAAGGACACTGTCTTGAAATAATAGTGATACACCTAAGGGACATTGTTAGTTGTACTATAAAATATTGCTGATAAAAAAGATTCCTTCCAAAAGATAGCCATCACAACGTAATATTCATCAGAAAGCAAAAAGTTATTATACAGAAGGCCTTGTGTAACATTACATAGAGGTTTTCCCTACCACAATGTTTAACCTCCAGAAAGCAGATCTAAAGCAGAGGGAATTGTGTAGCAAGTTTATGGCAAATCACAATGATTTATCAACACCAAAAGAGGAAAATGGCTCAATTTATCAGCAGAGAATGGAGAGGCAAGGACTCCTTTGAGTTCAAACAGATTGCATTATTTACACATGGAAATGTTTTTCAAAACCTAATAAACCTTCTATGTCCAAGTATTTTAGTTAATTGCAGCAGTTACTATGGAAACTCTCATAATTAAACCATGTACAAGGTGATGCTGCATGGTTTTGGCCCTGTGAAAACAAGCAGCTATTTTGCTAAATTAGATTTAAGCTAAGATGTGGAATTCAAGTATTTTGGCACCCATCACTAGCAGTCGACATTAATCCCTCCTAAATATAACAATATGGCTTGTTAAATGCCATTATGAAAATAACTCCAATATAGCGTGTGAAACCCAGAGTTTATTGATAGTATTTCCCAAACTAATTAGCTACTATTTTAGTTCAGAAGCTCCCCCTTCTCCCACTGAATGGTTATGATCAGAGACACAGTTTTTAAAAAGTAAACCATATCATTCCTGTTTATCACGAGTAATTAATTACTTACAAGTAACTTTTAAAAGAGACAACCATACGAGAATGCTACAATCTACTGGTCTGTCTTAGAATAGTCACTCTCTCCCCAATTACTTTCTCTAATAAATTGTCTTGATAATAATACCTGATTGAGGGTATGTTGTACCATGGATCGCCATCTAACAGATCCAATGTTATCCCAAAAAGGGATTGAATAAGGGTGTTTTAGCTCCAATCCTGTTCAATTTATATGTGAATGATATTGTTGGGCATTTGTCATCTCTAGCACTCCATGCTCCTAAACTAGCAACTAAATCCATTTCAGCCCTACTATATGCAGATGATCCAGTACTGCTATCTCAAACTAAAATGGGTCTGAGAAGACAACTAAGGACTGAAGGAGGCCTGTAAATCTTTGACAAGAAATCGGGCGTTCTCAGTGGTAGCCCCTCGCCTCTGGAATCAACTTCCCCCTGAGATTTGTTTGGCATCTTCCCTCCTGGTCTTTAAGCAACATGTGAAGACGTGGCTATTTAAAAAGCCTTTCCCTGGGTATTAATATATGCTATTAAGGATTCACTGTTTATGCACTTTATTTATTTTTGTTTGTTTTTAGGCTATCTTGCTCCTGTTTGATGCTCTGAAATATATTGTTTTATTACGTGTTATGTTTTTATTATTGGATTGTTTATTATCGTGTGTCTAGATTGATATTTGTTCCACCTTGTAAACCGCCCAGAGTAGCCGTGCAGATAGATGAAGTATATAAATTAAATAAATAAATAAATAACTACACTGAATCATAGAATAGTGAATTTGGAAGGTGTCTACACGGCCATCAAGTCCAACCCCCTGGTCCATGCAGGAATGCAAAGCAAAGGATATCTGCCAGGTGGTTGTCCAAATTTCTCTTGAACGCCTCCAGTGCTGGAGCACTCAACACCTCTTGAAGTAATTGGTTCCATTGCCATAATGTTCTAACAAGTTAGGAAGATTTTCCTGATATTCAGCTGGAAGCTGGCTTTCTGTATCTTGAACCCCATGTTTACATGTCCTACACTCTGGGACGATTAAGAACAATCCTGCCCCTCCTCTCTATGACTGTTCTATAATATCTCCCCACGGTCTAAGGCTAAACATGCCCAGTTCTTTCATGCTCTCCTTATAGGGCTTAGTTTTGAGTCCCCTTATCATCCTCGTTGCTCTCCATTTAACTCCACTTTGCTGGAATCCATCTTAAAGTGCAGGGTCCAGAACTGGATACAGCACTCAAGATGAGGCCTGACGAGTGCTGAATTGGTACTAATACTTCATGGGTCACGGATATTAGATTTCTGTTGCTGAAGCCTTAACTAGGGTGGTGGGCTGCTTTCTTTTTGCTGCTGAATTTCATTGTCTTCTCGAGCCTATCAAGACCTTTACAAAATATGTTTTGTTCCTCTAGGGTACTAGCTATGCAACCTACCACAGTCTGATGTGGAAGAACCCAGAAAAACCTTATGGAAACATGAAATCTGTCACGTTGACCTCAAATAAACCTAAAATGAACAGAGCTCTGTTTGTCCTAAGATGTAGCAATGGATGCCAACTTTAAAAGGGGTTGGTCAACACCCATGGATGATGGAATCATCAGTTGCTATTGACCATGATGGATATATTTTCTTTCCACCACCAATGACAATATGTCTCAGTATATTAACTGAGTAGAAGGCTGCATTATTGTCCTTACATCTTGCTTATGGGGTTCCCATAGAGAGCTAGTTGACCACCACATGAATTGAATGTGGGACTACCTTTAGGTATGAGGGCTCACATTATGTTTTCATATTCTCAGTCAGGTAAGCACTGAGTTTACTAGCAAGGATAAAAAGCAATCTGGAATGGAAAGACTAACTCGGAGGGACATTTATAGGGAGAAATAAAGTTGTTATGGTTATTTTCTGTCCTGTCAATTATTCTCCGAGCTTTCCTATTTGTCACCTAATGATACAGTATTCTCTTTTTTTGCTCTTTTGCTGGAGCTCATCAGAGTTCAACCTGCTCTTTTAGAATGTACCCTTAACCTTTAAATAAATTTGCTGAAGGCTCAGCGCGTGACCTTGAAGGATGAGGGAAGGGGAACAAAAATACCAATGTGACTTGCTAATGACACTTCTGAGAAATACCTAACAAGACATTTTATCTCGCTGAGGAGAGGAAAGGGCAAATAATGGAAGCACCTGGTTCTTTTGGCATGTGTAAAAGAATGTGGAAGGGAATAACATATGTACAGCTATGACTCAAAGCAGCACCTGCGACATGTGGCAATAAATGGAGGGGAGGAAGAGAAAGAAATGTCACAGAGAACTATGATTCCAGCAAGTAGTGATTATGAAATGAGACAGACAAAATAATGTGCCTTGTATTAAAAATAAAACCAGCGTACATCTTATTCTCCAAATTATAGCAATCACCTGGTTTTGCGTTAATCCTCTTTATCTACATTCCCTTTCTTTTTTTCTGAGTCCAGATGCGAAACGTCTTGACAGCAAAGCATGGCCCAAGAGGAACATTTTCAATGGCTTTCGTTGTCATGATGGAAAGAAAGGAAGGAAGTCCTAGGGGAGAAAAGGGCCTTACTAAATGTCAGTGAACTTCAGTATTCTTCAGGCAGGAACTTTTCACAATGCCAGACTCAGGTTTTTCCCCCCCAAGATCAGTAAAAAGCCTTGTCCTGACGGCTCATCCTTCCTAAAACATATGAAGCAAAAATAAAACAAAAATAAAAAGAAGATAAACATGTTGTGGCACCCTAAAGACTAACTGCTATGTTATAATATCCACTTTCTCAGACAGGACAACATGCTTAATATTTATAACTTTATACATGGCCTCAAATCAGAGATGAATCCAGGAAAGCTCACATTAAAACATAGCTGTTAGTCTTTAAGGTGGTACAACTTTTCTGTCTTGTTTATTGTTTTTAATTTACCTTCTGTTTTTGTCTAATATGCTAGCACAAACAAACACAGCAACCTCTTCTAGAAATGCTTAAAACATGCGTCTCGCCTTGTCCCTGTTGCTGGAAATTCAAGTGTTTTTATCAGCTTATGTGTCTTGAAAGGCAATGAGATGGACAAAAGTAATCTGTTTAGGTAAGATGAATAGGAGGGTATGGAGAGGAACCCAAAGCCATAGCTTTCCAAATATATTTTTACTGCCTACTACTCTGTCTTTTTAATCCTAATCTATATAAAAAGCTGTCTGCCTCTATAACTTCATATCTAGCCAAACTTAGATCCAGAAATTTTGTGGTAAAAGGTCCTCTCAGTGCAGCAAGCATGTGATTTCAGAGCATTGAATTCATAAATTCAGGTAGATGAGTCCTATTAAATAGTAATATTTAACTATATAAAATATTAATACAATATAATTTAATAGGATGACATTTAACTATCGGTGTCTGGCACTTGTCAGGTATCCCAGTGCATGGACGCTCATTGGCCAGAATTAATGAAGGAGTTGGTGTCAGAGTTATCTACAGTCACCCCCCGCTGATCATGGGGGTTAGGGACCCACCCCACCCACGATGCATGAAAATCCACAATATGCAGAAGCGGGTGGGGTGGGGCCTGGGGGCGGGGGTGGGGGCGATCGCGCACCTGTCCGAGGCTTCTCGGAGGAGTGTGGGGGGCAGCGCGGAGTGAACCGATAACCCCCCGCCCCCCGCACAGCTCCGAGGTGCAGGTACTGCGATCCCGTGATGTAGTGGGACCGCAGTACCTGAACCGCAAAATGGCAGGGGGTGACTGTATTACACAGGACTGATTGAATCTACACCTTTGCATGTGAGGAAGGGCTGTCTGTTGCCCATCTGCATCAGTTTATGTTAGTCTCATTTTGAAAATTGCACACATGGACACACAATGCGTGCGTGCATGCCCACCCACCCACCAAGAGGTATAATACTCCCAATCTATTCTATTTTGGTTAGGCCTCACATGGACTCCTATGGTTAGTTCTTGACCCATAGTTTAAGGATATTAAGAAGATAGAGTGATGTGACAAGAGTAGTAAGATGAATGCTCAAATCTGTGTTCAGTATATTTAACTGGAAAGAGACAAGATTGAGATATGATATGACACACATCTTTAAATATCTGAAAAGCTGTCATGTGGCGGATGGAGAATGTCTTTCTTATGGCATTCTAGAAAATTGGGGCTGAAACAGTGGGTTCAAAGTATTGAAAAGAAGATTCTGGCTAAACACAAAGAATATTAAAAACTCTCAGCTGTTGAGTGAGTTGAATTCTTCAAAACCCCTCAAGGTTTAGGAACGTGGGATGCTGTGCTTCTGTACTATGATTCAAAGAGCCAGGATATGGCCCAATATTGTTGCACAGTATCATGTCCGCATTGCCAGCAGGAGAAAGAATGCCAAGCGTTACATACCAAAAAGGCAGCCCGAATGTTGACAACACCAATGGCAGCAGTCAAGATGGTCTATCTATGAAATGATGGTGAACCTTTTAGAGACCGAGTGCTCAAAATGCGATTCAAAACCCACTAATTTTTCTTAATGTGCCAGTGCAGCCATTTAACCTGAATACAGGTGGCTGTGAGGGGGCGATGTCGGGTGCCCACAGAAAGGACTACGAGTGCCACCTTTGGCACCCGGGCCATAGGTTCGCCAACACTGTTCTTTGGGATACCATCCTCTGCTCACTAGATTCACACTTGTTGAAAAACAGCCCCGACAATTATTTTGTGTTTGAGTAAGTTGTGGAGTCATCTTCTGGCATTTCCCCCTTACATTGTGTCTCCTGTTGTGAATGGTAGTGGTGCTGGGGAACCCCAGTTGAATACTTTTTACCATTGGCCTGATTCTTCATACTATTTCACATGTGCATGAAAAACTTGAGTCTGTCCAGAATTTTGTGGGCTGGTCCCACCAGTGGGCCGATAACACCCAACTCCATCTGGTTTTAAATATCTTCCATGTTGTCTTTCTCTCAGTCTGTCAGGCTCCAGTGTGTGGTCATCCAGACCTCAGACCCACACCCTGCTAATTTCACCCTTGGTCTTGAGTATCTGCAATACTTGATGGTATCTCAAGGACCAAGTTCCTCTTTATGACCTTGCTTAAGAGCATCAGGAGAGGTGGCCTCACTACTTTCACAGGTGCATTTCATGGGAACACAGGAGAGGGCCTTCTCTGTGGCTATTGCAGGATTTTGGAACTCCTTCCGACAGGATTCCAAGGTAACCCCATCTTTGACGTCCTTCTACATGCAAAAATTTGTCTCTTCAGGCAGGCTTTGTCATAGACCTCTACTGCACTTAGGTTTTGAATTGCCTTTTCCTTAAAGTTAAATTGTCTTAAAATTCATTTAGCGAACTTCCAATCACTTTTTCCGTGGAGCCCCCTTGGCCACGCCCCTTTTTGACCGCTGTGTCGGTTTTTCTTGCGACGGCCACCAGGGGTGGTGTTTTTTAAAACCGATTTCTAGACCGCATCTTGAAGCGATTTGGCTCCAACTGCGGACACAATGCATCGCTTTATCCTGGTCCCCCCCTCTTCTGCCTTATCCTGCCGTAGAAAATAAGAATAAAGAAATCCTGCTGCAATTTCTTTGCTGATGCTGTCTTCTCCGGTGCTTCTATAATGCAGGTAAATGTCTGAATTAGGCTATCAAAAGCAATGTGCCACGTTATAAGTGCTCTAAAGGGAGACCTGGAAAACTAACAACATTAATTTGAATGGAAGAACAACGGCATGACATTATCCTAAAAAATAATCCCCGAAATTGAAGCAAATGATGGGAAAATGTCTGAGAAAATCAGAACAAAAAGCGGTTCTGCAAAGTATGGATCGGGAAACCGATTCCTTGAAAAACGCTCAAATGCGGAATGCTGAATTGCTTCAGAGCCCACATGACCGGGGGAGGGCAAAGGGCAATTCAAAACTAAAACGGTTGCTGAAGGAAGTGCGGTAGCGGTCTTAATCTAGTTGGGGCTGCCTTGTAGATTAATGTAAATAAATATCTTCCTTGGTTACTAAGATGACAGTTAGCAAGGAAAATATATCCATCATTATATTACCAGTCAGTACCGCATTCTAACTGATAGGATGAAGCACGCCAAACAAAAAGTTGTAATTTTTTAACTGATTTTTGAATTGGGCCTATATTTGACAAAAGTAAACAGTATGGGCTTAATAGGTACTAAATGAGGATAAACACAAACAAATAACAAATTATAATTGTTGTCCTTTAAAAAGTCCCCTATCTACAATCCAAGACATTAGATTGAACTCCTCACCTGCTGGACACCTGCTTGATGGGCTAAGTGGTCTAAGGAGTTTATATAGGTCTGAACTGTTGAATCTCATTGAACCAATCCTCACATTTTACATGCTTCACATTTTATTCATGGTTATGTTTCCCCACTTCTAAAAGTAATCAAAGCTATCAGAAAAGTCCATTCTTAATTACAAGCATAATTGTTGTGTTGTTGTTCTGCTCTTGTAGTCTTTAGATAACATCAGTAATTAGACGTGATTTTAACCTCTGCAGTATTTTTGAAAGGAGAATCTGACTGGGAATTAGTCTGTGCTGTGCTGGCATACCAGAAGTCTCCAAGGGCCCGGATTATCAGGGTTAGTTTAGCATCGAGCTCTGTTGCAGCACATTATACATGACTAGAGGTCTCTAAGGGCTGCCTCTGAGCTGCTGAAAGATTCCAAAGTTACCCTGCAGGAAGACATGCAGAGACAAAACCCTTCTGCTTTCTTCATCACTTTGTGGCCACTCTAATGAAAAATGACAGAGCTAATCTATACCAGGGATCCGCTTCATCGTCACCTCAATTTCTGGGAGGGCCCCCACTTGCCAGCTTTCTAAGGCTGACTTTTTGTTTAACTTACCAACTTCTTCAGATACACTTTCTTCATTTGTTGTTTGAGCTGTGATATAAACCCTTCGTAGGCCAAATTGTCTCCATGAAAATTAGATGCATCCATCAGAAAATATGACATACACCTCAAAGGGCAGCTGTATGTTTGAAGTGTAAACATTAAGTCAATAGACTTTTATTTGCATCTGCTCCTCTCTGACAAATTTTACCAAATGACCAGGCAAGTTGCTAAATTTTGTGCAGTAGCAATAAGGGTTTGAAAACAGACCATAAATGGAGGTCAAGAAATATGGTAGCCATGTAGCTGATGACTGCTCTACTGTGAGCCAGATCTAATTTTAATCTGTACCTTTGATCTATCAATGGTATGGATTAATTTAAGCATTATTATGTAATGCATATTTGATCATTATGTACATTTTGCTACTTGTATTTATTTTAGCTTGGTCTTTGACTGGAAATAAAGATAACTAACTAATTAACTAACGTTAAGTTGCATATACAAATATCCCCATTTTCAAAGAAGGACAAGATTACATGTCCCCTGTTAGGCTGTGAAAGTAGCTGCCTGACTAGCAAAAATGACACCAAACATTCATGGCAGCAGTTGTTAAAATGCTGAGATGGGACTTGGGAAACTGCAGGAAAGGAAGGAAGGGGAGAAGCAGGACCAAAGTGCTCAGTTGGCCATGACTGTCACAAGATAATTGTGGGTCAATCACTCATTCTTGAGCATTGGCCATAATCCTGTTGCTTAGTATAACAAATTACATTAAAATAGGTCCTTTGCATCAGTACATTTTGTGAAGGAGTTGACTCACTCCATCCCTGTTGATCCAATGGGCCTCCTCTAGTACAATTTCCTATGCTAACCAGCCGGATTTCAGTCGTTCTGTTCCTCTCACAGAATCTACCTTCTTGTCACCTTACTTCACAATATAGTTACAATCATGAAAACTAAAAGAGAAGCCATGCCTTGTGCTTCCTGGAGGAATGGTAGAAAATAACTGTAACAATTAGAGATGCATATTCTCTTCAAATAAATGTGCGAAGATTTGCATTTGTGCATTTCTGGGACAACCAAAGCGCACAAAAATATTAATAGGCTAGACTAGACTAGAATAGAATCCTTTATCGGCCAAGTGTGATTGGACACACCAGGAATTTGTCTTTGGTAAATATGCTCTCAATATGCATAAGGAGAAGTGTAAAATAATCATATATTCAACACTAGCAACACAATACAATAACACAATATAAAGGTAAAGGTAAAGGTTTTCCCCGCACATGCGTGCTAGTCATGTCTGACTCTAGGGGCAGTGGTCACCTCCGTACTCAAGCCTAACAGCCACTGTTGTGCAAGTCCAGGGCCATGTGGCCGGCATGGCTGCAAGGAAACACTGTTTTACCTTCCCGCTTTTTACGGTGGTACGACCTGTTTATCTACTTGCATTTACATGTTTTCGAACTGCTAGGTTGGCAGGAGCTGGGGTTAACAGCAGGAGCTCACTCCACTCTGTGGCACCCGGGATTTGAACTGCCGAGCTGCTGACTTTGCAGCCTACAATTGTCGGAAGCCTTAGTCCACCGAACCACCACACCCCTTATAACACAATATAACATATTATTAAAAAGATTAATTATTCACCAAATTAATAGCACTTGGGGAGAAACTTTTTTATATCTAGTTGTCCTAGTATGCAATGCCCTAAAATGTCTTTCTGTGGATAAAAGTTGAAACAGTTTATCTCCAGGGTGTATAGGGTCTGTATTAGAGATGGGCACGACTCAAAAAAATGGTGTTTCGTTTGTCGTTTGGTCATTTAGGGGTCCGTTTCAGTTTGTTTTCGTTTCTGTGACGGTTTTTGCAAAAAATTTCATTTTCATTTCGTTAGGTAACGAAACGAAAAACGAAAACGAAAAATTGCTGTTTTGTTAGCATTCTTTTTAGTTCAATGCATCTGCTGCAACGAAAACGAAAAACACGGCAAATTTGGTCGTTTCGTTTTCGTTTTTGTTTCGTTTTTTAAAAAAATTGTTTCATTTTCGTTGCATAACGAAAAGAAAAAATGAAAACAAAAATGACAAATCGCTCGTTTCGTGCCCATCTCTAGTCTGTATATATCTTCATCACCCTCTTTTTAGCTTGTGCAGTGTACAATTCCACAATAGGCTGAAGAGAGATTTTCACAGATTATTTTTGTTAAATCTGGTATTCATTTGTTAGGCTCCTACGGTATTTACTACTACAGTATTTTGGCAGACATGCACTTTGTATCTTTATTTTCCGTCTTTCCACACTAACAGCCTATTCTCTCTAACAAGTAAATTAATGATAAAATCAGCAGTGCTGAGTAGACAACGTAAACACCATGCCATCTGTAATTCTGCCTACAGCCTAGATTTTTTTTAAAAAGTCAAATACACCCATTTCATGTGAAACTGTGAGACAAACAAATACATAAGCAAGCTCTAGAAGAACTAGTGAACACACACATTGCCAGGTGTTATTTGACCTCATTACGTATAAACCGTTTGTCTATAAGGCATTTAACTCAAGTTCTCGATGAAATGATTTAATTGTTCTCTAGTGAATGGCTACCGAGAATGTGTTTGGGTACAGCATTCCAGTAAAAAGCACATTGAGAATAACATTTCCACAGAATTTTTGCAGTGAAAAAAACTGCTTAAACAGTTATTTTCTTCCAGACGTAGCATCAGAAAACCTAGAGGGAACATAAACATCCCACAAGCACTATTTTTAGGCCACTGCCAGCCATACTTTCCATGGGCATCAATGATTCATTTTTCATTAAAAAAAAGAGGAAGATACTGTATAAAATAGGGCAGTGGTTTTCTCCTTTGACTTTGAACATAACATACTTGCGCATCTTAATTGTACCACCAGAGAAAATTCTAAATTGGTGTCTCTTTATGAAAGATAAGAGTTCATTACTATTTTACTGAGAAACTTCTCTGAAAGGAAGTTGAATAGGAGGAGCTGACTAAAGTAATAGCTATCGGAACCTGTTGGAGGCAAGCAAAGCAAACATTCTGCTTATCTACCGTCCTGTAACACTTAAAGCACTCTCTTGCTGGTTTACAATCTATTTATGCAGGATACACAGTGCCCCTCCCCTCGAACTGGGTACTCATTTCACCAACCTTGGATGGAAGGAAGGCTGAATGAACCTTGAGCTGGCTACCCAGAAATGAACCCCAGGTTGTGAGCACAGTTTTAACTGCAGCACAGCCATTTAACCAACCACTGCACCATGAGCCTCCAAGCAAAAGTGATGGCATTCTAGTGTGTCATAATTTGTTTTAATGAAGAGAGCCATTGGGAAAATGACCAATCTTGTAGCCATCAGGGAGGCTCAGCTACTGTGAAATTTTCTTTTGGCCTCTATCTTCAGAGAAGACAGAGATCAGCCTGAATCCGGTATTGATAAGTATCATGACCCTCATCTCTTTATTTAACTAGACTCAGCCTCTTTGTTTTACCCAATCTTCCTCAACTGAAAATTCTGGCTGTGGCCCTAGAAGGGATGGTTTTTCCCTAGAACTTTGAAAATCCATTCTACTGAGGGCAGAAACTGGCAAAAATTGTGAATTTTCCTATTTATCCTCTCACTCTTTAGGCTCTTAAGGCGCTTTTACACGACCCGTAAAATCCGAGGCAAAGGGCTCCCAGATGCGGAGCTTAAAATTGTTTTCCCACCAGCTCCAGACTTTTTAAAAAATCAAGTATAACCACGCCCACCTAAGCGCGTCCCAGCGCATTTTCCAAGTACCTGCTCTCTGAAGGTGAAAAATTTCTGATGCGGATTGCAATGCAGTGAGTGCCGGCCTCTCCTCGCCTTCTGTTTGTTTTGGGATTTTTTTGCCCCCTGCCCCTTTAAGAAACTAGAATGCTTCCCGGGGTGCTCCCTATGGCAGAGCAGAGGTGAGCCTGCATTCTTTTCTCCCTTTTTTTCTCCCTCCCCTCACGCATACAGAAGCAAGGAAGTGTGGAGGGGTGGGAACACAGCAAGAGAAGCAAACCCCCAAGATCTCTGGTCCGAATTTAAGTTGCCAGTGGATCTTAGGGGTCATGTAAAAGTGCCCTAAGTCTAGAGATTAATAATGGCATTTTTAAAAGCTTAGCTGTTCCCATAAAGTCATTCCCATGTTAATGGTGTTTATGCTACATCTCTATGAACAAGACTTCTTTCCTGTATGTTCTAATATCAGTATTCCAGTGTTCATGAGAACACCCCTCCCCACCACCACCAAAAACGCCCCTCTCTCCTCCTGCTTGTTGCCTTGCCTTCCTCTTGGCTTCTACCAATTTCTTCTAACATGTGGGGAGACTTAGAGTATCAAAGCCTTTGTTAGTGTCCTGGGCTTTGGCTTTCTTCTTTGGGTAATGAATTGATTAAGACATAAGTAATTATAGACCTCATGGAATGATGTCTCATGTGCTATGGAAGTCTACCCAGCCCGATAGGACATACAAGCTGTCTCTTACCATCTGCTGCATCCTTCGAACAAAACTATTTCCAATACATTTTAGATTACACAAGCTTCTCTTGGGCTTTTAAAAAACATTCTTTTAAAAAAGAATATTTAATCTATTACAATTCCAGGAAACAAATGATACACAAAGAAAACGACAGCAGAAAGCACACAGAATCAGAGGGATACTCCTTCACAAACAGTGTATCAGCAACGTAATATGGGCCAATGTGTTACCAAAGTGACCAAACAAACATTTCAATGGGCACTTCCCAAAGACAAAATGGATGTTGCATCGTGTAAAGGTGGGCAACAGGATTTCAGGTACTGGTGAATGTCCGATTAAAGCT
Organism: Phrynocephalus guinanensis; assembly: GCA_037367245.1. Classification (NCBI taxonomy): domain Eukaryota; kingdom Metazoa; phylum Chordata; class Lepidosauria; order Squamata; family Agamidae; genus Phrynocephalus; species Phrynocephalus guinanensis. Next base: position 9,330,987 of record CM074745.1, on the reverse strand, counting down.
TCTGTTATAGCAAAGAGGCAGTGAACCAGATAAAATAACAAAAAGAGTCTAAGATTCCCTAAGGCAAACTTTGTACAAAGTGAGGTTAGGTTCTTAGACAGGACCAGTCAAAGACAGGAGTTTTAAAATTCTGGGAAATTATCTTGAAATTGCCAGAAAGAATAAAATTACTCTGTACAAGCTTGTTGCAAAGACCAGAACTTTCTTTGTCTTGCCATCTAAAGGATGCAGAGTTACACTTTTGTTCCTTGTTGTGTACTTATTACTAGTCCGGTTGATCCCCCCCAAACACACACACACAGAGGGATCACTGATACACACACACAATTGTTGGTTAAAAAGGACACAGCTTTATCAATTACAGCATCAGTTAAATTGACAAGCACTGGATTGGATCCATATCATGGGGGGTGGTGGTGGTAAACATGCCACCTGATGTGACTCCACAGTCTCTAAAAGGACCCTTCTTGTGAGACAACTTTGAATGGCTCTAGAGATAGGCACAAAAAATTACAGCATTTTGTTACATTTCGTTTCATTACATACAAATTTTTAAAGTAGTTTCATTATAAAATGAAATAGAATGATCTGTTAATGGCTCCTCTGGGTCCTAGAGGCACAAAAATGGCAAGGGAGATTCTTTGGGCTCTTCCCTGTAAGCTTCCAAAATTTGGAGAGGTTTGGGGTACAGGGAGCTGAGTTATTAAATTCCAAAAAGAGTCCTTCTAGGAAAAATCAGTTCTAATTGAGTTGGAAGCTGATAATAGCCCCCCACGGGTGAGTCATTAGCAGCTTTCTGAGTCAATCAGAATGATTTTTTCCTAGGGGGACCCCCTTTGGAGTTTAATAACTCAGCCTCCTGAAACCCAAACCTATCCAAATTTCAGGGGCTTACAGGGAAGAGTCCAAAGAAGTTCCCCTGCAGTTTTTGTATTGATACATTGCTGCGATCTGTATGTTTGAGTACATAAACATAACAAAACATTATGTACTTGAAAATAGAGATTGCAGCCATGTATCGGCACCAAAACTGCAGGGGAGTTTCCTCAAGCTCTTCCATTTAAGCCCCCCAAATTTGGAGAGGTTTGGGTTTCAAGGGGCTGAATTATTAAGCTCCAAAAAGTGTCCCCCTAGCTAACTGCAAGAGTGTGTATGGCACTGCCAACAATATAAGGATTAATCTACTTAAATTAACCCCTATATTGCTGGTGCATATCATACACACACAAGTAATTCATTATGTAACAAAACAATGAAACAGTGTTTCATTTTTCATTTTGTGCCCATCTCTAAATGGGCCATCCCATGGTCCCCATTCCCATCTTTGCAATACTATGTCACCCTGTGGATCTCTTACTTCATTTACAGCTTCCTTGCCCGGTTTTCTGATCTTCACAAGAGCCCATCATCCACAACTTGGAATGCACAGACCAAGGCATATTCTCAATGGTTTGGGAGATGAAGATGGTAAATGGATTTGTCAGGGCTGGGCTAGAGAGTGGATTTGTCTCATCTTTGGAACATCTCCCCATCGGAGTATAGGGCTATGCTACAAGTGAAACACATCTCCATCAGTTTCTGTTTGCTGAACTCAGAAAGAGCTGTGAGGTCTAGAATTTATTTCAAGGGGGCCTCTCTAAGGGTTTTGCCATATATTTATTCATTTCGTTTTGTTTCCGAAATGCTCCTCTAATCAGTGAGCACTCAAGATGATTTCCAGTGTCACAAGCTGAACATGGACTACCAAGAAGCACAGAGAAGTGGTGAAATAGCCTTTACATTTGCAAGATATGCAAGTACAATGATTCATATGGTCAAACGAGACAGAAAAGCATTTTGTTAAAAATTCTCTCCACTGTCCACTTCTTATTTTTATTCTGAGCCTTGCAGCAGCAGCAGCAGCAGCAGTAGTGCCATTTAGAACTGAACAATTATGTGTATTTTTGGATTAAGAAGAGATCTGAGAGCTATTTTCTGCTCTGAAAGAATTGTCAATATTTTCCGGATGAATGTGTTCTAAATGATCTGCCTTATTCATTACATCCCTTGTAGGAAGCACTGTTTTAATAAGACTTTGATTATACCTGACATCTGAAACTAGTTTTGAGTCTAGATACTTGATTCAACCAAATTAAATATGGATTGTATGCTATGTAATTAGGCCTGGCCAACAGCATCATATACTAGCATACCATTTCAAGCCCATGAACTCCTAGGCAACCAGAACTAGAATTAAGAAGAATAGTGGCAGTTATCCAGAGGAGTTCATAAAAAGGTGGTGGCACACTTGCTGATTTACTTTTTGTGATGTAATTCTGAAAAGGTATTTAAAGTTGTGGGGAAAAAATCTGAGTGGGTTTTTTTCTCTCTCCCTTCATTACTTTATCCAGACGCAATGGGTATTGCTCTTACAGTGTATGCTTGAGTAATAAAATAAAATAAAATAAAATAAAATAAACCATAATGATACACAGAGTTAACACAAATGAAGAATATATTTGAACACCCTGTATTAGTTACAATTTGACTAGTAAATTGTAGTTAATATTATTCATTTATTTACTTATGTACTTATTATCCGTCCAACTTTCCCTCGGGAACTCTGGGTGGTGTACAACAGATTGAAAAACAATTTGATCAAACACAACCCCCATAATAAATAGAAAATAAAAATTGATGTACATGTTTTTAACTTTTTTTATGTGAACCGCCCAGAGTTCCCTCAGGGAAATGGGAGCGGTATAGAAATGTAAAAACAAATAAATAAAAATATAATAACAGTCAACATCACACAAATACAAAAATCATACAGTCTGGCAAGAAAAAGGGCTAACTAACACACAACACACACTGTACACTCAGCGATCACACCAAAACTCTCCATGAAGAGCCAGGTCTTTAAAGGCTCTCGTGAAGGCTGGCAAAAACTCCACCAGCCTAATATCTGTGGGCAGTTGTAAAACACTGGGGATAATTTTAAGAAGTATGTATATTTTTAAACAGATATGCATAGCAATCAGTTTTTCCATTGTTATTTTGAACTGCAAATGCCTGAAGAAATAGGACAAATCAAATTTATAGAACACTTGCAGGAAGCATCTGACATGTATAGCCAGTAACAATCTGGTTCCCATAATCAAGTGGCTTGAAAAATGGATTTTTTTTAAAGGAGCTAAAGTTCAGTTAACATTGATTCAATGACTCTTAGGTCATTAGTAGCCCCATACTTAATTTCCTATAGAATTTCTCCCTGTGGGCAATTAAATCCTTACAGGAAGCTTTGGATGAAAAGGGTTTGGAATACAAAGCATAATTATGTAAAGGAGGCTCTGTTCTCCCAGCAAAAAGACTGTTTAAATTAGTGGCTGAGTCATTAATCTATCTATGGTTAAGGAGTGAAAACAGTCCTCAGATTTTGATGGTGCATTTCCTGCAGCCATAATATTGGATAGGAGATTGTCATGTGTGTGTGTGGGGGGGAAGGGTGTGGAGACACAGGTCTCCTTTCTTCCCTTCTACTTGCTTCCTGAGCTGCGACCTGTACAAGTGCTGAAGTGGTTTGAAAGAGGGTTGTAGATTGGGTTATGTCTTGTCCACCCAGCCTGTAATAAAGAGACGAGACACGTTTTGGGATTAATAATGTGTCACACTTTATTATTACTTTATCAGACTATTCTTCCTACTAGAGATTATAGTAAAGATAATAATAGAGATTTTTTATTATTATTATTATTATTATTATTATTATTATTATTATTATTATTATTATTATTATTATTATTATTATTATTATTATTATTGTGTGTGTGTGTGTGTGTGTGTGTGTTGTGTCGTTACAGTCGTGACCGACCCTCCGTGACCCCATATCCATGGAGTTTTCTTGGCAGGAATACTGGAGTGGTTTGCCAGTTCCTACTCCAGGCGCCTGCAGCACCTGGTATTCCTTGGAGGTCTCCCATCCAAGTACTAACCAGGGCTGACCCTGCTTAGCTTCCAAAATCAGGCAAGATCGGATGTGCTTAGGGCATCTAGGCAACTATTTATTTATTTATTTATTTATTTATTTATTTATTTATTTATTTATTTATTTATTTATTTATTTATTATTATTATTATTATTATTATTATTATTATTATTATTATTATTATTATTATTATTATTATTATTATTATTATTATTATTGCTGCTGCTGCTATACTGAATCTAATTTTTTAATGATTTTACATGGGATGTTTGGCCACCTTGGGAAGCATATTGTTGAAAAGAGAGCTTGAAAATTCCCATGCAAATGTACAGATTAAAAAATGCAACTGGATATTTTTCTCTTCTGTACTGTATTTAGCTAAATGTCTTGTACATTTTAAAAATGTTTTTCCTCCTAAAATCTGCACACATGTCTATTGCCATTTTAATCTTAATCCAGATTAAATGCAGCATGGAAGAAGACATCTACCAATTTGTTTTGTTTTAAACTTTACCACTGCATCACTATTATGTTCATCTGTTATGCCTGCACAGAATTAATATAGCAACTTGAGTGTGAGGTAAATGCAGAGATTAGTAGCTGGCCATCCTGAAGAAAACTGTACTCGGGGATCAAACTAACTGAGGGAAAGAGATACGTCCTGTTTCTTGATCAACAATTTGTCTGTGTCTTTTATTCGCTGTTATACAACCACAATTTACCACCACGAAAGCATGGTTGCTTCATCATTATTCAGATCCATCACCTGCTCTTCTCAGCAATCTCAAATTGGCTGTCTCATTTTCCAGAATTCTCTTCCTACAAACAAACAATAAAAAAACAAACAAAGGAAGGAAGGAAGGAAACTGAGAATAGCAGTTGTTTTTTAGGGTGCTGTTCTTCTGATGAACAGTGCTTTCCACTTACCTCCCTGCCTGCTTTCAGGATCTCTTCTGGGGTTTGTTCTGCATTATGTTTCAGAGGGCTCACACATCTAATGAGATCCCTTCTTTGATAAAAGCAGGGATGCTGAGGCTGAGCTGAAGCTTCCTTTCTGATTTATCAGGCTGTTTGAAGACTGAAAGAAGATCTGTTTCCTTCCTGGCAGATCATGAGATGCAAATGTGCCATCCAGACCTAGGGCAAATATAATCTGTATGAAAGTGTCCATCGGGACAATACTGAGGTATAGGAAATCACTATGGGCAAGCATTTTGTCAACAGGATGATGTCAACTTAATCCCTTCATAGTATGAAACCTCTTTGTGTTACTGAAAGATAGACCTAGCAGAGATTGTGATAATACTCCCGGCGAAGAGCAGGAGATGAAGAATGGGGGGAGACAGCGATAGGAGAGGAATTAAATAGTCTGAAGGTAATAGCTAGCTCTTTCATCCAGTTCCAGTGCCTTTGTACTATGGGTGTTGCCAAGAGAAATAGAATGCATTCAATGACTGACTGGAAATGGGTGACTGCTAGATCAATCAGTTTAGGTGTTAAGTATGAGTGATGTTCCAGTCTTTGTAGAGTGGCATAATCTCTCCTTAGCAGCTATTTTTGCTCTTCAGTTTAGATGATGGACACTTAGGGCCATCACATTCTGACAAAATTATTGCTGCACGTGAGTGTCTCAATAGATATTGTGCAGCAGAGCAAATCTGCATTCCACAAAGGAATTCTAAAAATGGAGGCAATCATGATAAACAATTCTAACTTTCAAACTGAACTTTGGATCAACACCAAATTTGGCACAGAAGCAGCAGACCAGCTGCTCTTGCTCTGTGGTGCATTTGGGTACATTTGGGCAAACAGTTTTCAAACTAGGACCTTTTAAAGGTAAAACTGTTTTATATCACCACCCTCTTGCAGACACTGGTAACATGTCTGTCTCCAGATTTAAAATAGATCAAATACCATTCACAAAGTGACACCGCCCAAGGGCAAATCCCAGAACCTCACTCCTTTTAAAAATCAGTTCAATTTCTCACCTAAACACAACAGAAAACGGATTTGAAACACGTTCTCAAGGTGTCAAAACACCTAGAAGAAATTATTATGAAGTGAACACCGTAGGTTCTCCTGTAGATCACATTGACTAATGACACGGACTTTGTCAACATTCTGGCCACCCTTTGCTATGCGAAAGTTGGCATCTTTTTCCTTCTGGCAATGTATGCACAATATTGTTCAGCAATCTCAAGCCAGTTCCTGGTGTTTTGAATAATGCATATGAAATTACAATGTCCCACATTCATAAGTTCTGTATTGGAAAGGATTTGGTCTAGTATCCCCTTGGGGTTTCTTCCAGCTCTTCAAATTCTCTTGTTCTGTCTACAGTGGTCCACCGCCCTTTCACAGTTCATATACTGCGGTCCTGCTATATTGCGGGACCACAGTATATGAAAAAAGCCCCCCTACAGTAAGGGGGGGGGAGTCCTGTTTCAAGCCTCCCATACTTAGCCCAGGACTGGAGCTGCCCCAAACAGGCCTATGAGGGCCTTCCTGGGCCTTCTGGAGGCCCCATAAGGGCCTTCCTGTGAACCGGAAGTGACTTCTGGATCGCTGAAAATCATTTCTGAGGCCTCCGAGAGCCTTTCTAGGCCTGTTGGAGGCCTCAGAAATGATTTCCAGTTTACTGGAAGTCAGTTCTGGTTTGCAGAGAGGCCCTTTGGGGGCCTCCAGAAGGCCCGGGAAGGCTCTCACAGGCCCATTTGGAGTAGGGCCAGGCTGGGGGTAAGTATAAGAGCTCCCAGCTAGCCCCCCCCAGGTCTGACTCGACCTGCATCTGCATATTGCAGATTTTCAATTATTGTGGGTCAGGTTGGGGATCTTGTCTAGTACAGGGGATCACTGTACTAGCCAATAGAGATGGGCATGAAATGAACAAATTTTCGTTTCTGTTTTTGTTTTTTTGTTTCGTTACACAATGAAACGACAAATGAATTCTGTCTCTAAAATGAAACGAAACGAACAGAAACACCAGAAATTTTGTCATCCATTTCGTTTTCATTATGGCAATACATTGAACTGCTTTAAATGCTTAAAAAATCACAAAAATTGAAATAAATGGTAACAAAACGGTAACGAAACGAACGAAAATGAAAACGATTTTTTGCAAAAATTCGGGAAAAAGGAAACAAAGTGAAATGGACCCCCTAAACGACAAATGACAAATGAAACGCCTTTTTTTTAATTCGTGCCCATCTCTACTTGCCAATATCAGAGACAACTCAGCATAAGAAAACAATGCCACATATCTGCTACTGGTGAACCCTTGTGCCAAAAGGAGTCAGCGATAGTTGTTTATCATTGTCTTCTGTCTGTCTCTCTGAATCACATACTGAATTTTTTCCCCAATAATAAAGGCTACTTTATCAGGGCTCCCCTTAATGCTGCTGCTTCTCATTCTTTCTCTCATTTTTCTTCCGATAATAAGCACATGCTCTTTCCAGACAGTTATTGCTCAAGACAGAATATATATATATATATATATATATATATATATATATATATATATATATATATATATATATATATATATATATATATATATATATATATATATATATATATATATATATATATATATATATATATATATATATATATATATGCATGTTAGGGTGGATTCGGGTTTCTTCCCGTGTAGAAATCTGGTTGTTTTGGCGACGTTTCGACGAGGTCTCACTCGTCATCTTCAGGCTGGTGTTCTGGCTTCTTTCTTCTTGAAGCAAAGCGTGGTCTCAGTTGAAGTCCTTCTATAAATACTGCTGGGGGTGTGTGGTTTGCTTGCTCTGTTGCTGATTGTAGGTTCGTTTGTTCTTTTGTGATCTGCTGTGTGGCTGAGGCGATCGTTAAGGGATTAACTGCTGGTGGGTTAGATGGCTGTTTAGAGACATCCTGTGTGGGTGAGGTGCTGGATGTGTGTCTATTAGCCTTTTGTTTCTTAACGACCTTGGTGATGGGTGTTCTGGCAGCATCCTGGTCTTTGGTGAAGTGGGGTTCTGTGTCTTGTGAATTCATTTTGGTCTGGCTACGGGTCTGTGGTCTCCCAATGTTTTTTTGGCGTGTGTAAGTGTGTTCCATGTGGTGACTGGAGTGGGGTGTAGCGGTAGATGGTACAGTCGTGGTTTTGTTATTGGATGGTGGTTTCGTTTCATCTGTGGGAAGGGTCTGGGTTTGTGTTTGGTGTGGATGGAAGGTGGTGGCATCTTGTGTCCTTTTGGACCTGGTGTCAGTCTTTGTGTCAGAGGCTCGTCTGTTGACCAGGGCTAGTTTCCAGATGTCAGGCAAGCGGGAGGTGTCGTCACGTTTATTCATGTTGTTTGGGTGTTTCTCTATTTCAATGGCTTCCATGATTATTCGACTGTTGAAGTGTTCAGTTTTGGAGATGAGTTTGGTTCTTTCAAAATCAATTTCATGACCTGTTGTTTTTATATGTGCTGGAAGAGAGAGGAAGATTTTTCTTCTTTTTTGACTGCGTTCTTGTGTTCTGCGATGCGTGCGCTTATTCTCCTGTTTGTCTGTCCGATGTATGTGGCTGGGCAGACTTTGCATGGTATTTCGTAGACTCCTTGGTTTTCTAGCTCAATCTTGTCTTTGGGGTTTCTTAAAATGTTGGCTATTTTTTGTTCGGTGCAAAAGGCTGTCTTGATATTGTGTTTGTGGAGAATTTTGCTGATTTTGTCTGTGGTGCCTTTGATGTAAGGGAGGAGGGTAGTGCCATTGTTCTCTTCTGTTTCTTGGTTCTTGGGGGGTGTTTCTTTTTGGATTAGTTTGGTGATGGTGTTTTTTTGGAATCCGTTCGCAATTAAAGCATTCGAGAGAGTGTGTAATTCAGTTTTTTAGGTGGTCTTTGTCAGCGAGGCGTTTGGTTCTGGAGATGAGGGTTTTTGCTACGGAGTTGATCTGTGCAGGGTGGTGGTGTGATTGTGCATTTAAGTAGCGGTTTGTATGTGTTTTTTTCCGGTAGATGGTATGTCCTAAGGAGCCGTCGGGTTTTTTGTAGATTAGGACGTCCAGGAAGGGAAGTTGGTTGTTGGCTTCTATTTCCATAGTGAATTGTATTTTGGGGTGTAGGCTGTTGAGATGTGTGAGGAAGTTGTTCAGTTTGTCTTTCCCGTGTGGCCAGATAACAAAGGTGTCGTCAACATATCTGAGCCAGAGTTTGGGTTTATGTTCGGACTTCTGTAACGCGTTGGTTTCAAAGTGTTCCATATATAGGTTTGCGATGACCGGTGAGAGGGGTGATCCCATGGGTGCTCCTTCTATCTGTTTGTATCTTTGTCCATTGTGGATGAAGTATGTGTTGGTTAGGCAGTGGTTGGTCAGATCTAGGATGTGCTTGGGGGGGTTGTATTTGTTGTGGATAGCTGTCAAGGCTTCTTGAATGGGCACTTGTGTGAAGAGCGAAACAACATCGAAGCTCACGAGTAGGTCATTGGGTTGTAGGTCTTGTTTCTTTATAATTTCTATGAAGTGGAACGAGTTTTGTACGTATGAAGTGATGGATTCTGCATAGGGCTGGAGTTGTTTGGCAAGAAATTTGGCGAGGTTTTGTAGGGGTGAGCCTATGGAGCTGACTATGGGTCTGAGAGGTGTTCCTTCTTTGTGAATCTTGGGGAGACCGTAGAGCTTGGGGCATCTGGATGATTTCTCTCTGGGGATGATGCTTGGCTTGATGTCTTCACTTAAGGGAGAGGCTTTTATTTTGGCTTTGGTGGTTTTTTCCAGGTAGGTGGTGGGGTCTGTGTTCAAAGGTATGTAAGCAGGGTCTTGTAGTAGGTTGGATAGTTTGGCTTGGTAGTCAGATGTGTTCATCACCACTGTGGCATTTCCTTTGTCTGCTGGGAGGATGATTATGTTGTTGTCTTTCCTCAGGTTGGTGAGGGCTTTTTGTTCTTCTTTGTGTAAATTGCTTCTGGGTGGTTTGCTGGAGCAGAGGACATTGGTGACTTCGAGTCTGATTTTGTTGGCTTCATCTGGGTTGATTTTGGTTAGGCTGGCTTCCACTCCGCATATGATGTTTTCAGTGGGGATGTGTCTGGGGGCGACTGCAAAGTTGAATCCTTTGGACAGGACTTTGGTCTCTGCGATGGTGAGTGTCCTGTCTGATATGTTGTGGACTGTTTGTTTCATGGGCTGCTGTGGGGGGGGGGTTGGGCTTCTGGCGTTTTTCCAGTTTGTGGAGTTTGTTGGTGTGTGTGTCTGTCTTGTGGGAGGTCTCTGTTTCAGCTCTCCAGGCGGCGAGTTGCTTGGATTTGTTCCAGAGTGTTGGGTGGATTTTGTTGCTGAGTTTGAGGATTTTGTTGCTGAGTTTGAGGTGGAGAGTGAGTAGGTTTCTGTTGGTTTGATCTAGTAGGTATCTTTTCTTGTGTAGTTCGTTTCTGATTAGGGCTAGTTCTGTTCTTTTCAGGATCCTTTCGCTGGATGGGGTTTTTGAGTGGAATTTCAGTTGGAAGCTTGTGGGGATCCTGAAACAGAGACCTCCCACAAGACAGACACACACACCAACAAACTCCACAAACTGGAAAAACGCCAGAAGCCCAACCCCCCCCCACAGCAGCCCATGAAACAAACAGTCCACAACATATCAGACAGGACACTCACCATCGCAGAGACCAAAGTCCTGTCCAAAGGATTCAACTTTGCAGTCGCCCCCAGACACATCCCCACTGAAAACATCATATGCGGAGTGGAAGCCAGCCTAACCAAAATCAACCCAGATGAAGCCAACAAAATCAGACTCGAAGTCACCAATGTCCTCTGCTCCAGCAAACCACCCAGAAGCAATTTACACAAAGAAGAACAAAAAGCCCTCACCAACCTGAGGAAAGACAACAACATAATCATCCTCCCAGCAGACAAAGGAAATGCCACAGTGGTGATGAACACATCTGACTACCAAGCCAAACTATCCAACCTACTACAAGACCCTGCTTACATACCTTTGAACACAGACCCCACCACCTACCTGGAAAAAACCACCAAAGCCAAAATAAAAGCCTCTCCCTTAAGTGAAGACATCAAGCCAAGCATCATCCCCAGAGAGAAATCATCCAGATGCCCCAAGCTCTACGGTCTCCCCAAGATTCACAAAGAAGGAACACCTCTCAGACCCATAGTCAGCTCCATAGGCTCACCCCTACAAAACCTCGCCAAATTTCTTGCCAAACAACTCCAGCCCTATGCAGAATCCATCACTTCATACGTACAAAACTCGTTCCACTTCATAGAAATTATAAAGAAACAAGACCTACAACCCAATGACCTACTCGTGAGCTTCGATGTTGTTTCGCTCTTCACACAAGTGCCCATTCAAGAAGCCTTGACAGCTATCCACAACAAATACAACCCCCCCAAGCACATCCTAGATCTGACCAACCACTGCCTAACCAACACATACTTCATCCACAATGGACAAAGATACAAACAGATAGAAGGAGCACCCATGGGATCACCCCTCTCACCGGTCATCGCAAACCTATATATGGAACACTTTGAAACCAACGCGTTACAGAAGTCCGAACATAAACCCAAACTCTGGCTCAGATATGTTGACGACACCTTTGTTATCTGGCCACACGGGAAAGACAAACTGAACAACTTCCTCACACATCTCAACAGCCTACACCCCAAAATACAATTCACTATGGAAATAGAAGCCAACAACCAACTTCCCTTCCTGGACGTCCTAATCTACAAAAAACCCGACGGCTCCTTAGGACATACCATCTACCGGAAAAAAAAAACACATACAAACCGCTACTTAAATGCACAATCACACCACCACCCTGCACAGATCAACTCCGTAGCAAAAACCCTCATCTCCAGAACCAAACGCCTCGCTGACAAAGACCACCTAAAAACTGAATTACACACTCTCTCGAATGCTTTAATTGCGAACGGATTCCAAAAAAACACCATCACCAAACTAATCCAAAAAGAAACACCCCCCAAGAACCAAGAAACAGAAGAGAACAATGGCACTGCCCTCCTCCCTTACATCAAAGGCACCACAGACAAAATCAGCAAAATTCTCCACAAACACAATATCAAGACAGCCTTTTGCACCGAACAAAAAATAGCCAACATTTTAAGAAACCCCAAAGACAAGATTGAGCTAGAAAACCAAGGAGTCTACGAAATACCATGCAAAGTCTGCCCAGCCACATACATCGGACAGACAAACAGGAGAATAAGCGCACGCATCGCAGAACACAAGAACGCAGTCAAAAAAGAAGAAAAATCTTCCTCTCTCTTCCAGCACATAAAAACAACAGGTCATGAAATTGATTTTGAAAGAACCAAACTCATCTCCAAAACTGAACACTTCAACAGTCGAATAATCATGGAAGCCATTGAAATAGAGAAACACCCAAACAACATGAATAAACGTGACGACACCTCCCGCTTGCCTGACATCTGGAAACTAGCCCTGGTCAACAGACGAGCCTCTGACACAAAGACTGACACCAGGTCCAAAAGGACACAAGATGCCACCACCTTCCATCCACACCAAACACAAACCCAGACCCTTCCCACAGATGAAACGAAACCACCATCCAATAACAAAACCACGACTGTACCATCTACCGCTACACCCCACTCCAGTCACCACATGGAACACACTTACACACGCCAAAAAAACATTGGGAGACCACAGACCCGTAGCCAGACCAAAATGAATTCACAAGACACAGAACCCCACTTCACCAAAGACCAGGATGCTGCCAGAACACCCATCACCAAGGTCGTTAAGAAACAAAAGGCTAATAGACACACATCCAGCACCTCACCCACACAGGATGTCTCTAAACAGCCATCTAACCCACCAGCAGTTAATCCCTTAACGATCGCCTCAGCCACACAGCAGATCACAAAAGAACAAACGAACCTACAATCAGCAACAGAGCAAGCAAACCACACACCCCCAGCAGTATTTATAGAAGGACTTCAACTGAGACCACGCTTTGCTTCAAGAAGAAAGAAGCCAGAACACCAGCCTGAAGATGACGAGTGAGACCTCGTCGAAACGTCGCCAAAACAACCAGATTTCTACACGGGAAGAAACCCGAATCCACCCTAACATGCATACCTATACCCGTGAAAATCTACGAAAACATATATATATATATATATATATATATATATATATATATATATATATCCCTGCAAAATAATACTGTGCAACTTTTAACTTGAGTAGAAGCAGCTCTCTGTTTTCAAAAGGCCCATAAAGGTCTATACAAAATGGAGATTTATACATGGAAGCCTCTATGCAAATAAGCTTAAGCGTAGAGCTTCAGCACAGATGAAAATAGTCTCCAATGACACTAGAATTCTGTAGGGCTTTATGTACTAAAGCTCCAGATAGTAAAGGGAAAGGGAAAGGTTCCCCTTGTACATGCTTGCTAGTCGTGTCCAACTCTACTTGCACTTGCATGTTTGCGAACTGCTAGGTTGACAAGAGCAGGGGTTAACTGCAAGAGCTCACTTTGCTGCATGGCACCCAGGATTCGAACTGCTGAGCTGCTGACTTTGCAGCCAACAATTTCAGTGCTCTAGCCCGCTGAGCCACCACCCCCAGTTGGAAAAACTAAACTGAACTAAAAGAGAAGAGTCTGAATGCTACTTGTTTCTGTGACCTAGCTAAAGAAGCTCCACATTCTGTGAGCAGACCATATGGATCAGGCAAAAAACACCTTCCTACCCACCTTTTGTTCAATAAACCAATCAAGTGTGGCAAGCCAACAATTATGATCTCAACTTTCAGCAATGAGCTAGTCTCATTTTGATGCCACAAGGCAGGGAGTTGAGCCATGTGCCTCAGGAAAGAGGTAAAGATGGTTGAGGAGCCCTTTTGAAGGCTCACCTTGGCTCCTCCCACATTTTGCCCGGTGTAACAAGCATCCTAGCACTCACCAAGTGCCAGGCAGGAGAGCATAGGTTCCCCAAAATGATGCCTCCATGTTATTGCAGAGAAGAACCTTCTAAAGAAGATTGTCTTCGTAATTCTCAGCCCGAGAGGTAGTTTCTATCTTAAGGGACAGAGAAGACGAGTTTATTTCTGCCTTACAGAAACATGTACAAGATAAAGCAGCTTTCCTTGGGAAAAGAAAAGTCAGCAGGAAGATGACTGAATGCATAGGGATGCAAAACAAGGCTTTTAAGAGTACAGCAGTCAGAGTTAAAAGCCTGGATGGATGAATATGTCTTCCTCTGCTTTCCCTTGCCTTTTCTCTATTGAAAAACACACAAAACCCTCAAATTATTTCAATCCCATTTTGACAGTGGTGGGGGAGGGGGGAGGGGAGGAATATATTGGAAAATTTGAAAGAAATCTCTCAACCATCATTAGATCAATCAGTTCACAGTGTTTGAATCTGGCGGCAAATCGGCTAATAGCCGGAGAAAGATAGTTTGCATGTGAATCCAAGTTATCCAACAAATGAAGCATCAAAGTCGACTGTGTGCACATCCTTTTAGTCAAGATTTTGTCATGTTCTTTTGTGACCATTTTATATAAACTGAACTACTCTCTTATCTCTTAGACCAACATGACAATGGAAATGTGGACTCCTTTTGGCATGATTATTTTATGAGCGGTGAGGCCTCAGCCTTGTTTGTGTGATAACCAGCCGTGTTGAAGTAACACTTACCCTCCAGCTTTCATCAAATTTTCAGAACCGCTATTATTTTTAACCTATCGCCACAGGCAAATCTTTGAGCAGATGGTATTGCAAATGGTGCTGAAAAGGGTCAGACCATCTTCCTCTGCAGGTAAACCTTATTTGTCTGAAATGATGAATCCAATATGTAATACTACAGGAACTTTCTACCGGAGTTAAGGAAGACTTCCGTCCTTCCCTTCTTCCTTTGATTCTAATAACATGCCAAATCTCAATGAAATGAGATGGGTCTTTACCATTGGAACATAGAAGCTGGTGAAGAAGTGAGCTTGGTAAATCTGTCAAGATAATTTCCCCCCACATTTAAACTTTGGTAGATGCCCTGAGCACAGCTGATCTCACCTGATCTTGGAAGCTAAGCAAGGTCAGTCCTGGCTAGTACTTGGATGGACGACCACCAGGGATTACCAGGTATTGTAGGTGCCTGAAGTAGGAACTGGCAAGCCACTCCAGTATTCCTGCAAAGAAAAACTCCATGGACATGGGGTTACAAAGAGTCAGTCACGACTGTAACAATGCAAACACACACACACACACACACACACACACACACACACAGACACACAGCATAGCTGGCAGACCATGGATCTCCCCAGCATATTTTACTTTCAGTCCTATGCAGTAGGGAGTCTTCTACTAAAATTACTGTACTCTTCTTTTTATAGGGTGTTGGTTCAGTGACTGTGTTTGGTGAAGCTTCAGCCTCTCTTGTCTTCTCTTGTGAGGTCTCCTCTATGTTTTTCTCTGCAAAATGAATCTGAAAGCAGTTTTGCATTTCTACTTCTTTTTCCATTACCTGTGATTCTTGCCCCTTGCTTCCTACATTTGTTCTCTCCTGTTTCTCCAGTTCTCTTTCTTTCTCTTCCAACAATGCAACCAGTTTTGCACTTGCTCTCAGGCATGAAGATAAACATCACAAATACTTTACAAATCACCACCAATGAAGTGCTGCTTCCCTCCATGGGTCTTGTAACTTTCTTACTTTCATTTCTTTGTCTAAGAGTCCCCTTTGCTTGTGTTCTTGTGTGCTTTGAAGGATGTTGTGCCTTTGAGTCCATGGCTTCCCTTTTCTTTTGTCTCTTCCACCAGAAAAAAACCTTTTCCTTACTGCTTCTCTCCTGTCATACTCCTGGTTGCTCACCCCCTGATGTCCATCTTGGTTTTATTCCTTTGCTGTGCTCTGTTAGGACTCATCAAACAGAAAAGCCCCTACCACTCACAGCTGCTTCTTATGACTCTCACCAGGTTTCAGGCCATGTCCCTTTCTGCTCATGCTGAGTGCAGAGTACATCCGAACAGACTGCTTCCTGAGGTTATTCCAGGTCACTTTGTGGTATTAGTCTAAAATCATTCACATTTTTGCCTTGGTCTCCCTGGTCTCACTTTTCTATTGTCTCTTCTTCCACCAGATTCTTTCTCCTTACTACTACTCTTCTGTCAAACTCCTGGCTGCTTGTCCCCCTGCGGTCTTTCTTAGTTTTATCTCTCTTCTCTGCTTTGCACAGAGAGCAGACGGATGGTGCTCTGATGCGCTTGAGTCTCCGATCATTGTTTTGAACAAATTTCTTGCGAGAATGATTACTAACACAAACCAAAAACCAGGTGAAGATTTACCTTACTGGTGTCTGCAGGACTGTAGACTACAACTGTTGGCACAGCTGGGATCCTGCTACATGCCTTAGGAGATGATGGCCTGAACGTTGCCCTAAGTACTACTTTCTTCATTTGCAGTATGCCAAAAGAGACACAAAATGGTTTCTCATGGAAGTGGCTAGTATATGCTTCCTGTGTTGGGCAGATTCAGTGGAATGCATTCTATTACTGTACTTACTTTACAAGATTTGCTATTTATTTAAAATATGCAACACTCACTGGTACATCTTAATTTATAAGGCGGTTATCAGATAGAGTACTTTACATACCTTGCATGCATGATGAAAAACGATTGAAACAGTGTTGTGGTATATTTCGCTGACAGTCCTTACAACAATGTGTTTTACAAGCTGATAGACTGCTACAAAGTCATAGGAAATATGACAGATGTACTGATAATGATCTTAGGAGGTATTTTAACGTTTCCATCCAATGAAAATTTCCTCAGATGATCAAATTTCAGATAACTAAATCATGGACCCAGTCAGATGGGGTCTAAATGTTAGCCCATTTTGATGGTTTCAATATGTTGTTTTATAGTTTTGATATACAGTAGACCCTCGTATAACAAACAGTTTGTATAACATAATCTGTACAACATAAAAAATTCTGGAGATAGGGGAAATTTGCTTAACATAATCGCCTACAGGGAAAATCTGTACAACATAAAAATGGGATTACTCCATTTTCAATGCATTCCTAAGGGAAATTTGTCTAAAGGAAGATTTGCTTAACATAATTTCATTTGGAACAAATTAATTCCTTTATACAAGGTACCACTGTATTGTTGTTGTAATGTGCCCAGAGACTACTTGGTAGTGGGACGGCGAAAAAAGTCTGTAAATAAATAAGTAAATAATAAATGAAAGGAGAGGTAAAAACACACTAGCAAACCACCTTCACAGAGTTGCTCTCCAAAAACATAAGATGAAGAGAGGCAAGGTATGGTGAAGCGTTCCTTTTTCTCTTCCTTTTGGTTATGTGCCTCAGCATAAAATTAAATGGATTGAACAGTCACAACAGAAAAGGGGTTACTGTACCTTATTGATCAAGTAAAGCAAGATGATCAGTGAAACCCAATAAGGTCCTTGGTGGCCTTATATACAGTAACTATTAGAAATGGGCACAGAACGAACATTTTTTCGTTTCTGTTAAAGTTTGTCGTTTCCGTTACGTAACGAAATGACAAACGAAAATTGTGATGAAAATGAAACAAAACGAACAGAACCACAAAAATTGTGGTCGTTACGTTTCATTTCCATTAATGGCGATGTGCAATGAAATGAGCTGTTTTAAATGTTAAAAAACGCCCTGGACATCCGTAAAAACACAGCGATAATTATTTATATTGTCTGATAATACCTACCAGGGGGGTTGGAGTCCTTAAAATGTTTGTTTTTGTCTTCTCCCATCGTGATGTATTTTTCTTTTCCCTTTAAAATGGATGTCGCCACCAGCCACAAAATGGAGGCAAGCCATGTGATGGGATCATGTTCAACCAAGTGCATGCCCAGGTTGCAGACTGGGCGGGCAGGTCTGGCAACCACAGAGGACATAAAAAGCTCTGGCAGCCCCGGTCCTCCTTGCAGTCTCTGGTGGGAGTTAGGGTGGGATTGCTGTCTCTGCGACTCTAGCTTCAGTCCTGCAGCCTCCCTGTGTGCGTGTGTGCTGCGTACCTCTCGGTGAGTACCCTCCCCTGCCCCGCAGTGCAGTCACTCTGCGGCTGCCTTGCACCCTGGGAACGCCTGCCGCTGCCTTTGCAGCCTCCCTGCATATCTAGTCTATACTGTGTCTCTGCCAGCATCCTTTTTTTAGTGTTTTCCCTCTGATCTGGGGCGTTGGTGGATGCCTGCGCACGGAAATGCTTTTAAAAGCACGCAAAAAGCGGGTAGAAACGACAAAAAACAAAAAACGGTAACGAAATTTTTCAAAAATTTCCCGACAAATGGAAACGAACCGAAACAGACCTCTCAATGACAAACGAAAAACCGAAACACCATTTTTCTGTTTCGTGCCCATCTCTAATAACTATTGCTATTGGCCAGTGGTTCTCAACCTGTGGGTCCCCAGATGTTCCTGGACTGCAACTCTCAGAAATCCCTTCCAGCACAGCGAGGGGTGGAGGCTTCTGGGAGTTGCATACAGAACGTCTGGGGTCCCACAAGTTGAGAACCACTGCTATAGGCCATGCTCCTCAGTCCATGCTGGGGTGGTAGCAAGAGATGTAATGCAAAGGCTCTGTGCCTGGGACCATGGAAACCTGTAGCTGATCAGACGACACAACAGAAGGACTGATGGTCTTGGAATAATTCAGCCATATGTGCATTGTATCTGGTTGTACCTGTTGTTGGGACCTTTTTGTTGATATCATCTCATTAACACATTGAATGAGCAGGCCTTATAATGAATTCCAGGCATTTCTTTATCACTAGAAGGATGTGAGCCAGTAAAAAAAAAAACCCACCTCCTACGACTTTTCTATTCAGCATATTTACCCAATGGGATTCTATTGAAGATTAAAAAAGCAAATCTCTCTCTTATCCTAAACAGTGAACCTTTCAACCTGTTCCAGATTAATAGCTGCCAATTGTGCCAAATTCATAGAAAAGCTTTCACTTTCTGCATCCCATTCAAATAGATTGGTAGGAAAGTCATTTTGTCAGCTATAACACAGTGGCGTTGAAACATACAAAAGATAATATCTCTTGGAAAATGAGTCTTTCTCCTCACATTCCCCCCCCCCATATATACCACACACATACACACTTGAAAGTTGGAGAGGGATTTTTCTCACACACAAAAAGAAAATGACAGCAGATTTTACCTTAACCTCTTCAGTTACTGTTGCTAAGTAACAATACAGCATGCTAGCTTGTATTCACAGCAGTGCTTGGTCTAAGGCCTGACAGTTTGATTAATTATCCCAAGTATCAAATCTGCACAGTGAATATTTAAAGCAGATTAGCATTCACACTGAAAGTCAGTTGGTATTGTGTATGATTTATACAATGCTTTTTATAATTAAAATTGTCATATAGAGTTGGCAACATTTTGTTTGGAACCTGGCTCCTTTGCTAAGTGTTCATTTATCCCACCCACTGCTTCTCATTTGTAAATATGTCAGCAATAGAACTTCTCCACTAAGAGTCTATAGAAATGTATGGCTAATTTTAGAATATATCTGGCAATTCTTTTGCAGGCTCTTAGGAGCTAAAGTTCCTCATCAACAACAGCCTTCTGCCAAAAGGATGTATTTTACTCATGTATCCCTTGAAAAGAAAATGCCTATATCACCTGCAGCTATTAAGAAATTGACTATACACATCATGGAAAATGCATTTTATAAGTGTCATCCACGAGCCACCCTTGAAGACAATTTTGGAATTCGTGAGCAGAGCAAAGAAGAGTGGCAATCTTATTACTGGGATCTGACATTATTATGATTATGCCATTGTGTAGAGCCCCAAGTCATTTATAGGTCAATTTCAATGTGCTTTTTTTAAAAAAAATAATACAGTCTTGTAGCTCTGCATAGTAAGAATAAGAAAAAGCAGTGATGTTTCCTTTTCTCCTGGACTTTGTACAGAACCTCCTTTCTTCCCTGAATATGTCACCTGCATATTTGGTGACATCTTCAAAAAGTTGTTACTCGAAACCGGACCTTCTCGGTGGCTGGTCCCACGATGTGGGACCAGCTACCTTCCAAAATGTGCCAAATAGAGTCCTTAACAGCCTTTTAAAAAGCATTAAAGGCCTTTTTTTTTTAAAGGGAAGCATTCTGCGATTGGTAATGTAATGTTGTGCTGCCCTGTTTTGTTGTACTTTTCTCACCACCCTTTGGTTGTGCCTTTTGCCGGGCTTTTTATTCTATTGTGGTTGGAAATATGTGAGTATAGATTTCTGGATTCCAACTTGTTTAAATTGTTAAACCTAGCTTCATGCATCAATCAAGGATGACATAAAATGGTGTTGAGGAGGAGGTGATATATTGTTGCTACTGTCAGTGCCAAAATGTTAAAAGATTGGAAAAGGTAGCTCAAATTTGCTAGGAATGAAGGAAATAATTTTGACCTGCATAATCTGTTGGTCACCAATTTTGAGGGGAAACTGCACAGCATTATAATTATTGATAAATCCAACCTTCCATCTAATACGATAGACATAATAATTAGATATTAGCCGGGGAATACTTATGCCTATTCACTTGGTTGAACCTTACTTAACAGAGAGGAGGCCCCTAGTTCTTTTAAAACTGTGAATGCATGACAATAATATTTTCTGCCACAAGGAGAGATACATAATGAAGAGATGAACAGGAATTGTTTAAAATAAACGGAAGAGCTTGGGGAGGTTGATTATTTTAACAAAAACCACCCTTCCCAGCCATGGAAAGCTAGTTTGTATTTCCATTTTTCCGTTTGCTGCATGAGAGAACTGAAATGTAAAGAAACTGTTTTAGGACTCTCAGCAGTGGTACAGATTCCTACGTCTTTCAAAGTGGAGGAGCAGGATAGGAGTTTTATCAAATATCCTTTATGTCCAAGGCACATGATTAAGGTTAGAGCAATGGGCTTCTAAACATAGCTGGAATTTGTAAAATTCAAAATGCAGCAGCCAGACTGCTGACTGGGGCGGCGTACAGAGATCACATTACACACCTATTAAAACAGCTCCACTGGCTGTCATTCAGCTATCGAGAACAATTCAAGGTGCTGACCTTGACCTACAAAGCACAAAATGGCCTGGGTCCAAGGTACCTCAAAGATAGACTCTCTCAATATGAACCGACTCGAGTGTTAAGGTCATCAGGAGAGGCCCTTCTCTCCAGGTACATCTCATGGGGACCCATGAAAGGGCCTTCTTGACTGCTGCGGCCAGACTCTGGAACTCCCTCCCACTAGAGGCCATGACTGCCTCATCTCTGTTGTCCTTCCAGAAACAGGCAAAGACCTTTCTCTTCAGG
Organism: Phrynocephalus guinanensis; assembly: GCA_037367245.1. Classification (NCBI taxonomy): domain Eukaryota; kingdom Metazoa; phylum Chordata; class Lepidosauria; order Squamata; family Agamidae; genus Phrynocephalus; species Phrynocephalus guinanensis. The sequence goes on along the minus strand of CM074745.1, from coordinate 9,309,715 downwards.
CAAGCTTTCCCTGAATGATGGACTACCATGTGTATTTCATATGAATCTATCGGTTCACATAGACTTTCTGTTTATAACTACTTATAACCTTGTTGTCTATTAATGCTGTAAGATGTCCCTCAATTCCTTGTTCTCAAATACTTGAACATGTCTTAATTGTACTGGACTGTATATTATCTCTCATTACTATAAGCCAATAAATAAAATAAAACATGAGAAATTATTATTAATTATCTAATAATAATAATAATAATAATAATAATAATAATAATAATAATAATAATAATAATAATAATAATACAGGCGGCCCCAGTGGTAATTGGCATGCTGGGTGCGGTGCCTAAAGAGCTAAGCAAGTATTTAGAAGACATTGGAGTGGACAAAGTTACCATCAGTCAGCTGCAGAAAGCCGCCTTACTAGGATCTGCTCGCATAATTCGCCAATACATCACGTAGTCCTAAACACTTGGGAAGTGTTTGACTAGTGATTTGTATTACAAAATCCAGCATAGTTAGCTGTGTGGTGGTTAATGATGATGATGATGATGATGATGATGATGATGATGATGATGATGATGATGATGATGATGATGATGATGATGATGATTAGAGATGGGCACGAATCAAAAAATGGTGTTTCATTTGTCGTTTGTCGTTTAGGGAGTCCGTTTCGGTTCATTTCCGTTTTTCGTGAATTTTTGCAAAAAATTCATTTTCATTTTTGTTTGTTTCGTTACCATTTCATTACCATTTATTTCCGAATTTTGTGATTTTTTTTTAGCTTTTAAAGCAGTTCAATGTATTGCCGTAATGAAAATGAAACGGACGACAAAATTTCTGGTGTTTCTGTTCGTTTTGTTTCATTTAAGAGATAAAATTTGTTTGTTGTTTCGTTGCGTAATGAAATGAAAAAAATGAAAATGGAAACGAAAAATTGTTCGTTTCGTGTCCATCTCTAATTATGATAATAATAATAGATTTTAATTATGCTCTATTATTTTTGTTTTATGTTTGTTATTATGGGTTTGCCTTAAAATTCTGTAAACCGCCCAGAGTGGCTTTTAAGCCAGATAGTGTGGTATATGAGTCAAATAAATAAATAATAAATAAATAAATATTATTATTTATTGTTATTTTCATGCTTTTATTGCCAAAGACACAAAACTCAAAAATGATACATACAATATACCAAATAATAAATGACTCCATGTAAATGAAAAATGCAATAAAACTGGCAGCAATGTATACATAATGTTGAAGATGTGGACTTTCTTTTCATCCAAGCTTCCGTTTGCCAAATCACTGTAGGCATTCTTGGATGCATCCTGAATTGTATGTCTTGGCCCCATACAAATACACAAGAGGATTTTGGCCACCCAATGGCAACTTTCTCTCCTCTCTTGCCACTTAGATAATATTGAAGAAATTACTTCTGGCTTAGCCGTGGGATTCTTCAGCACACACACAAGCGCCTTCTGATCAATCGTTTTAACCTGTTACTTACTTTGGGTTGTTTGCCTCCTTTCCCTCTCTTTGTGCAGCTTTTTCACTACTTCCATTAGCAGCAGAAGCACAGATTTTGCTATTCTCTTGCTAGCCCATTCATTGCTTAGTGACTCACTCCTGCAATGCAGAGACCGTTTCCAGAATGAAAGCTGTATCAACACGACGAGTTGATCGACTCCCCCATCTCAAATAGCAGGCAATGAAACTGGGAACATTGCTGAATAAATTCCCTAGGTTTGCCCATCCAGACTATCCATACATTGACAAAGGCTCTACAAATTATTTCAACACAACATACAGGCGTATGCCACAGCAGCAGAACGAGCAAAAATAATAAGTTCCCAAGGATTCTAAAGGGAGAGAGGCAGAAAAGCCCATTTTTCCTCTGCATGTGAATATTTGTGTATATTTCCCTGGAAAGATATAGCCAGCAGTCACAAAACAGAACAAATTATGGGACCGTTAGGAACATGTTTAAACCTGAGAAGCCCTTTGGCAAAGTTTATGACTAGGTTTGTGATGGTTTGTGATGGTTTGTTGTTTGCCATCCAGAAATGCAGAATTTAAAACCAACCAAACCAAGTCTTGGTTCATTCAGTTCAGGCGCATCTCTAAATGAAAGGAACATTTCTGTGCAGCTTACCCCCACCCCCACCCCCATTATGGACATAAGCACTTGATCTGGGCCAGTGGTTCTCAACCTCCAGGTCCCCAGATGTTCCTGGACTGCAGTTTGCAGAATCCTCTACCACGCGCTATGTTGGAAGGGATTTCTGGGAGTTGCAGTCCAGGAACATCTGGGGACCCATGGGTTGAGAACTACTGCTCTAGGCCTTCTCTCCCCACCTGCTCCTACTCAGTTGAGTAAGACAGTAAGCTATCTGGGGCCTGCTTTCTGCCCCATTGCTTCCTGGGAGGCTGAGGATATTGTGAGGAGGTATAGATCTTTTGAGGGTCCCCCCATATATATATATATAGCCCAGCGGGCAGCAAAATTAGGTCCTACTTAGCTGGACAGCAGCGGCCTGGAGTGACTAAGGTTGATGCTGGGTTCGAGGAAAGGGGGAAATGAAGTGAAATGAAATGCCAATGATTTAAAACAAGGCTGCCATTTTGTTTGGCTTCATGAAAGTGTCAATCCGCAAACTGCACACAAAACGAACCACAACCACAAACCAGCCTGGTTTTTTTGCACTTCCTTTTGGTTTGTGGGTTGCTTCATGCCACTCTCCATTTGAGACGAGATGTTACTGCAACGTTTTCTGGTTGGTGAGGCCTTGAAAGCACTCAATGTTGTGTGCACTTCAGCGGGAAGACTGGAGGTTGGTTGACACTGTCACCTCCAGAGAGTTTTTTAAAAAACAGTGACATACATTTAAGGGTTTAAATCCATTCCATTGATGCCAAAGAGCTATGGAAATGTTTTTTTAAATCATTTAGAGGAGTAAGCTGCTCAAGTAGATGACTTTTTTTCCTGCCACTCATCTCTAAGATAACAACATGCTAGGATAAAGGTGTCATTCAAGGAGAACAGAAAGACTGAACTGCCATTGTCGAAGAGGGCTGGGTCATGTGATAAATGAGATGCTGCCAAAGGCTAGGAGTTCAATGCCTCCCCACTTTATTTTTTCCAACACAGAATTTGAGCCCCTGGCCACATCTAGTTTTGTTTTCCCACTTTTTTCACTTTGATGTGGGACCCCAAAGTGAGAAATTGGCCCTTAAACTTCTGGAGATGTTCTTCTAGCCCTTTTATAAATAGTCAATAGACACATACATGCATGCACACAAACCAGACTTTAAAGCATCGCACTCTAACAAATTAATGTGTTTTCCCCCCTTCCAGGTGTCTGACAGCTTGTTATAAGTGGTGGTGGTGAATTTTTTAAAAACACTGGTAACCTCCACATCTGTCAATCAACAGTAATGTTCTGATATTCAGAAATGCCAAGAGGCTTGAAAGGGCATTTATGAAAAGGTGAAAATGTGTTCTCTGACAAAAGAAAAAAAGAACTACCGAAAGACAAAATAACTCCTGTTTTAGCCCAGCTCTAAGTAATAGTAAGAGCCAACCACGAGGGAGGCTTCATACGTGATTCTATAGAGATGTATATTCAGAAATCATGAAAAAATCTCATTCAAATAATTTCTAATTTACAACATACAGATTTAAAGTGTGTGTGTGTGTGTGTGTGTGTGTGTGTGTGTGTGTGTGTGTGTGTGTGTGTGTGTTTACAGTCTTGACCAACTCTTTATGACCCCATGTCCATGGAGTTTTCTTGGCAGGAATACTGGAGCGGTTAGCCAATTCCTACTCCAGGTGCCTACAGCGTCTGGTATTCCCTGGTGGTCTTCCATCCAAGTACTAACCAGGGCTGACCCTGCTAAGCTTCTGAAATCAGGTGAGATCGAATGTGCTTATTTCACATTAACTGATCAGATGTGAAAATGTTTTTCCTTTCAAGATTTCCATTCACTGCTGTTGTTTTCTTTTTGAATTCATTTCTGATTGGGGGGCAGCCGTCAATAGCAGCATTTAAGTGATTGGCAGATGGCAACTGTATTGTGGAATCCAAACAGTTTAGGGAATGAGAAACCATAACTCTAGGTTTGCATTTTGTGGATGGGAGAGAACAATGCATGCAGGATAACAGCAATGATGGGGGAGAATGCTATTCCACATCCAAGATCCCTTGGGCAACTGAGTGCTGGGTAGTGGTGAACTGACCCCCCCCTTCAACTAGCTAGTGTTTCATCTTTAGGGTTTCTTCCCTGGAATGCAAACCAATGGAAACTCATAAGCTAATATTCCAAGTGAAGACATTTCAAATAAAATGTCCTATTGGGGCAGTGGTCCTTCCATTTAATTTTTTTTAGAAGTCATTGGATAAAGTTCTGAATTTCCAGTTTTGAGAAGGGCACTGGATTCAACAGCCTACAAGACCTCGACAAACACTGTTTTGTTTTCAGTTTCATGACATATTTTTCACTTCTTTTTCCCAGCGACAGGCAACCATAGAGAAATTTGGAAATTACAGTGTGCAACATCTGGAGTGGCAAATGTTCCCTGTCCCTTACATCCTTTGCATTTCTGCATTATGTGTTTAATTCTGTGAAAATACTCCGACACCCTTCTTGGTTTTCATTTCTGAGTTGTATTCCAGATTATTACTCCTGTCTAATACGATATTATGGGTCTTTTTTGTGCTTTCAACATTTGTGTCAATATTCACTCTCCTTCCTCTCCTTCTTTAGACCAGACAGAGAGTATAAGGTTCATTATGTGACTTAGGGCACTTTTACACGACCCCTAAGATCCGCTGGCAACTTAAATTTGGACTAGAGATCTTAGGGGTTTGCTCCTCTTGCTGTGTTCCCACCCCTCCGCACGCCATTGCTCTGTCTGCGTGAGGGGAGGGAGAAAAAAAGGGAGAAAAGAATGCAGGCTCACCTCCGCTCTGCCGTCGGGAGCTGCCCCGGGAAGCATTCCAGTCTCTTAAAGGGGTGGGGGGCAAACAAACAAACAAACCAGAAGGTGAGGACAGCCTGGCACTCACTGCTTTGCAATCCGCATCAGAATTTTTTCACCTTCAGAGACCAGGTACTTGGAAAATGCGCTGGGACGCGCTTAGGTGGGTGTGGTCATACTTAATTTTTTTTATAGTCCGGAGCTGGTGGGAAAACAATTTTAAGCTTCACATCTGGGAGCCCTTTGCCTCGGATTTTAGGGGTCGTGTAAAAGCGCCCTTACACAATTCTGATTCAGCCTATATGCCTTTCATAATGCAGGCATACCTCAGTTGACAAATTTAATGTATTCCCTGGGACATTTCATCTTCTGAAAATTTCATATGCTGGAACAGGTGTGCAATGCATCCTGGGGGGAAATTGTTTACAGAGAAAATGCATAAACTGAGGTTTTTAGGGGGGAAATTTCATAAACCAAGGAATTCCTGTAAATGGATTTCCTTTCGTGAACCAAAAATTACATTAAGAGAGGCAATTGTCAACTGAGGTACGCCTTTATGCTTATGGCCCAACGTTTGAGAATGCCCATTTTTCAATTTGATAATGGTAACATGAATGCAGTCAGTAAAGAATACAAACAACATTAATATATATAAGATTTCGCAATGGGCTAACAATGCACAAGCATTTGAAGGCAAACGGGTATCCTGCCTCACACACAAACAAAATAGTATGAGACTCAAATAAATTGCACTGAAAAAACTTCAAAAGATTTTTTTTGTAAATAGTGTATCTTGAGACGTTTGTGTTCCGGCTTTGCAATGAAGGCAGGAGCTGAAGTGTGAAGCAGTGTTCAAAATGCTGAGAGAAGCTAGTGGAGGTGAAAACTGCAGTGCTGTTGAAATTTCAAACTGCTAGCAAAGCAGGTAATGAAAACAAAGTACACCGCAGTTAGGGCTCCCTCTTCATACACGGCTGCACTGAAAAGAGATTAGGGAGGGAAAGACTTAAAAAACCCTTAAAAAGATATAAGTGGGGTAAAATAACACCACCACCCCCGCAAGTCCCACTAGAGAAGTACCATTGACTTAACATAAGAACATAAGAACATAAGAAGAGCCATGCTGGATCAGGCCAAAGGCCCATCTAGTCCAGCTTCCTGTATCTCACAGAGGCCCCACCAAATGCATCTGTGAGCACACGAGACTAGATATCTGTCTCTTGATACCACTCCCCTGCATCTGGCCCTTGAAGTACCCTGGTTTTAAGCCTGGAGATGACACATCTCCATCATGGTTTGTAACCTGTAATGGACTTCTCCTCCAGGAATCTGTCCAATCCCCTTTTGAAGGCATCCAGGCTAGATGCCACCACCGCATCTTGTGTCAGGGAGTTCCACAGACTAATAACACGCTGGGTAAAAAAAATTTTTTTGTCTATTCTCACTCTCCCAGTTTGAGTGGATGTCCCCTAGTTTTGGTATTTTGTGAGAGGGACTTGGGTGGAATTCAGTGACTCAACTCTTCCACAAGTTCCATTTATTCAAATGAAACCACTTTAGTTGTGGCTTGCTTCATTAAAATAAGTTGCAACTACAGCAAGCTTCTTTCAATCAGTTGAACTTGGTGAGCTGCCTCACTAAGTCTCCACTGAGCCAATGGGCCTACTCCAGTGTGAGTACTAACGACACTAAGAAACATAATTTCAACCATTAGCTCATCCAAAGGAAGGAGGGGTTTTGTTTAAATCTGATAATGCACTAAAATATTAGTGAGAGATGACTCTGAATTTTAAAAAAATGAATTGCGAAATTCATCAGAAAATCACTAATTTGTCACTTTGTATTTTTACCCAGCACGTGGAACTCTCTGCCACAAGTTGTGGTGGTGATGGCCTGTAGCCTGGATGCTTTCAAAAGGAGATTGGAGAGATTCCTGGAGAAGTCCATCACAGGTTACAAACCATGATGGAGATGTGTCATCTCCAGGCTTAAAACCGTGGTACTTCAAAGGCCAGATGCAGGGGAGTGATATCAGGAGACAGATGTCTAGTCTCGTGCACTCCCAGATGCATCTGGTGGGGCCACTGTGAGATACAGGAAGCTGGACTAGATGGGCCTTTGGCCTGATCCAGCATGGCTCTTCTTATGTTCTTATGTTTTTTAAATACCCCCAAACAAATACACATTGATGAATTTTAGTTATTTTGATTTTTGCATCTAAGTCATCCGCTGCAGCACCAACACAGAAGGTGGTTGTAGAATTGCAAAGTTCAAATGTCCTTTTGAATTCAAATTCAGATTAAAAAAAAACTCTAACACATTTCCCTCCATTAGGGAAACGAAGAAGATTCATTTCCAGACAAAGAAAAACCTTCAAAAGCTTAGAATAAAATATCAGTTCACGTGCTCACTGTGTGGATTCACTCCTCCAACACAGATGAAGGATAAAGATTCACAGAAGGCAAGAGATAGCCACCCTACAATTTTTTATGAATAAGAATTCTGTAGCAAAATTACTCCAACATTATATGCGAGATTGTAGCTGTTAGTGTCAAAATAAGGGAAATGTTGTAAACATGCCACTTGAGTTCTCCTTTTGATTTAATCCTTAGAACCCCCTACCCCTTCCCTGTTCCCTTTAGATATCCCCTTATGTGTAAAAAGAAAAAGAAATTGAAAGAAAAGAAAAGAAAAAAGAAAAAAAAAGAAAAAAGAGCAAGTGAAGTATTCTAGACAGACATCAGACATTATTTTTGTCACCACCACTGATGGCTTGTTCAGAAAATGGTGTGGTATATAAGCAATGAAGAGAACATTATCCATCTTCAGGTAAGGGCCTTTTTACATGACCCCTAAGATCCGCTGGCCACTTACATTCGGACCAGAGATCTTAGGGGTTCCTGCTCTTCCTCTGTCCCCACCCCCCTCCGCACTTCCTGGTTGCTGGCTGCCTGAGGGAGGGAGAAAAAAGAAAGAAAAGAATGCCTTCTTACCTCCGTTTTGTTCCCGGCAGCATTCAGATCTCTTAAAGGGGTGGGGCGCAAAAAAAGAGCAAACAGAAGCCAGGAGAGCCCCGCACTCACTATCCTTACACCGGATCAAATATTTGTCACATCCAAAAAGCAGGTACAAGAAAACTGCTGTTTGGTCGTGCTAAAGTGGGCAGGGTCACACTTAATTGTCTGCAAAGTCCGGAGCTGGTAGGTAAACATTTTTAAGGTCCGGACCTTGCAGCCATTTGCGGCGGAGCTTAGGGGTCATGTATAAATGCCCTAAGTTTCTGGTAAGATGGGTGACTATCTCAGCAGGACCAAACCCTGTTTCTCAGACCAGGTGCTCTGAAGTGAACACGGATAATGGGGGAGAGGCATTGGCAAAAGTCTACTTTGCACCTTTATTTTTCCATCTTTTAAAATACAAGGCAGAGAAAATGATCAATCTACAACCTGATGCTAAAATATTTTAAATACATTAAATATTTTCTACCAGTAGACTCATTCAAATTTGTAATTGAATTCCACCCCAAAAGCTTATGCAAACAGGATACTAATAAACAAAGGATGCAACTTTAAAAATTAATTTCTGTTTCATTACTTTACATTGCATAAAGTATTCCTTGTTCTGTGACAACCAAACCCATTATTTATTCATCAAATAAAATAATTCACAATTCCCCAAAGTTAATTTTTAAATGAATTTTTTAGAACTTCGAACACATGCAGTTACTTTGAGAAGAGTTATGCTGAGCAGCAGAAGCAGCAGAGAATCCTAACTCTGATATTTTTTTGGTGCTCAGAGACTCTCAATTGGTAGGATTAGGAAGAAGGAAAAGAGCAGACAAGATCCAGTTAAGGAGGAAGGAAGCAGAGCGGGGGATTGAAGACCTCTTTGGTCAGTTAAGGTGCCTTACTCAATAGAGACGTGATTTCCTGGTTTCTTGAATTGCAAATCTCATAATTCTCTATTCTCTCTCTCTCTCTCTCTCTCTCTGGGCCTTTTTACACGACCCCTAAGATCCGCTGGCCACTTAAATTTGGACCAGAGATCTTAGGGGTTCGTTGCTCTTCCTCTGTCCCCACCCCCCTCCGCACTTCCTGGTTCCTCTTTGCGTGAGGGAGGGAGAAAAAGAGAAAGAAAAGCATGCAGCTCACCTCGTTCAGCCTCTCGTCTCTGTAAGGCCATCAAGTCCAACCCCCTTGTCTCTGTAAAAGTAGCTCTTAAATGGGCGGGAGCCAAAAAGCAGCAAACAGAAGCGAGGAGAGCCCCGCACTCACTATCGTTGCACCGCATCAAAGATTTTTCACCTCCAAAGAGAAGGTACAAGAAAAGTGCGCTGGGTCGCGCTAAAGTGGGCGGGGTCACACTTAATTGTCTGCAAACTCCGGAGCTGGTGGGGAAACATTTTTAAGCTCCGGAGCTGGGAGCCATTTGCAGCGGAGCTTAGGGGTCGTGTATAAACACCCTCCCCCCCCCTCTCTCTCTGTGTGTGTGTGTGTGTGTGTGTGTGTGTGTGTGTGTGTGTGTGTGTGTGTTGCCTCGTTGCAGTCGTGACCAACTCTTCGTGACCCCATGTCCATGGAGTTTTCTTGGGAGGAATACTGGAGTGGTTTGCCAGTTCTTACTCAAGGCGCTTACAGCACCTGGTATTCCCTGGTGGTCTCCCATCCAAGTACTAACCAGGGCCGACCCTGCTTAGCTTCCAAAATCAGGCGAGAGCGGATGTGCTTAGGGCACCTAGGCAGACACCTAAATGTGGCTCACCTTGGGGAAAGGTTACAGCTTCAGCTGGAAGACACTGAAGCTAAGCTAGGACTTGCTCCTCCCAAGTTTCCTGTTTTCTGGAAAGCCGTCTTTCTGAATAGGAAGCTAAGGCTTCCAGTTGTGACCGTTTACCCAAGTGAGTGACATCTAGGCAAGGGCGTATCTAGGGGGGGCAGCACAAGGGTGCACTTGCCCTGGGTGCAGCAATTTGGGGGCACCTGGAGCGGGAGCAGCAGCAGGAAGCCGTGCACCCAGGTAGCTGTTCTTTTTAGTAACAGATCATAGACATATTTATCTCTTTAGGTTATCTTCCACAATCCAAGAAACCCAACAAAAATAACAACAGTCACATGGTCCTAGTGTTGTTGTGTGCCATCTAATCATTATAACTTGGGATGGGCCTTTTGTGTCAAAACAAAAGACCCAAAACATAAGAGAGTTGTGTTGTTCCTGTTGTTTGGTGTAATTTATTTTCTTTTGAGAATTGCTGAAAAACAGCCTCTAAGCATGAAATGATTTGTGCTTACAAAAGACTGACACACAAAAGTGTTGTATTGCTCTTTTGTGTAATCTTTTGGTGCTTTTTCATCGTTTCTCTGTGAAATGGTTTGAGAAATTAGTAATCTAGTAGGATTGCAAAGACTGTCAGCATGTATTCATGCCATCCAAGGGTACGGGGAAGTTTTAAGTTTGAATCTGAAAAAAAAAGCCAGTAACTCACTGAAGAGCACTCTTTGCCCACCAAAACTGAAATAACGAGACGAGACAAAGTTTTGAGTTAAATATGGTTAAATAATATTTATATATTGCTATTAGTAACAATATATAAATATTAACCTTTAATTGTAAACTAAAAGAGGACCTGTGCCATAGTGCAAGTGGGTATCATCTGTAGGTGTTAGGATTAACTAACTTCCCCTCTGTGGCTTCAGTGAGAATCCAAATGCAGAGAGAAGGATTTAGCCAAACTAATTAAGCATCCTTCCCCTACTGAATCTCCTTATCACAGAGCAGCCCTCATTTACCTGACCTGACATTATAGGCTAACCTATACCTTTGCTTTAATTGCTGTTGCTAATTAATTTTATATGAGGGCTGCCAAGTACCTTAAAGGTGCCATATAAAGGAGGGCCATATCTGAATTAAGATACCACTTATGCTACCTGCCAATTGTGCCTGTTAAGTAGAATAATACAACTCCCATCCATGCACTGAAGACAATGGGATGGGCGAAAACTCACTGCCACTCCAGGCCAATCTGAGTGACAGCCAAAAAGTTCCCATCCGTCCCCAAAGCGACCAGCAAAGCATCACTCACCATCTTCAACATCGCGCAGGCGGATGGGGGCAAAAGAGCTGGTGGAGCCTTAAATAGGCATGCTCCCTGCCCTTGCAGCCACCGTAGTGAGCATGCAAATTTGGCACCTCTTTGATCGGGCAGGCAAAGATGCTCTGCAAAGGAACAAGTCCTCGCAGAGCCACCATGGGTTTCTGGTCATTCCTTGGGTATTACTGTGTTCTCAGTTCCTGATGCCCTTTATCTTTCACTATGGAGGGTATTTGCATGTTGACACCCTCTTGGCTCATTTCCTTTGTGTGTGTGTTCTTTTTTCCTTCCTATGTTATCTTCCTTTGGATTACCTCAACCCACCTCAATTTCTTTGGATTACCATATATACTCGAGTATAAGTCGACCTGAGTATAAGTCAAGGCCCCTACTTTAACCCCCAATACTGGGGAAACTCATTGACTCGAATATAAGTCTAGGGTGGGAAATGCAGCAGGGCCTGGCAGCTCCTCCTTTGTGAGCTGGGGGAGTGGTGTGTGGTGTTTAAACTGACTTTTAGCCACCGAGGCAAGCGCTTGCCCTCGGTGGCTAAAAGTCATTTTAAGCGTCGTGCACCGCTCCCCCATGATGCAGAGAGAGGGGTCAGGAGAAGCGGTGCACAATGTTTAAAATGATTTTTAACCACCGACCCAAGCACTTGCCTCAGTGGCTAAAAGTCATTTTAAACATTGCACGCCGCTCCCCCGCAACACTGGGTGTGTGTGTGTCAGGAGAAGTGGCACAAGATGTTTAAAATGACTTTTAACCACCGACCCAAGCACTTGTCTGAGTGGCTAAAAGTATTAACCCAAATATAAGTCGAGGGCCCCCTTTTTTTGTCAGTGCCCCTCTTCAGGATTTTCTAGGATTGTCCCCCACAATTTTGGAGAAGGGGGGGGGAGAAATGTTCATCAAATTAGGTGTTTGTGGAATGTGTGTTATCATTGTTGTTATATGTCGTGAACCAATTTATAGTAATCGTAACAGGGCTTTCAAAGTGAGATATTGAAAGAGCAGTTTTACCAGATTTGCTCCCCCAGTGAGTTTTCATGGTCAAGTGGGGAGACCTTGTCCTTCACATTCTCCACTACATCACATTGGGAATTTGGAGTGTGTCATTTCTTGAATTATTTTTGCTGAAACCTGGCCTGCTTGTTGCTTCCTGCTTCCTGTTGGGCTCAGAGAGGAGAAGAGAAGAGAAGAGAAGAGAAGAGAAGAGAAGGCTTCCAATTGTAGAGTGCAGAGAACTCTCTCTATATTCTACTACTTTTTGGTTTGTTTGTGCATGTGCCTGATGGTATTGTTGGCATTATTTACTTGCTTTCATTTCTTGGTTTTTGGAAAAGGGAAATGGCATCCCTCCCCCCATTTTGCTATTTCCCCCTATGTGTGGGGGCTGCTTTCTGTTTCATTAATTTCTTTTTTTAGTTTTTCTTGATTAATATAGTGTGCATTCATCCTGAAGAACGGTTTTTGGACCTCTGGTCCCCCTACTCTCCAATAGGATAGCTAATAACATGTCTTAGGCCGCGGTCTCACTGAAGTTTTCTGTGCATCTTAATTTGATGTGTAGTGTTTTTTTCGGGCAGTCACGTGGTGTTTGATGCGCAGTTAGTGTCCTGTCACCAGGGTAGTATTTTACTGCTCTGTGCCCGTCTCTACTTGCTTACTATGCATCTTCCCCCTTTTTTTCTGGGTCGAATTGACAAGCTGGACCCACAGGAAGAGGCAGGAAAACGGGTAGGAAGCTAATTACTGCGTATTTTCTGGGGTTGCACCTTGCTCGGGTAGCAAAGAACTGTGCTTCATTAAGGGAAGTTTTTTAAACCAATCCCTAGCAGTGGTTTAAAAAACTTTGATGAAATTGCACTTCTGGGGGCATGATCGGTCAGGGCACCAAATTACTTCCCTTCACGGTTAGGATGCAATCTTTTATTGCGCAGTTCGCCACAGCAAAAATGTACAGAAAACACTGGTGAGACCGTGGCCTTAGAAAAGGCCCCATTTGTTTTCGGGGCTGCAGGAAACTCTTTTTGTGCCTCCCTGTCACATTTTGCTTTTGAAGGACACTACAGGATGGAGGGTGGCTTTTATGGTATGTGTGGGCATGGGAGAAACCTTCCAAAAAGCAGGGTGGGATTGTTCGGCTCTTGATCCTTTGGAGATGTCCCAACTTTCAGATATTAGCAGACAACCTGTGCTGCCACCTGGAGGCCCCTGGTTTACATTCTTAGTCCATCCATTTGTTCACTTAATGACCTTAGGCAACATAATGTGAGGGTCTTAAAGGCAAAGCATGCAAATGCATAGGAAAAAGGAGTTTTCATATCCTCAGTGCCATCTTATCCATGTCTGCTAAGAAGCAAGGGTCACTGAATGCAATAAGGGGTTTACTTTTAGGGCATATGTCTACACAAGATTGTGATGCTGCCTGTCCATGGTGGGAGACGCAGTTGCATCTGCGCTTGAAAAAGCATCTACAATGATTGACTAGAACTTTTCTTCCCTGATGCGTATTTGCCAGGCATTTATTTGAGACTTAGCTCATGTGGTATGTCTTCCTAATCTAGGCAGATTGTTTGTAGACATGGGGCCACTCAGGGTGGTGTCTTGAATGATGCCTCCTCAGTAAAAATGGTTGATTCATTGACTTTGTTACATGTTGTCCTCCTCCACTCTTCTGGGGGCTGACCTCCTTGTGTAGCCACTAGGAGGCCATTGATCAGAGCTACGAAATTCATTACCTGACCGCAACCCATTCTGAATCCTGATTGTGAAGATGAGCTATAAATTAGATGTTTCTGGAGCACAGTTATTTCTGCTTTATTCACTGCCTGTTAATAACCCAATAAATGTGCTTGAGAGGTTTCTGTTTTTTAAGACTCGGATGCAACTCCCCGTTGCCCCAAATCAGCAGGGGGAAAACTAAATTAAGTTTACAAAAAGCTGGAGAATTGAGGATTTGTATAAAACAAAAATAGAACAGGGTTAGGGGAACTATGCATGTATGGCTCCAGTGGTAATTAAACATGCATGTGTGACATGATCACTGATGGGGGGGATTTTGTTCTGGTTCTCTCCCCCCCCCCCATTATAGGTACATGAAAGTGCACCTCTGAGGTTGCACAACCAGAAAAATCAACATTCAGTAAGTCATTTCTGATAGGAGGGAGCAGTCCAAACAAATCTTTTGAATGTCTTGATTCACCATATTAGGAAAATTGAATGGAGATGATGTTTGCTCTATACCAAATCTGGACAAAATTGGGCAACTCCTTTTAAGGGCCTGATATCTGTTTTTAAAAAAGAATTTTGAATACTGTCTTTAACTGTGTTAAGACTGGACAAACATATAAGTAATTCTGATTGAGTGACAGCTCAGCTGTTGTAGGGTAGATTTCACTTTTCATTGATAATGCAATGTAGTAAAGCTGTATGTCACTGCATAAGTCATCTTCAACCACAAGATATTAAAATAAATGTAATGCTCATACCAGGATAAAGTTCCCAAGTGACATAACATGTACCTTACTGGCCAGAACCTTCTGGTGATGGTCACAATTTCTTAAGGGACTTCTTTTCCCTTTTTTAGTGCATTTTAATGATGTCTTATAATTAAAGATCGGCACAAAATGAAAAAACAGTGTTTCATTCCATTCCATTCAATTTCTTTAGTAGTTTTATTTCATTTCATTACTAATGAATTTTGGGGGGGAACAAAAAATGATATGAATTGAATCAGAACTGGGGAGCTTCCTTGGACTCTTCCCTGGATGCTCCCCAAATTCAGAGTGGTTTTGGTCCCCCAGAAAATTCATTAGTAATGAAATGCATAAAATTACTAAAGCTCCAAAGTGGGTCTCCCCAGCAGTGGTCTTTTCAAAGAATTTTAAGCTCCAAAGTGGGTCTCCCCAGCAGTAATTTTAAAAGTTTGGTGCCACCAAAATACACACACACACACAGAGAGAGAGAGACAGAGACAGATAGATAGATAGACAGACAGACATGGCTTTCTGGATGTTCAGTTTAGATTTAGTAAAGCATATATTTACTTTCAAATAACATGCTACAGATTGGTAGAGAGAAACAGACTTTGCCCTAAGCTGAATTGCTTGTGAAGCAGCAGGACAGATGCAGATTAAGTAAATTCCTATCCCACAAACACTCTGTGAGCATTTAATTCATGCAATAAATATATATAAATCTTATAAATTCACAGATTTTGATTTTTCTTTATGTTGGGAATAAAATGAGGACTGCTGAAAAAATATAACGCGATCAGCTCTTACTCCTTTTTCCTAATCAAGTAAGAAGTTTAATAATAAGCTCTTCAACATTAACTTGGCCATGGCTGGTGGGAGTTTCCTGGGAGCTGTTTTTCTAAAAAGTAACTTTTTCTAAGTGAATTTTTATTTAATTAAATTCCCACAATCCCCCAGTCAGTAGAGAAAATTCGGTATGGTTTAGTGGGCAGAGTAATAGACTGGGACTTAGGAGATCTGGGTTTGAATCTGCCATGGAAACTCATTGAGGGGTATCTGATATATACTGTATTATTCCTCTCCTTTGCCACTGTATTACCAGGTCATTAACCATATAAGAGCTTGAAAGTAAATTCACAGAGAGGGCCATCAGCCCCAACCTGAAGGATTATTCTTCCTGTTATCACTTTGCAATAGAATAGGGCACAGAGGAAGTATCGTCACATCACAGATGGTCTTGGTTCTAGCGGGGGAATGCAGCTGTTGTACACCCTTGACTAAAGAAGCTGAATATGAGTAATTGTACAACCTTGACTGGCCAAGCAAAATGGTACCCACACTGTGTGCTTTTGTGCTCTGATATTTTCCATCGGGAATGGTACATGAACTGCGTCCCCAGACTGATTGATCAAGCACATTAACAGGAAGCAGAAACTCAATGGTAAAAATAGATATCAACTTCCAAGGGCATAAGGATGATCAAACTCCAGTGAATGTCAAAGATAAGATTCATGAGTAAGATGTAGAAAAACAACAGTGATGTGACATTTTTATACTGATCCGTGAGCAAAAGAAAATGGACATTGACTTCCATACCCACACGGAATTATGTTTGTAAGGGTACTTTGTGCTCATGATCAACATTTTCTCCACATCTCAACATCAAAGTGTTTGTGTCTGCTTTTTCGGAATGTCTGCTCTGTTAGTATTTAATTATTTATTTTGGAAGTACTTATATCCCGCTTCCCCGGGAACTGATTAAAAAAACATAAAATGCTAAAAGCTAAACATAGCCAACAGGAAGGGCAGTGGGGGGCAAGATGGCGGCAAACAATAGGGCTCAAAATAGGAAAGGAACTAAATAGTAAGGTCGTCCGTATGTGTCCATAAAGAGGAAGGTCTTTAAAGCCCTCCAACAGGCAGGGACTTATTTGCAGTGCAATTGTTCAAAGCCCCACAAAAAAGTTACTTCACATCCGAATGCTGAATTTCTTGACCAAGCCCCCAGAAGACAGCGTACAAGACTGTACATGGTCCTGGGGATTATTTATTGTGACTTTGTTCCCGCTTTCTGTTACGAGACATTACACTGTGACTGTCAAAAGACTTGATTTCTCTCAGAAAACTGTGCCCAGCTTTTTATGTTCATTTCGACTTTTCCATCAGCCCAATATTTTATATAGAATAGAATAGAATAGAATAGAATAGAGTTTTATTGTCATTATGGGTATGCTGACAGTGCTGAACAACAGAGTGCTGTTCCTACACATGCAAACACCTTAAAAATATAAAGTGTCATCCACAAGCTAAAAACTCTGTGTTGCTTCTCAAAATTTAAATCTCTACATCAAAGTGATTTGTGCTCTGCGCTTCTCCTTTACCGGCTGTTACTAAAAACATTCTTTAGTCGTCTCTGTAAGAGTCCTGTATCTTACGGAGTGGTACAAAAATTGTTACTTCAGGACGAAGGGTCACACAAACTACTGAAATTTGTCTTGACATCAAGGAGTTGTAAATTCTTCCAAAGCGCGAAGAAGACTGCCCCTGGTCCTCTCAGTAGGGCTTTGACCCCTTGTCACTCTTTCTCCCGCTGTGCAACTGTTACGAGACAGTAAGTGATAGTGCTTTCTATAAACGGTAGAAGGTTGTCACTGTCACAGAAGATATAATCTCTGTTGGGCCTTCTTAACCAGTGCTTCATTCATTTCCTCTGTAGAATAACTCCTAAAACCTACTGTCCATCACCCGCTCTACACAAACTCCATCTGGTCTTTTCTGATTTCCTTTTTCGATAGTCCACTATAAGTTCTTTGGTCTTGTTGATATTTATTATCAGATTGTTGGTTCTGCACCACCGTAGCAGCCGATGCACCTCCTCTCGGTAGGCTGACTCGTCTCCACCAGAGATGAGTCCCACTACTGTTGTGTCATCGGCAAACTTGATGATTTTATTTTCAGGATGAGTATGACCCCCCCCTCCCCAAAAATAAAAATAAAAAAGGAAGCTAGACAAATTCAGTGTTTGTCACGGTACAAGACCGTGAGGTAACACTTGTCATGAGACAAGTTATCATGACCACGGGAACACTGAAACAGGGACAAAACCACGTGACCGCAACCAATACTGTCACGGTACAAAACTAGTTGCGGAACAAAGAAGGACGTGAAGTAACTGCCTAAGAGCCACTGAAGGAATTCTTTTCCATGTCGTAGCCATTAAGTCACAATTGGTCTTTTGTTCAGCTTCCTGTGTGATGACTAGAGATGGGCATGAACCTGGCTTCCCTGACTCTTCTTCTCCAGCTACTACCTCTGAGTGGCCAACTGCCAGAGGAAGTGGGCTTAGGAAGTGGTGAACCCTTGTTCATCCAAAGGACAAATCATCACGAACTGCTGAACCAGTGGTTTGTGCTCATCTCTAGTTACTATTCATTTTCTTCATCCACTGATTCAAAATCTTCCTCATCTAGCTGGGTATTTTTTTTTAGAGGGTACCCTCATAATGGAATGTTTTACTTCCTGAGCCTATTTCTCTTTTTTGTGCTCTGGTTTTACTTCACCTGGGAGTTAGTTTGGCTTAAATACAGCATACAGCTGGCAGAGAAAAATTGTACACTAGCACTGTTATGTTGCATTATACCACTGATATGCAACTGAAACTGAGGTGGGCTCAGAGCAAAATCTGAAGAAATTTTTCTCTCTAACAGCTAGGGCAGGGGTGGTGACTTTTCCCACAATGAAAATGTTTTGGACTACAACTCTCACAGTCCTTTATTGTTGGAAATGCAGGCTGGAGATTCCGGGAGTTGTAGTTCTAAAGATTTGCAGTGTCAAAAACAGATCATCCCTGGCAGTTAACAATACGGGTTGAGGCAACCAAGTAAAATACAATACAACACAGATGTGATAATAAGGATCACTCCATTGTTCCTCTGATAATAATTTCCATTTGGCTCTTCCCCAGCTATCTCCAGGATGAACTTCTTTGATTTGAATGTTATCTCCTTCTGATTCATTAGAAAGTAAGATGAAAGTCTGTGTGTCCCCTTACTCTGCTCCTCATTTATTCCTATTTCCTTTCTGGTTCACACATCTTGGACTATAAACCATTATAGTCACCGAAACTGTCCGATTACGGGTGGGTATGAAATCATCACCCAAGGTTGGGAAGTAAAATTGGCCACAATCTGGAAGTTGAGTCATGGCCACTGGACTTCTTTTCCTCGAGAGATAGAAACGTTTCGCTGCTCATCCAAACAGCTTCATCAGTCTGGCACGAGGAAGGGTAAAGGGAAGGCAGCTACCAGGAGAGAATCGACTTGATGAGGAACACTTGAAGCAAGAAGTCAGGCAAGAGAAAGACAAAACAGGGCTTTGGGCATCTGGTTGGAAGAAGAAGAGGGAGACAGGAGCTGGGCTGATGCCCCAGAAGATGTACTGCAGTCAGGGAGAGCTAAGGGAGCAGTGTGTCTTCTCTCAGCTAGAAGGTCAACTGCCAACAGACAGTGGGGCCTCCCTAAGTCATCATCCTGGACAGGGGAGGAGGTGGGAGAAGGGACAAGCTGGTCAGTCAGAGTCTTTGTTGAGTACAGTATAAACTCCCTTTGAGCTGGGTGATGTTTCACCCTGGCGAATGTGAACAGTTTAACAGAGAACCCTAAGGAGGAAGAGAGTGCCCAAGGACTGGTGGATGCACCTCAACCGGCATCTCCCAAAGATCTGCCAGGCTCTATTACAACTGCTAATAAGGCTGCTTTCACACGACCACTCAAATCTGCTGCAAAGTGCTTGCACATGCAGAGCATAAAATCGTTTTCTCATGAGCAGCAGACTTTAAAAAAAAAGTTAGCCACGCCCACTTAAGCGCGACACAGCACATTTTACAAGTACCTGATCTTGAGGTGGTAATATGCTTGCCACTGTTCTGATGCAGATTTTAATCCATTACTCGAGTCTGTGGGAACACGGATAATCCACACCAAAACATTTTCGCCCCCATTATGGTGCCTTTGCTGCGGTTCTCAATCATGGGATCAGATCGGCTGCATATTTTCAAAACATGACCGTGGGAACACCCGATCTGCAATATCAACCATGTGACCACTCCGGGAGGTGATCTGGATCAAAGTTTGCTGTGGATTTTAGTAGTCGTGTGAAAGCTATAGCTCCTGTGCGTTTAACCCCTGAAACTGAGCCCATGGAGTTTGTGCCAGGGAATCCAGTCACCGCCAGCTCTGTAGCGCAGGACGGTATCCACACCCACACCAAGTTGACCAGAAATGGGGTCCACATCTGGGCACTTGCCTTTGTGTGGCCCCTTTTAGCACCCCTAGAGTGTTCACAACCAATATCCTGATCTGGGCCCCGTAATGTCTGCCTGCCCCATACTCTTATACAGGATCCACTAGGGAGGTTCAAGCACCTATCTGACCCTCCCACCCTCTACTTGATATGTCCTCCTGCTTCCATTACCAACCAGGCTGTGAGCGAATACATAGAACTCCTTTCACATGTTAAAAAAAATCCCAGCCCAAATTATAAAGGAACAGTGGATGGAAGAAAGTTTAAAAAATGGATGATGGCTTCAGGGTGGTGTTTTCCTGTTTTTAAAGCCTCACAAATGGGCTGGTTTTGAATCATGCAACCCAGGCGGCTTTTGGGTAAAGATACTGCCTGCTCAATCTCCTGACATGCCCAAGATCCTTTGCACTGCCACTCTGCCTCCATGTAGCATCCTCCAAAAATACCAGCCCTTTCGGTAACTTGGGGGCTGTTGTGTATACAATGTAAAACACCTTCGGTTATTTGGAAGACATCTGGTCTAGAAATACAGTTGATGTTTCTTACATTTTGGGACAGAGGCGGCTAAAATGGTCTCATGCCGTTTTTTTTTTTAAATGATTGAAACATTCGTTGGCAGGGAAGACAAGCCAATTCAGTGTCCCTGTTGACCTTTCTGAGCCACGAGCTACTTTGACCAACGTGGATGTTAATTGCAAGCGGAGGTTGGAAACCAGTGAAACCGATCCATGGAAGAGGAATTGATGGCTTGGCAAAGTTTCACGCTCATTATCTATATTCGCATGAACTTTTTGTTCTAATAGAAAAGACAGCTGGCAGAATGGCTACTGAAATTTGGAACTGATCATATCCGTTGACAATGAATGGCAGCTTCCAGCCTCAGGGCACAAGAGTTAATTAAGTTAGCTCTTCTTTACCTCTCCAATATTGGGTAGAAAAAGAAATCAGATCGTTGTACCCTCTTGCTTCTGGTGCATTGCTCGCCGTGACAAGCTCTAGCACTCGTGGCTTTTTCCATTTGAACTCCGCCCGCAAACGAGCTGTAGGAAAGTTCTGGATGTCTCTAGGAACCAATAATTTTTTGCAGCCTGAAATGCCATTCATCATGACAGTAACAGAGGGCTGAAGGTAATCAGGCAAAGAGCTTTTATAGGGATACAATGAAGGTATTTGAACATCAGAGTTTGTCCGATGAGTAATGCATTTGCTAATCGAAAGCTGGAAGGTAACAGACTGTTTTGGGGTCTTGGGTGTCAATGCTGCCCAGGATTGGCCAACTGGATATGTCAAGCAGAAACTGGAAACTGGACTATGGCCCAGTGGTGGCAGGCTTCCAACTCTGGGACAGACCAATACTTCTCACAGCAGTCTGAAGAAATGTGCTACATAAAGACTTGCTTCCTCTTCCTCCTCCTCCTCCTCCTCCTCCTCCTCTTCCCTCTCCTTGGTATGTGTGAAAAGGATAAACAACCTTTTTATTTCTCACCTGGGAAACAACAAGATCCTTCCTGTCAGCCTCAGTGGTCGCCCTCACATTTGCAAGGATGATTTTTGCACAAATCATCTGAGCAACACAAATAATGCCAGCTGCGCACAATAATGGCCGTGGCTGCCTTGTTCGGTGGAATTTTAAATATCTGAAGCAAATTGCAGAACCCCAGAGAGAGAGAGAGAGAGAGAGAGAGAGAGAGAGAGAGAGAGAGAGAGAGAGAGAGAGAGAGAGAGAGAGAGAGAGAGAGAGAGAGAGAGAGTGAGTTGTATTTTCAAGCTACAGGTGAGAAATCTCACAGTCTGGAAAATTTATCAGCCACACGTCTCACAGCCTAATTTAATGAGAACAAGGGATGTGCTGCAGCATATTCTTTGCTTCTCTGCACATGGGCAATTGGGCATTGTTACTTAGAACCAAGGTAACTGATTGGGGGCCGGTTGGAGAAAGAGGTGATAAAAATAAGTCACCGCTTCTCCCTTCTTTACCTTGCAGTAACTGAGCTCCAGGCGTAAAGCTTGTTCAACTGCCATTGTGCGCATTCTGATACTTGCTGGATTTCATAATTGGCCTAGATGTGGACACACATACATGCACACACACACACGCACGCACAGAGATGCGGATTTCAATAATTAAAGTATATTTTCTATTAATGATGCATCATCTGTCGGGCATTTTAAAGATGGAATGCAGAATACTTCTTGGCAATTAGTGTCAGAACGCATGGGAGGGTTCTATACTGTGCCCAGAGGGCATTTTATCATCTTTGCATAAGCATAGCTCAGTTGCTTGCCTGAAGAGAGACTTATACTTTAATTCATGCATGTTTGTTCACGAGGCAGTTCAGCAAATACTTTAGCCAAATTGTCTGGATGTGTGGGCATAGCCGGCTGTACGCTGAATTCACAACTTTTCATCTCTTAAAGTTGTCAGGCTCATTCTGGTTCGCAGTGGGCTCCAACTCTTTCATCCACTCCCCCATATGGAAAGTCATACACATTTTGATGTGTGTTGTCCAGAATGTATGCAAGGCTAGCGGATGTTCAATATTAAGTTTGATAGGTATGACAGTCCAAAACAGCTACTCCGACATCTCTGCCTGCAGCTCGTGAAGAGCATCACTGTGGCACTGGCAAACTATAACGATATGTGATACTGTGGCAGCCCGCATCGCATTGTCTGGATACTTTTCCAGTGACAGCTTGTTTGCCATTAGACATTGATGGAAGATCCTAAAATAGACCCAGTGTTGGGCATGGAAACCAACAATGAATGGGGCAAACTCTTATTCATAACATTCTTAATCAAAACCACCTTCTTCAGTACTTCTTCCTCTTTTATTAAACCCGTTAATTCTTCAACAAGGGAAGCAATTAGTACCCGCAATTTCAGGTGAGGAGAACTGAAACATTTATAAAGTTATATACATGCAGATCTAATTTTAATTAACATAAGAACATAAGAACATAAGAAGAGCCATGCTGGATCAGGCCAAAGGCCCATCTAGTCCAGCTTCCTGTATCTCACAGCGGCCCCACCAGATGCGTTTGGGAGCGCATGAGACTAGATATCTGTCTCCTGATACCACTCCCCTGCATCTGGCCCTTGAAGTACCCTGGTTTAAAGCCTAGAGATTACACATCTCCATCATGGTTTGTAACCCGTGATGGACTTTTCCTCTAGGAATCTGTCCAATCCCCTTTTGAAGGCATCCAGGCCAGATGCCATCACCACATCCTGTGGCAGGGAGTTCCATAGACTTACAACACGCTGGGTGAAAAAATATTTTCTTTTGTCAGTTCTTACTCTCCCAGCACTCAATTTGAGTGTATGTCCCCTAGTTCTGGTATTTTGAGAGAGGGAGAAGAGCTTCCCTCTATCCACTTTACTCATACCCTGCATTATTTTGTATGTCTCAATCATATCCCCCCTCAAGCGCCTTTTTTCCAGACTAAAGAGGCCCAAAGCCTTTCTTCATAAGGGAGGTGCCCCAGCCCAGTAATCATTTTAGTCGCTCTCTTCTGTACCTTTTCCAGTTCCACTATGTCTTTCTTGAGATGCGGTGACCAGAATTGTACACAATACTCCAGGTGGGGCCTTACTATTGTTTTATATAACGGCATTATAATGTTGGCTGTTTTATTTTCAATCCCCTTTTTGATAATCCCTAGCATAGAATTGGCCTTCTTCACTGCTGCCACACATTGGGGAGACACCTTCATGGAGCTGTCCACCAACACACCAAGATCTCTTTCCTGATCCGTCACGGATAACTCAGAGCCCATGCTAGCCTTGGCTCTCTCCCCCCCTCCCCCCGGGGATATGTGCACCTGGCCATCACTAGGCTGGGGGATTGGGCAACCAGAGATGAAAAAAGTGGGATTTTGGGAATTGGGCCTATAACTCCAAATTTAAGGTTGTCAGGAGAGCAGCATCCCATTTCTTAAAATTTCAGGGCCAAAAAAAGTTGAGATCTGGATAGATGGTTGCCATGTCGTGTGATGTCATAGAGGTTGGGCAGAACAAAAAGTTTATTCCCAGGTTTTGCACGGTTGCTGACAGGATTACAAGAACAAGGTGTCTCTCATTCTTGCTCCTGCACCACATAGGATAGGGCCAACATCACTGTAGCAAAGAACATGGTAGGAGGAGAGGGAACAAAGAAAAAAATCCAGTTGGTGCATGTGGTTATTGCTCTTGTGCCACTTGGAACAAAGTACACAAACACCTTGACAAGAACCATAGTTGAATCGTTACACCATGGTTAAAACTGATGTTTTAAAAAGGTGAATACATGGCACACATGGAAGAGTATGTTATTTTAATAGGGAATCATGGTGGTTTTTTTTTAATTTTTACTGTTCCTCCAGTGGATCATTTATTTTAACTTGGATGTTGAAATGATTTAATTTCTACCAATAGGCCACACCTGAATGCCTCTGTTGGCATTTCAAGTAGAGATGGGCACGACTCAAAAAAATGGTGTTTCGTTTGTCGTTTGTTGTTTAGGGGGTCCTTTTTGGTTTGTTTTCGTTTTTCGTGAATTTTTTGCAAAAAAAATCATTTTCGTTTCGTTACGTAACAAAACAAAAAAATGAAAACGAAAATGAAAAATTGCTGTTTCGTTAGCATTCATTACAGTTCAATGTATTTGCCGCAACGAAACTGAAACGCACGACAAAATTTCTGTTGTTTCGGTTTCGTTTCGTTTCATTTTGAAGAGAAAATTCATTTTTCGTTTCATTACGTAACGAAATGAAAAAATGAAAACAAAAACGAAAAATTGCTCATTTCGTGCCCATCTCTAATTTCAAGTGTTTTCCCCCTCCACCCTTCTACCTGACTGCTATATCCCTTGGTCACTGATTCAGAAGCAGCTTAGCAGAGAGGGAGTCATTTGTTTGAGATTGTGGGACGGAAAGAGGGAGGGAGAGGAGAAAGGGATGGAAATGCCAAGAAGGAAGAGATGATTTCCTATGATTTAGGTACGGGATCCTTCCCAAACCACCATCAAAGTCTGTCTCATCTGTTCCTACAAACCTCCAGTCCAAGGCATAGATCCTCAAGGTTCTACATGATTTTTGCATGGGATTTGCCCAACAGCACTGTCCAATAATAGGTCCCCTTCTCTGCCCAAATATTGGGCCACACCATGATTTCTGTGAGGTACATACTCTGTGGGCACAGATAGGACCTATGATTTGACTGTGGTTAGTGGGGTGGGGGCTGCATTTAAAAATCATAGAAAGTAATCAGAATCCATATCCTGTACCTATTTTTGTGTCATTGCCAAGCCATGAGCCAAGGGCTACCTGGCTTCTCTGTTGCAATCTGTTGGCACAGATGTTTTTGTCTTTCACATTCTGAGATGGCTGCTGGTCTTAGGAGCAGGGACTCAGCTGCCAGCTGCATCCCAGGCAGTGACAGCAGCATTTAGGGAGGAGAAAGCAAAACCATCTTCTTTCTTTCCTTTCTGCAGAAGGGAAGGAGGAGCTGGGTGGGTGAAAGGAAGCTTGTCAGGAGCTGATGTGCAGAGCATAGGAACATTCCGCGTGGGCGCACACAGCCAGAGACAAAGGGAGCTAGGTGGAGGGAAGGGGTTCCACTGGAAAAGGTGGGATGGCAGATCTGTCCATCATTCTGCTTCCCTCAAGACAATGAATCAGCGTAATTGGGACAGCCCACTGAAAAAAAAAGAAATATAAATCATAATGCTACCCTCATCATGATTTTAAAAACCATGCAGTTCCTTGGACTGATACTCCGGATGAAATGGTGAAGGATGAAGTTGGGCCCTAATATGGGAACTGAAACATCAGATCTGGAGGAAGAATGGGAGTGGGAAGAAGCAGAAGAAGCTTTCAGTGCTGAGGAGTTACTGGTGCGACATCTACCATAAAGATCCTCGAAGAACTCTGCTTACGTCAGAACTAGGCCAGTTCATTTGAGAGAACCAGCTGGGCAGCTGTGCCTGGCCTGGTTACTGCGACCACCTCAATCAGCCTGTTCCTGGTGAACTGGGCCCCATGACTAGCCAGAGATGATGCTGGAGACAGAAAGAATGCCAGTAAAACCCTCTGTAGCACCAGCCTCCTTCATTACAACGCCACCTGATGCTGCTGAGCCCCAAGCCTTGCCCTCAGGGCAGGCTTACAAGCTGACCTTCCTTGGGGCCATTATCTCCAGTCTCCTGGGGAGACATCCACTGAAAGACATCAATGACTTGTTGCCCCCAGTGAACTTAACTCACGGCCTGGACCAAGCAGAAACAGAACAAGGGCAAGTGGTGTCCACTGCACCTGGAGTTGCTGTCTCTCCTTCTCAGGGTCCAATAAACCCTGTTGAACTTAAGCTGAACAATGTGGAGCCGATGGACGAAGGGTACCTTCTGACTCCACAAAAGGCGGGAGTGGTGGGGCTCACCGCATTGATGTCTAAAGACCATTGGCAGTGACCTGCAACATCTGTAAGGTGTTTGTTTTCCTAATTAAAGAACTAGGAAGGTATACCAGCAACGAGTGTGACTCAATTCCCTTTCTAGAAGAGGAAATCTATCACCTTGTGTCCCCAATCTTCTCAGTTTGTCTTATCAGGAAAAATGTAGTGTTAGTGGATAAAGCTCAGTGGACTTTCCAACAGAGAGGAGATGCCTGTAGAGAAGAAGAAAAATACCTAATGTAGGAGGAATGTTTTTGCAGGATTATTTTATCTTTGGAGCTACAGACTCAATGGGAGCTTTTATACGACCCCTAAGATCTGCTGGCAACTTAAATTTGGACCAGAGATCTTGGGGGTTTGTCGCTCTTCCTGTGTTTCCACCCCTCCGCACTTCCTTGCTCCTGTCTGCGTGAGGGGAGGGAGAAAAAAAAGGGAGAAAAGAATGCAGGCTTACCTCCGCTCTGCCTTCAAGCTGCTCCGGGAACCATTCCAGTCTCTTTCAGTCTCTTAAAGGGGAGGGGCAAAAAAACAAAAAACAAAAACAAACACAAGGCGAGGACAGCCCGGCACTCACTGCTTTACATCCGCATCAGAAATTTTTCACCTTCGGAGACCAGGTACTTGGAAAATGTGCTGGGATGCGCTTAGGTGGGCGTGGTCGCACTTAATTTTGTTTAAAGTCCGGAGCTGGTGGGAAAACATTTTTAAGCTCCGGATCTGGGAGCCCTTTGCCCCGGATTTTAGGGGTCATGTAAACACGCCCAATATCAGGTACTCAACATGGGTAATGATTCTGAGGGGATGGAGCCATGAGCCTCAGGACCTTCACACAGATAATGACTTTGACGGTTAATTCACATTTCGTTTTGTCTCTGTTAGTGTTGTGGTTAGGAGAGGTACAAAAAAAGCTACTTCACATCCATCACACAACTACTGAAATTTGTCTTGATCACACCTCCGGAATGGTTTCTAAGCAGGACAATCCTGTATCTTGTGCTGGGGTAGGGTTTTCCCTCGTCACTCTTTATTCCCGCTTTCTGTTCTGAGACAAGACGTTGTGTAGTAACACTTGTCAGACAACAACACATCCGTCTCTCTCAGAAAACTGTGTCCATTTTTTAAAAAAAATTCACTCTGCTGCATTGGCATAAGAAACCCTGATCACCAGTAATTCGAAATATCAAAAACGTTTTTTTAAGCCCCCACCCCACAAAAAAGGAAAAAGGAAGCTAGACAAATGCTGTGTTTGTCACAGTACAAGACTGTGAGGTAACACTTGTCATGAGACAAGTTATCACGACCATGGGAACACTGAAACAGACAAAATAACGTGATCGTGACCAACGCTATCACAGTACAACACTAGTCGCGGAACAAAGAAGGACGTGAAGTAATCACTTTTGAAGAACTGGACAATGAAGAGCTATACAGGGACCTCTGCACAAACTGTGTGTCCAAGGTACTGGAAGAAGAGCGCCAGACTTAAGCTGTGTTCACACAGGGAAAATGCCTTCCTTTTAAATTGAATTTGTCTGGTCATGGTCTGTTGCTCATTCCCAACATGTGATTGATATCCTCTGTCAAGAGATCAGAGGCATGTTGTTAAGCAGCGTACCCAGAACTTAAGTGAAAGTGCATCAGAATGATGCAAAGATGGGCCGACCCAACGGCAAAAAATAATAAAATCCATTCAAAATAAATAAATAAATAAATAGCAGTTCAGGAACGAAAAAGCGCTACAGGACTCCACTGGGGGTGGGGGCAAAGGTGGCATCAGCAACATATATATTCTGAGAGAACAGGGTCACACATCAAACTGGCATGATTATGCAGGATATAATGTGAAACAAAAAAAAGGTGCTCTTCAACTTCTCAGATTTGTCATGGATTCAGAGTGATGGGGATGAGGGAGTGTGAGGTATAATGCGTGTTTCCCAAAAATAACCAAACTGAGATTAAACAAGGACACTCCAGAATTTTTTTTTTTTTGCTGTGTGAATACAACCTTTGTTCTTTCTCCTCCATCGACAGGGATTTTCAGAGGGACCGTAGAAATCAGGCAGCACCAAAGTTGCTGTGAAAGACATTGTGGACCTAAGGATGCTTATTACTCCCCTGAGGAAGAAAAGGCACATGGTGATAATACATGACTCCCTGTTGAGAGGAAAAGGATGACTCGAGATGAATGCTAACTCCCTGGCATGAAGATCAAAGATGTCACGGAAAGCTTGCCCAGAATCATTAAACTCACAGACCATTGCCTCTTCTTTCTTATCCACATGGAGAGGGGTGGGGAGAGGATGCTGCTAGATACAGTCTTCAGTTTATTGCTATAGACTACAAGATTCTGGAAGGGAAGGTGTAGGACCTTGGAGTTGAACTGGGGTATGTGTGTGTCCGTTACTCTTTCTGTTGAAAGCCATGGCCCAACAAAAGAATGGAGAATAATGAAGTCAAAAAACTATTTTCCCGGTGGTGGTGTCAGGAAAGGCTTGGATATTTGCATGATGACCTTTCTTCCAAGTGAAAAGGCTCACATGATATAAAATGGGCATTGGCAAGTAATTGGTTACACGTTAAGGGTGTGTGTGTGGGGGGGTAAGGATGTGCGAGACTCTTTTTCACTGGAGATTTTTGGGCAGAGGCCATATGTCCACCTATCAGGGATTCTTTAGATGTGGCTATTCTGCAATTGATAGGGCTGGATTTGACAGCCCACGTGGTGCCTTCCAACTCTACAATCCTATTTTTCCATGATTCTACTACATAGTGGCTGTGAACTTTGGCTGAGAGTGATTTAGATCTGGCCTTACTCCTCCCTCTTACCCCCTTTCCAGTTCCTTGGCCAACTTGGCAAGTGTGATTGCAGATCCATTGGTTCTGATTGACCTGAGGGGGGTTGTGCCCTTTTCAAGCACACTATGGCAGGCCTATGTTTCAGTTTTGCCTGCACTGTTTGCTGAATTCTACAGCATTTAACTGGGCTGGGGATTAGTTTCAGGGTTATAGCTGATCAGGAAAAAATACTGTAACTATGGCTGCTTTCACACGGCCCCTGAAATCCGCTGCAAAGTGCTCGCAGATGCGGAGCATAAAATTGTTTTCCACCGACAGCGGACTTTTTAAAAAAATTAAGTATGACCCCGCCCACTGAAGCACGACCCAGTACATTTTAGAAGTACCTGGTCTCGAGGAGGTAAAATCCTTGTTGCTGTTCCTATGTGGATTTTAAAGCATTGCATGCCTGGCCCTCCGCCTTCTGTTTGTTTTTGTTGCCCCCATCCCCTTTAATAGACAGGAATCCCTAACCGCAGGAGGAGGTGAGCCTCCATTTTTTTTCTCTCTCCCCTCACAGCAGACAGAAGCAATAGAATCAGAGTGCGGGAGGGTGGGAACACTGCAACCAGGACAAAACCTACATGATCTCTGGTTGGGGGATCCACAATTAAGTTGCCAGCAGATTTTAGGGGTTGTGTGAAAGCAGCCTATAGCTGCCAATTTAAAAATGAATATATGAAAATCGTATTTATTCATTCTGACTTCTTGTCCTTCACCAAAAGTTATGATCTTATATAATAAACATATTATTCCTGCCAGTCCTGGAAAAGTTAATCCTAGTATGGTAAACATTTTTAGATCCAGTGGCTTAGGTTTTTGGTTGTAGAGCCAAGGGCTGGGAGTTCAATCCCCCTCTGTGCCTCCTTGAGAAGGGGGTGGACTTGATGATCCATCGGGTCCCTTCCAGTTCAGCAGTTCAAAAGTTAATATTAATAATCTCTAGGAAGGTGGCAAGCAATTTTCAGGGCAGTTGGGCTTACTTTTAACCCTGGTAATCGCCCATGTAATTATATTTTGTCCTCTCTCCGAGACTATGTTGTCAAAAAGAAGATAGCTTCTCATCATCAGAGGGTGTATTTGATTGTAATAAATATAGTCCCTGACCTTTAGCACATAAAAGTGTGTGTGTGTGTGTGCCAAAGAAGCAGGGAGACAAGAGAAATTGAAGGGGCTGTCAAGGCTACAGGTTTTTTTTGTTTTTTTGCCAAACCACCCACTGTATTGATTGGCTGCTGGCACACACATACAAAGCAACACATGCATTCAAAGCAAAAGAAGTGTTGTTGTACTCTTTAATAAACGTATTTCATTTTTGCTTCAAGGACCCCACATCGTGAACTTTTTTTTTAAAAAAAAGTAAGAAAGCCAATAAATAACCATAGAGTGATGGATCAGCAGCTGAGAATGGCACACACTTTGTCATGTGACCTCCTCCAACATTTCTCCCAGTAGGAATAAATACAGAGACAAGCTAGTTCAAACAGAGGAACACAATGTGAAAATGATGCTGCCTTTTGGCACCTAACTCTCCTTTGGCCTTCCTTTTTTAAACAGAGGAGCACTTGCCTGTTCCAGAAACACAGCTGTAAGATCAACAAGAAATAAGAACCTCTTTCAGATGCTTGAACAAAAATGAGTGTTTCTACTGTCATCCATTTCTCAAACTATGAGTGGTCAGCTGGCACCTTAATTTATAGTAATTAAGGAAGAATTTAATAAAGTACCCTGAAGACAGTCTTGATGACTACTGGCACTAGCTATTAACATCCAGGCTGCCTTTTGCTATGCATAGTTTGGCATTCATTTTTTCTGCTGACATTGTGAATCACAAACAGAGTAGGAGAATGTGTCGCATCAAAACCAGAGGCCTTTTGAAGAGCTGAATCTCCAGGCTTTTTAAAACAGACACTTAAGTATACACATACTACATACAAGCTCCAATAGCAGTTTCCTTAAGTAGAATAACCCACTGGTACAGTATTCAAGAAGGTTTCCCTGCATTCTGTTAGTGGAGTAGTCTGGAACGCCTGTCTAAATAACCAGGTCTTGAAATACAATGGTACCCCAACTTAAGAGCAGTTGGACTTAAGAGCAATTCAACTTAAGAGCGGAGAACTGTTGGCATTTTAACTGCTGTCTTACACATTTTAGATATGGTCTGCTCGATGTACAATTTTCTTCCATTTTTTATTTTTTAACTTATTTTTTCAACTTTTTAGATAGGTACCCCGACTTAAGAGTAGTTTGACTTAAGAGCATGCATTCGGAACGGATTAAATTTGTATGTCGAGGTACCGCTGTATTTCTCAAAGGCCACCAGTGAAGAGGCCAGGTGAATATTGGGTGGCAGTTGGTTGCTGAGGAAACAGAAAGGCAACCAGTATTGCCTTTACTGTAAGCTGCTCAGAGTGCAGGAGATACATTGGTGTCTATTTACTCTACTCAGTAACTGGGATTGCATGTTCTGGACCTGTTGGAGTTGCCATAACAGCTTCATGGGTAGCCCCATGTAGAGAGTATTATAGTAGTCTAATCTCAAAAATGCCACTGCATGGACCAGCATAGGGAGGCAGCCGGTGAGAGGCAGTGCTGGGTGATCTGCCTGAGATGGAATGAAATGGAGCAGACCACAGCAGTCTCATGTAGCTATTAAATAGCAACGGGAAGACTCTGCAGTTGCAATACCAAAGAGTAGACAACATCTACCCAATTTGTACTCTCCAAAATTGGTCTCCAAGGAAGGACAACAGCCAGGACATCTGGAAGTTGAGTCATGGCTACTGGACTTCTTTTTTGAGAGATAGAAACGTTTCGCTGTTCATCCAAACAGCTTCATCGGTCTGAATACAGCTAGTGCAAATCCTCCATCTAGCTGTATTCAGACCGATGAAGCTGTTTGGATGAACAGCGAAACGTTTCTATCTCTCAAAAAAGGAAGTCCAGTAGCCATGACTCAACTTCCAGATAAACTCACCTGGATGACTGAGAATCTTCACAGAAACAGCCAGGACACATCAAAGTCAATGATCCCGAAAACTGAAAGACTACCCAGGAGAACACTGTGGTTGATGGTATCAAAGGCTGCTGAGAGGTTGAGGAGGATTGGCAGGGATATTTTGCCCCATTAGACTCCCTCAGAAAATCATATTGCAGAGTGTCCAATGCTGTCACCATGCTGTGGCATGTCTTGAACCCATACTTGAATGGGTCAACAGTATTGGTCTCCTCCAAGAGTACCAGTAGCTGATTGGCCACCACCCTCTCCAGTAGCTTGGAGAGAAAAGGGACATTGCTGATGGGTCTATAATTACTACAGTCATCCACTGCACTTAGAGAAGAAGCTATTAATAAGCACTCTCTGAGTACAATTCTGTAGCCAATTGTGCATCCACCTTACATTTGATTTATCCAACCAGAAAGAATAATACCTTGGGTAACGAATGCCCCTGATAATTAATTTTTCAGATAACGAATGGATATTTCTGGGTATAGGGCTGCCTCGGATAAAAAAATGTTCCCTATCAGCTGCCTCAGATAACGAATGTTTTATCATGCCTTTAAGAAAAGTGTACCCAGGATGCATTTCAGTCCCCATAGTTTGTGGAGGAGTGGGAGGAGTTAGAGCATTTTTTCCAATAGTGTTTAGGAGCCATTCTGGACATGTTTTGTGGAGGGATTTGGGCCTTTTGAACTTTGAAAGGTAGGAAGCGAGGTTTCCTTACTTTTTCCTGTCTGTTTCCATTCCTTTCCATTTTATAACGGAGTGCTGAGCTGAGCTGGGATTTGCAGAGGAGGTGCTGGCTTGTTTCTGTTTTGCATGCATTTCCATTCTGAGTGCTGTGCTGAGCTGAGGTTTGCCCACGAGGATCCTGGCTTTTTTCTGTTTGCATTCCTTTCAAGTTTAAAATGAGTGCTGAGATGAGTTAGGGTTTGCAGAGGAGGTGCTGGCTTGTTTCTGTGATAGTTCCCAGAGGCAATTTGTTATCAGAAAAAAAATCATTATCCAAAACCAGTTTCCCATTGAAATGAATAGGAAACTAATTAATCCATTCTGGAGATTTTGCCCCCCCCCCCCGGCAAAAAAGCTGTTTTCCCTCCAGACCTCTTCATAAAGTGCACTTTAAAGGCTTGCAGTGCTGGAACACCCCCCCCCCCCCCCACACACACACACACAGACAACACCCCACTGCAGTGCAATGCAAATTCTTTCTCCAAGCGAAACATACAATTCAATTGATACATTATGAATTGAAAACATACATATATATCCCTGAGCTTAACTGGTTAACTAGCTTTATTATTGACTAACTGACTGCTTGCATAACTGACAGAAGACATTATCCTAGCTGTTTTCACAGTCTATAACTAATACTGACAGTAACTAAAGCCTGACTGGAAAAAGAAAAAGAATCTGAGGTAGAAAGAGACTATAACTAGATTGATTGCCATTCATCCCCAGTGCAGAAAAGACCCTCCCAGCTAAAAACTCCTTTAAAAGCATCATATGCATGTTGAATTATATCCAACAGTAGCAAGGTACCCGCTGAATTTGATCTTTAATGCTGCACTTGTTTTTAAATCTGGATGCTGCCAATGTTTCAAACACAAGGTGATGATTCATATATTCTGTTATTAACGAGGAGGCAAAGAGGAAAAATATGCAGTACCTGCTGGTCCATTTATCTTGATGTAAAGTAGTAACTCAGCAAATACAGAAAGGTGTGGGGTGCTGAACTTGATTTATTGTGATTTTTTCAGTCCCAAAGACACAGCCAAACAGATGCCCTAATTTAAGACACTTCCCTTCCCTGCTGAAGAGTCAAAGACCCATGTTGCACTCCCCTGAGAGTGATTTAAAATGAGGTACTTTGCTGCATGTATCCATACCTTTCCTTTTGATTTTTTTTTCAAAACGTGGATGTGTTGTCCTCCATGCCTGAGCGTTTTAAAAAAATTTACCCTGAAGAAACATGGCCGCAACTGAAGATGTAAACATTCTGGAAACTTCAGGAAAGAATGGGGTGGGGAATTGTTTTCTCCCCTCCCCAGTTCTTCTGTTTTATTCCAATATAGAGAGTTGGGTGCTCCAACATTGTTTTACTCCAGTATTGTTTTACTCCAATATAGAGTTGAGTGCTTTGTGCACATGACAGCTTTGTGCCACAGGTGTTGCATGGACTGTTACCCTCTCCCCTGGCCGTTGGGGTTACTTACTGGGTCATCATACCTTGCCGGGGTCTTTCTCCTCCAGTGGCACACCAAACTGGTTCAGAGCCTGGTCATCCCTTCCGCGCCTCCCCAGGCAGCTGAATCCTCATTGGCTGCACAGGGAGAATCCCCGTCCTGCCTCTATTGTCAGAGTGGTTGGCTGCTGGAGATGATGGGGACAGGCAGCCCATGCTCCTGCCCGGATTGGTTAGACACTCAGCCAATGCTCTAGCCATCTGATTGGCTACAAAGGTTCTAGTATGCAAATAAGACATCTCATTCATTCTCATATACACATATAC
The DNA here is from genome assembly GCA_037367245.1 of Phrynocephalus guinanensis. Taxonomy (NCBI): domain Eukaryota; kingdom Metazoa; phylum Chordata; class Lepidosauria; order Squamata; family Agamidae; genus Phrynocephalus; species Phrynocephalus guinanensis. Next base: position 9,275,091 of record CM074745.1, on the reverse strand, counting down.
ATGCTGGGTTGCATAACATTTACACATTCTGTCATTCAGCACTTGCCCCTTTTCCTGGCAAGCCCACCTTAGCAGGTTTGTAACATTTCTAGCACATTCCTTCTTTTTAGTTTCTCAAAGATGCAGCTGCTGAAAGATGAGTGCTTGATTGGAGATGGTGATTTTAGAACAACAAAGGAGTTTCTGAATGACCTGGCCACCATTAGGAGGTTAACACCAAAGGGACCCTGTAAATCCTCTGTTTTCTTAAAAAAAAAACCCTAGCCAATTAAATTGTTAATTAGTTATGCAAGTTAAAAGTATTCAACTTCCATCATGAATAGTGCCAGATTAATTTCCCAATTTCTAATGATTTAAAAATGAAATCAATTAAACAGGTTGTTCCGTGTTTTGCCTATGAGTGTAGGCGTGCATGGTTATTTTAATCCAGCAATTTTTAAAAAAGCAAACAAACCCCGGAGACAGTGCTATCAGAAGGAAAGTTCAGTTTGGCTCAGGGTTATGCAATCCTTCTGTAATCGGAGGGTGGGAGGCAGGCTTACTGCTACTGTGCAGGACCGCCACTCGAAAATAATTCTGATGTATTAAAACGAATGCATGTGTTGAAGGGGGGGGCACGAATCAGACATCCACCAGTGCACTAATTAATGCAGCATCGCTCCCAGCTTCCTGCTTGGTTGGCTGAAGCACCTGAAACAGTGCCACATCCAACACCATAAGCATCTCACAGTTTGACGTTTAGCTCCTAGGACAACATCCCAGATTCCATTTTCCCCCTTGTCATACGTTCGCTGAAATAGGAAGTGTCATAAGCAGCTTGCCTGTTTACTTTCTAGTCTTTGTCTTCAGGCATGTTAGGTTATAACACAAAAAATGATCAGCATATAAGAGCAAGGGAAGGAGCTTTGCAGGCATAGCCTGGCCCTCTGTAATCATTCCATCGCGTCCCAACGTTGGTGCTTGATTGCCCCCCAATTTTATTTTGCTATTACATAACTGTCATGGTTCTAATTCTAATTTTGCAGCTGGGTAATGAAAATAGGATATTAATTTCCATAAAAGATGGCTTCTGGAAAGCCTCATTTGCATAGCGTGCTGCTCCAGCCTCTGTCTACTAATAAGATATTCCTTTTATGTTGTTTTGCAAAGCCTTTAAAAATATCTATGAGAAGCAAAATCCAGTGCCTTCCCGCTCTGCTGCAGCTTGAGTGTCAGTTTGATTGGCTCTCTCTCTCTCTCTCTCTCTGATGAATGCTTAGAATGGAATGGAACTTTCTAACCAGCACTACCCCCAAAAAGTTTTCAGATGCAATCTATACATTCAGAGCAATCTGGCTATCATGGGTTATTAGGGGAATATGCAATTAAACAGAAAAACAATATATTTCTACTCCACAGTGAATGATTTTATCTGATATGCTGAGATAGATCATGGATAGACAACCAGCAGCCCTTAGTCACTCTCTGGGGAGGATGCAACATTTCTAGGATGTGTTACTACTAGAGATGGGCACGGAATGAACTTTTTTCATTTCCGTTATTCGTTATTCATTCCGTTACGTAACGAAACGACTAACGAATATTGTGATGAAAATGCAATGAAACGAACAGAACCACAAAAATTGGGTTCGTTACATTTCGTTTTCATTAATGGCGACGCACAATGAAATGAGCTGTTTTAAATGTTAAAAAACGCCCTGGACATCCATAAAAACGCAGCAATAATTATTTATACTGTCTGATAATACCTACCGGGGGGGTCCTTAACACGTGCATTTATGTCTTTTCTCAGATCGCTGTATTTTTTTCCTTTAAGGGGAGTTAGGGGACATTGACCCAAAATGGCTCCCAAATGCCAAATATTGATTTCTTGGGTATTAAAACGCCCTGGACAAACATAAAAATGCAGCGATATTGCGATAATTATTTGAAATTATTACCTACCAGGGGGTTGGGGTCCTTAAAACGTTTGTTTTTGTCTTCTCCCATCGCGATGTATTTTTCTTTTCCCTTTAAGGATGACAAAATGGATGTCGCCACCAGCCACAAAATGGAGGCAAGCCATGTGATGGGATCATGTTCAACCAATAGCATGCCCAGGTTGCAGACTGGGCAGGTCTGGCAGCCACAGAGGGCATAAAAAGCTCTGGCAGCCCCCGTCCTCCTTGCAGTCTCTGGTGGGAGTTAGGGTGGGATTGCTGTCTCTGCGACTCTAGCTTCAGTCCTGCAGCCTCCCTGTGTGCGTGTGTGCGTACCACTCGGTGAGTACCCACCCCTGCCCTGCAGTGCAGTCACTCTGCGGCTGCCGTGCATCCTGGGCAACGCCCGCCACTGCCTTTGCAGCCTCCCTGCGGACCTAGTCTATACTGTGTCTCTGCCAGTATCAATTTTTTTAGTGTTTTCCCTCTGGTCTGGGGCGTTGGGGGACACCTGTGCACGGAAATGCTTTAAAAATTGCTCCAAAAGCGGATAGAAATGAAAAACGAAAAAACAAAAAATGAAAACAATTTTTTCCAAAAATTCACGAAAAATGGAAACGAAACGAAACTGACCTCTCAATGACAAATGAAAAACCGAAACATTGGGTTTTTTTTATTTGTGCCCATCTCTAGTTACTACAACACTGTCCTAGTTCCAGCAGGTCCTGTGGACAGAGATGGCTCCTGAAAAGACAGCTAATCATAGTTGGCTCTAGCTCTGGAACATTATATGGATTCAATGGAAAACCTGCCCAGCATATCGGGGACAGAGTACATTGGTACTGGTATCCACATTTGGGGGGCCTGGACTAAATATCAACTGGTGCTTTCATTCAGGACAACTACCTGGTGTGCTTTGGAGCTGGCTTCCAAGCCATGTCTGGCAAGGGTGACAGCATTCTTAAAAGCCTTTGTCTGGACATGCAACATGCCTAAAAATGCCTAACATTTTCTTTCTGGGAAATCGGTCTGGTATAAAAATGCAAATAAATAAATAAATAAATAAATAAAATAAAAATAAATAAATAAATAAATAAATAAAGCCTTATGTGTAATGCTGAGCCAATATTACAATGGAAAGACTCTGGAACTCCCTCCCACTAGAGGCCAGGGCTGCCCCATCTCTGCTGTCTTTCCAGAAACAGGCAAAGACCTGAGGAGCCATCACTGGCATTCTGTTTCGGGTTTTCTCTCTCTGCAACCCACTGTACACTTTACTGAATATATCTGTCTGGTTCTACCCATCTTGCCTTTGTTATTGCTCTTCTCCTTAGAGCAGTGGTTCTCAAAGTGGGGGTCGGGACCCCTTTGGGGGGTCAAATGACCATTTCACAGGGGTTGCCATGAACCAGTGAAGAAAAAGGTACAAATGACTTGGGTGTGGAGGAGGAGGGAGAGGAAGGTGGGGAAAGAGTGAGTTACAGCTTGATAGTCTGGAGGGGATGTCAGTCAATGGCACCGGAGGCTGTGATTGGCTGAGGATGCCTATAGAGGGCAGTTCTCTATGGCACCAGCGGCAGTGGCCTGCCCAAGGGGGCTTGCAGCCTCTTCCAAGTAGGGCAAGGGGTCACCACAACATGAAGAGCTGTATTAAAGGGTCGCAGCATTAGGAAGGTTGGGAACCACTGGCTTAGACTCTTAGAGGAAAGTTGCCATTGAGTATGCCTCTGATAACATTACTATTAACTTTTAACTTATATTTAACTTTTTGTAACATTTTGCATGAATGGGCACGTCATGATGTATTACGTTACATATATTAACGATTCATAACTGATACTGGATCTCTACACTTTGTGAACTGCTTTGGGCACATTGCATTGAGAATAAATATAATTATCATAATGATAACAGTGATTTGAAAACTGCTGGAAGAATGCTGGTCTGGGTATTCCACCTGGCAATACTTGGGGATGCTAGAATCAAAGAAAAAGAATTTGGATAAGAAGGGACAGTATCGTTTAAGGTCCCGTTGGTGGAGGGGAAGCATTGTTGTTTAGTTTAATTTTAATTTCTTGTATAGATCTTGTCTTTGTATTTTGTATTTTGTATTTTGTATTTTGCATTGTTTTATAAAAATTTAATAAAATTAAGTGTTTTCTTAAAGTGATAGCTCCTAGGGGTAGGCCACGCCAGGTGGACAGAGTCATGGCTTCTACGGAGGCTCCCTTTGAAGGCTTCTAGGGCAGTACAACAAGGTATTGTTCAACAACAAATAGCCACATATCAACTTTTTGTGACTACTTGGAACAGTAATGGGCAACATGTGCCCTCCACAATGTTGCTAGACTGCCGCCTATCATTGATTATGTTGGCTAGCGCTGATGGGAATGGAAGTCTAATGCCATCTTACAGGGTCCCGAACCTTCCGCACTCCAGATATTTAGGACTACAATTCCCACAGCCCTTTTCCATTGGCCAAAACATCTGGAGTGCTGAAGGTTTGCCACCACTGACCTAGAAGGTCACAGGTTCCCCATCCCCACTTCATCTCAAAGCTCTTGAGGTCTTCGTGGAGGGACGGTGCTGGCAGAAGTGAGAATTATCTGCTGTTTCTTTCATTGAACCCTTTCAGCCCACTTCCTTCAAAGCTAGCCTTCAGTTTGTCCAGATGGAAAAGTCTGAAGGGAAAAAAATGCTTGGGTTTGTATTGATAAGAGTTTTTTAAATTATGGTAATGGAGCAAAAAGTCTGATTTCTTGATAGCTTATTTAAATCCTAGACATCATCATGATACAATTTTCAGCCACAGCAGGGAGGATATTTGGAGATAAAAAATCACATTAGGCTGCAATCCCATCAGGGGAAGGGAGCTCCTACGTATGTATTTTTGCCTGAAGAAGAGGTTAACAAACTGTAGGCATCTAACCCTTTGTACACAAACCAGAAGGATTTTGCTCTGCAATTAATATTAATTTAACACTAATAACCAGGCAACGAGGGGGAAAGGTACAAGAATTATTCATTACACATTCCAGGACATAATAATAACTCTCTCCAGGTAGGACATTTAGTATGAAAATCCATTTGTTTAACTTCTTCCTCCGACACGTCTCCAGAATCATAAAATAATAATTATGAAATAAACCTTAGCCTCAGCTTTGTTATGGTGATTGTAAATCTTAGAAAGCAATGTCTATATTTTTTTAAGTATAATAAAATACGTAGTTTCTCAAGTCCTTGCTTTCTTTGCAAAATGGGACAACAACTCTTAACACAAGATAAGAATCTGGATCATAGGTAAAATGTAACACACACACACACACACACACACACACACACACACTTCACATCTGAACAGTTAATTCTCAGTGAGAAAAGAAAAATACATGTGACTTTGAACATTTCAAAAAAAAAAAACACTCTGATTCAACAAAGAATATTTATCACCACTACTACCGCCATTTATTGGCACTTTGGAATGCTGATATCAGTTCTTACTACAGGAGCGCAGATGGGGACCAATTGGTCCTCCAGATGTTTTGGACTACAGTTCTCATAACCCCTTAATGTGGGCCAAGCCGGCTGTGGATATTTAGGGAACCAACAATTCCCCATCTTGTCTTACAACTATCTTATAAAACAATCTGCCACAAATTGTGTTGACTATGTCCCAATTTTCATTGGCCACTTTGACCACTGCAGTGATTGATGAAGCTGTTTGGATGAGTGTCGAAACGTTTCTATCTCTCTAGAAAAAGAAGTCCAGTTGCCATGACTCAACTTCCAGACAAACTCACCTGGATGACTGAGAATCCTCACAGATACTTTGACATTAGTAGCTGTGTATGTTGTGAATTCTGTTGTATAAGCATGAGTCTTCCTCTGGGGGGTGGGATATGAGATCCATAAGAAAGATGGTTTTTCCAGACCTAACAGTTTTCTGATATGTCAGGCACCACCCCTGGCCAAGGATTGTAGGATGGTATTAATAGTGCGTCTGGGAGAAAAACAGACAGCTTCGGCAAAGAAACTTTAAAGAAGACTTTGATGTGGGAATTTGGTGAGTAAAGGCCTCCATTAGTTCCAGTGAGTCAAATGAGTTTCTAACCAAGGAACAGCCTCCTCCACAATCTCAAAGCAAATGGAGGTGCCTTCATTGAATCCTTTCCTGAAACCCATGCCTTCTTAACACACTAACAACTGAATTGAGAATTAGACAGCTTTTGGTTGTTTCAGATCCCATTTTTAGTTTATTATGTGCTGGAAATTTAACATTACAGAAGTCACAATGTTATCACTTACGTGGGGAAAGCATGAAAGTGAGAGTAAGAACATGTGAGAAATATAGAGTATTGAGTTGACTATAGACAGTTCTTATAGGTTGTATAATTAAGATTATGATGATACCATTTTAGGGATTTTTATTGTATTTGTGTATGTTTTTAAACCTCAATTTTAACTTTTATAATTTTTAAATAGTAAGGTATTAATACAGTCAGCTTCTATTGTAATCCTTTATGATTACGTGTTGCCTTTAAATATAGATACTTGAATAATGACTGATTGCTATACTGCTTTTATTTGTATTTGCATATGCGTATCGATATAATGGCCACTGGCGGCTATAATAAAAACTAATTCGATGAGAACATGTGTGTTGGATTGCTGCTTAGCTGACAACAAAATGAGAAATTTTAAGTAACTTTAAGGAAAACTTGTTGCATGTCAAATTTGCTTAAATAACACCAAGATATGAAAAATGAATATTCAGACAAAGTCTGCTGCTTTGAAAGCTCAGTTCTCTGCACAGTATCTCGGCAATAGAGTTCAAACTTAGTCTAACCTAATAGAAAAAATGTTACCAAGACAGCCTCCTGGGAATCCTACCATTAACATTCTTGAAGAACCCTGGAAGAACGGAGGACTTTTGACAGAGAAAAGATCTCTGCAGCTGGAAGGGTCACCCACCCACAACAGGATGTCAAACTTCATTTAAATCATCTTTCCAGATACTGTTGAATTCTTTATCTTTTAAAATTGTAAGGAATAAGATTTCCCAACTTCTCTTGCTCAGTGTATTCCATTCTAACTGTAGAGAACTGTTGGGGATCTTTGTTGGATCGGTTGTTGCAGATGATTTTTAGTTGCTCTAATGAGAGAGAGACACCTCTAGTGTTACTATATGAAAAATAACTGTTTATTTAACTAGAAGGGAAGGGTACATGGGAGGTTTTCTAACAATAACTATTCTAACAGCCATCTTGCTAGGCTAGGAACATGCTTCTCTTCTCTAAGAATACAAGACACACACACTCTAACTAGACTTCTACCAGAACAATCCAAGCGGTGTGATCTCAACAACCAATCGGATTCTCTCTTCACATTAACTCCAGCCCATAATACTCTACAATCATTCACATTAACCCTGTGATGGCTGAAATGCAAATCTTGCCAAATATTCCAACAAGAACAAGCATGTTTTAATAATATCCATCCAAGCTGTATTTTTAAGCTTTTGGTGATATGGCTCTTTCCTTCATCGTCCTTCTAGATCAGGGTTAGAGGATTTTTGTCTGTCTAGTTTTTCTTTTCTTTTTTCTTTTCACTATACCTTGCAGAATCCTTACTCAGAGCTTACAAGTAGCATTGTTACCTGCAACTCACCACATTTTGGGGTGAATTATGTACTGCCAGAAGTTGGGAATTTGATTTCCCACTGTGCCTACCAGAAAAACAGCCAACCTGTGTAGACTTGGGCAAGCGGTACAGTCCCACAGGGCCCCGTGAAGAAAGAAATTGTCAACCACTTCTGAGTAAGGTGTACCTAGAAAACTCTTCAAGGGGTAACCAGAACTGGGAATTTACTTGATGTCACATTTTTTTATGTTTTTATTAATTTTTTGACATACAAACATACAATAAACAATAATTGGGAGTTGAGTCATGGCTACTGGACTTCTTTTTTGAAAGATAGAAATGTTTCGCTGTTCATCCAAACAGCTTCATCGGACCGATGAAGCTGTTTGGATGAACAGCGAAACGTTTCTATCTCTCAAAAAAGAAGTCCAGTAGCCATGACTCAACTCCCAGTTAAACAAACCTGGATGACTGAGAAATAATCTTCACAGAAATAAACAATAATAAACAACAATACCATCAAACACTACAAAGTGCACCCCCATTCCCCGGGACCATCCAGTGTTGTTAAATCTTCTCTTCCTTCTTCGTCTTCTTTTTTTTTTCTAGTTGGCTTCTTAAGGTCCTTTTCTCCAGAACTGTGTTGGAGTTGGTTGTGTCCCTTTCCCTTTTAGTAGTACATACTCTATAAATTTCCCCCAAATATCATAAAAATATCCTTTTTCATTTTTGATGTCACATTATTATTATTATCAAAGAAATACAATTAAACAATAAGCAGTATCATTACTTTCTTAGTACAACAATTAACGCTTCCTCATACATTCTAAATTCTCAGTGTTGCATACTGGAAAAAGTGATGGATTACTACCATAATTTTTATCCAGAATATATATATTTTAAAGCATGGTGGAAAAATTAAAAACTTGCTTAACAGAATTGTCTATGGGGCGAATCTGTACAACATAAAAATGGTCATGATTAGGGATTACTCCGTTTTCAATGCATTCCTATGAAAGGAACAAATTTGTATAAAGGAAAATTTGCTTAGCAGTTTAATTTCATTTGGAACGAATTAACTTGCTTCCTATTTATACAACGTACCACTGTATAAAGGAAAATTTGCTTAATCTTTTGCCATTTGGAACAAATTAATTTTGTTTCGACAAAAGGATACTGACCATTGGGAAGAATGGTTCCAGGATTCCACATTACTTTCCTTTGCACAGGGGATCTGGAAGTTGAGTCATGGCTACTGGACTTCTTTTTTGAGAGATAGAAACGTTTCGCTGTTCATCCAAACAGCTTCATCGGTCCAGTAGCCATGACTCAACTTCCAGATAAACTCACCTGGATGACTGAGAATCTTCACAGACATTTTGCACCGGGAAGAACAACCAACATCCCATGACCAATTCATAGAGTAAATACATCTAGAGCAAGATGCCTTTGGAAAGGTCCAGGAAGACCAGCCCTACCTTATAAATATTCACCCATTCTCTTCAGGTTGTCACAAAACAAACAGCAACAAGCTAATGTTAGATCTTCTAAAGCTAATTTGATACTCCTGGTGGTCAAGGGTGAAACCAACAGTGTTGGCTTCTAGCAGGAAACCGATGGCAAACTGCCAGTACAAACACATCCTTTGTTCCATCAGAACCACAGTGATCCTGCAACGATAGCTATGAATAAAGCTACTAAGCTTTTAACATACTTCAAATATATACTCCATGTTCAATTGCCTTTGTAAGGAATAGAGTCAGAAAAAGCTATGGTGTTTTTGTTTTCTGAGAGAGAGAGAGAGAGAGAGAGAGAGAGAGAGAGAGAGAGAGAGAGAGAGAGAGAGAGAGAGAGAGAGAGAGACCCTGTCAAACAGATAGACTCTATCCACATGCTCTGTGTTAACAAACTCATAACATTAAAATTGCATATTCAGGTTACCCCAAAAGGTAAAATGAAAAGAGTGTTTATCCAGTTTAATTGCATCTGCAGCCAATAAACTCAAGGCATCCATGCATGCCCGATGTCTTCGTGTATACAACACACACACACACACATACACACACACAATAGGGATCTGTATCATCTTTGGAGAAGTATATGAAAATGGATAGATTCAGGTTTTGTTTTGGGGGTGCTATAGGATCTCGGGGTGACTGTGGGGTAGAGTGAGTTCAAAGACTTGCGATTGCTAGCTAGGAATCATGATTGAGGGTTTACTTTGTATAGCTTAATTGATTTATTAAACAATTTAATACTAGGATTATGTGTGGGGCAAGAGAGAAGAGGAAAGAGACTGTAGATTAGAGATGGGCACAGACTGAAAAATGGGTGGTTCGTGATGATTCGTGGCCAACTACGAATCACCACAAACTGCTGGAAAAATGAGCCAATTCAAAGGTTATGTTTCCAGTTCATCCTGGAGGGACCCTACCTGCTACTGTGTTCTGCCTCCTCTGCTGCTTGCTTGCCCACCCATTTCCCCTTGCTGTTGCTGCCTCCTGGCCTCCTCAGAGTCAGTGAGAGTGAGAGGATCCGGTAAGGAGGCAAGGGAGTCAGTGGTAAGTGGCCGGTGGGCATCCCATTCAGCTGAAGCGAAACGGAGCATTGAGGGGAGAAAAGGCCAGCTCCATCAAAACAGGATCCCTGAACCAGGTCACAAATAGAACCATGAACCAGCCGGGTTGGTCAGTTTTTCAGGTCTGCAGTTCAGTTCATGTCCACCTCTACTGGAGATGAGTACTTGTATTCCACTTCCATAGGCTTTGAGTGCTGAGGCGAGAATTAAGTGCCATCCTCTTTCTTCCTTTCTCTCTTTCACCCCCCCCCCCAACACTACCACTTTCTCCTTTTTTGTGGAGGTGCAAATCACTGCCTGCTGATCTTTTTACAACTTGCTAAAAGCATGCACCTGGGCAGAAGTAAAATCTCCCTGTGTGTCCTTCAGTGACTACAAGCCTGCTTTCTCCAACATCTTTGTCATCTTCTTCCTGCAAAAAGCCTGCTGAGTAATACTGCTGCCTGTATGCCTGGAGGGGGAGTCTTTGGTACATCTCTGACCACACTGAACAGGTCTCCTATTCACCATGTCATCATCTTCCTTCTTTCCTTCCTCCATCATTTGACACTGTATTTTCTCAAGGCCTCTTTTGGAAAGTTTTTCTCCTTTTATATCCCCCTAATCATCCTTCAGCATGGACTTTTGTTAAGTCCCCTAACATTATGTTTAAGGTCAAAAATTATTTGCTTGAAAGGGAGCAATGTAATCTGCAAGTCTGCAGCTTGACATGGCCACAGTCAATTCATCTTGATGCCCTTTCGTAATCCTATCCGAGACTTTAATAGAGTTTCTTCAGGCTGCAAATGAAGAGCTTTAATGAGATAATTTTGCTTTTACTACCTTCTGCCGCCAGCACAATCTTTTCTCAATCTTTCAAAAGGTATTCATGCTGCAGAGAAGTTTTACATCTTTCTAGAGCCAATTTCTAGATTCTTCTATGAATACGCTGCTTCTCCTCTACTCATTTCTTTGTCTAATATGTGTACATCCTCATCTTTGAAAGAGTGGCCTTTTTCCTTCAAATGGAGGTGTACTGCTGATTCTGGTCCTGAGCTGTTACCTCTCCTATTGTATTTGCTTTTGGGAGATCCATGTACAAGTGTATGGCTCTGAAACTCCAGTTTTCTCAATATATGAATGGTTGATTTTTAGAAATGGGCACGAAATGGAAAATAGTGTTTTGTTTTGTTTCTCCAGTTGGCTGGAGTTTTTACTGAAATTTTTAACCGGTCTCTAGCCCAGTCAACTATTCCATCTTGTCTGAAGGCCTCCATTATTGTTCCACTGCCAAAGAAGCCATCTATTAACAGCTTAAATGATTATAGACCTGTGGCACTTACCTCCATTGTAATGAAGTCTCTGGAACGATTAGTCCACCAGCATATCATCTCTTGCCTCCCAGGCACATTTGATAAATATCAGTTTGCTTACAGAGCAAATAGATCCACGGAAGATGCTATAGATATCACCTTGCACACTGCTCTTACCCATTTGGAGCTGCGGGGGACCTATGTAAGGATGCTCTTTGTGGACTTTAGCTCTGCTTTCAATACAATTATACCTCACAAGCTGATATCTAAACTTAAGGACCTTGGTTTTTGTCATTCCATCTGTGCCTGGATCATGGATTTCTTATCAAATCGCTCACAGAAGGTCAGATTAGGTGACTACATGTCGTCAGCCGTCACTCTCAACATGGGTACTCCACAGGGCTGTGTGTTGAGCCCACTATTGTTTAGTATTTACACCTCTGACTGCACTCATACTCATCCTGAAAATAAAATCATCAAGTTTGCCGATGACACAACAGTAGTGGGACTCATCTCTGGTGGAGACGAGTCAGCCTACCGAGAGGAGGTGCATCGGCTGCTACGGTGGTGCAGAACCAACAATCTGATAATAAATATCAACAAGACCAAAGAACTTATAGTGGACTATCAAAAAAGGAAATCAGACACTCAGCCCCTGATTATTGATGGAGTTTGTGTAGAGCGGGTGATGGACAGTAGGTTCTTAGGAGTTATTCTACAGGAGGATTTGACCTGGAGTGCCAACACTGAAGCACTGGTTAAGAAGGCCCAACAGAGATTATATCTTCTGAGACTTCTCAGGAGGGAACAACTGTCTAAGAAACTGTTGGTAACCTTCTACCAGGGCTTTATAGAAAGCACTATCACTTACTGCCTCTGTGTCTGGTTTTCCAGTTGCACAGTGGCAGATAGAAGGGCACTCCAGAGGGTCATAAACACTGCTGAGAGGATAGTGGGCTGTCCTCTTCCTCCTTTGGAAGAATTATACAACTCCAGATGCTCAAGGAAGACATCTAGAATTTTGAGAGACCCTTCGCATCCTGGCTACCAATTTTTTGAACTGTTGCCGTCTGGCAGGAGATACAGGACTCTTAGGTCAAGGACAAATAGACTAAAGAACAGTTTTTATCACAGAGCGGTATCCAAGCTAAATGCGACAGTTTTAGCACTATCTTAATCAGTTTTAAGTAGTGTTTTAAATTTTGTAAGCAATTTTAAGAGTTTTTAATATTTTGTATGGTGTTTTATATGTTTTATGTGTTTTGTATGCTTAGAGTGTGTAGTGGAACAGCACTCTAATTTCGTTGTGCATATTTTGCATATGCATAATGACAATAAAACTCTATTCTATTCTATTCTATTTAGTAGTTTTGTTTTGTTTGTAACAAATTTTTAAAGAAGTTTCATTATGAAATGAAACGAAACAAAACAAAACACTATGCTCTCCTGGGTCCTAAAGGACCAAAATGGCAGGGGGGCTTCCTTAAGCTCCTCCCTGTAAGCCCCCCAAATTTGGAAAATGTGGAGGTCAGGAGGCTGAGTTATGAAGCTCCAAAGGGGTGCCCCTAGGGAAACAAATATTTCTAATTGGAATCAGAAGCCAAGCTGTGTTGGTGCTATGCTCGCCCACGCCTTGGCTTCCAAAGTTCTGATTCCAAATAGAAATATTTTTTCATAGGGGCACTCCCTTTGGATCTTCATCACTCAGCCCCCCTGACTCCAAACCTTTCCAAATTTGGGGGTGGGCTTACACGGAGGAGGTTGAGGAAGATCCCCTGCCATTTCCTCTAGGAGGAATCGTTTTGGTTCTAGAGGGGGAAATGGTGTTCATGAGAAATCAAAATGTGTCCTACCGTTTTGTTATCTAATGAAGTAATTTATTACTTAACAAAATGATGAAGCAGTGTTTCGTTTTTCATTTCGTGCTCCTCTCTAATGCTTTTCTCATGCCCTCTTGTTTTGAAGGCCAGCAGGAACAGCATTTGTAAACCTAAAGGGACTTGAAAGTTTTCACATGTAATTTACACTTCTCTTGACAAAAGGGACAAATTTTCGTAGCCAATACTTTCCTGAGAACAATTTCCTTGCCCTATCTAAGAGAAAGGCCAGTTTGCAGAATAAATCTTCTCTGAACTCTTTATGTGAGGATGTGCTTGTGTTGTTGATGGCTGCCATCTCTTCTCCCCAAGCCCAATGCCCAGAAAAATATAGTAGAGTACAGGGCATTGGAGATATAGCAAAATGGCAGCCAGGTTTGTTGGCATATTTACTGCTGTTGCTACTTGCAGAGATAGGAAAACGAAGGAAGGAATTTTAGGGAGAAAGAGTATTTGAGAAATGAATGAAACTGCACTCCTATTAATGCTGAAGCATCTCCTCAAAACAGTTGGAAAATTTATCTGAAGAAACTCAGAGAAATTATTGCTGCATGAGAGTGAAGTAATTGAGACTGTGCAACAGAGCAATTTAGCATTCTATAATAAAGCTGGAAAACAACAACAACAACAGATTCCCCACATAAAAATTATAATTTTGAAGCTCCAATAATCACCAAATTTTGCCCAGGTGTAGCAGACTTGATCTGTGCCAAATCTGGGGACATTTGGGCAAACATTTTCAAGTAATGAGTTATGATTTTTTTAAAAAAATGTAAAATTGTCCCCCATGCAGACAACTCCTTGTCAGAAAAACCCCCTTTTTGAAATATGGAATATCTTTAACAGGAAGACCTACACACGATACCCTACGAGTCCTCCTCTTGTCCGCTATGGCCAAGTTGTATTTCTGTGGTCATTGGCCAATCCAAAGATAGCCTATTGTAATGTGGGATGATTCCATGTTTGCTGATGGTGAAGTTGGTCCAAAACAGGAATTGCAGTCGTCTACCTGTGGAGCCCTTGACCAAGTGTGTAAATCCTAATGGGCATTTTTCCTCAACACAAGACAGCATAATTGCAGGAGTGAATCTCATTGTGATTTAGCATGTTTACAAGGGCAGAGACGAATAAAAACAATGTCATCTTGAAATCTGAAAGCAAAGCAAAAGTGTTCTGCTTATATACCACCCCATACCACTTCAAGTAATCTCTGGACAGTTTATAGTTTTAATTACAGTATGTGGGCTAAAAGCACAAGAAAAAAAGAAATATTGGTCTTTCAGACTCTTACAGAACCTTCTTGACCAAAGCCTTGGCAACAGTGACTCCCCCCACCCCAATATTCCTGTCCTTTCCTCAAGGGTCCTTGTTCCTACAAGCTCAGACTGTAACCTAAATATGATGCAGATAAGCCAAGCGCCGAAGAGCCAGTAGCCATGCTGAAAGCAGGGATTCTGTTAACTGTATTCCAAAAAGCAACTTTGGCAAGCTTCGGTTATTGAGCATAACATCAATGCATATTCCCTTTTATTTGCATCCCCTGAAATTATGGCCTCTATGGATCAAGAACTCTGCTTACTTTTTCTAAACAGTATTCCTTTTTCATCCTCTGCTGCATGAGTATGAGAGCATGAGAGATTCTAGGAACCAATTGACTGACCAATCAACCAACCAACCATCCATCCAACCAACCAACCAACCAATGGCCGTTACTTCACGAAGTACTTCTCTTCGCAGCGTGATTGCCTTCGCTGTGAATCCGAAGGCGGTCACGTGGTGGTCACGTGGTCTCCATTCGCCCCCACCCCTCTTTCCGTGTCCTCACGGGGCGAGGTTTTAGGATCGAATCCAGTACTACCTCACGTGCTCCCTTCGCATTGGGAAGCTTACTTGCAACGTCTGGTTTCTGCTTTCTTTTAAAAAAAAAAAAAACCACGGCATATCGATGCATCGATACCCGGCTGTCATTTGCGGCAGAGCTGAATAACTGTATGTTCCTTTGTTTTCTACTCCCGATTTGTATTGCTTCGTCCATTGGCGATGTGAAAAAATTGCTGTTCTCCGTCAGGGTCACTAGGTGGACCAGCACACAACATTTGTTGTGTATACCATCGCTCCTCCAAGGAATATTGTAAGCACAGAAAGCAAGATCAAAAGAACGGGTTAACCAAAATATCGATGCATCGGCATTTCGGAGGAAAATTAACTAAAAAAAAATTTACAAATAATCAGTGGCCACACGTGACTTTGGATGCGAAGCGGGATGCGAAGCGAAAAAGATTCCCGGCCTCCGGCAGGGGAATCACTCGCCCCGCTTGGAGCACGGTTTAGGGGGCGTGGTCGGCGTGGCGCCGCATCCAAAAAGGAGGATCGTGCGGACAAAACCGATCGATTCGCGCAGAAATCACGGCTCGCCGCGCAGCGAGAGGTTCGTGAAGTAACGGCCATCAATGTCAAAATTCTGATCAGGGCTAGGGATGGGCATTTTGTTTCGGAACCAGTAGGTTACAAAACAAACCACACAAGCCCAGATGGTCCTCGGAACTGGCTGATACATGCAGATCCGATTGCTTTACCTTTCTCTGTCTCACGCAGGGTTAAAATCCAACAAGGAAGCATGCTGCAATGTCATCTGTGCTAGATCTGTGATGCTGGCCAATCAGGAGCTATGCAAGGACAGGCATCATCCCGCCTCCCTCTCTGATTGGCCAGCAGCACGAAGAAAGAAAGATGATGTTGCAGTGTGCTTCCTCATTGGATTTTAACCCTGCGCAAGACCGAGAAAGGTAAAGCAATTTGATCTGCGTGTATCAGCCGGTTTCGAGGACCACAGGGCTCGTGTGGTTTGTTTTGTAACCTACTGGTTCCAAAATGAAATGCCCATCCCTAATCAGGGCCAAGCAGAAATCTCCATCTTGCCATCCTAACAGGGACAGGGAAATCTTGGGGAGAAGGTAGATAGGTGTTCAAATCATTTTCTTCCCACAGGCCATGGAAGTGTGTAGCTGGTTTATTATACCCATTTTTCCTTTGCCTTACCATCAAAAGCAGATGTCAGCCCTCCATAAAAACGATAGCCAACCTTCCCATTCATGGATGTCACCTCATGTTTTCCTCATGTGTCCAATGATGCCAGCCTTTCCTCTTCCTAAAAGGCTTCTTTCTTGAAGGAGGAAAGCAGCATAAAAATGAATAAAATGTTCAAGTATTAAAGAAAGCTTAAGCTTTTTTCTGATTTGCATTCCTGCCTGAAAAATCCTCTAACATGGTTGATTAAGGTTGCCACTGCAATTTACTCAAAAGTTGCAAGACCTGAAGGGTCCCTTCATTGTCAACACTGCATAACTGATAAAAATGAAAAAGAACTGCTTTCATTTAAATTTAGAAGCAGCCCGTGCTGAAGCCATGGGAATACAAACAGCCAGGCTAAAAAAAAAAACCCAGGAAAAGAACTTGTCTGATTCCAGTCTCCCAAAGCAGGATGGCAAGAAGTTGTTTGCAGCAGCCTTGGAAAACAGCATGGCCTCTGCAATCATCCATTTGATTTCTCAGAGAACAAGGTGAACAGATGACATATGATGAAAATGAAATAATGTAGCACTCACAGCTTGCCCCGCTTAGAGCACAGTAAGAATGGCTTCCCCAAACCATTTATATACCTCACCTACGTCAATTTGCTGTGTACTGTTGCATGTCGGCTATATATAGCCTATGTTGCAGAACTTTGGATTTCAAATAAAATTCTTTCTGCAACACAGATGTACAAGAGTCCACTTCATTCTCATAAACCAGCTCTCCAGTTAAGTCTCAGTAAGTCACTCTGACCCATTTGTAGGATAAATAATTTTTTCTTACTTTCTTTTGCTCAAAATGCAGGCCTGTGTATACTGCTTTGTGTACTGCACACATACTCAGCAGCCAACTGGAAAAAAATCAACTGGAAACAAACCACAGCCAATGGATATATTTAAATGAGGGAAATAAACAATCAGAGGCAAGGCATGGCTCTGTGTGAATCCAAAGACTGGAAGGAACAATAAGTTCATGCTAGATGATCACGTCAG
The DNA here is from genome assembly GCA_037367245.1 of Phrynocephalus guinanensis. Taxonomy (NCBI): domain Eukaryota; kingdom Metazoa; phylum Chordata; class Lepidosauria; order Squamata; family Agamidae; genus Phrynocephalus; species Phrynocephalus guinanensis. Next base: position 9,257,721 of record CM074745.1, on the reverse strand, counting down.
CCAAGAATTATTCTTCCGACTCAGGCTAACTACACATGGCACATGAAGTTGAAAACACCAACAGTTTATATAGGAGCCAGTGTGGTGTCGTGTATAAACTGACGGATTAGGCCTCAAGAGTTTTGGTTTCTTGGCTTCAAATCCCTTCTCAGTTATTGAAACTTGCTGCAGCGCTATGTAGCATTGACAAAACTATTTCAACATCTCACATACCACCTGGATTGCCATAAATCAGAAGGGACTTGACAACATATAATACACAGAGAGTCTATGACCAGCCTTCAGCCCATGGCTTGTTGTAATCCATTTTCCTTTGCAAATACAACAAGGTGTTTTGTTTGCTTTTCTGGAGAACAAGGTGTATTGGAAGTAGATGTCTCGCTTTACAGAACAATGGTAGCTCCCCTGAGCTTCTAGCAGTTGTTGTTCAGTCGTGTCTGCCTCTTGGTGACCCCATGGACCACAGCAAGCTAGGCCCTTCTGTCTTCCACTGCCTCCTAGAGTTTGGTCAAATCCATGTTGGTTGCATCAATAACATTATTCAACCATCTCATTCTCTGCTGTCCCCCTTTTTTTCTTTTGCCTTCAATCTTTCCCAACATCAGGGACTTTTCCAAGGACTCCTCTTTTCTCATGAGGTGGCCAAAGTACTGGAGCCTCAGCTTCAAAATCTGTCCTTCTTATGAACATTTGGGGTTGATTTCTTTCAGGATGGATAGGTTTGATCTCCTTGCAGTCCAGGGGACTCTCAAGACTCTCCCCCATCACTACAGCTCAAAAGCATCGATTCTGCGGCGATCAGCCTTCTTTATAGTCCAGCTCTCACTTCCATACATCACTACAGGAAAAAACATAGCTTTGACTATTCGGACCTTTGTCGGCAAACTGATGTCTCTGCTCTTTAAGATGCTGCCTAGGTTGGTCTAGCATTAGCTGGATGTAATCCTGGAAGGTTCAAGGGGCAATGCATTTCCCTCCTTGCTGGATGTTGCCAAGGCAGTAGGCCTTGACAGGCAAGTTACAAGGTCAGGGATCCATTCTTCCACTCCCAGTAACTGCTTGAAATGCACCATATTTTTCCAAATCAAACAAGAGTTTGCTCCGTTTTTGTATTTTGCCTTACAAGGCGATCCTCTAGTTTTGGAAGTAGGCTGGTGCCCCTTCCCCCCAATATGCAGAAGGGTTGCAAATATGACCTTGAAACTGTATGTGGGCTGTAGAATATATAATTCCCATCCTGGTCTGATTTTGTGTTTTCTCACTTTACATTCCTATTACATTCTGCATGGCATTAATTCAGAATCTGTTCGGCTTGCTCTTTCAGTTTCCTGATCACACACACCCAATGGTGGATCATATCCAATTTGCACCCCCATGCAATCAACCACAGAAGGTGTTGCGTGTTTGGAATTTCTCACCTTTGTAAGCATTTATTTAATGTGTCAGACAAGATGCCCCCATTTTGGAAGAAAAACAAGCATGCTCTGGCTAACAGGTGCATAGCTACAAAAATATGCATCTATGAAAAATGTGCATAACATTCATATTGATTTTTTTTCTGGTATACAGAAGAACATAGATTGAGCATGGTGGCAGAAAACGAAACTTTCACAAGATTGAACATGACAGATTTGATCATCTCTAGTATAATTTGGCACCTTGTTATATATTGGTTGTATCCTCTAATTGCTGCTTCACAGAGAATTGCAGAATAATGAAATTGGAAGGGGCCAATAAGGCCATTAGGTACAAAACCCCTGATCAATGCAGGGATCCAAATCAAAGTGTATCTGACAGAGGGTTGTCTAACATTCTAATGGATGCCTCCAGAGCTGGAATGCTGGCCACCTCCAGAAGCAATTGGTTTTTTTGTTGTCCTACTACAGCAACCCCCCATCTATCACGGGGGTTAGGGACTGACCCAACCCGTGATAATTGAAAATCCGCAATATGCGGATCCCGGTTGGGTCAAGCTGGAGGAAGGGATGTGATGTTTAAAATGTCTTTAAGCAACAGAGCCACCTTGGCTCCATTGCTTAAAGACAATTTAAACATTGCTCGCCACTCCTCCGCGCCCGACGTTTAAAATGACTTTCAGCAACGGAGCCAAGCACTTGGCTCTGTTGCTGAAAGCATTTTAAACATCTCGCACCACATCCCAGCACCCGGGGGTGGGGAGAAGTGGCATGCAATGCCTCCATGGAAGCAAGCGCCAGCTCCAGCTGATTAGTGCTGGGTGGGGGAGAAAAACCTTTTGTTTCCCCACCCCAGTGCCAATCGGCTGGAGCCTGGGGCTTGGGGGGAGGGGGGGAGGTTTAAAAAGCCCAGGCTTTTAAAACCTTCCCCCCTCCCTCAAGCCCTTTCAGGGTACTGCAGTCCCACAATATAGTGGGACCGCAGTATATGAACTGCGAAAGGGTGCGCGGCCACTGTACAACAGTTTACCATTTCATCTGCCTCCCTGTAACTTGAGCCCATTTTTACGTGTCCTACACTCTGGGATGATTGAGAATAAATCCTTTCCCTCCTCTGGATGACTTGGTGAGCCACTACTCTGGGCAGTTACATAGAAAAAAGGCAGCATAAATACAGTGGACCCTCGTATAACAAACGGTTTGTATAGCATAAAATCTGTACAATATTAAAAAAATCCAGAGATAGGAGAAATTTGCTTAACAGAATCACCAATGGAGCAAATCCGTACAACATAAAAATGGTCGTGATTAGGGATTACTCCGTTTTTTCAATGCATTCCTATGGGAAATTTGTATAAAGGAAAATTTGCTTAACAGAATTCCATTTGGAATGAATTAACTTCTTTATACAAGGTACCACTGTATAACGAACAATATAAATAAATCCATTCAAATCAATTTATGTACCAGTTACAAGAACAACAAACAATGGCAACATAAAATATGAAGTACTGTATCAAGTGGGATTCTCTCCAAGATGTCTGTGAAGATTTTCAGTCATCCAGGAGAGTTTATCTGGAAGCTGAGTCATGTCTACTGGACTTCTTTTTCTTGAGAGATAGAAAAGTTTCGCTGCTCATCCAAACAGCTTCATAAGTCTGAATACAACTAGTGTGAGTCCTCCATCTTATAGTCAGCTTTGACCTCTTGTCACCCTGGTCTGAAATAGGTTCATAAGATGAACAATGGCCTGAATAGGCTCCTTAGGTAGACAATAGTATCCATAGCCTTAAGGTGAACAATGGCCTAAGGTGTTGAAGCCTATAAAGAATGGGTCGTTAGCTATGGCCTTGGTGTTGAAGGCTTTTTGATTTGTCTGGGTACTGTTGAAAGCACACCCTGATAAGTAGCAGATAGACTATGCCTGAGACCCCCACCTCTGTTGAGGGAGGGGGTTTCAATGATCACATGAATGGCTTCCCTGCCTCCTCTCTCAAACCACCGATCTTCTCTGTCTAATATGTGTACATCCTCATCTTTGAATGACTGCCCTTTGTCCTTCAAATGGAGGTGTGCTGCTGATCCTGATCCTGAGCTGTTACCCCTCCTGTGTTGGGCCATCCTGTTTAATGACTGTTTAGTTTCTCCAGTGTAGAAGTCTGCACACTCCTCACTGCATTGGACCGCATATACTATATTGCTCTCCAAGACTTACCCCCAAGGTCACTGGCATTCAATTGTGGGCTCTTCCCAAATACTAACTATGCCTCATCCTGCTTTGCTTTCAAAATACAGATATGATAATATGTGATCAGAGTCACATCACTCATATGTGTTCTCCCTTATCACGTGTTCTTTGATTGCCTGAACAAAATCAGTATGTATATGTATGCACTACTTTAAAAAAAGTTAGAAGTGATCAATCATCACCGGATTTATTTTGTAATGGGTGTTTATTTCAGTAGGTTTTTAAAAATAACATGTCACCATTTCAGTGTTTTGGTGTGTTAATTAACCGAGAAGAACCCTGTCTTTGATCTGATAACAACAAATCCAGCTGAGGCCTTGACTGCTGAGATGAGAGGAAACTTGTCCTTGTTCAAAGAAATTTGGACATTTTAGCTAACACTGGGGAGGTCTTGAATCTGAATGGAAAAGACTCTTAATACCCTATGGGGACGAGAAGGTTTTCAGCTCCTCAAACCTCTGATCATGTACACAGATCAAAGCTGGAAAACAGCTACATTTTCTTTTGACTGCGAATCCTCAGCACCCTGATAATCCTGCACCTTAAAGAGGCCGTGTTAATCCTGCACTGTTCCTCAGACTCCCCTGTCTATAATCCTTCTAGTTGTGAGGGAATTAGTGCAAGGCCTGCTTGCTTCAGAGGACCAGAAGTTCAGCTAATACTGCCTTGTTTCTTAATTCCTTGAGTGAATGTTGCTTTCTGAATATTTGCCAATGTATACAGAGAAGAAGGTATATGATTCTGCAACACAAATCACAGAGCTCTTGAGCCCATTACTGGCAGCTTTGATCAGCAGCTTCAGGAAGGATTCTTTCCTTGCTGCACCCAGAGGTCTTGGACCAAGTACAACCCAAGCAGTGCTATATGGTTTTACATTGTCTCTCTCACACACACACACACACACACTGGGCCATCATTGTCACCAGGGTCATGCCTCCTAAGATCTGGCTCACCAAAGGGGTTCTTACGTCACTTCAGCAACCAACCTAGGAGTACCGCATTTGATAATGACTCAAGAAACCTTGACTTATGTTCAATCCATTTTGTGTGTGTCCATCATGCATATGAATTTTATATATGCACCATCTGTATAAAATATAACAACCCCAGGCAAGGGGGGGGGGGAAATAAATTAGAAATAAACCACTGGCTGGGAAAGTGAATCACTCCTGGCCATGTGTCATGTGAATGGGAAATCATGAAATGATCTAAATAACAGCCACGTTGGTATAATTGGGGTTAGAGATGGGCACGACTCAAAAAAATGGTGTTTTGTTTGTCGTTTGTCGTTTAGGGGGTCCGTTTTGGTTCATTTTCGTTTTTTGTGAATTTTTTGCAAAAATTTTTGTTTTTGTTTCGTTACATAATGAAACAAAAAAACAAAAACGAAAATGAAAAATTGCTGTTTCGTTAGCATTCATTACAGTTCAATGTATTTGCCGCAACGAAAACGAAACACATGACAAAATTTCTGTTGTTTCGTTTCGTTTTGTTTCATTTTGGAGACAAAATTTGTTTTTCGTTTCGTTACGTAATGAAACAAAAAGACGAAAACAAAAACGAAAAATTGCTCATTTCGTGCCCATCTCTAATTGGGGTTCTTTTGGCTGGTGAGGTTGAGCCTTTACTCTGAAAGTCTTATTAGGGCTGCTATGCATCGGTTCAGATTTGATGGCACATAACAAGTAATCTTCAAAAAGAGTCTCAGTTATAGCTTTTCAAAGCACACTAGCCTGGATGTTAACAAGGCATAGTTGAAAGCTCAGATGTCTTGGCATGAGGTGGGGTAGAAATCAAGTGAGATAGAAACTATCCCAAGAAGAAATACACAGTGACAGTGAGTAGCTATCCATTTGGAATTTCACTTATTGAAACAAACAGGCCACCTGAGACATGCAGGGACAGTTCCCCCTGCCCCCCTTCATTTTAATGAAACAGCTTAATTCACTGCATCATGGATTAACCAAAAATGACCTACTTAATGTTCAGTGTAACTCTGGTTATAAAATGTTAAATCAGTTACAAATTTATATCTTTTTTTATTTCATGGGGACTCATAAAAAAACATCCTGAGCTGTTAGTGAAACTTATAAGTGGGCTGAAATATGCCGGCTGAGTGCTATGCAGTATGCACATTTAAGTTTTACATTCAAAAATATGAGTATATTAAGGGACATAAAAGCACTCCAACATTTGTGCTGTCAACTCAAGGAAAGAGGAAGCAAAGAATTACTGACCCCCCCAAGGGGTGAATGTGGACCTGATTGTTACTTTCCCAGACATCGGAGGGAAAGAAAGTGTGTTGCAATGTGGGGTGGGGTGGCAGGGGTTGGCACACCAAAAAGTGTTCTGCTTATATACCGCCCCATACCACTACAAGTAGTCTCTGGGTGGTTTACAATTTTTTTTATTACAGTGTGCAGGCTACACATTGCCCCCCCAGCGAGCTGGGTACTCATTTTACCGACCTCGGAAGGATGGAAGGCTGAGTGAACCTTGAGCCTGCTACCGGGGATTGAACCCAGGTCGTGAGCACAGTTTTACCTGCAGTACAGGCATTTAACCACTGCGCCACGAGGCTCTTACTCACCACACATTATGCATGAGATCTGAGATATTTCTAGACATTTTTATTTTCACTTAAACACCTTACAATGGAAGGGAGAGCCTATGCAGGATCTGGCTGGAGTAGCAGAGTGAAAAAGAGAAAACATTTCAAAATATTGCTACTGATTTTTACTCTGCTTTCTCCTGGTGAAATCATGCTCTGAAAATATGAGAAGCCCCCACCCAGGAGGGACAAAGCAGATGCCAAAAGGAATTGACATACCAGGTTAAAAATTGACATACCAGGTTAAAAAATGAAGTAAGTTCAGTGGAACCTCTAGTTATGAGTTTCATCCGTTCCAAATGAATGCTCTTAAGTTGAACAACTCTTAAGTAGAGCAGCCCTATCTAAAAAAATCAAAAATTAAAAAAAATTAAAAATGTAAGTAGAACAGACCATGTCTAAAATTTGTAAGGCAGCAGTTAAAATTCCAATGGTTTTACGCTCTTAAGTTGCATTGCTCTTAAGTCGAGCCGCTCGACTTACAGTGGTAGAGGTACCACTGTAGCGCATAAGAGCACAACTAGCCCATGAGGTCTGTCTAACGCAGGCAAACAAAAGGTATCCCACTCCTTGCTACACTCTGTCATCCTAGGCCAGAGAATGCAATGTGCGAAACTGTTCTGGCTATATTTACCAAAGCAAAAGCAGCCCTGGTTATTGCTCCAACCCCATGTTTTGTCAATGGGAGTGCTTATCAGTGGGATGTCCCATGGTCTCCAAATGACCAAGTCCTCATGCATGGCCTAAACCAGGAAGAGGCCTTCTTCCATGCAACAGCCCAATTGGGCAGACATACCTTTGGATTTAGGGACCATCTGGGGCTTCCACAGCATGAGTAATAATGAATCATTGCGATCATCTCACCCTTATGCCAACTGAGAACTATAATTCCGAGAGAGAATTAATAATTCATTTGCACAAAAGGCTTCATGGGACAACTTGTGAGGCTTCATTGAACAGCACTGCTTCATATCGATTATTGCATAGTCCCCTGAAGTGAACGCGTAAGCCCTGCAATATACTTGGGAAAATAAGGCATCTATCATCAGGCCACTGGCCCAACTGCCAGCATCCCTTCCCATTGTCTTTGATCTGAGGTTACCTCTACTCCCAAGCCTTAGCCCTGAAATTGAGAGTAGAGATGGGCACAAAACAGAAAAATGGCGTTTTGGTTTTCGTTTGTCGTTGAGAGGTCTGTTTCAGTTCATTTCCATTTGTCGGGATTTTTTTGAAAAATTTCATTACCGTTTTTCATTTTTTCGTTTGTCGTTTCTACCTGCTTTTTGCGCGATTTTTAAAGCATTTCCGTGCGTGGGCATCCCCCAACGCCCCAGACCAGAGGGAAAACACTAAAAAAAATGGATGCTTGCAGAGACACAGTATAGACTAGGTATGCAGGGAGGCTGCAAAGGCAGTGGCGGGCTTTGGCTAGGGTGCAAGGCAGCCGCAGAGTGACTGCACTGTGGGGCAGGGGAGGGTACTCACTGAGAGGTTCGCAGCACGCACGCACACAGGGAGGCTGCAGGACTGAGGCTAGAGTTGCAGAGACAGCAATCCCACCCTAACTCCCACCAGAGACTGCAAGGAGGATGGGGGCTGCCAGAGCTTTTTATGCCCTCTGTGGCTGCCAGACCTGCCCACCCAGTCTGCAACCTGGGCATGCTATTGGTTGAACATGATCCCACATCACATGGCTTGCCTCCATTTTGTGGCTGGTCGCGACATCCATTTTAAAGGGAAAAGAAAAATACATCGCGATGGGAGAAGACAAAAACAAACTTTTTAAGGACCCCAACCCCCCTGGTAGGTATTATCAGACAATATAAATAATTATCGCTGCATTTTTACGGATGTCCAGGGCGTTTTTTAACATTTAAAACAGGTCATTTCATTGCGTGTCACCATTTACGGAAACAAAACGTAATGACCACAATTTTCGTGGTTCTGTTCATTTTGTTTCATTTTCATCATAATTTTGGAAACGAAAAAAATGTTCATTCCATGCCCATCTGTAATTGAGAGTTTTGATATAGGTGATCTGGCTAAATAAGAAACCCAACTGTCCCAAGCCCTTTCGATGTTCCTGCTACAAATGTGTTCCTAAAACTTCTCCTTCTCCTTCTCCTTTTTGTTTTTCTCTTGTAAATCTCTAAAAAAAAAAAAGCATGATAAACACAACCACACACCACCCTTTCAAAATGTTGTCTTTGGCTGCAGGCAAGAGGTGATCTCCAAGAACCCATTTCCCAAAATACAGCTGCCCATGGGCACAGAATCCTGTTCTCTATCATCTTGGAGTGCTACTGGTGACCAGGACCAGGACCCATTGCCCCTTTGTGACAGAGATGGAGTAGTGCAGGAAGCTGTACCACAAAGCTCTGCCTGAAGGGACAGGAGACCTCTGCATCCCTTGCACCTTCACATTCCAGATCTTTGGGAAATGGGGTCCAGCCAAGCAGCCAGGGGCAGGATATCTTTTAAAAAGATATTTTAAAAATAAGAGAACAAAGTCATATTCCAGCTCAGACATTGAAGATGTGGAATTACTGGGGTTTTTGTTTTGTTTTGTTTTGTTTTGCTTTCTAGTTGTGGACGATCTTGTTGTTGTTGTTCAGTCATTCAGTCGTGTCGGACTCTTCGTGACCCCATGGACCGGAGCTCGCCAGGCCTTCCTGTCTTCCACTGCCTCCCGGAGTTTGGTCAAATCCATATTGGTTGCATCGAAGACACCGTCCAACCATTTCATTCTCTGCCATCCTCTTTTCCTTTTGCCTTCATCTTTCCCAACATCAGGGACTTTTCCAAGGACTCCTCTCTCCTCATGAAGTGGCCAAAGTACTGGAGCCTCAGCTTCAAAATCTATCCTTCCAGTGAACATTCAGGGTTGATTTCTTTCAGGATGGATAGGTTTGATCTCCTTGTAGTCCAGGGGACTCTCAAGACTCTCCTCCAGCACCACAGCTCAAAAGCATCAATTCTGCGGCGATCAGATGATCTTACTAAAGGTTAAGCAAGCTTTGGTGTCAAATCCATGTATCTTATTCATAGTCTCAACCATTCCAACCTTTTTGTTATTCTGCAATTGTTTGGTAACTTTTTTTAAAAAAAATTGAAATATGTATGTGCCATTGAGTCACTTCTGATGTTTGATGACTAGAAATGGGCATGAAAACTATGGGGGGGTGTGGATCAAAGAAACATGCTCACCCACAACAAAACAAAATAATAAATAATTATTGGCAATGGCAATTAGTGCACTCTGTGATTTGTGCAATTCAGGCCTTCAGAGAGCAGGAGAATTTCCCCCACTGACTTGCAGACGCCACAGTTATTCAGCTGGCAAATAATGGACTTGGGACATATGAGTTATAGCCCACCAAAGCAGGTCACCCTAGGAAATTGCTATTTAGCCAACACTAAATATAATCTTAACAGCTCCATGCATATGGAAATGAACGTGTTTAACATAACTTTTTCAGTCCAGAGAGACAGACAATCAGATGCTTTAATTTAAGCCCATTTCACTTCCCTCCTAAAGGTTCAAAGAATGATCCACACTCCACACTTCTGAGAGTGATTTAAAATGAGGTACTTTGCAGCAAATATGCAGAACAGAATTGGAGAGAATTTCTCTCCAATTCTGAATGTAGTTTGCTTCACTCTTGGGCATAAAAAATGTCAGCCCTGAAGGAACATGGCAGAGACCTGGTTCTTAAAAAAATAAAAAAGATAAAAACCAGGTGGACTGGAGTGATGTGCACTGTGTTGCATGGGGCATAAACACGCCAACTTTATGTAAATTCCTTGGGGATTAACAACCCGGTACTTCTCAGCTGCACAAACTTGGATGACAATGGTCATATAGGTAATGTGAAAGTCTTCTAGGCCTTTTGATTACTTTTCTGCTGCGAAAAATAGTTGCCTAGAGCGCTATAGAGAGAAAAATAGTTGCCTAGAGCAATGAGAACAGCGCTGATAATTGCTATATGTTTGGATATGAAGTGTTTAACTCAGTGGTTCCCAACCTGGGGTTGGGACCCCTTTGGGGATCGAACAACCATTTCACAGGGGTCACCATGAGCCAGGAAAAGTGCTCTTAAATGTTAAGTCCAACAAAGTTCTGGACAAAGATGGAGTTTGCCAGGAAGTGGCGTGGTGTAGGGAGGGCAAGGGGGCGAGGTGCCCCGGGCGTAGCAATTAGGGGGTGCAAAATTGCCTACTGTCCCCCGCCCCTATCTCCAAGTCCGGCAGCTGCCTCCAGGCAGGCGGGGGAGGCTGGGCCCCCCACCGCTGCCAGCATGTGTGTGTGTGTGTGTGTGTGTGTGTGTGTGTGTGTGTGTGTGTGTGTGTGTGTGTGTGTGTGTGTGTGTGTGTGTGTATGCATGTGCGCACGCATGCATATGTGTGTGCATGTGTGCGTGCCCGCGAGCAGATGATTAATCTGCTTCCAGCTCTCCTGTTCCTTGCCAGCTGGTAAAAAGCTGCCTTTTCTTCTCCCTTCTGCTGGGTCCCTTGTTTTGCTCTGACACCGAGATGTCCACCAGCAGGGACCCATCTGCCTGGCACAGCCACCGCTGCCGCCGCCGCTCTTACCCCAAGGGAGGCAGAGAGGGGTGTGTGCATGCGTGGCTCGCTTGTGCCGCTGAAGCCCCAAGCTCCACCTGTCCTGAGCTGGCTATGATCCCGATGGCTGGGTGGCTTTTGGTGAGGTGTTGGCCGTCCCCCTCCTGCTCCGTTTCCTGCTGCCTAAAGCTGGGACAGGCTTCCATAGCACTGGAGGGACTCCTTGGTCTTGTGATTCACACCTTGGGGGGGGGTTGCAAAAACTGATCCCCCCCCCCCGGACTCGGAAAGCCCTAGCTATACCTCTGTTGCCAGGCTTGTCTCTTAGATAGACATCAGGAATCTGCTTGTTGTCTTATGGTTACAGCTTAGACTGTTACTTCACATCCATTCTCATCCCAGGAGGAAGTTCGTTGCCTGTTGATGTCGGTCGTGGTCACGTGGTCTTCTTCTGGTTCTGTCCCTGTTCCTGTGTACTACGGGCGTGATGGATGATACCGGCATGACTGTTACTGCATGTCCTCGTTCCGTGATGAGATGTGAAATTCCATGCCTTTGTTCTCCGGGTTTTTTTCAGCCTGACCTTCCGTTTTTCAATGTTTCGATTCTCCGAAGCCTTGCCATCGATGTGTTACGAAGCCAAGTTTGAGGCATTTGTCTTTTAATCTCTCTGCACTGCATTGCTGACTCCATAGGGAATGTATTGGCGAATGGCACTCCACACTCCTGCCACTAGATGGACAATGGCACATTGCGTGGCGAGCCTTACCTCATGAGCACTCGTCTCAGAACGAGAAGCGTGATGAGCAGATTCCTGAGGCTAGGGAGGGGAATGTCTCACCCCGCTTAAATCACAGTTCAGGGGGCGTGGTTGGGACGAACTCCCCTCATCCAGCAATGGACGTGCAGTTAGATTACTTCATACCGGTCCCAAGTGGGGCCGCGAACAGCGATGAGATGGACGTGAAGTATCAGCCTTAGACAGCTTTGGAATGAAACTCATGAAACCCAGTTCTCCTAAGTACAGATCTCGTATATATTCACATCTCTCCATCTGGCCTTTGTTTGAAACAGACATATTTCTCTTTCCCTGGCTGGGAAGGAGATACCGACACCGACAGACTGAGTCCCTGAATCTGGGAAGACTCCCTTGCTTCTTTAATATCATGTGAATGTCTTCTGGACAGTAAATCATTATTTCATATGGCAGATTGCCATTTCATGGATAGAAAGGAGACATAATTACATGGGATTTCATGTTCTCTGTTGACTTTTTAAATTAATGGCTTTCCATGGCTGAAGAGCAACCAGTTAGACGGATGCCTCTTTGAACTCCTTTACAAAAGCAACTTGGCATGTAAGATGATAAATGTAGAATGGCATTCTTTGTTCCATTAAAGATTTTAATGGAACATAAAAGAGGGAGGAACTGTGTTGGACATAGACTGTTAAGAAGCACTTTATGCCCCTGAACATTTATGGCTTTTCGCATAGTAAAAAAAAAAAAAGTTCTGCTGAGGTTAAGTTATAGATATTCTCTCAGGGCCTTTTCACACGACCCCTAAGATCCACTGGTCCCTTAAATTCGGACCAGAGATCTTGGGGGTTCGTTTCTGTTCCTCCGTCCCCACCCCTCAGCACTTCCTGCTCCTGTCGGCGTGAGTGGGGGAGGGAAAAAAGGACAAAAGAAGCCTTTACTAACCTGCCGGTGCCGGTCGAACTTGCCACGACCCCCGTTACTTAGGGTTACTTCCTGGTTCCGTCTCAAGGAGATCTTAAAGGGGCGGGAGGCAAAAAAACAACAGACAAGCCAGGAGAGCCCGGCTCTATTATCCGCATCAAATTTTTTTCACCTCCAAAGAGAAGGTACAAGAAAAGTGCGCTGGGTTGCGCTAAAGTGGGCGGGGTTGCACTTATTTGTCTCCAAACTCCGGAGCTGGTGGGAAAACATTTCTAAGCTCTGGAGCTGGGAGCCATTTGCAGCGCAGCTTAGGGGTTGTGTATAAACGCCCTCAGTTCCCATGGTTTTTGTTCCTTTACTTGCTCTCTGTTTTCACAGTTATATTATTGTCTCTTTCTATTATCAAACATGGAATCGAACATGGAAACTAACATGGAATCGTGTATCAATTGTGGGCTACTGGTGACTGAAGTCCTCGCCCTTAAAAATAAACATCCTGTTAATTTATCCAGTGCTTGTCCTCATTTCTCTCTGCTTGGTTTAAAAGGAAGAAGCTGATGCCATATGGGTTTCTCACATGATGTGGCTCCTATATACTTGAGCAATTGGTCAGAGTGGGCCCATATCAGATTTCTAAATTGATGCCTGAGATTATTGGAGGAATCAGTTAGGGCAATCCTGCAGCTGAGGACAGGCATGGTTCCAAGTAAGCAATTTTATTATGTAGCCAGAGGTTTAAGAGGCAAGCTACGAGGTGCCTAATCCCTTTTGAGGAGCTTCTTAATACTCCAATGGTGCAGCAAAGGGGTGGTATCAAAATATATATTCTTGCCTGGTAGAATGTTACTAAAGTGGATAGAGGGACACTCTTCTCCCTCTCACAAAATACCTGTTGTGGTGGTAAATGAACTAGGATGAACCATTGAAACACTGGCTTGCTGCCGTCTTTAATTTCTGCATGGCATTTATTAGAAAATAAATTATTTATATATATATGGAGTTACTCCTCAGGATTCTAGATACTGTTGTACAATTGTTGGATGCACCCATGTGGAACCTCTCTCTTAGCAACTTTATAAGAAAAATTCAGTTCTTTTTCACTTTGTTAAATTTTGCTAGACTGAACGTTATGAGGCATCTGCATTTATCTTTATGTCTGAGATTAATTCACGTCCTGATTCTCAGATTGCCACAGCTGAGGTAAACTGTGGATCTGGCTGCATGGAGGAAGAGCAGCCCAGCCTACTTAGTAGTCATCATGGCACGGAGGGAGCAAAAGAGATATACATGGAGGCAAAGTTTTTGCTAACAAAGCACTAAATGTTTCACTCAGCAATTTTTAAAAAAAAAATCCAGTTGATGTTGATAAAGATGTGGTGGCTGGAAATGTATGATTCAGCACACCTGAAGGCAAGCTGGTTGGCAGCAGAGAATATATTTCCAGGGAACTGGAAGAACTGCATTAGACCGAGAAGCTAAACCATATGTCAGTTGACTGGAGGCTCTTTTCCTAAGCTCTGAGGAGAGAATGTCCATATTGTAGAGGTCACAACGGAAACAGCTCAAGGTCAAGAAGCAGCTGTATCATAGGCACACAGAATGCTCAGTGTTTGTGACACATATTGTAATTTGACATTTGGCATTAGCTCCATTTTTTTGGTCCTTGGGGGAAGATGAAAGAAAGCAGGGGCCAAAATAACAACCAAGAAAACAGAAATGAGCACCATCCCTAGAGTCGGACATGACTAGAACGCATGTGCAGGGATGGGGGAACCTTTACCTTTACCTTTACCTAGCCAATACCTTGTTGTAAGATCTTGAAAAGCCTGAGCACTGGGATGAAAACAACAGAAGGAAGTTTATCAGGGGTAAGTGCAAAGTTCTACACCTAAGGAAAAGCAAACACACAGTTATCAGTTTGGAGATATTTGGCTGATTAATGCTACAAGTGAGAAGAAGATTCATAGAGCACAAACAGAATGACAACAAACTGGATCAGAGGAGAGCAACAAGGATGTTTAGGGGGGCTGGAAACCAATCCCCATGAGGGCTTTTTAAAAGCCCTATGAGGAATGATTGAAAGAATCAGACATGTTAAGTCTTGAGGAAAGTACACTGGTGGAAGATGTGATAGCATTTTTCAAACACTTAAAAGGCTGCCGTAAAGAGGAGTGGCAGGATCTGTTGTTGATGATCATCCCAGAGTGCAGAGCACGGAACAATGGGCTCAAATTATAGGAAGCAAAATTTTCTCTAAATATCAAGGGAAAACAACAATGGGACCAATTACATTAGGAGGTTGTGAGTGCTGCAGTACTGGAAGCATTCAAGTGAACACTGGGCAACCATCTGTCAGGTCTGCTTTGAGCTGAATTCCTGCATTAAGTTGGGAGTTGGTCCTGATGGCCCTTCCAACTCAACTTTCTTATGGTTCTATGTTTGGAGCTGATAATACGCTGTGATAGGCTCATTTAGGTCATGGGGTCCTATGCTGTTCGGACCATGAAGAAGACAACAATTACTGTATTACAGAAGAAATAACTTTGATATTGTCAGTGAAGAAAGTATGTCAACTCTATGACTGAGTGGCCTCAAAAAGATACTATCAGATTCCAATGATGCTGTGGAAGATAAGCAAACACAAACAACAGACATATTTCAGTGTGTGTGTGAGAGAGTGAGTGAGTGAGTGAGTGAGGGGGGAAGTCAGGTGAAACAACAGGAGTGACTGGAGGCTGAAGAACTAAAGGACTGTCTAGATCTCACTCGAGAGTTTCCTATTATTGAGCTGAGGTAACTCTAACCCATCCAGTGATCCTGTGGGAACATCTGGTTAGCTTAGCAAGTGCAGAGGATCCATGCTAATATTTTTCAGACTCTCACTGACATAAACAATTGCTGAGCCGGGCAGTACATTCACGTATGCACACCGTCACTTCAGGTTTCATTTCATCCTGTCACATCTCATTTATAAGCTGGCTCTTTAACCAAGAGTGGGAGGAAGTGAGGAGAGAAGGCCACAGAAAATAAGCAAATAAAATACAGCTCATGGAAGTAGGTGATCATTAAAGCTGACATCCTTTCACATATTTATTAATTATGGATCCATTTAGATAATGAGCTTTGTTTAAAATGCTGACAGAGGCATTATGCTGTTTTCTAGAAGTGATGGCTCAACCCAGGTCCACCTGGGTAGCAGTAGGCATACATTTTGATAGACAAATATTTAGAATTTTCCAGAATACTAATTAAAAAGGCATACACAATGTGCAACTCTGACTGCCATCAAGGGAATTGTTCAGGCTCCCAGAGATGGAAAATTATCAGTTGAGCTTCCTTCCGCCTGCTTTATTTTTTAATAAATAATGAATAAATAATAAATTATGTTCAAATTATGAGGAAATCTGTGCTGGTTTTTACTGTCAAATGTGCTGTCAAGTTACATTTGACTTATACAAAAGTGGAACAGGTGATACCTTTAGGCTACTAGAAAATTAACAAAAATTAACAAAATTAACAAAAATGTTGCCAATATTCCAAGGATGAAACCCTCTTCCTCAAAGCAGTATTGATAGGTTATAACATGGCAAAAGATGAATTTGCCAGGAGTCAAAAGATGGATTTGCCGTGACATGTCTTTGGAAGGCCTGGGGCACTAAAACATCCTCCTCCCTTCATTTCAGATGCAGCCTAAGAACATCCAAGCTCTGACCCTCAACCAAGAAACTTCCTGGCTTTTCCCCCCATCTTGCCAAGGACCTTATATCTAAGAAATATATCCTGGCAAATCCATCTTTTGCCATGTTCTAACCTATTGGTAGTACTCTGAGGAAGAGGGTTTCCGTCCTTGAAATATTAGCAACATTTTTGTTAATTTTCTAGTAGCCTAAAGGTATCACCTGTTCCATTTTTCTATTTGGTTTTTGTGATGGCTATACTGCTCTTTAACTTGTTTTGCTTCAATAGGAAATACTGAGATACCAGGAATGAGCTCCCCCCCCAAATATATGCCAAGGAAGAGGCAAATGGTAGCCTAAAGGTATCACCTGTTCCCCTTTTGTATTTGGTTTTTGTGATGGCTATATGGCTCCTCAACTTGTTTTGTTTGATTTATAGCAACTCTAATAGGGCTGTCAAGGTAAGTGAGCTATATAAGGATTGGTTTTCCTAGTTCCACTGCCCAGAACGTTTTCATGGTCTAGTGGAAATTGTAACCCAGGTCTCCTTGATCACGGTTCAACTCTGTGCCTTGTGACTTGAGCGATTAATTTCTTCAAAATTTCTTTTCTAAAGCCAGGGTTCCAAATGGACAGATTCAACTCTACCCAGCTTGGGATAGGGAAATCAACCAAGTAAGGTGTTTCCTGTATTTACATTGTAAAAAAACAAAACAAAAACCCTTTAGTTATATCTGTCTGCAATAGATGACTTGTGAAACCCGAGAAATGTTTTAAAAATTGAAGGGGAAACGATCCCCTTCCCATCTATCAAACACAATAAGCCATCCCAGGCACGCGTGAGCGTTTGTATCCTTACTGTCTCTGGGAGCCATGGATATTAAAGGTGAGACACCACATGAGAAGAAACAAAAGACCCACAGGGTGTTTCAACACTGCTATCACTGAAAATACAAAGCTTCAAGCCTGGACATGGAAGAGTTCATCATGAAAGGCCTTGAATTGGTTTCAGAATCATATTCAACCAAGTAGTTGTGGGCAGCGTGGGCTTGTTGTCAGACAGATTTTGAAGACGTTTGGACAGAGGCTTCCTGTTGCAAAGAAAATGCTTCCTCCTGCCAGCTTTTGTTTATTTGAAGCTGGCCTTAAAAAGACCCACTGCCTTTAAAATGCTTGTTTTATATAGGAAATCTTAAAATGCTTGTTTTATATAGGAAATCTTTCATACGTCCTGCCTGCACATGCTTATTGAAGTTTTCTATAGCAATTGCCCTGACGGCTTTCCAGTACTGAGGGAATCTTAGTACTTGAATACCATTGAGGTGATAGGGCTTCCTTCTGGGACAGAGTGTAGATTAGCACTGCGGCCTTACCACAGGAATAAGTGTCAGTGAATGCACATATACACAGAGAAGCCTTACACAGAGAGAATGGGAGAGGGTGAGAAAGGCGGAGAAAGTGAAAAAAGAGGAGCCATGTGGAAGAGAAAGAGAATGAACCAGCCCTGGGGTGGGGTTGGGTGTCATGATGGAAAAGAGAAAGTAAGAGGAAGAAGTGCCAGAGGGAGAAAGTAAGAGGAAGAAGTGCCAGAGGGAGGGAGGGAAGGAGGGAGAGGAGTAATACAGAAATAGAGAAAGGCGGTTACTTCACGTCCTACCTCGTTCGGTGATTACGTTCATTCTGTGACAGCATTGTTCACAGTCACGTGGCTTTGTCCCTGTTACCATTTACCCACGGGCATGATTACTTGTATCGTGACAACGGTTACCTCACGTCCTTGTTCCGTGACAAATTCTGAATTTGTCTTGCTTTCTTAACCCCTTTTAAAAATATCGTAAATAAAACTGTTTCGATATTTCAATTTACTGGTCTTCCGGGATTTACACGTCAATGCTACAGAATTTTCAGCACTTTCTTTAATAAACATTTGCACTGCATGGTGTTTCCCATAGGGAAACCAATGTTGAATGCCGCTTCAGCCGCTGACCACTAGGTGGACACTGGTTGTTGCGTGACAGGCCGTTACTTCACATCCTTTGTCTCGGAACTAGAGATGGGTGCGACTCAGCAAAATTTTTGTTTTTGTTTTTGTTTTTTCATTTCGTTTCGCAATGAAAACGAAAACGAAAATTTTTCAAAAACCAAAACGAAAATGGAAACGAAACGACCAATTTTTTCGTGTTTTTCATTTTCGTTGTGGCAAATCCATTGAACTGAAAAGAATGCTAACGAAACAGCAATTTTTCGTTTTCATTTTCATTTTTTTCGTTTCGTTACAAACCGAAAATGAAACGAAAAAATTTTCAAAAAGAAAATAAAAAACGAAAACGAACCAAAACGGATCCCCAAACGACCAAACGAAAAACGAAACCAATTTTTTTGAGTCGTGCCCATCTCTACTCGGAACAGGAACCCGGAACAAAGCATGACAAGCGAATTCCCCAGGCCAGGGGCAGGTACGGCTTGCCACTCTCTGTTCCCAGTTCCTGGGACGTGGTCGAGACAAGTTTCACGCTATGGATGTGAAGTAAGATTTTTTTCCCATAGTGGTCGCAAGAGGGACAGCAAGGAGGGATGAAAGTGATGTGAAGTAACCGCAAAAGAGAAAGAGAAAGATGAGCCACAGATGGAGATGAGTGCTGATTAGCCAAAGAGGAAGATAGGGAAGGGGTAGGGCAAACAGAGGTCTTCCTTTAAGGGGACAGTCCATTTGAAATGCTGTCCTCTATTTTGGTGATGCATATCCAATATGGTGCTCTAGGGTGAGCAGTAGCGTGTTTCCACTTAGTTTATAGAAATAATGTCTAAAAGTGATTACTTTTGCATATATTAGTTTAAATTAGAAATTTAAGGCAAAACTGCCCTCCTTTTGGGTGGAATAGATGGGGCTTTGGCCTGATCCAGCATGGCTCTTTTTATATTCTTATGTTCTTATGTAGGTAGATGAGAGCACTATGGGTTTCACTTCCCAAGACAACAGCTGGGAAGGTGGAGGGGTACATGTGGAATGTGTGGAATCAAAGCACCGTGAAGCAGTGCGACATACTGAACTTGTTTAAAATATTTTATCCTGGCATTCTCCTTAAAAAAAGGTTCCAACACAGCTTGCATCATTAAAAAGATAATATTTACAAGCTAAAAACAGTAAGCATATGAATATTTAAAAAAGAATTAGAGAAAGAATATATTAAAAATAGTAAATAGAAGCTACAATTTTTTTTAAACAACAGAGCACAACAATCCATTTAAAAACTCCCCTCAGAGTGGATTGAGTGGCAAAGAAAGTGTCAGTCTTGAGGTGCGGGTGGGCACATACCTTGGAAACTTTCTTAAGGTTACAGTTAGTCAGGTGTGCTTTGATGACACATAACACAACATGCTTTTTTGAAACTCCAGTTTGGGCTTTGCAACGATGATAATAACTAATATTAAACTGAAAGTAAGATTCCAGCATCTGCATGTTATGCAAAAATACAGAATGAGTTTTGGAAGGAGTGACCCATGCCATTCTGTGTGGGGTTTTTCTGGGAACTAGAATCATGCTGGTAAGTTTTTCGGTCACTGAGAATAAAAAAACTTATGGAAATGTGGACCTATTGCTAATGGATTTTACATTCAGCTGCCTTTTGGAGATGGTGAGGAAAGAGTTAGGATGGGGCCTTTTAATTGAAATCCCTCTCTTTCCCTTGACAGGATGGATTGAACGAAATGTAATTGCCCATTCATCAGTTAGATGCTGCAGTTCTATTTTCCCTCTTTGCTATCTTGCTAAGATGATTTTCTATCATCAGAAATAATTGCTAGACTTCAAGAAGCAGAGAGACTTTAAAATGACATTTGAGGAATACTAGTTTGCAGTTTCTTACTCTAGCATGCACAAACACACTAGACCATGTGATTTTGTCCAAACAAGATATTTTCCTTACACTGGATGACTTTTCCTGACCAAATAAAAATAAATATAAAAAAGCAAATGGTACGCCATGCCCTTAATCGGACCTCCAGTTCATCACAGAAGGGAAAGAGCTGGGCAATAACTTCTGATTTTATTTATTTATTTATTTATTATTTATTTTTTATTTATTTATTTATTTCCACTTAGTGGTAAACTACTACTTGAGGCAGTCATTACAGTAGTGTGAACCAGTAGTTCTTAACTAGGGAAACATGAAAATATTTGGTCCTAATCCGATTAGGAGGTAGAGGGGAAGTCCCAATTACTGGCCAACTATCAGGATTGCCTAAATGCCCTAAGCATATCTGATCTTGCCTTATTTCGGAAGCTAAGCAGGGTCGGCCCTGGTTAGTACTTGGATGGGAGACCACCAGGGAATACCAGGTGCTATAAGGCACCTGGAGTAGGAACTGGCAAACCACTCCAGTATTCCTGTCAAGAAAACTCCATGGACATGGGGTTACAAAGAGTCAGTCATGACTGTAACAATGCAACACACACACACACACACACACACACACACACACACACACACATCACGCTTGCTGGGAAGAACCAGGCTAACAGGTGGACTCGTCATGTCTTCTCCAAGGATGATGGTGCATTGCAGAGCAACGGATCTGTGCCTTTCACATTCAAAGTGGGAGATTAATTTTTTAAAAAAGAAATCACAGCACTGTGTCCTTAAAATTCATACTGACCTTCTAATGTGTCTGAGGGTGTAAGAGGGACACTAAGAGGAGTGAGGTTGGCATCCCTCTGCAATAAAATGAGGCAATAAAGTGCACAGAGGCTAATTACTACCATTGAACAACTAGGGCAGAGCAAAGAAGTTAATGGGCTTAAAGTGAACTTGGCCTCTGCAGAGCCAACCTGTGAAAAGAAAATGGAGGGGGTGCCTTTGTTTATCATCTCCCAATGACAATATTTTCTTGGCATATAAGTTAAAGGAGATGTCTCTAGTTTTGCTCTTCCTTGCTATGCTCATCCTTGTGAGACAAGTAATGTTGATGCTTCCACAGGCACCGTATTTTGAGAGATGTAATTTCCTGCTTCATTGTTTATTTGCTCTCCCTTTTATACTCCTCACCCTTAGTTTAACCTGGTGAATTTCTTTAAAAAAATACAATCCTAGACTAAATTAAGCACACAAAGGTGTTCATCTAGTTAACACTGCAGTGTGTGTGTGTGTGTGTGTGTGTGTGTGTGTGTGTGTGTGTGTGTGTGTGTGTGTGTGTGTGTGTGTGTACATCTATGCAATTCATGCTTTCATTCCACCACATTTCATTTCTCCCAGCAGCCTGCTCAGGTCAGGATGAGGTTGCAGAAAGCACGGAGGGTGTCAGTATGTTGCCAGGGCAGAGGGTAGGAAGATGGCAGAAAGACTGTATTTCCAATGGCAAAGGACTGTGGGAGTTGTGGTCCAAAACATCTGGAGGGCTGAAGTTTGGACATGCCTGGTCTAGAGCAACCCAAACTGGATCTATGTACAAGTATCAATTGGAATCAGAGGTTGCAAACATGATTTCTTGAGTCTGTGAATGGAAGCTCAGCCAGCGTTGGGAGGTATTTTCCCTCCAAGGATTGCGCCTAAGCTCTGCTTCCTTCCTGACAGGACCTGCTGAGCAGATTGCTAACTGGACAGCTGTAGATTTACTTCAGTGGGCATACAAGTGGAAGCTGCAAGAGCGTTTGACTCCCTTTGTCATGACATTAAGAATCTTTTTAACGATCACCATTCGAACTGCCAGTTGTGAAGGAAGCTTATGGAAATTTAAATCAATCAAAACGTGTCCGAGATTTACAACGATTTATTTATTTATTATTTATTATTTGCATTTATAATCTGCCTGACTTTCCAGACATTGGGAACTCTGGGTGGTCAACAACGTAGAAAAATAAATAGGCAGTAGAATATACCAAAAAAAGAGATTAAAAGGCAAATATTGAATATATCTTAAATGTTCTGGGCTGTATACTGCCCTTCATTATTGTAAGGAGAAAGGTGGGGTGAAAACATTCAAAATAAATGCAAAGAGGCTCCTTAAGAGTGGTTGAGATAATGTGGTCTGATCCCTGCACATATGGGTCAGCTTTTCCTGTCAGTTGTGTCCAGAAACCAGCAGCCAAGGAAGCTACCGTAATAAGGAATGTCTTGTTACAAGAAGTGTGGATGATAGTCTGGCCACAACATTGTGGGAACCACTGATGCTTCCGAAACGCTTTCCCAAAAAAGGCAGTGTGATTTAAATTGCTTCAATGTGGGTCTATTTGTTTGTTTGCTGCTCATCTGACAGGTCACAATGGGTGGGTCGCAGTAGAAAAAAAGTGTTCTGCTTATATACCACCCCATACCACCTCAAGTAGTCTCTGGGCGGTTTATAGCTTTTAATTACATTATGCAGGCTACACATTCCCCACCCCCCAGCAAGCTGGGTACTCATTTTACTGACCTTGGAAGGATGGAAGGCTGAGTCAACCTTGAGCCTGCTACCTGGGATTGAACCCCAGGTCAAGAGCACAGTTTTACCTGCAGTACAGGCATTTAACCACTGCGCCATGGGGACCCTTTTAATGGCAGACATGTTAAATAAATAGCAGAACAAAATCAAATTGAACATTTCAATCAACAAAGCTAAAGAAATACAAGATAAAGACAATTAACATTGCTGTTATTGTGAGTGTACCCCATCCTGAGATTTCTGGGGCAGATGTAAACAGATGGAACATGCCTATGTTTCCCCCCCCTTTTGGAATAATAGTATTGTTGTGATTCGAAAGATGTTTTGCAGGGTCTTTAAAAAAACACACACACATCCATGCATTTCAAATGGCCACTTTCATTCTCATTAATAGCTTCAGTTCATGTACTCGTCTGAGCCCTTTTTGTGGGAAACCATAGGGACCTGACTTTTTCTGTAATCCAAGGCCATGTGCAGTGGTATTCTTATGTCAGCTGTGCTTCACTCGCTGAACTAGCCTGTCAGGTTGTGCCAGGTATCCGAAAGGCCTGCCTCTCTCCAAATGAAAATCACTATCAGTCTAGCAAGCTCTGGAAGTTTTCGTATTGATTTATGCCTACGGTGAAGAGGTTAATTAAATGTGAATTTTAAGCTGACAACATGATTAGGGAACTGAGGAAACCTGAATTCATGAATACTTCCAGAGCTGTTAAATCATTTAAAACGAACAAGGAGTAGAAGAAAAGCATCTGTTACCAGCTACTGGATTAATACAATTCTGAAGACTTTAAGGCAAGTAATGGATTCTTTCTAAGATGCTTCACTCCACTTGCTTCTTTTGTGTTTGTTTGCATTTATATTGACATCAGGGCTGCATTTAATACAAATGGGTTTTAAAGTGACCTTAACAATTGTGTATTTATGCATCTGACTTTTCCCTTCTTTCTTCACTGCAGTTTCTAGTTTACCCTAGTAGCCAAGGACATGCCTGTTGAAATTCAGCAGGTGGAGTGGCTAATTCCCTAGAGGATAGGATGAAAATCCAGATCGACCTTGACAGATTAGAGTGCTGGACCAAAGCTGACAGAATGAGTTTCAACAGAGAAATGTAGAGTCCTGTACCTAGGCCTGCGTGCGCACATACACACACACACAAATGGATTGCACAGATAAAGAATGGGAGACAACTGGCTGGAGAATACAACATGTGGAAGGGATCTGGGAGTCTGGGTGGACCACACATTGAACATGAATTAGCAGTGTGATGTTGTGGCCAAGAAAACCAATGTGATTCTTGGTTGCATCAACCTAGGCATAGTGTCCAGATAAAGGGAAGTGGTAGCACCACTCTATTCTGCTCTGGTCATACCCCACTTGGAGTACTGTGTCCAGTTGTGTGCACTTCAATTTAAAAAGGATGTTGACAACCTCAAACCGGTCCAAAGGAGGGCAACCGGGATGATTAAAGGTCTCAAAGAAGTGTCTTACGAGGAATGGTTGGGGAGCTGGGAATGTTTAGCCTCCCAAAAAGAAGGTTGAGAGGGGATATAATAGCCATGTTTAAATATTTGAAAGGATGTCATATTGAAAAGGGGACAGATTTGTTTCCCATGGCTTCAGAGATTAACACTCAGAGCAATGGTTTCAAACTACAGGAAAAGAGATTACATTTGAACATTAGGAAGAACTTCCTGGTAGTTAGAGTTGTTCAGCAGTGGAATATGCTGCCACGGAGGGTGGTGGAGTCTCCTTCTTTGTAGGTTTTTAAGGAGAGGCTGGATGGCCATCTGTCGGGAGTACTTTGATGGGGGTTCCTGCATGGCAGGGGGTTGGGCTGGACGGCCCTTGAGGTCTCTTCCAGCTCTATGATTCTATGATTCTAGGTGTGTTTGAACAATTCAAATCCCACAACGGAAGAATGTTAAGAATAGAATTTGATGAAAAGCAGTGAATCAATGTGTACCTACAACAATTCTGCAACCCATATCCATCCAGGTACATATTATTGCTGATAATAGCACACTTGGTTGAGTAACTTATATATTTTACCATTGTGCCAGAAACTTCAGTCAGATAACAGAACATTGTCATATCCCACAGAGTTGCAACTGTTCCATGCTGGACATATATTATTTGGCTGCAGGAAGAAACAAGGGTCTTTCTTACAGATGGATTCATTATTTCTGGCTTTATAAAATGGCAAGAGTATGCTTGAAACAAAGGCAGAGGAGTATGTTTGCTTTAGCATCCAGAATTTGTGGTTGGGAAGATGTTTTAATCTCATTCAGGAATTCTGTGTCAGTTTAGCAATATTCAAGTCTGTTAGTGTTTAGTAAAGTGCCTGTTAGTAATAGGTTAGTAATGTTTGTGTTCTGAGTATTTGTGTAACCATACTCAGTGAAGAAACTACCCTGTTTTCCCGAAAATAAGACATCCCCTGAAAATAAGACCTCCTTACAGTTTTGCCTCTTGCTGAAAAATAAGGCATCCCCCGAAAATAAGGCCTCCCCAATAATAAGATAACAATAAATGTGTATCATATTCTTCTTCATGGAAAAATAAGACATCCCCTGAAAATAAGACCCAGCGCATCCTTGGGAGCAAAAATTAATATAAGACACTGTCTTATTTTTGGGAAACACGGTATTGAAACTAGTCAGGTAAAATATCATTGTATGTAAACAGTGATTTTTTTTTGTATTCTCATATGAAGATTTTGTTAAGTACAAGAGAGATATTTTTATTCAATACCATTACTAGAATCTGACAATACATACTGTGTTATGCCAGTGAAGTAAATCTGGCTACAAACTAACTGTACCATAAACATAATTGTACCATAAGGCACCATAGAATGGCCGATCAGAGCATCAAACAAAGACCAACCTACATTCTCCAACATCATGGACTCTTAACACCAAACAATCAGTTTTTAATGCTTAAGAAAGTAAAAAAAAATTAAATAAAACTTTATTTGGCTTTAATTTGTCTTAAATTGACTGTGGTGGTTTAGCTAACTTTGAAATCCCATCTCATGCTACTGTGCAGACTTTCTTCCCCCAGGTAAAAAGAAATTATTTGGGTTTCAGAAAGGGAGTAGGAGTAGGGGGGACAGATTGCCTGTGACAGTCCTCTATTTCAAGAGATAAACTCCATAAATTCCAAGCTGCTACCTGGGAAGGCGCTTGAAATCAACATGCATACTGCTGCTAACTAATTCACTTATGTTTCAAGGGTTAAATGACATTTTCTCTATCATTAGTTGCAAAGCCTGCAGGTACTCAGCTGTCCTAACATAATCCCTGATCACACAAGCAGTTTACAGGTTTGCACGCCATTGTCATCACTCTAAACATGTTTTTCTGTTATCTCTTCATACGGCCTGCTTTTACTGTGTATTTGGCTCTGAACCTAAACATATTCCAATGGACTGTTGACCTGATTTAATTTTCAGGTTTGTCTGAGGCAATAGTCCTTGTGCATGGGACTCTACAGCTCTCATTATTCTATTACTTAGTTCAATGGTTTTGGAGCACACTTTGCGATAATTTTTGCATTTGCTTCCAGTGGTTGGTGATAGCCATGGAATGAACCCAGCTTGAAATTTGATATCCATCCATTAAAATCGGCTCTCATAAAATTTATTTGCAGAGAATATTTTCAGATATACCCTTGCACAGAAATACCTGCCTGACATCAAGGGGGAGTAGATTTCTTAACAGATATCCAGATGTTAACTCATGGTAAATGGACTTCTTTTCTTGTGAGATCAAAACTGGTGAAACATTTTGATCTCACAAAAAAAGAATTCCAGTTGCCATGACTCAACTTCTGGATAACCTCACCTGGATGACTGGGAATCTTTATAGGCATTTCTTAATAGATTTCTTAATTTCTTCTTCCTCAAGTGCCTTGTCCTTGTAGAACGTTGGGGTCAGTATCCTGATCTGGTTTTTATCTAACACTATTCTACGCTAAGCTGTGCTTGCTGTGAACCATTGGCTTAAATTCTTAAGCCAGAATGTTCTATGCTTCCCCTCTATTTTTTCTTGAAGGATAACCTGCAGCAAATGGTATTTGTTACTGCACATTCTGTGACTGAAATATTGTAATTTTCTCATTTTTATAGTATTGAGAACTTATAGCCCATAATACAGCCACATTAGTGACTCTGGCTGTCCGAGGTATCTTCAGTTTGTCTGTAGATCCACATCTTCGGTGCTTCCAGCTTCCTACATAATGTATCTGTGAGGGTCCAAGTCTCGATTTCTTAATTTGGCAAGTAGGAACTGTCCAGAGCTGGAATTAACATTTTAGGTTCCAGAAAAAAAATGCAAGTATATCAGCAACAGGGAAGGAGGTGGAGTTTAATATTTGCAATTGTCAAGATGCAGACAATACTCCTGCAAGCTTAGAACATAAGAACATAAAAACATAAGAAGAGCCATGCTGGATCAGGCCAAAGGCCCATCTGGTCCAGCTTCCTGTACCTCACAGTGGCCCCACCAGATGTGTCTGGGAGTGCACGAGACTAGATATCTGTCTCCTGATAGCACTCCCCTGCATCTGGCCTTTGGAGTACCCTGGTTTTAAGCCTGGAGATTACACATCTCCATCATGGTTTGTAACCTGTGATGGACCTTTCTGCCAAGCTTCATGCATGGGAGAGGTCAAGGAAGAAGGTAAGAAATCTGGTTCTCTGCAAACTCCACCAGGGAAAGTTCCATTTACAACCTTTACTTGGTTGGATGTACAGAAAATGCTAGTCGACTATGAAATCCAACAACATAAAAACTCATTTGGAATTGATTTCTGCATTTAGCAGGAAACAAATCTTCTATTCTGTCTTCATGTGTGGCGCCAATACATGTTTAACTTTCTATTTAAAGTAAGTGTACTAGTAGGCAGGGACATTAAAAATTTGGAACTTTTATGTTGCTCTAAACATTTAGACTAGCTTTACTTTGTAAGTGCTATTGACTGACCAGATCATGTAGGAACAGAGTTCAGTAAAGACAATTGACTGGTTGATGAAGCAAGAGGTGGAACCAACAAGAGGTGGATCTGAGAAAAATCAGAGAACGTGAACGTGATAATTAAGTTGTATGTTGCATTACCTCTCTACTCCAGTCGCCAGGAGATCATCCTGTTGTACCAGCGGCATATCAAAAATTCACTACTTGAATATGTCTTAATCACAATTTCCCTGATTTCTGACTAGTTTCCCCGATATTCCCTGAACCATTTCCCTTTATCTAATTTCCCAGAAAGTGGCAAGCTTGTGTTTAATTTCTTTTAAACTTTCTGTTTCTGAAAATTCAAAGTGAAATGTTCAAAACAATCATCAATAGTTGCATTTGCAGTTAGAAGTTGAAATTCTGAAGTAGAATTCTCAGAAAGTCAATGTAAAAATGTTTCACTTAATAGAGGCCTAAATGATGCATGCAGTAGTATTTAAACTAGGCTTACTAACAAGAGTTCTGAAGATTTCGGTGGGTATGAGTTAGGTTTATATGTGGATGAAGCGCCACCTGATGACTCCATGAAAAGGGAAACCTTAAACCATCTGCGAATATCACCTAAAAATTGTTTCCTAAAGAAAGTAAGCTGTAGTTTCAGAATATAGGGCTAAAGATTTATCCTTGGCTAATTATTTAAAATGTTTAAGAACTTCAATATGTAACACTTGTGTTTTGTTCAGAAACAAAGGGCCTTTTTACACAACCCCTAAGATCCGCTGGCCACTTAAATTCGGACCAGAGATCTTAGGGGTTCGTCGCTCTTCCTGTGTCCCCACCCCTCTGCACTTCCTGGCTGCTGGCTGCATGAGGGGACGGAGAAAAAGAGAAAGAAAAGCATGCCACTCACCTCCGTTCTGCCTTTCGCTCCTGCCGGCAACATTCCAGTCTCTGTAAAAGTAGCTCTTAAAGGGGCAGGAGCCAAAAAACAACAAACAGAAGCAAGGAGAGCCCCGCACTCACTATCGTTACACCGGATCAAATAATTTTCACCTCCAAAGAGCAGGTACCTGAAAGATGCGCTGGGACGCACTAAAGTGGGCGTGGTCGCACTTAATTTCCTGTTAACTCCGGAGCTGGTGGGGAAACATTTTTAAGCTCCGGAGCTGGGAGCCATTTGCCCCGGAGTTTAGGGGTCGTGTATAAACGCCCAAAGGTAGCAGAGGTCACCAAACATTAGGATCTTTAGTTACCAAAGAATAAATGGACTAGAAATATTCTACAGAAAAATTTGAGAACCACTGGGAGCAGGGGTAATTCCCATACAAATGCTAATTTATTTATTTATTATTTATTTATTTTATTTATTTCTATACCACCCATCTTCCAGCGGGAACTCTGGGCGGTTTACAACAGAATTAAAATCGGCAACACAATACAGAGAAAATCATACAAAGGCAAAGGGGGAAAAAGGGGGGGAGGGGAAACCCTCAGCAAAAAGCGTCAAGAAGGCGGGGGGGAGGAAGTTTGTGCTGAAAACTTCCTTAAAATCATGGAAGAAAAGCAGACCAATGTTCTCTCCAAACTGAGATCAGAGAGACAACAACTTGTTTTGGAGAATAAATAAATAAGTAAATAAATAAATAAATAAATAAATAGCATTCATTGTAAAAACCATAATATCCTTTCAGATGGCAGGAAATATCTTTAAGAGGCACTGACAACTTCTGTGCTATTAAACTGGAAGATTGAAAGAATGATAATGAAATTACTGCACTGTTCTGTGTTTTCAGTTTCCAGTGGAGATGAAGTTCTGAAGAAACCCTCAACAGAGACTGTAGGTACCAGAACAATGTTCTCCTCTCTATTCATGCAAAATGAGACAGTTGGACCATGCAGAAAAATTATCCCAACAAGTATTGTTTCCAAAATAAGTGCTGCACAGAGTTTTTCTCTTCTAGTTGGCTAGATGTAAGACATATCAAGGAAAGAGCAGTTGTTTGTTTGTGCTCGTTATGTGGAAGTAAGTAGCAGCAAACAACTACTGCACGAAGATTTCCTCAAATTTGTGCCCGTTGAACAATTTGAGTATAGGTTTAGAAAAATGGTGGTGCAACGATATGTCAGTGCTGCCATAATGAGCAAGAGATCCAAGAGAGTCGGATGACTAATTCCTGACAAATAAATATTGTGAATCACTCTACATCCACTATACAGCTCATAGTTTAAATGGGGTCATTGTTCATTCCTGTGAAATCTCCATTATACCCAATTGCTTTGGAACTATGAGATCAGTTACCAACTTTTTCTGCCAGTCTTCTCCAAGGCATATAGTCTTCAAAAACATTGTAAAAGAAAGTCAGGATCTGGGCCACCACAGTATCCTTGGATTGTATAAGACAAGATGGACACAAAACAATGAGTAAATAACTCAGTTTCTTCAAATGTATTTCTCAATAGTACAAGCTCCACAGAGCTCCAGTGCAAGAGAAACATCACAGCAAGTTTTTCAGGAGTGAGGTAACACCACCAAAACGTTAGGCTCCATTACCTTGCTATTTGAAATTACAGCAACATGTCTCCTAATAGATGTAATTTCCTCTCAGGGATATGACACCTGAAAATGTCCCCCATGGATAATTTAGATTCTGCATATTGTCAGGAGCTTGGAAAATATTTTTGGCATATGAAGTAATTTGAAGCAAACACAGCCTTTGACTTTGTGGGGAAAGCCACCGGGATGATGGCTACTCATATTAGCAATCATCATCATTAACTCTTCAGGTCATCTTGTCTCTTCAGGACAAATCATAGAATAATGAAGTGGGAAAGAGAACAGCTGGACAGCTCAGTGGTTTAGGTGGGTTGGACATTCAGTATCAGTACCCTTCTGGGGCTCCTTGACCAGGTCTGTAGCTCTACAACAGTGGTTCTCAACCTGTGGGTCCCCAAATGTTCCTGGACTGCTACTCCCAGAAATCCTGGCCAGATCAACTAGAGATGAGACTTCTGGGAGTTGCAGTCCAGGAACATCTGAGGACCCACAGGTTGAGAACCACTGCTCTACAGTAAGGTGGCGGTGGAGGTGGTTGCCATCAAGTCCAACAAAATCAAAGTATATCGGATGAATGATTGTCTAACTTTCTTTTGAATGCCCCAGAAATAGATGTAAATTGTGACAAGAGACAGTTGGATGCAATGAGAGATCTGTCAAAATGAGAACTAGACTAATTGCTTTGCATGATCATTGCTGCTGTGTGCCAAAAGAGAGGCTCACCGTTATTTTATGTAGCGTCAAAAAGAGATCCTTTGAATTAAGCACACTGACCCTGTTTTGGTTTTCATTTTTTGAACCAAGATATAACTCTCTCTTCCAGTGTGCTGATTGGAGACCGTGTTGCTATTTAATTCTTTCAAGCAAACAGCTGATTTTCTTGATGGAGCTAATATGATGCAAACAAAACTCTACAGACACTGTGTAAAAAAAAATGCCTCTTTTCTCTAGTCAATCTCAAGAGTGTCTCTTAGGGAGGCGCTTACCATACGTCATGCTCAGTACTCAAATGTCACCAAACCTTAGTTGAGGGCTGACCTTTACAGCACTCAAGAAAGCCCCACAGCATCTGGATTTCTGGATAACTGACTTTTATTTTTGTAACGTAGACAAAATAAATAACTGGAAAAAGAAAATCTGTATTTGATCATTTATTTTCAAGGATATATTCCCAACCACACAGGCAAGATATATTTCAAAGGTCCTCCCTGACCCTAAAAAAGCTATCTAACATCTGCTGGCAGTGCTGGTCAAAGCCAAAAAGGACTTGAGTCTCCTTACATGTCACTCAATCTGCAGCAATTACAGAGAACGAATACAATAAGCCTGGGGATTCTATTAAAATGTGAGTCTGGGAGTTGAGTCATGGCTACTGGACTTCTTTTTTGAGAGATAGAAACGTTTCGCTGTTCATCCAAACAGCTTCATCGGTCTGAATACAGCTAGTGCAAGATACCTTCTTATAGTCAGCTTGACCTCTTGTCCCCTTGTCTGATTGGCTCATAAGATGAACAAAGCCTGAATAGGCTCGTTAGGGAGACATTAGTGTCCATGGCCTTAAGGTAAACAATGGCCTAAGGTGCTGAAACCCATCAAGAATGGGTCGTTAGCTGTCAAGAATGGGTCGTTAGCTGTGACCTGGTGGTGAAGGCTCCTTGATTTGCCTGGGTACTGTGGAAAGTACAGCCTGGTAAGTAGCAGCTAGACTATGCCGGAGCCGTTTCTATCTCTCAAAAAAGAAGTCCAGTAGCCATGACTCAATTCCCAGATAAACGCACCTGGATGACTGAGAATCTTCACAGACGTATTAAAATGTGAGATTTCTTTACTAGAAACTAATGATCAGAATTAATCATTGCAAAGACTTCATTTTCAAGGAGATTTTAGAAATATTTAGAAAAGAAGTGCAAAAGCAGTCCTGCTGTGATTCTGCCTATGGGTATACCAAGCATTTTGACCCCACTGTGTTTTAACTGTGGAAGGTGTGTCGTTGTTTCAATGTCAGGTATGACATATAAATAGCCTTACCTGCTTTGTTTTGTTTTGTTTATGGTACTCTCTGGCTGACTGGTTTTAGAATGCTGCAAAGGAAGGCAATAAGGCATTATTAGATTGCAACTCTGGGGTTGAAAAACACATCACAAGTCTTCTATTTTCCTTTCAAACTTAATGTTATTGTGCCTCATCAAGCTTTTTGGAAGGGTTAATCTGTGTACATGGATAACACAGAATTAGGAAATGTGACCCATTAGAACAGGGATGAAATGAGTCCTACCATAGTCTGTAACATAGAACAAGGGCAGCATTTTCAATTAAAGAAAGTCTGTCCAAACTGAGACCCTCTTTCAAGAACTCCATAACAGGCTTCCCGAGGAGTGTCCCCTGCAGCATTTATGCAATATTTTGGTTCAACATGCATACACACAAAAATAATGTTTTTAACTAATTAACAGATTCTCAAAACATCTCACCCTTTCACAAAGTTTATGAGTACTTACAGTAGTCAAAGTTTATGACTACCTATAACCGTGTGGCTTTAATGTAATGTTGTCTATCAATGCTGTAAGATGTCCCTCAATTCCTTGTTCTCAAATACTTGAACACGTCTTAATAATTTTCCTAGACTATATATTATCCCTCATTACTGTAAGCCACCTTGGTAGGAGAAAGGTGGGGTAAAAATACCCTAAAATAAATAAATAAATAAATAAATAAATAAATAAATAAATAAATAACATCTGGAGCTACATCTTCATGGTAGAGGGAAAGCACATTGCTGTCTTTGATATTCCATTTGGTGTTCGAGCCCTGGACCATGCACCTTCCTAATCTCTAGTCTGCAGTCTATGCAGAACCTTCACATGGGGAATTCCTAGACTACAGGTACTCAGGAGAAGAGGTCAAGACCTACTAAAAGACCAGTGATCCCATACAAACTATTTTCAGAATATTTCGCACACATCCTTAAATGGACATTCCAGATCCAGGGAGGGATTGCAGTGTCTTGTCATAAGCCAGAATCAAACATGGGGCAACTTTTCATTTATTTAATGTTTGGATACTCTGTGATGGTCAACAGACTTGCCCAGTCTCCAAACAGATGCTACATCACAGTATTCATGGAAATTAAAATGGCACCTACCTGCCAGGGGCCTGTAAGACTCTGCTATGACACACAAGCCCCTATCAGCTTCTGTCCACTGAACTCTGAGGGCGTTTATACACGACCCCTAAACTCCAGGGCAAATCGCTCCCAGCTCCGGAGCTTAAAAATGTTTACCCACCAGCTCCGGAGTTTACAGGAACTTAAGTGCGACCACGCCCACTTTAGCGCATCCCAGCGCACCTTTCAAGTACCTGCTCTTTGGAGGTGAAAATTATTTGATCCGGTGTAACCATAGTGAGTGCGGGGCTCTCCTTGCTTCTGTTTGTTGTTTTTTGGCTCCCACCCCTTTAAGAGCTACTTTTACAGAGACGAGAGGCAGAACGAGGTGAGCGGCATGCTTTTCTTTCTCTTTTTCTCCCTCCCCTCACGCAGCCAGCAGCCAGGAAGTGCGGAGGGGGTGGGAATGCAGGAAGAGCGACGAACCCCTAAGATCTCTGGTCCGAATTTAAGTGGCCAGCGGATCTTAGGGGTCGTGTAAAAAGGCCCTGAGAAGAAGGCTATGAAACCGTTACTCTGGCTCACATGGGGCCCTTCAAAACTTGCAGTTTAAGCTAAGCTGACAGCTCCTCACTAACAGAGGCAGAAAGAGGCAGAGTCTTCTGTGGTCTTTCTATTTAGCACCGGGGACTTGCCAGCTGAGCTCAGAGGTGGTGTGTGAGTGAACCATCCATCACGTCTAACCCACATCAGTTTCTTCCAAGCCATTCTGACATTAAACAGGGGGAGAATATTGAGAGCTGGAGAAAGCAAGCCGGCAGATAAGATTCTGCCCAGACTTTGAAACTGCCAGTAAGTGAGCCATCCCTGCACACTGGGCCGTTGCTGTTCAGATCCATTTTTTCTCCCACGTCTTGGCTGAGAAATAGACCCTCTGTTGATAATTTTGAAAAATACTTCGAGTAATTTTTGGTAAAATCATTCGCTCTCTTCAGTGGTATGACTCTTACACAGAGTTGGAAGTGATCCAGAAGAGCCCTCTACTTGGACAGAAGCATTTCTTGAGATTCTGGCTCTTAACAAACCTGGTCTCCAACAAAGCATTCCCTTTATATATACAGTGGTACCTCAACTTACGAATATAATCCGTTCTGAATGCATGTTCTTAAGTAGAACTGCTCTTAAGTTGGGGTACCTATCTAAAAAATTGAAAAAATAAGTTAAAAATCAAAAAAATGAAAAAAAAATATAAGTCAAGCAGACCGTATCTAAAATTTGTAAGGCGGCAGTTAAAACGCCAACAGTTTTCTGCTCTTAAGTCGAGCTGCTCTTAAGTCGGGGCATCATTGTGTGTGTGTGTGTATGTGTGTGTATATATATATAAGGTATCTGTGGGCAGTTGCTAAGAAAGAAGAGGGGCCAGTACTCATTTTTGTACCCCAGGTGTGATACATTGACTAGAAACAAAGAAAAACCTCAACTGAATAGCCTAGTATGAGACTTTTAATTCTACAGGGATACGATGTATTTTATTTACCAGAATGACTATTAGAGAGTACCTGTTACCTTGGTAACCCAGCACATTTACAAAGATACAGGCACATACACACACTCGAACACACAAGCACACGCATACAAAGAAAAATCAAGAAAAAATATGAGAGAGAAAAAGAGAGAGAGATGTGGGCAGGGACAGGTAAGAGATCCACATGGCGTGAAAGGGTAATGGAGATCGGAAACCGCTGCGGCTGGGAGCAGAAATATAAAACCAACATGTAAAAGTAATTTCTGGTGTGCTAGACAAAAACTGTGCCCCAGTTGAGATATTCAAAATTCCATTCACCAAAAACAGCAAGGGCCCAATCTGAAAAAGTAGAGAGAGCAACGTGTATCAAAGTGTATTTTCCATGCTGGGTAGCACCATCCTGATACAGGCAGCGACTAAGAATCCTTTGGGTTCAGTACGGCATAAGTACTCAAACATCAAAGTGAGTGTACCTGTGTAGCTGGCCAGTCCCTGCATTTCTCAGGTCATAGAAGCAACCACATGGCAGAAATCAAGTCATGGGTGAAAGATCATTGTGTAAGCGTTTATATACTTGTTATCCAGTAAGATTGTGGGGAGTGTTCTTTGTAGGATTTCCTGCACTACACATATGTCTGTTTGCACTAAGTCAGTGACTCTGGTACCAGTTAGGGCGTGGGAAGAAACAGACATTAAAGTCATACACAGAGCACAATCAAGCTTTTCCTTACCCTGTAGTTTCCACCCAAGGATTCATCTCCTTCTCCAAAGAGCCCGGGAGACTTGACACACAGCATCTTCTGGATATTTCAGCCAGTGAGAGCCTGAGAGCTGGCAGCACCTACAGTTGTGAGCAGCGGGGATGTGTGTTAGTGAGCCCATCACACAGCTTGAAAAGTGGCTAGCCTAAAGAAAAATACACAAAATTGAATCAACTGTGTGAAAATGAAAGAATGATTTTGCCCGTCAAGACAACAACAGGCAGGAGAAGGAAATGGTCGTAGCTGTGGACACGATGAGGTGCACTTTCCCTATGAAGACTCAGCATTCTATACAAATAATAGAGCAAAGCATGAATAAAACTCAAAACAAAGAAATATGCCTCGAGGAGCAATGTCACAAGGCATCTCAAGGCTGACCTTCCTATTTCAGCTCTTTCTCTCTATTGGAGTGTTCAGCTGAACTTCTCCATCTCTATAAAAATGCATGATAAGGAAGTCCCTACCCCTTTGCTGAACCACTAGCATTTGCACATGCCCTCTCAAGAGAAGTCAACGCTATTTGCTAAATGCCTCGCACCTCTTGATTTAGACGTGTCCGAACTTTGCAAGATATCTCAATAAGATAGCTGGAGGGAGGAGAGCATCCCCAGTGCCAGGTCCATGAAATTAGCAGAAAACGTATACAAAATATTTCTTATTGGGAATAAAATCACACAGACATAGTGTGCACAGATGGACTGGGTGATTGTTAAGAAAGAGGCAGACAGCCAGTTTAAGGTTTAAACTTTCAGGAATCTAAAAAGCGGCCTCACACAAAGGTTGGCTCCTCGGGGCTGAAGGTCCCAGAAGGGAACGTTTTGCAGCATCTGATCCGAGCAGGTGGCAAGAGGAACAGCCTATATGATTGCAGGCTTTTTGCAGGCTTGCATAAGCCTTTAAAAAGGCTGCCTGCCATTGCTTCTTCCTCTCTGCAGCTTTTTTGCAGCACTCCATCTACCCACCCCAGTTGTAGTGAGAGTGAGAGTAGCTGGTCGCTTCGTGGCCGGATGGAAATTTTTGATCGTTGTACTGATTGGCTGTTGTATGATGGTGAGTTTTCGCCCATCCCATTGTCACTACTTGGCTAGGCAGGTCCTGTTCTCCATCGGTCACATATGGAAGGTAGTGCACGTCTTTGTGGTAGGTGAGATTATTGGCTGGTCCCATTAAAGGAAGTTGGGCAGCCTTTGATAGAACTTTAACTAGTTAGGGATTCATAGTTTAGCAGTAATAAGTTAATAGGTTGTGGTAAATTTACTGAAGGCTGCCTTTGGGAGTTAGACCCACAAAGTATGGAAATCTGCTCAATAAAGTTAATGGCACATTTCCAGGTAGGAACTCACCTAAAACTGTAAGGGCCTGATGGTCAAGGACAAATCAGGCTAAAGTTTACCTGCACTACGGCAGCCCCCCTTTTAATTTAGGGACTTTGGATTAAATTGATTTAATAAAGTTGTGGCCCAGTTTGAAACCCAATATGACGTGTCGCCTGTTTATTTCAGGTTTCGGGGTGCAAAGATCATCTTCACAAATGCAACATCAGAATCAAAAGCAGCAAAAAAAAAACACCTCATGATGCAAGTACTTTTATTTTTTAGAAAAAAATCTGTGGAGGCAAGCCAAGCAGGGATGTGCATCTGTAGTCATGGCGTTACTTCTAGTGGCATTGTACAACTGAAATAGGAATCAAGGCACACTTCTGTATGCATCCCTAAAGAACTGTTTGAGGCGAAAAGCATTCAAACATTGAGGTATACAAACTGCATTGGCAGTGGTAATAATTGGGAGTTAGGGTCAAAGGGTAAGTTCTATTATCTCCATTTCACTGCTGGGAGGGGATGAAGCTAAACGTCCTTTTTCTGACACCTGTAGCCACTGTCTACTGTATTCTTCCACACACATCTACCTTTCTGACTTGGCTGCAGAGATGTCACCTTTGACCGAGCTGTGATGAACATCTCATTCAGGCCTAGTTTTTAGGGGACCGTCTTCTGTTTTGTAATTCTTCTAACGACCTACCAAGCAAGTCTCATGCATAGATATGGGCATGAACCACTGGTCTGCTGGTTTGTGCCAGTTCACTTACCAGCTGCCAGGACAGAGGGGCCGGGAAACGCTGAACTTCTCTTTGGCTGGTGAATGAACTGGGATGAACTGCCAAATTGGTGGTTGTGCCAACCTCTAATCATGGACATAGAATCTGCAGTCTGCCTCCAAAGGGAATGACCAGCTGTCAGTCTGAATAACAGATATTTTAAAACAAGGATGACAAAAACCCAAGTAGAGGGTGCATTTGCCAAACTTCCTGTCTTAATTAAATCCAGTCCTGCCATTGTTTACATAGCCTGCACATTTCTACACCTTTTATTAGTTTCCTTTTTTTCAAAAATATATTCAGAAAACCTAGTGTAGGTACCTGTGGAATACACTGTGGTTTTCTAGGTCAGGATCTAGATTCTTCTGGCCGCATGTGAAAAACCACAGAGATCCCAGACAATGGGCGAATATTCTAACATGCGGTTTGAGCCGACATCCTGTTTTCTGGTGAGTCTCTGTACCTGTGAAGTTCAGTGAAGCATATTGTGCTACGTGGCACAATTTCACCCAATGTTATATAAACTAATTTGCTGAAGTTAATAATAGACACCTCTGGCCTCCCTTCAATAAGAACAACAAGTAGGAAGCATCAGCTTTGATGAGCTGTAAAGGACACCTGCTGGTAAACCGTAGCATTGCAAGATAGAAATTCTAGCTTTGTACTTGGAGAAGATACTGCGGTGCGGAAATTGATTGGAGGATTGATTAAATTACAGTTTCTATAGGTATGCTCATTTTTTGATAGGCAGAGTGACAGGCCGGGGGATGCCGGATGAAATACAAAAGGTCAAGAACTTCCGTTGAGCTGTTGTTGATTGAAATCATGTTGCACAGCTTTGCATGTGCAATATGGGGAAAATGTCACAGTGAACAATAGATCACCACTAGAGATGGGCACGACTCAAAAAAAATGGTGTTTCGTTTGTCGTTTGTCGTTTAGGGGGTCCGTTTCGGTTCGTTTTTGTTTTTCGTGAATTTTTTGCAAAAAAAACAAAAACAAAAAAATGCTGTTTCGTTAGCATTCATTACAGTTCAATGTATTTGCCGCAACGAAAACGAAATGCACCACAAAATTTCTGTTGTTTCATTTCGTTTCATTTCATTTTGGAGACAAAATTCATTTTTCCTTTCGTTACGTAATGAAACAAAAAAACAAAAACGAAAAATTGCTCGTTTCATGCCCATCTCTAATCACCACTAGGGATGGGCACCTTATGAAAAATGATACACTGTTTTGTTGTTTCGTAAGCTTACAAAACATTATGAAACAAAATGAAAGAGCAAACTGTGTGCCGTCAAGAAATGAAATGAAACACCATACAGTGGTACCCTGACTTAAGAGCAGCTTGACTTAAGAGCAATTCGACTTAAGAGCAGAAAACTGTTGGCATTTTAACTGCTGCCTTACAAATTTTAGATATGGTCTGCTCAACTTAAAAATATTAGGTTTTCATTATTTTTCTTATTTTTCATTTTTTAACTTTTTCCCCCCAATTTTTTAGATAGGTACCCCGACTTAAGAGTAGTTCAACTTAAGAGCATGCATTTGGAACGGATTAA
Source organism: Phrynocephalus guinanensis (assembly GCA_037367245.1). Classification (NCBI taxonomy): domain Eukaryota; kingdom Metazoa; phylum Chordata; class Lepidosauria; order Squamata; family Agamidae; genus Phrynocephalus; species Phrynocephalus guinanensis. The sequence goes on along the minus strand of CM074745.1, from coordinate 9,218,551 downwards.
ATTTGTAAGTCGAGGTACCACTGTATTTGGTTTTTAAAATGAAATGGTTTTTCCTAATGGTGAGAGGACTCTTGATCCAGCCATCTTGAAAACAGGAGGTTTATTTTTAAACTAATTGATTTGTTTTCCTTCCTTCCTCCCCCCCCCCCCCCCGTGCCTCAGCAGTTGAGCTAGCTTATCTCCGATCTTATCTGCCTGCAGCTTGCCAGGAGATGAGCTCTGCTGCCTCTCCCTGTCTCTGGGCTGCGGACATGGCAGTTTTAGGACCATTTTCCCTTTCCTTCCCTGGATAGGTGATCTCATCTAAATTTGTCAAATGTTGCCTTTCGTATTAAAACTCAAGGATCAGGGCGTTCCACAGCTTTGGATCCAAGTTGTAGAATGACCGAAGGCTGGGATTTACCACTTTAGTCCAAGGGGGCACTAGAAGTCTGGAATCTGCAGATCATGTCCTCTTAAGAGGACTGTACCATGCCACTAATTGTATTTATTTATTTATTTATTTATTTATTTATTTATTTATTTATTTATTTATTACACTTTTATACTGCACCATTTCCCAGAGGGACTCTGGGCGGTTTACAGATTAAAAAGCATCAGATAAAACAGTAATAAAAACAATAGCAGGAGGACAACAATAAGGGCAGTAGAAGGGAAGCCCTCAACAAGAAGCAATGGGCACAAAATAAATAAATAAATAGAAATAAGGTCACCATAAGCCTCCTTAAAAAGCATAGTTTTTTAAAGCCTTTTTGAAGGCAGGCAGGGATGATGCAAGGCGCAACTCACTCGGTAGTTGATTCCATAGTGAAGGGCCAAACACCAAGAAGGCGCGGCTATGCGTTGCCGATTTACGCGCCTCCCTTAAATAGGTAGCCCAGGTAAAACATAGAGCAGCCAGTGCCAAGTCTGTTAACAGTTCTGTTAACAGTTCTGTTAACTGTTCACAAAGAGAACTTTTCAAAAAAGAAGACAAAATGAAAAAAAAAACCTTGACAATAATTTTGCCTTGGGGTGAGAATTGTTTTAACAAATGAATATAATGAACCAGGTTCTGGGGATTTTCCCTTGCTTTGTGTCTCTTGGTAAATAGTTCTGAAGGTAAGAGAGAACTTACTAAAACTTATTAAAAACTTATTAAAAAATCATTTTTTTTTTAAAAAAGTGCCAGTAATATAAACATAAGAACATAAGAAGAGCCATGCTGGATCAGGCCAAAGGTCCATCTAGTCCAGCTTCCTGTATCTCACAGTGGCCCCACCAGATGTGTCTGGGAGCGCGCGAGACTAGATATATGCCTCCTGACACCTCTCCCCTGCACCTGGTCCTTGAAGTACCCTGGTTTTAAGACTGGAGATGACACATCTCCATCATGGTTTGTAACCTGGGATGCACTTTTCCTCCAGGAATCTGTCCAATCCCCTTCTGAAGGCATCCAGGCCAGATGCCATCACCACCTCCTGTGGCATTGACTGCTGGCATTGGTATTGTTAACATTCAGTCTGGACTTGGCTATGTGAAGCTTGGCATCTTTATTATTATTATTATTATTATTATTATTATTATTATTATTATTATTATTATTATTATTATTATTATTATTATTATTATTATTATTATTATTTGGTAATGCAGGCATGATATGGCAAGGCAATATCCTGGCATTCTGAACTGTGGGTGCAGAAGCATTGTCCTACATCCCTAAACGCAAAGTTTCTTGACTGACTGAAGCAGATTACAGCCATGGTTTCATTTAAAGCAGATTTAAGGCGTATTTGCTTCCTTTCAAACCACATGCACCACAACTTCAAGGGGAGGCAAAGAGCATTGATCTCTTAAAACACATTCATTCCCTAGAGAGCCTTTGTGCCCGGAGGGAATGCATCGTTAGTTTACCGTTCTTTTTCTCTTTTCCTAGGAACTTCAAAACCGCCAGTTGCTATGCATTGGATGTGGTCAGTTGGCAGGTCTTCTAATAGGACAAACACAGGGAAACCAGTTTCTCTCATGTGGCAGTAAAAAAAAGAGTGGACAAATCATAAATTGGCTTGAACTGCTATAGTTTAAAGCACTTTAAAACTCAGTGCAAATGCCAGACCCCAAAGGTGCAAATAATGCGGGGGGGGGGTTGGATTAGAAGAATAACTGGGTAGAATTAAAAAGAGTTTCTCATCAGTGAGTTATGAAAATAATGACCAAATTAAATTACTTTTATACACTTTCCAAGTTGGGGTTGGGAGAAGGAGGAGAGATGGTTTACAAGTCGAAATTTCCTTCGTTAATTGCAAGGTTTCATCCAGCGTTGATTCAGTCAAGACTGCGGAGATAAAGACCGATCATTGAGAATTAGTCAGAGGTTCCTTTTTTTATAATTCCTTTTATTCCAGCTTTGATTATTTTTTTCAGCTAAGAGAAGTTTACAGTGATGTTGATTAGGCTGGGATTTGATGGATTCTCAAGGTTTTATTTGAAAAGCAGTAATCATAAACATAAAGCTGCCTAGATGCCCTAAGCACATCCGATCTCGCCTGATTTCGGAAGCTAAGCAGGGTCATCCCTGGTTAGTCCTTGGATGGGAGACCACCAGGGAATACCAGGTGCTGTAGGTGCCTGGAGTAGGAACTGGCAAACCACTCCAGTATTCCTGCCAAGAAAACTCCATGGATATGGGGTCACGAAGAGTCGGTCACAACTGTAACGGCACAACACACACAATCATAAACATAATGGGGCTTTGGGTTTTAAGAGCAGGAGCCAGGGCTAAAAAACTCCATCTCTCTCTCTCTCTCTCTCTCTGTCTTTCTCTTCCATCCCATCCCACCTTCTCTCTCTCTCTCTCTCTCTCTCTCTCTCTCTCTCTCTCTCTCTCTCTCTCTCTCTCTCTCTCTCTCTCTCTCTCTGTGTGTGTGTGTGTGTATCTGGCCAATTTTACTGTCCCTCCCCCTTCCTCAATTTTGCAACCGTTTTCATTCCACTCTGGCCCCAGTAATTAGAAGAACTGTCGAAAAAAGCTGTTAAAAGTATCTGCATGTATTAGAGTTCATTAAAAGGTAATCCATCCAGAAGAGAGGTATTTCAATTTATCTGTATGTGATGAAACACACACACACACGAGAAAGAGGAAAATTGGTTTCTGCACCCAACCTCACCCATCTTTTGGTGCCATATGTTAATTACCACATGTTTTGAAAAATGAAGAGGGAGAGACTTAATGGAAAGTAGTTAACTAGTTGTTAACTGAGAAATAGCTTACTGGGAGAACTTATCAAAATTCCATGTTCATTTTTCAGCATCTTCCAGTAGAGCTGGGAATAACACCTGTTTGAAAAGCTGTGAAGGGAAGGGGGTTCGGATATTAATTACTAAGAATGATCACTGTTAAGTGGTCCTGTATGAGTACAATATTTCATCCTGGCAAACCACTTGCAATATCTCTCTCTTCCTTAGTGATGCCCTCCATGCTTCTCCTTCCTCCTCTTCCTCCTCCTCCTCCTCCTCCTCCTCCTCCTCCTCCTCCTCCTCCTCCTCCTCCTCCTCCTCCTCCTCTTTGAGTTATTGGAACTAATGCTACTAATGCAACTGTGCCTGTTTGTCTCATATGAAGACATGTCTCACATGAAGAGGTAGCCAATTTCAAATCCATTTGGTTGAGAAAGGATATTAGCCTGTCGTACGTGTGGTTGTCTTCACTTCTAACAGCTAGTGTTGAAAGATGCTAACATATGCAGAATACATATATAACTCCCCCAAAGCAAACCTGACCAAAACAGAATGTTTTGTAAAGCAAAAACGTAAAGTGTTCTGCTTATATACCTCCCCATAGCACTCAAAGCATTCTCTGGGCAGTTTACAATTCAGTTATGCCAGCTACATATTGCACACAGACCCACCGCCTCCCACTTGCTGCTGGGTACTCATTTTACTGACCTTGGAAGGATGGAAGGCTGAGTGAACCTTAAGCCGGCTACCTGGGATTGAACCCCAGGTCGTGACCCCAGTTTTGGATGCAGTGTAGCAATTTAACTGTGCCACAAGGTTCCTTTTATTGTATTGAGACGTGGTGGTTAGAATGATGGGGAGGAGGAACCCCATGAACACCTTGAAAGCAAAATAAAAAAGCAATATAAGCAATATTCTGCTTATATAACACCCCATAGTGCTTAAAGCACTCTCTGGGTGGTTTCAAAGTTAATTATGCAGGCTACGCATTGACCTCCAGCAAGCTGGGTACTTATTTTACTGCCTTTGGAATGATAGAAGGCTGAGTCCACCATGAGATACCTGGAACTGAATCCCAGGTCATGAGCACAGTTTTAGCAGTTTTAGCATTTAACCACTGCATCACGAAGCAATACCTCTGTGTTTCTGACGTAAAACTTTCAGACAGAACTGTCTTTTCCAAGGGCACCTTACGGGCTTCAACATAAACTAATTTTGTGGTGAGCTGGCTGATCTGTACCAAGAGCAAATTAGGCTCCAACGAGCTTTATATTCCCACCCCCACCCCCACTCAGGTGCGGCTTTCTTTTTCCGCAATGCATCTTTCCAGCCAATTCAGTCTTCCATCCCCTCCAGCTGAAATCGCCATCTGCTGGCCTTGAACTTGTTAGATTATTCAGGAAGTATATCACTTTTCTGTATGTCCTCTGTTGGCTTAGGAGGACCGCTAAGCTCTCTGCTCTGTATCTTTCTAACCTTAATGGCCATTTTCTTTAGTCCTGCATGCCTTGAACCATGTTTGTTATCTCTTTCCTCATTAGATTAGAAACAATATTTCCCTAAGACTTGAAATGACCTCTTGGAGCCCAAGATGTGTTGGTTTGGACTGGGTAACTTAAAAGAGTCATCTTTCCCCATAGCTCAGCTGGTGAAATGAAATCAAGGAAAGCTTCATTCACAGAGGCCGATTGGAAATCTGATGTATTATTGTTCTTTGAATTGGTGAACATTCACAGTCAGCAATGCCTTGCTTTGGCAGGAAAACAAACCCATACTTTTTAGTTATCTACCCCTCCCTTTCCTGTTTTCATTTTGGCTTTTTGAAAATTCATGCACTTGTATTTCTTCTCTCAGCTTAAGTGGCATGTAACAAAGTGTTGATAGATGCCAGCAATCATAACTGGCTCCTATTATTATATTTTCTTCTATGACTGACAGGATAAATTGTGCAAATTCATTCCTTACTGAATGAATTCCTTCAAATTGCCTTTCATATAACAGGAGCTTTTTTTTTCAGAGCCCAAGTGACTATTCCTAACATTGCCAAACATTGTTCTAATTTATATCCTTTAGATGTGAAGTCAGCCCTGTGATTGATTGATTGATTGGTTGGTTGGTTGGTTGGTTGATTTTGGCTACTCTCCGTAGTTTTGTCTGGTTACAAGTCATGCACTTCACTGGTTGGCTGTAAAATGAAGACAAAGGCTAGAAAATCATAGAATCATAGTTGGAAGAGATCTCAAGGGCCATCTACTAAAAACCCCTGCCATACAGAAACCCCCATCACAGTGCCCCTGACATATGGCCATCCAGCCTCTGCTTAAAAACCTCATGGTGTTCTAAGAGGGTGCTTAAAAACCTCATGGCGTACATCTTTAATTTCTTCATTTATTATTAAAGTTATTTACAATCCACCTTTCAAGACACATCATTACCAGAAGTCGATCACAAGCATCTAAAAAGCAAGATGCAAGCGTGGAGTCACAGCCAGAGCATATAATAATAAAGTCAACTGCTAAAACATTTTTCCAACACTTAAGACATTAACTCAAATGAGACTAGAATCAAAATGACTCCAAGGTTTCTGGAAAAGCAACTGATAGCTATAAAGTATGCTTCCAAATGCTTTACTCACTTCCCTGGGGATGGAGGTGAAGAGATGCCACTGAAAAAAATCCTGCCACAATTCAAACAGCATTTGCTGGAACAGCGGGATACTGATCTTAAATTTTGAGAGGGTGGGCGCAGGTGGGTTTTAGTAACCTGGTCTGAAATGTTTGTTTGTATGTTGCCCCATTAGTACAGTGCAATATTCCAGGCAGTTTGCAACAACAAATAAAACATATACAAATAAACTACAAATAAAACAACAAGAATTAAAATGTTTGACACACAAGGTCAGATTTCAGGTCTTTAAACCAACATCTTAAATTTGTCTCAGAAATGAACAGTCCACCTATTAACCATAGGCAGAAAACTGGGATCATGTGCTTCAGGGACTGTTCAGAGTGGCCATTTGGGGTGTGGAGTGGATCTGTTGAGGTCAGGGAAGGGATGTGTCCTGTGCCATTCAACATGCTCTTTTTGTGTCTGAAAAGTGAACAACCATTTATATAGCAATGTCAGCTATCAATTAAGTGCTTCCCCTGATTGTTCGCAGAGGAAAATCTTTTTTTATTGTTTATTTTACATTGCTCTTGTCTTCCCTTTTCAGTGCCCTTCCATTTTCTTCCTTCCCTTCCTTCCTTCCCTTCTTTTATGCTCCCACCACTTTCTTTCTGAAACCCTCCCTCAGAATCTGCAGATGCTAAAGACTGCTCTCCCCCAGCTAACAAGCATGCCAAAAAGAATGCATGCCCTACCATAGGGCCAGAAAGGAATGTGGCAATCCATAAAGAGCATGGATGGATTGTTCTAGTAGAAACACTTCTGGATGAGGCCTTATCCAAACCATGCTCTGCGGAAGCCATATATCACATCCACCCTGTTTCCCCAAAAGTAAGTCATCCCCCAAAAATAAGACCTACTTACAGTTTTGGCTCCTCCTGAAATATAAGGCATCCTCCGAAAATAAGACCTCCCTGATAATAAGGCCTCCCCTGAACATAAGGCCTCACTGATAATAAGGCCCCCTGAAGCTACAGTAACTCTGGACTCTGGACCGTAGCAGCAGGTGCCGCCGTGCAGCTCACTGTTGGCCACAGCGCAGCCGGAGCAGACAGGGAGTGCGAGGTCTCTTTTAATCAGACAAGCCGCGCTGCCGCCAGGACAAGCTGCTGCCTGCTGCTCGCTCTGCCCTGATGGAATCTGGCTGACTCACAATTAGACAGTCGCACGGGGCAGGAGTCAGGCACATCGTGTGGACACACAGGGGGGACTGAGGTAGGGGGGAAATGTCTGTCCACTGGCACGGGGGAGGAGGATCACTTAAAATGATCATGGAAAAATAAGACATCCCCTGAAAATAAGACCTAGCACATCTTTGGGAGCCAAAATTAATATAAGATTCATTCTTTTTTTCGGGGAAACAGGATATATACTAGTGTGGAGAGGCCCTCAGGTTCCTAACTCCTAGCACCATTTCAGCCACTTCTGTTCTAAAATTTCTTTCAGGGAAGCCCCATATATCCTGCCCCTTGCACCACTCTCAACAAAACTTCTTTGACAAGAATTTTAAGGAGGCAAAATTTCAATGATATTCTCACAAGTGAGTGTCCAGTTATTTCCTTATATGTCTGTCTTATCACTTGGCATATAATTTAATTTTATTAATAAATAAATAAATAAATAAATAAATAAATAAATAAATAAATAAATAAATAAATTTACTTAGTCTTGGTTAAACTTTAAGAATGTTTACTGTATTACTTATTTAGTGCTTCTAAATATTGTAATAATTTCATATGTGGCTCTTAACCTTGTTTCTTTTAACTGTAAGCCACCTTGAATCTTTTTTTTTGGGGGGGGGGAGGCAGCACATAGATATTTTGAACAAGCAAACACACACACATGTAAAATATATTAAAACATTTCTACCTCATCTAGACTTATTTGTCGGCTTGACAGAGTTGTAACGGTATTAAAACATATTCATATCAGATATAGCAACAGACAAGTTGTCAGACTAACAGTACAAGCAGACTCTTAACAGACAACTAACATGATACCTTGTTTCTTTTATAAAAACATAATAACTGCCACTTTCGTTTTCTATTTATCTGGCAGTTAACCCACTTAACAACCATGGGCTAGCACCCGGAAGAATCTGATTTGTTACATGAGTTTGTGAGTTGCAATATATAAAATACACAGTTCAAATATTGTTATAAACACATGTGTACATTATTTATTCCAGCATCTTTATCCTTCACTGCCAGCAACCTTTAGTTGGCCTGCATGTGTGTATTTCCTGCTTCACTCAAGCCCCTTAAAAACCCCCTACACAACCAACTCTCAGGTATTGAGCTTTGCATCACTCAGCTTGAATTATTTTAATGAGATCTTATTCAAATAATAATCTCCAAAAGATGCTATTTATTCCCTATCTTTAAATTCATTCAACACAATTCTTCACTCTTTCTTTCACTCGGGTACCGCCCAAAATCCATCTATTTCAAAATCACCATCAGAATGATTCCATAACAGGTATTATCACTTTCTCCTTCCCATCGGTTATTATTTCCCTTTAGTTTCAAGTAACACATGCAGGAATTGCCTATTTTTCATATATAGTTATTGCTCCATATAAAGCTTTTTTTTTTGGGGGGGGGAAATGCAGTGGTCTCTGAACATCTAAAGGAGAAAGCAGCTTCACTGTAAATCATAAAAGAGGTAGAGGTGGGTTGACATGCCTCAACTGTCTGTATCACCAAAACACTATGAACGACACCTCCTCATGATTACTAGATCATAGTACAACTAGAGATGGGAATGAATCAAATAAAATGCTAATTCATCATGATTCGGGATTGATCGAGGCTGAAGAATTGACAAATTGATGAATTAATAAATTTCTAGTGATAAATGGCAAATTGGTGAATTGATTTGTCTCCTCTTTAAAAGGCTATAAAGAGAACCCCCTAAGATATAGAGGCCCCACTTTTGCAGGGATTCTTCCTCTGCCTAATTCTCTATGAGCCCTGCATGTTTGGTGATAATTGGGGGTTCATACCTCTGAGCTATGCACCCCCAAACATGACCACCCAGAAAAGTGCACCCAGGCACCTAGAAACACCAAATATGTAGACCTCTACAATCCTTCCAAGTGTGATGAAGATTGGGCTTCAGACATCTGATACACCCACAAAGTAGGTCCCCCTAGGGAAGTGCCCTTTAGAAACTGGTTAGGGGAAACCCAATATTCACCGTACTTGGAGGGGTTGTAGAGGAGAGTCAGATGAACCTTCTCTGCATGTATGATATCTCTAGGTACCTGGGGGGTGGACTTTCCTGGGGAGGGGCTGTTTGGGGGTGGATAACTCAGACATCAGAACTCCAATCTCCACCAAACTTAGAGGGATTATATTGAAGAGTCTCTGGATGGTTCCTGCCAAATTTGGTGTCTCTCGGTGCCTTGGAGGACATTTCGCATCCCAACAAATTAATGAATCATAATTTTTGAAGCATTCATCCATTCATATTTGTTGGGAGGTTTTATTTATGAGGAATACAAATTAACGAATTTTGGTGGATCCGCCAGATTTGTCAGAAAATGGGATTCATTTTTTCATTTCATCCCCATATCAACTGATCACATTCACAACTAAATTTATGAGAAAAGCCAGTTTGAATTATTCAAATTTGAAGAAGTAGAAGGCCTCCAATAGCAAGGAGAGAGAGAGAGAGAGAGAGAGAGAGAGAGAGAGAGAGAGAGAGAGAGAGAGAGAGAGAGAGAGAGAAGCCACTTTCGGAGCAAATTGGGATGGATTAATTCAAATTAGTCTTCACCTTAAAATACTTTTCATTTGCCCATTTTTATCAGTGTTTCACTCTCTAAAAAGCAATGGTTGAGCAAACTTGTGTATTCATATCAAGATTAAAGAAGTTTTTAATCACGCCTTTACTTTTTTCTAGGCAGTGGCTACAGGATCACTTAGAGTAACAATGTGAAAACACTTTGAGTTAATGTTCTTGGTATTGATCTTTACAATACCAAGGCAATTCATTATACGTAAGGAAAGTGGAATAAACAAATGATCAGGAGTGTGGAAGAAGCATAATTGCATATTAAAAAAACACAGGGATGTGACTCTGCTGCTCTCTGTGGGAATGGGGAATGGAACATTGACCTGGAATAGTGCACATATATTTAGTGAGGTTGACCTTTCTCGATGATCTCCTACACAATTAATTTAAAGCAGTTGCTTTTCTCTTTGCCTTTCAAAATCATACATCCCTGTTTCCAACATGGTAGCTGACAGAGGAATCACAGAGCAGCATGTGACAAACAAGGAAAGAATTTCAGTAGAAACTAGAGAGGATTCATGTGCTGATATCAGTGCTATATACAGAGCAGCTGTCTCAAGTATTTTGCGATTTTGGATCTACCATTAGCTCCCAAATCTGCATTCGGGGACTCTTCTCCCCACCCCCATTTTTAAAGCAATAGTTTTGATCTAGACACCATTGATTGGCCAGATGGGTAGTAAAGAAATGTTACCCAGCTGAAATCCTGGTCTGTGAGGAACAACACATGAATCCAAGGGCAACTAGACCTTCTAAAAGTTCAGATGCACCATCAGGACATTGGTGGTGCATTTGGAAGTATGAGCACTCCACATGACAAATGCTGTGTTCCACATCCCAAATACTGAAGAAAAATAAAGGCAATGATCCTGACATAGATGAACAAACCAACCCTAGTGGTTTTATGTGTTGGATATCTTGGGAAGCTAACAAAGTCAGCCCCACCATACTTTATATTTCAAGAGGAATAGCTGACAACAAAATATTGTTTCTAAGAAATGTGTCTCTCCACATTTGTCTGAGTATGACAGACAATCAGAGATTGTATGGGCCTCCTGTGTGGAGGCAAGGAGATTGTGTAATGCTGCTGCTCTAATCTGGTTTCCACCGGAATCCGCACCATCCGGAATTCTCACCACCCAGAATTGTACAAGTGTGAGAATTTGTCTGTGAAGATTCTCAGTCATCCAGGTGAGTTTATCTGGAAGTTGATTCATGGCTACTGGACTTCTTTTTGAGAGATATCTCTCAAAAAGAAGTCCAGTAGCCATGAATCAACTTCCAGGAAAAGTGTGAGAATTGTTAGCTAAGATTTATGCCACCAATAAGCCTCAGGGCCTTCCAAAGTGACTCACATTTTATGGAAACTCTACGGGGGCCCCTGCAAATTAAAATATGGAGTAGAAATTAGTGAAGGGTTGTTATATAGGGCAGATAGTTTAATTATAATGGTGTTCCCCAATGGGTCTTCAGACCATTTTTGAATACAACTTTCACTCTTTTAATGGTTCAGATTCTTACCAGGATCATTCCCAAAAGCCCTCTGAAGTGGCTCACAAAAATCCATACAAACACACAATTCAAGCCTCATGATAGTACACAATAGGATAGTACACAATGCTGGCCATGAGCATACGGGCAAAAATATGCCTGCCTGCTAGACATTTCAATTAGCAAAGGGCTTGGTGTTTTAGCGGCTTGATCAGCCATGTTGGCAGCTGAACTCTATGAAAAGACCCACCCATGATGCTAAACAGATGAGCAGTGCTTCCTTCCTTCCTAATGCCATGTGCAAAACAGAGAGCAAATTAGATGCTTCTGTTACTAAACATTTCAGCTCAATCAGCCCAGTTTAGGGCAGCTTCACCTGCTACCAATTTACAGCCATGAGCAGAATGCTGTCTCTATATGCAGAGAGACTTGTTTACTTGTTTGGTTGGATCAGAAACAAACCCTCTTCCACCGCTATCCCTTTGATCAAATGTTTTCACCTCACAGTGACCTTGCCAATCAATTGCGGTAGCAAAGAGGTGGTGCTGTGTAGTGCTTAGAGACAGCACCAACCCTGGCTATCCACCATGCTACTTTGAACACACCCAGTCTCATCTAATTTTAGCAGCAGGATCAAGGCTGGGTCAAGATTCAATGATGACTGGTTGAGATGGGCCAACTGGCTGCACAAGGCAACTCCTCATATTCCCATAATAAAGATGACAGTCTTTTTTTTTTTTAAAAAAAAAAAACACCCACTAAACTCATAAGAACATAAGAACATAAGAAGAGCCATGCTGGATCAGGCCAAAGGCCCATCTAGTCCAGCTTCCTGGATCTCACAGTGGCCCCACCAAATGCCTCTGGGAGCTCACGAGACTAGATCTCGGTCTACTGATACCACTCCCCTGCATCTGGCCCTTGAAGTACCCCGGTTTTAAGCTTGGAGATGACACATCTCCATCATGGTTTGTCACCTGCGATCGACTTTTCCTCCAGGAATCTGTCCAATCCCCTTTTGAAGGCATCCAGGCCAGATGCCATCACCACATCCTGTGGCAGGGAGTTCCACAGGCTAGCAACGTGCTGGGTGAAAAAATATTTTCTTTTATCTGTTCTTACTCTCCCAGCCCTCAATTTGAGTGGATGTCCCCTAGTTCTGGTATTTTGTGAGAGGGAGAACATCTTCCCTCTATCCACTTTACTCATACCCAGCACAGGCATTAACTCCATGCTGTACTTGGGCTGTATGTTCTCTTTCGCCTTACTTTAATTCACAAGGTTGCTATGAGGTTCAGGTGGCAGGAAGCTGCCTTGTATGGCACCCACCAAACTCCTTGGAAGAAGCATCAGATTAAAATGTAGTAATAATGACTCAGTATTTGAGAAAAAAACAGAAACCGCTAGGTTTTCTATATTACTTCAAAGCACTCCCCGCCTTGAATCCTTTGAAACTAAGTGATGGGAAAGAGTCGTGGCACTTTAAAGCCGCAAGTTATGTAAAAATTGCCCCATTCATATCATTTCTCTAATCCAGCGTTTTAGGAAGAACTGCCATTGCTAATGTAGTGATCCAGCATAAATATTACTGAAATTTTGAATGGATCATTCTGAAGTGGCCTTGAATAGGGATGCTGTGATAATCTGTCAGATTCAATTTCCAATGCAAATGCCACTATTCAGCTCCTATGTGCATGTATATACCCCCCTTTTATCTTAAAATCCTGATTTCATTTCAATTTATCAACAAAAAGAAAGTGTTAGTGGCTTCATTCAGAAACACTTATGCATGTTGCGCAAAGAATTATGGTAGGTTCCCTAGTGTCCTGTACCAGCTCAGAGATAAACACCACACAGAATCCCAGTAAAACAGGCATGCCTTCCATGTGTGTATATATTCCAAACAAGCTCCTTCGCGGTCTAAGCAAAATGAATAGAACTTTTTCATAGCTTTTGTGAGTTTTGTAGGCTCTTTGGCCATGTTCTGGAAGTTTTTCTTCCTGACGTTTCGCCAGTCTCTGTGGCTGGCATCTTCACAGACTGGTGAAATGTCAGGAAGAAAAATTTCCAGAACATGGCCAAGCAGCCCGAAAAAAACTCACAACAGCTCTCAGATCCCAGCCTTGAAAGCCTTTGAGAATACATAGAACAGGCATGTCCAAAGTCCAGGCCGGGGGCCAAATGCGGCCCGATTTAAAATTTTGAGTGGCCCTCAGCTCCTTGTCCCTGCCGGCTCAGCCTGTCACTCATCCCCACTGGCCCGGCCCTTCCCTGTGCTGGCTAGAGACGTCAGCTTGCGGTTTTATGTTTTGCCTGTCCAACCTGCCTCCGTCCATCCCCTCAGCCACCCGCCCTGCCTACCTGCTCCTGGCTCCATTGTTGCAGCATCTTCCCCACCTTCTTGTGAGGGAGGGCAGCATATGTGAGCAGTTGTGCGTCTTGGGTGCGCGTGGGCCAATTCCTGGGCTGTACAACAGCCACCGGGCTCTTGGGTGCCTTGAAACTGGAGCATTTGTGGCTGTTGCAGATATGCACGGACCACACTCTTACTCCCCCTCCAGGCTGAATGGTTGACCCCCACAAATTTTCACCTCACCAAATCTGGCCCTCCTTGCAAAACGTTTGGACATGCCTGATGGAGAACTTTTCCATTTCGTCTTTATGATGGAGGCTGCACGGAGTGGTAGAGAAATGGCTAAATGTGCATTTTCAGAGCTATCGGGGGTATTAGCCACAGATACTATGGCTATATAAGCTGACGTACGAAGGCATGTACATGCACAGTCCTTTAGAGAACCATGAGTTCTGTTCAGGCTATACCTCAGCTGCAGCTGCACATCCTCCTTCCCTACTGGAAAGGGGCATATTACAGCTTTAGTGAGAAGTCAGCACAAACTTCAGACAGCTGAGCTTGCTCACAACTTGTAACATCTATTTAAAAAGGAAGCTCAGCAGGTAATACAGGGAGGCAGTGTTGTGTAAGTCCGTGACCGTGGGGACCATGGCTGCAAGGAAACACTGTTTTATCTTCCTGCTTTTTATGTGGTACCGATTTATCTACTTGCATTACAGGCTTCCGAACTGCCAGGTTGGCAGGAGCTGGGGTTATCAGCGGGAGCTCGCTCCACTGCGTGGTACCCTGGATTCGAATTGCCGAGCTGCCGACTTTGCAGCCGACAGTTTTCAGAGCTTTAGTCCGCTTATATTAAACCCTCTTTTACAATTCCAAGAGCCTTCTTGCTTGTAATATTATTGAGCCAAGTATTCCCCATCTTGTAACTGTGCATTTGGTGTATTTTCCTAGGTATAGAACTGTCACTTATATTAGGGCATTCTTTGTTTGTTTCTCTATTTCAGAACTCCTACCCTTGTACTTCACATGTGCCAAATGGTCATGGATCAGGAACTGAGTATTTCTGCCTTTTACTTTTTATATGTTTTCATTTTTCCATTCCCATTCAGTACTGTTCACAGTGAGCCACTATTTCTTCTCTCTCTCTTTTCCTACTCACCTACTTGAAGAATGCTTTTGGATTTTTTAAACAAAATATTTATTTATTTATTTATTTATTTATTTATTTATTTATTTATTTATTTATTTATTTATTTATTTTGCTTTTCTCACCTCATTCTTAACTTTTGCCTTCCTAGAACCATCCCTCCAATTCTTTGCTGTTGGTCAGTATTAGGGATGGTATAAAATGGAGCAATAGAATTTTGATTCATTTCATTTCATTTTTGCTACCGGTTCATTTTGTTTCATTTTTAAATGAATGTTTGTAAAAAACAATTGTAACAAAATGAAACAATAACAAAACAATTAGTTACTGTATCAAATGGCTTCCCTGGGTCCCAGATGCATGAAATTTGGTAGGTAGCTTTTTACAAGGCAGCCATTTTACAGAGTAATGGAACATTTCATTTTCAAAGGGAAAAATAAGTGTTTTGTTTCATTTTGTTTAAAAAAATGCTGTTTCCCATTTTGTTTCATTTTGTAACAATTCAAAAGCTTAGGAAACGATGAAACATTGTGTTATTATTCATAAGGTGCCCATCTGTAGTCTGTGTTCTTCCTTTGTGGCCTGGCCTCCTTTCCACCTGTGTGTCCTTTTTATAAATTTTTGTAAAGCCACATTTGTCTTTTTTAGCTGTCTTCTATATTTCTCATTGAAATTGTTTGTAGTTGTGCCTTTATAAATTCCTCTGCAAGAAACTCTCCTCAATCTTGGACTCCTTTCCCAGTTAGAACCTCCTGCCTTGATACCTTGCTTTTGGATTTATTAAAATTGGCGTTGCTAAAATTTAGTGTCCATGTGCAGCTACAACTCTGTTTTGGTTTCCTTTATAATCAACAAACCAAGTAGAACATGGTCACTTTCCCCCAGAGTTCTCAATGCCACTTCTTCCACCCTGTCATTTCTACTGGTTAAAATCAAGTCAAGAATAACTAATCCTCTTGTTTCTTCATCTTACAACTTGGCCTCTTAGACACTGTCATGATGATGGGTTTGAATATAATGATCAGCACTGAAGGTTAAATAGTACTGTTTTTTAACAGATTGCAAGGCAACTGGGTGCCAGATGCAGTGTATCTTTTTTATATATAATTTCTTCCCACAGCACCTATGCACACTCTGTGGCTGATTCCGTTCAGGTGTTCATCGAATTACAATTGACTTTTAATAAAGTTGTCAGTAGCCTTCCCTCTTTCCAATTATCCTTTATAAAGCTATAAAAGAAAATATTGAAATATAAAGTTGGCAGTAGCCATGTGCTGGAGAAGTGGGCTAAAGTTAACAAATGATTGTGCTAAATAAATTTTGTCAGTCTCTAAGTGGTGCAAAACTCTTCATTCTCACCAGGTAGACTAGATACTTTCCTAGAAGGCTGAAGTGAAGCAAAACAAAGCAAAAAAGTCTTTTGCTTATATGCCTCCCCATACCACTTCAAGTACCCTCTAGGCGGTTTGCAATTTAATTATGCAGGCTACACATTGCCCCTTCCCTAGCAAGCTGGGTACTCATTTTACCGGCCTCGGAAGGATGGAAGGGTGAGTGAACCATGAGCCTGCTACTTGGGATCGAACCCCAGCTCGTGAGCACAGTTTTACCTGCAGTACAGGCATTTAACCACTGCGCCACGGGGCTTCTAGTGTTCTTTCGCTTTAAAATATGCTTTCATTTCTGAGTGCATTGGATAACTTGTGCCTGAGATGGTATTCCTGCTGAAATAGGATTCTCATTCTGGTCTAGTGGATACAGAAAACATATTCAATTTCCTACTTAGTTATGGAAACAGATTGCAAGAGTGGAACCCATAAAAACCATTCCTTAAATATCTCATCTTGAAAATCCATTTAAGGCTGCTATATGTTAGTTCTCACATGACAGCACAGAACACATAAACACACACTAAAATGAAGCTGTTGAGCTTAAAGGTTTGGTAACATTATTATTATTATTATTATTATTATTATTATTATTATTATTATTATTATTATTATTATTATTATTATTATTATTATTATTATTAAGAAGAAGAAGAAGAAGAAGAAGAAGAAGAAGAAGAAGAAGCATTATTGGCCTATATAACAATAAAACAGCCAAAGTAACATTTTGATGCTGAGATTTGTAGAAAACTTTCAGTGAAATACAGAGCTACACAGCTGCCAGGTGTTAAGCTGGAGTTGGCCTTCTCCAATGATCTAGCTCTTTCCAAGAGCCTAGGATGACTGGAGATATCTTCATAGAATATATGTTGTTCCTAATAATGTCGCCATTTGTAGTTGACCGATGTTGATCTTTTCAATGCTGAGGGTTTTCAAATGTTGACCCAGGTCTTTTGGGATTGCACCTAAGGCACCTATTACCATTGGTATGGTTTTTGCTTTCTTATTCCATAGCTTTTTTTCTTTCTTCTTCTTCTTCTTCTTCTTCTTCTTCTTCTTCTTCTTCTTCTTCTTCTTCTTCTTCGACAAACTAACAGAGCGATCTTCTTTTCAAAATCTTTGCCCTCTGTAGGATGTAGAAAGGCATGACTTCATGGGAAGATGAACAAATGAATGAAGCCCTAAAATTATGAATAACATTTTTCTTTTGCTATAATGTGGCTAATGTTGCTGTGTCAACGTCTGAGATTCTAGTGGGCTGCAGTAACTGTGTTTGTATTTTTATGTGACTGGAGAGTCTGTTGTGGGAAGACAGTCCTCTCTAAGCAAGCCCAGCCCATGAATGGGAAGTACAGGCATTGTTATTCAGGATAGTGTCTCACATTTAAATCATTTCAGAAAGGTGCCATGAGTAGAGAGTGAAAACAAGCACAGCATGTAGAATGTTATATCATCATCCTATTTCACCTTGATGCAGTAGTCCTTTATCCAAGTGGAGTTTTCTTGCTGTTTTCCATGAGGTGACATTAAAAACATTATCAACATCTCTGCGGTCAGTCAACTGCCCTCCTTCCTGTTTATTCCACCTCTATTTTCCTCTCCTTCTTTTATTACCATGTTGTTTCTTATCACGTATATCCCACAAGGGGCATACCTGTCCTCTTGTCCTCTTGGATGCATGTTTCAGACTGATGCCACCATCTCTTATACTTTCATTGGATAAAGAGTTTTCACTGCATTCCATATATTTGCTTGTCTATTTTAAGATGTTCTTGTCACTTCCCAATGACTGTGAAATGACTACTGTCAAGAGATCTGGCAATATTTTTTACCACCAGGTGCAAGCAAAAATGTCTGTCTGCTTGGGTGGAGGCCTACACTCCAGGGTAGATATGATCTAGTGGGCTGCAGTGCATGAAAGCATATGCCAGATAATATTGGGTAACATTTAAGAGGCCACAAAACAGATTGTTGCTTTTGCTGCAACAGACTAAATGGTATGACTACATTGACAAATGATGCAGGAAATGCATCAGTTAGATTATAATTATTTTTCATTGACTACATGGCAGTTAATGCAAATCAGCCTGGACTACCACTGGCCTCACCATAGTTTTTCCCTCTGCAGCTGCAGCAGGTGTGATTATTTTAGCTAATGTAGATGAGATTGTGCTGTTGCATTTAAAGCAATTCCAGCCAACTACACAGCATTGAGAGAGGAGGTGATTTGAGATTCCTGGCTAGGATCTGGGTTATTTTATCACTGTGCAGACAATAACCCAACAGTCTATCTGTCCCAGTGCCAAATTTTGCACTCCACTAAAAAACCCCGTAAAATGCTGCCTCCAATCCACCAGTTTTTTGGGGTGGCCTCGCACACACACACACTGCACCTTTTGTGTAAAGAACTTTTATGCTGGTAATGTTGGCTGAATTGACTTGGCTTTTTGGACCAGATAACCACAAATAACTCTACAAAAATAGAATGTCCACAATCAAATAAGTCTATGTCTTAAAAGAGCTTTATTAAAAATAAAACACTAACCAAAGAGTAAAAGCATTTAAGATTACATTTAAGGGATTTCAAGCAAATATAACTTCAAGCAAATCAGGCATTTAGGATTAAGGAAAGTGGTTATTTCAACTAACTGAGGCTTTCCTAACAGTCACTGTTTGATGGCTGTAAGACTTACGAATGAGATCCTTTTCTCTGCACTGCTATATGATTGATCCTAGTTCCTCCTCTCTGCCACCCCCACCCCTCCTTGGCTGGTCAGGTGCTTGGTGTTGTAAGAATCACAGTTAGAGCAGAGCTATCTTAAAATTTCCTCCTCTCTGCCACCCCCACCTCCCTTGGCTGGTCAGGTTCTCGGTGTTAGTTTGATATGCCTTCAAGAGAAGAAAGAAAGGGGAAGGGGAAGGGAAGAGGAGGATTCAAGTGATCAACAAGCTGCAAACAAGACTGATTTCCTCCCCTCTCTGTATGTAGTTGGCTGAAGTGAATTAACCCAAGAAAACCCAACTTCCCAGGTGAGACTTTACAGTGGATTAATTTATATTTTTACCACTGTGCAGTTGCACCCTAACACTACTTGCTGCACTTTTTGAAACTATAGATAAAAACAATAGTCCATTATATTACTAGAGATTACATTAGCCAACTGCTTAGATGAGACTCAGAACTCATGTGGAAGTTAGCCATGCATATGAAGTTAATCTGTACCTATTGCTGATGTGTATATAGAATACTTGTTGTTGAAGGGGCCTGAATGCTTCTGTAGAAAGACTCATAAATCACAACATTCACTGTGCCCTCATTTTCATAACCTGTCTGCCTTCTCAATATTCTTTCTTAAAATCTCGGAGATGCTATATCTTTTAACGAACATCTTCTAATTAATTTCTGGTTTGTAATTTTCTTGATTTTGTCTGATTGAACGAGACCTTTAATGACATTTCCAGGGTACTTTTTTTTTGAGGGGGGAATGTGACAATTTAAGGTAGCAGCCTGTTTGATATACTAAGTGCAACAGAGACAGAACTTACTACATCTAATTATGCAGTTTGCAAATGTGACAGCTCTGATGTTGCTGGTGTGCAAGTCTCTGTGGTTAAATTAAAATTATAATGACAGTAATTACATTAATTAGCCCTTTTTTGAGTTTGTTCCCAGCAAAGTTTTTTTTTCCTCTTGCATATTTACATGAGTAACATCTACTTTGGTTTCTGCAGGAAAAGCCGACTGGAACTAAGGAGCTGATTTATCATAGTTCTTTAATTCACAAGATATGCTCAACGAGAGGAGGCAGATGCCAAAAAACACAAAAGAATAGGGGGGAAAGTGGGGGATTAACATCCCTACAGTTATTTTCATAAATTATTGAACTGCACAGTCTAGAATATGTTAACACTTCAGATATTTAGCCAGTCCTGTAGTGGAATGTATAAAGAAAGAATAGGTTTCAGGCAATACCTTTATAGACCAAAAAACAAAACAAAAGGAACATTGCAACCTTTTCGAGTTTAAATAACTCTTCTTCAAAGCTGGTCCCAGAAGTTCAGACATGGTAAAAATGTGCTTTACCAGGATGTAACTTTTAGATGTTCTTAAAATCCATGGCTACTGTAGATGGTGTTGCAGCCAGGGCAGAAGTACAAAGAAAGGTGTCGACATTGCTGTAAGTAGCTATCTAACATACACAAAAATCTAATGCATGAATTTATGAAGTTAAGCAGTGGTTCCCAACCTATCCCTGTGGTCCTCCAGTCTTTAAAAAGTCATTGGTGACAAAAGGGAGAATCAGACCTCAAGAAGACACCAGTGGTTGTAACCTAAAATCCAACAGACCCACTCAACAACTTGCATGAAACTCTGTGGGTAAAGTATATTGAGGATGGAAGGTTGATGAAGCCAGCTCCATCACTATCATGCTGGCTCTGACAGCAGCTCTCTGGAATTTCAGAAAATGACTCTTTCCCAATCCTAACTGAAGACTCTGGAGTTTGCCCTTGGGAATTTTTTGCATGCACTATTGCAACTGCTGTGTGGTCTCCAGAAAGTTGGAGTGGAGATTGAAAGAAGGGGCAGGAGAGTGGATCAGCTAAACCTAGATAGGAGGAGGACCCCAATCCGCCCTTGCCTCTTGGGGTAGACATCAGGCCAGGATACTACACACCCAAACAGAAATCTCACAAACTCAACAGGCTTGTAGCTCATCTGTACATCTGTGATTTCATAAGCGGAAAACAAAGAAACTGAAAATTGAAAAGTCAGATTCATGATGACTTTAGAATCACAGAATTATAGACTCGCAGAGCTGGGAAGGGGCTAGAAGGACACTGAGTCGAACCCGCTGTTCAAAGCAGGAGACTTAATCAAAGCAGACCTGACATTTGCTTCTTTTGACTATCTCAGTCCCAACCTCCCCTGCCCCAAATCCTCTAGCGGTTGCATCGTTCTGGGTTTTTCAGATAATGCACCACCTGGCCTCCTATCAGATCATGCAGGGCATGCAGGGATGTTCTTCTCCCTCTCACAAAAATACCAGAACTAGGGGGACATCCACTCAAATTGAGGGTTGGGAGAGTGAGAACAGACAAAAGAAAATATTTTTTTTAACCTAGCGTGTTGTTCGTCTGCAGAACTCCCTGCCACAGGAGGTGGTGATGGCATCTGGCCTGGGTGCCTTCAAAAGGGGATTGGACATGTTGTTTGAAAGAAAGCAAATATTCCTTAAATCTGCTTTAAATGAAACCATGGCTATAACCTGGTTCAGTCAGTCAAGAAACTTTCCGTTTAGGGATGTAGGACAATGCTTCTGCACCCACAGTTCAGAATGCCAGGACATGGCCCCTCATTGCCTTGCCATATCATGCCTGCATTACATCATCATCATCATCATCATCATCATCATCATCATCATCATCATCATCATCATCATCATCATCATCATCAATAATATGCCAAGCTTCACATAGCCAAGTCCAGACTGAATGTTAACAATACCAATGCCAGCAGTCAATGCCACAGGATGTAGTGATGGCATCTAACCTGGATGCCTTCAAAAGGGGATCGGACAGATTCCTGGAGGAGAAGTCCATCACAGGTTACAAACCATGATGGAGATGTGTAATCTCTAGGCTTTAAACTGGGGTACTTCAAGGGCCAGATGCAGGGGAGTGTTATCAGGAGACATATCTAGTCTCATGTGCTCCCGGACACATTTGGTGGGGCCACTGTGAGATCCAGGAAGCTGGACTAGATGGGCCTTTGGCCTGATCCAGCATGGCTCTTCTTATGTTCTAATCTTCTGTTATTATTTCTTACTCATGCGAAGGATGAGAGATCTGGGAAGGATTACTTTGGAGGACTATTAAGCCAAGAATAGCCCAGCCAAAAATGCCCATTTGAGTCGCCGTCCAGAGAAAGTAAATCTTCCTCCCTCTGATTAGGGATTCTATAAGTCCTTAATAAGAGAACTGGGGACAATTACGGCTTTACTTTTTCACTCGCTGTGCCTTTAGAATATTTATTTGGAAATCTGGTAACTCTCCAAGGCAATCTAGACTAATGCTTGATTCCGAATGCCCAGAAGGACCCCGACATCAAGCAATAATTAAGCCAACAGAAGTGAAACAATGTATCTTTATCATCTGAAGCAAAAATTTATCAGTAGGGTACACGGCACAAGCAATTTTACTCAGATTCATGCCTGTCAATTTAAACGAGAGATGAAATGTAACTGCAGGAAGGAACTGGGACCTTCTTTTCCCTGAACACTCATAGAAAAAGCTAATCAGCAAAAGAAACACGTGTGGTGCCAACTGTTTAGAAATTCAGGTTTATTAAAATTTTAAAAAAAATAAGAATGGTCAGATTTAGTAGGCATTTGTCTTTTGTCTTTTGTCTTTTGTCTTTTTTCTTTTTTTGCAAAGAACAAAATTATGAATTGTCCCCTAGAGGCCTTTGCTTGTATCGTTTGAAATATATTAAAAACACACATACCTATTTAATTATTTATTTGTCGGCAAACCCCTCCTGCCAGCGCCGTGATTGAGGATAAAAAATGAGATTTTAAAACACAATGGCATCTGCTTCGACTGCATCTGGAGGTAAAATTCAGTTCCAAACAAGCTGTTCTGATTAGTTTCTTCTCAGTTCATAATTAAATTGAATGATACGGTCATCAATCATGGCAAAGGCAACGGTGTCGGAGTGTGGACGGTCTCATATGTGCCACCCTTGCTGTAAAGAATTTAACGCGGATACATAGCGATGCTGCTGTGCTGAAATTTGGGCCCATTTTGCATCCACATGGGCTGATACTTCACGTCCCTCTCGCTGCAGTTCGCGGCCCTGCTGGAGACCGGTTCGAAGGAACGTAACCTCACGTCCTTGTGGGGTCAATCCAAGTTCGAAGGAACGTAACCTCACGTCCTTGTGGGGTCAATCCAAGTTCAAAGGAACGGAACCTCACGTTCTTGTGGGGTCAATCCGAGTTCACCCCAACCACGCCCCCTGAACTGCACTCCAAGTGGAGTGAGAGATTCCTGTCCTGGAGCTCGGGAATCTTTTCAATCCACTTCTCGATCCGTGTTGAAAACCGATTTCAACATGGAGGCAAGTTCACCTCAGCTCGAGGAAGGACGTGAAGTAACCATCATGGACTGTAAGAGAGTGATCAGATAGGGACATGGTTCTCTTTTTGGATTGCTCGGTCCAGTGTGAGCTTTTCCCCTCTAATCACACAACATGCTTGTTTCGACATATAATGCCCTAAATGGCTTAGGACCTAGATACCTAGAGGACCGCCTCCTTCCATACGAACCTACCCAGCAATTAAGATCGAGCCAGGGGGCCCTCTTGAAAGAGCCATCCCTCAAGGAGGCAAGAAGGATGGCTTGTAGATATAGGGCCTTTTCGGCAGTTGCCCCCAAGCTATGGAATGCCCTCCCGAGTGAGATCCGCCTGGCGCCAACATTGATGACAATTTGGCGCCAAGTAAAAACCTTCCTGTTCCAGAAGTTTTTAAATTGACACAATATAGATTATGGGTCCTCTGATGGCAATTTTATTGTAATGATTTTATTGTAAGGTTTTTATTATTGTTTTTAATTATTTATTGATATGCTATGTTTTAACTGTTTTGATTTTTTGATTGTAAGCCGCCCAGAGACCTTTGGTTAGTGGGCAGCATATAAGTTATAAAAATAAAATAAAACAAAATAAAACATACAGGCGCTCATGACCCAGTGAGACTCGGATTGGTGCCCCAGCTGGATCTTTTGAGTCAGGAGGATACAAGATTACTCTTTTTCCAGGCCAGGCAGAAGTAATTCTTGCATGGATGGAAGAGTCACTTTAAGGGAAAGTTCTCCCATTGAAGCAATCCTTTCTCACTGTCTGATCACATCATAAGTTTCTCATGAGTTGAGATCTGGTCTAAACTTTACTTAAGCCTACTACATTACTTGATGAAATCTTGATTGAACCCTCTGTCTTAGGCAATACACCATATAATTCAATGGCCAAATGAAGATCTTTGTTGTTATACGCCACAGTTGTCACTAGCATTTCGGCTCAGAATGTAATAAATGTTGTCTTTTCCATTGTTCTCGGCCACTTTTTCTCAATTCCTGAATTAAAAGGCATAAGTGAAATTTCAGAACTGAAACATGCTGTTTTCTACTGTTCATCTGCTGACCTTTCCCATGCCTGTAGGTTCATATTCATAAGGAACAGCAAAACACCAGTTCTGATGTGTCCATGTACTGTACACAGTACAGTTTCAACATTATCAATTGCCATTGTTTTTGTAAAGGGTTTTGTTGAGATAGTCACCCTTATAAATTTTCAAAATAACACCCAGATACACAAATACATATTTGTGTGTGACTATATAACACATGAATCCATAGTTCTCCAATAGCATTGGTAACGACGATGTGCAAAAAAAAATCTTCTGGCCATCAGTCATTCATATAACTACGTCAAGATTGCTTTTATGGCTTTATTTCAGTGTTTCTTTCAGCTGCCTTTACACAATGATAATTTATCGCTGGCAGGGAGGTATGAATGAATGGAAGAGTCAGAAAGCGTCTGTCAGGTGTAAAGTATTTCAGTGTATACAAAATTTAGAGTTCGGTGGAGAATCTTTCACACTGAAGATTTCCTGGTGTAGGAATCTAGAAATAAGGCAAAGTCAAATCATGACTGCAAAAAATGATGGGAGAAGTTTAGATGAGGTAAAAATTGGGACATATCCCTTGCTTCCACTGAATCATGCCTGTGATTTTGTAATGACCCAGATCTGCCATTTTTAATGTTGATAGACTGGAATTCCATGGCAATTCAGCAGACCAAACTGACAGGATCATGAATTTACTGCAAAAGCAGATTTCGTCAAAGCCAGTATTAATCAAGCCAGATCACAGGGCCGTTGTCATCCAATGTCAGATTATTTCTGCCTGCCCACAATACTGGATACCTGATGGCCAGTAGCATCAAATGTCAAGTGCTTGTGATGAGGACATCAGGAGTTTTGAGAACCAGTGTGGTACATTTGTAAGCATACTGGGCTGGGATCTGGGATGTCAAAGACCAGTGAAAATTACACAGTAATGTTGGAACCGTCACCCTCACATTTTGACTTAATTCTGAGGGTCGTGACTGGAATAAAATGTGAGGAGGTGACTTCAGTGAACCTTGAGTTCACTAGAGGAAAGGCCTTGCACTATTAATATGAGTGAAAATGAGAAAGAGAGAGGCATGCAGAATCACACCACACTTACCTAGCCCAGTCTTATGCTCTCTTGGTGGTAAACAAACAAACAAACAAAAAACCTGTGGGAAATCCAGAAACTCTATGTGAGCACAACAGGCCTCTTCCACTCATGTACAGCTACCCTGTTTCCCTGAAAATAAGACAGTGTCTTATATTAATTTTTGCTCCTAAAGATGTGCTAGGTCTTATTTTCAGGGGATATCTCATTTTTCCATGATCATTTTAAGTGATCCACCTCCCCACACCCCTGTGCCAGTGGACACCTTCACCAGACATCCCCCCACCCCTTTATCAGACATTGTCCCCCTACCTCAGTACCCCCTGTGTGTCCACACAATGTGCCCAACTCCTGCCCCGCACAACTCACTGTGTAATTGTGAGCCAGCCAGACTCCGTCAGGGCAGAGCGAGCAGCAGGCGGCAGCTTACCCTGGCGGCGGCGCAAGCTCTCTGAATAAAAGAAACCTCGCACTTCCTGTCGGCTCCGGCTGCGCTGCGGCCAACTGTGAGCTGTGTGGCGGCACCCACCGCTACGGTCCAGAGTCCAGAGTTATGGTAGCTTCAGGGGGCCTTATTATCAGGGAGGCCTTATGTTTGGGGGAAGTCTTATTTTGGGGGGATGCCTTATATTTCAGTGAGAGGCAAAACTTTAAGTCTTATTTTGGGGAATGTCTTACTTTCAGGGAAACAGGGTAAATTAAAATCCTCATGTGAACTGAAGTAGACCCATTGAATCACCAGGATTATTTGATTCATTCAGCAATGAATTCAACAGGTTGCTTCTAGTTGAGACTAATGCCAAGTTGGCAGACTGTTTATATGTGAGGTGGAAAAAAAATACTTCCAGTTATTAATCCTCCAGGGCAGCTTCGCTGGAGAAGTTAGGTTACGATACATGGAGAAGAATGTTTCCCTTTTTCCTATTACTATTGCACTAGGTTTGATTTTCTACATCTATACCACACTCTCCCGTATTCCTTTCCCTCTAGGCTTAAAAACAGCCATATGCACTGCTACCACAATCCCTTTATTCTGTGAGCCAATTTTTCTCAGTTATTTTGCTCCTCTGGGGAATTTTTTAAAAAAGCCTTGTTTGTCATTTCTAGGAAAATAGGTATGCTCTCCGAACATACATCCACACACTCACAGCCACATATTAGTAGCTATGGAGAACCACGGGGCTCAGAAGAAAAGGCAAAACCTTCCAGGCTCTAAGCCGTGTAAGTAAACTCAGGCCTAAGATTAAAGCTTTATTTGTCATTCAAAATCCTGTGTCATTGGGGGAATACAAATACAACTCCTGCTTAAAATGAGGGAAACAGTAAAAACTAGTAACAATCACTTGGACAAAACTGAAAATTGGTGGCATGTTTGGATTTAATGACAGTGATGAAATATAACTAGAAGCAAGAGTGTTATATGACGTTTAGCACGACTCAGGAAATACTGTAATAATGTTCTATCTATCTATCTATCTATCTATCTATCTATCTATCTATCTATCTATCTATCTATCTATCTATCTATCTATCTGGGGAGATTCACAGAAATTTATACAAAAAGTCAGTAAAGAAGCAGAAAAACAAACTTCACTCTGCAAATGTGAACTTCAGGTATTGCTCTTAAAAGGACCTTGGAAAAGTCCTGTGTTTGACTAAAGGTCCAAGGGCACCCTACCATTTTGCCTGGGGGACCTGGAAATTGTAGTCTAACAAAGGATCCCCCCCCCGCCGCCCACTCAAGTTCTGCTAATTAGCAGAATGATTTAAATAGCATGGAATGTAATACAGTAGTATTTTCTCTACTTTTCTAATCCAGTAATGCTCCCTTGTTTACCTCTTGAAGTAGAAGGTGAATTTTATCTTCATCCCTTTGAGGGCTGGATCATGAGAAAGGCAGGGCTTGGTTGGATAACCTCACTTTGCTGCCTAGCCAATTATTTGTACTAGGGATCGGCTATTTGTTTTGGAAGCTACCAGTTCCGAAACAACACGCGGAAGCTCAGCTGGTGTTCAGAAACCTCCAAAACACAACCAGCCAATCCTTTACTTTGCTCTGTGCGCGGGGCTGAGCTCCAACAAGGAAGATGCCTCCGACATCATCGTTCCTTCTTTGTGATGCTGGCCAATCAGATAGGAAGGCGGGATGATGCATTTCCCTGCACAGCTCCTGATTGGCCAGCGACAGGGAGAAGGAATCATGACATCGTAGGCTTCTTCTTTGTTGGAGCTCAACCCCATACAGGCACAGAGCAAGGTAAGGATTGGCTGATTGTGTTTCGGAGGCTTCCAAACACCAGTTGTGCTCCTGCATGTTGTTTCAGAACTGGTAGCTTCTAAAAGGAATAGTCCATCCATACTTTGTCCATCCCTACTTATCCATGTCCATAATTCAGTTACAGTTGCCCTGTTGGAGTTTTTACAGTCTTCCATGCTGCCTCTAGTAGGTGTGGCTGGGAGCGACCTTTTTGTTGACTGTCAATCTAGGCAGAGCTCATCAAACCAATGATACTTTCCTGGCTCTAAATTCAAAGAGAGCTCTGCTTCTCTGCTGAGTGTCCCCCATCCTTTCAGTTTGCTAGAATCAATGAGTTTGTTTGCTTGCTGTTGATCTTTTTGCAATTGGAATTAATGATACCTTTTTAATCTTTCCACTGCAACGGTCTCAGAGCGAGTTTCTGGAATGGAGCCTGGCTGGCCTGGCTTAGAGGCTGAAGGCCTGTTTCTGTTCAGAGGTAGCTTGGAGCCATGGCATAGCACAGTGGTGGCCAACCTTTGACATTCCAGATGTTTTGGACCACAACTCCCAGAATTCCAAGCCTGTATTGCCAATGACAAAGGACTGTGGGAGTGGTGGTCCAAAACATCTGGAGTGCCGAAGGTTTGCCACCACTGGAACAGCATATGCCCACATAGTCTCCAAGGTGGTGTCATCCCAGATGCTGACCCTCAGCAAATTGGTGATGGGTGGTGCTGCTATCAGAGGCATTCAGGTCTCTTGATGCATTGGATCCATTCCAAACGCGAGGCCAAAACAGCTGCAGCTGTAAACCAACACACTGACGTCCTTTCCTTCCAAAAACGGGTTGGTGTGTTTAATCTGATTCAATGCATTTCATGCAATCTGGGCTTGATCAAGCCCAGAAAGATATATGTTGTCCAGACGGCAAACACTCAATTTCACATCGGAGCTGAACTCTCTCAGCCACATTGAGACAGTAGTCGTTTCCCGGTGCCAAGGCAGATGTTCCAGTCTAGAAGGGGAAAAGTGCAAAGGATTTGTTGTAACCTGTGCGTGTTGAAATGAATGAATGAACACGCCCTCCTTCCTGTCCCCAAAGATGCCGCCAGTGAGTAATAAATAAATAAATAGATAATTTGAAAAATAAATAAATAATTTGGGGGGGGGGAGTCAGAGCTTGTCCTCATCATAAAAAAAGAAGAAGAAAGATGATGGCATGGATAATTGGATTTGACATTTTGTCAGGTTTTCATCGCCGTCTCATTTTCCACAAAACCTCAACTCTCCCCAAACAGTGTCAGTGTTTTTCTTTCAGCCTTTGGCAGGTATTGTTTTTCTCCCGGGGGTGCCCATTGCCTGGCCCCTCGGAGCTCTGACAAATCCACCATTTGGCAAAAGGAGCCACTTAATGGAGAGCGAAATCTCCCGTCTTGGGAATATGTATTAGGCCCCAGCAAAGCCAGTGGCGGCAGCTTTATTATAGTCTTTTCGCCGAAGCTCGCTGAGCCAACAGGTGGTGCGAGGTAGTGATTAAAGCTGGAGGAAAAGTAAGAGCTGAATTTCATCCTGTTCCTCGTGGCTGGACCGTTGCCGGCACGAGCTTTATGCCACGTTGTTCCTGGAGCTCGGTTTCGGCTGACGAGCCCGGCACTGTTTGCCTGGCCCATCGATCACTTGCAACCTGGCACATCAACAGAGCCGACTGGGCTGAAAGATCCCCTACATTTTACCTGGAGGCACCTGGCGGCTCCGACGGCTAGAGTCTTCCTCAGAATCCCGCTTCACGGCAACAGCAGGGGTTTCTGCCAGTTAGAAGCTGTGCTTATTCTATACAGAGCCCATTCTCTGGATAAAGAGTGTTTTCCCCCCCCTGCTTCAGACTGTGCTACCAACCCAGACTACACAAGCTAGCCTTGCAATTGTATCATGCTCTTTGAGTTAGGGATGTCGGGAATACAAATAACCCTCTCTGTCCGTGAGGAATCTCAAAAATGCTTCAACTCCTGGTAGGAGGGAGGCCAGAAACTTTTTCAAACCATCAAGTTCCAGTACAAATGTCCCTGCACAAAACCAGGTGGGTATTTTTTTTGGGGGGGGAGGTGGGATGTCAGTTTATTTACTGTATTTATTTGTTTAGAGATGCAAAGCTTTACATAGAATGATTGGCTGTTATTTTTAAAAGCATGGGGAAATGACTCTGAAGTTTCTTATCCTTGATTGTCCCCAAAACTATGCTGCATCTCTCCTTTATGTGCAGCTTTTTTTCTCGATAGCTGGCATAGAGTACTATAGACCCTATGGGACAACTAAATTCATTAAATGAGCAATGGAAAGCTGGCACTCATTGCCTGGTCTACAGTCTCTTTTAAATTCAATTCTTCAAAACAAACAAACAAACAAACACACTTTTGCATTCTTGAAGGCTTTCACAGCCGGGATCTGATCGTCGTTGTGAGATTTGTTTGGGCTGTTTGGCTGTGTTCTGGAAGTTTTTCTTCCTGACGTTTTGCTAGACTCTGTGGCTGGTATCTTCAGAGGGCAGGAGCTCAGGGAACAAGGAGTTCTCTCTGTGCTCTGGGGTATAGAGTGAGT
Organism: Phrynocephalus guinanensis; assembly: GCA_037367245.1. Classification (NCBI taxonomy): domain Eukaryota; kingdom Metazoa; phylum Chordata; class Lepidosauria; order Squamata; family Agamidae; genus Phrynocephalus; species Phrynocephalus guinanensis. The sequence continues at coordinate 9,188,372 of CM074745.1, read as the reverse complement.
GAGACTGGGGTTCTTAAAGTTGTGGGAAAGAGGAAGCTTGTTCTATGCAGGAAAATAGGTGTTAGTCATTGTATTGTGATGGAGGGATTAAGAAATTTCAAGGTAATCAGGGGTAGCAACAATCCTAATATGTAGTTGATGGGTGTCATTAGTTGTTCTATCCTGTGAACTGATCACCTTTGCTTGTGGCTGGATGGGAATCCTTGAGATTTGACCTTTTTGGTTTATGAATGTGGGCTATTGTGCTTCTGAACCTCCTCCACTGAAAAAGCTGGGAAATGGCCCAATATTGTGGCATAATTTCTTGCCTTTGTAGTCTACAGGAAAAAAGGGTGCCAAGCTTTATATAGCAAAGGATAGCCTGAATGCTGACAACACCATTGGCAGCAGTCAAGATGGTCTATAGCAAGGCATGTCCAAACTTCAGCCCTCCAGATGTTTTGGACCACAACTCCCACAGTCCTTTGCCATTGGCAATTTAAGCTTAGAATTCTGGGAGTTGTGGTCCAAAACGTCAGGACATGCCTGGTCTAAAGGATGCCCTGTTCTACTCAGTACCATTCACAAATTGACACCATGCAGGGGAAAATCCAAGAGGCTGATTCCCTCCCTCCCCCCCCCCATCAGTTAACCATTTCTTATCCCAACACAAAGCAATTGTCAGGGCTGTTTTTTGACAAGTTCGAATGATCCAACCTGATGTTTCATAGTTACAACTTTTTTGTGCAGCAATAATATCACTGTTGTAACTTGATGAGGGAGAGCTTCATCTCTTTTGTTCTGAAACAGTAACATTTTATGTTTGGTCTATGGATCTGGGAGAGTGCCCTTACTAAACAGGAAGGAGGAGTATCACATGATTGTTACAAATGTACCCAAATGCTGAGACTACAACAATGTGTTCTCAGTCTGTGACTCCTCGTTGCCCTTTTCCCCTTTATCGGGGGATGTATAGAAGGAGATTCTGGAAAAGGTCAAGAGTTACTGACGTATTGAAAAATGTTTGCTCCATTCCCCTTGGGGTCCACCAGGCAGTGCATGCCAGATTGCCTGGGAGGAAATGCCTTCGGCATATACCCTGATGTGTCTGGAAAAGCAGCACGAGAAGTGAGGTCAAAAACAAGGAAAATTTTGCCATGGGCAATGTGAGAGATGCTAGATGCCCATTTGCTGCAGGTAAAGTGGCAGAAATGCTCTTCTTCAAACATGTCAGGGAAGAGGGGGTGGGTAACAGGCACCTTTCCTAATATAGATAAAAAAAGGAGGCTGTGACACTTCCAAATAAATTGTCCAACACATTTTGTTTCAAACAAAAAAACAAAAAAAAAAAAAACAAAAAAAAAAACAAAAAAACAAAACAAAAGACACAAACATGTGGCACCTTAAATACTAACTTTCATATTTTAATGTGATGTTTCGTGCACATGTGCACTTCTTCAGACATATATAGCAGCAGAATATAGATATAATATGAGATGAGATATACAGCATACCAGATATTCAATTGGTTGTAGCCTAGATATGATTGGTGTGATTATATAATATGAGATGAGATATACATTTCATACCAGATATTCAATTGGTTGTAGCCTAGATATCTTTGGCTGTAGCATATTATATCTCACACCTCATTCTGCTGCTATATATGTCTGAAGAAGTGCACATGTGCACGAAACATCACATTAAAATATGAAAGTTAGTCTTTAAGGTGCCACATGTTTGTGTCCTTTGTTTTGTTTTGTTTTTCTTTGATTTTTGCCTGAAATCCTTGAAAAGACTAACACGGCTACCCTCTCTGAAACTTTGTTTCAATGAGTTCTACTGGATTCGATCTTCTTGAGGACAGAGAAAGAGGGGTGGGAGCGAATGGAGACCAGCATTCAAAGCGAAGGCAATCCCGCTGCGAAGTGGCCCTTTGTTTCAATGAGTTACCACTAGGCAAGTAGGCAACCCGCCTAGAGCACAGACCTGAGAGGGGCACAACACTGACCTCAGAGGGGTGAAGAACTGACCCAAGAGAGGTACATTTTCCAATCTGGACCAGATTGTTTTTGAAAATTAATTGCCCCTCCCCAAAAGGAGTTAGTCATGCCTAGGGTGCACAAAAGCTGAGCACCGTCTCTGCTTCTGCTCTTGCTGCCCGTAGAAGATTATAGAAGGACAATTTTCTGGGAAAACTGCCTGACTAACCAGGACTTTTAAACTAGTTTAAAACAATGTCCATTTAAGGATCTCCAGGTTAAAGGTAGGGAGGCCATGCAAAGCAAGGAATCTCATTCGAGTTTAGAAATTAATCTCTTTAGATTTGACACTCTCAATAAAAGTAATAGTTCCGCACACCCCCAACAGGTAATGGAAGAACAAGTACGCCTGACCTTGAGAACTCTTTATCTTTGGGGGCGTTATTTCAGAGATGTAAAGTGATATTTTGGGTCAAGCAGGTTGCTGTCCTTTGTGATGTGTTAAGTCTGACCTACAAGTGTAGTCTGTGCTTACATTTCATACGTATATGTCCTGCTGATGTCCCTTTGCATCCTAGAATTCAGCTCTGCCCCTCTGTCTGTCCCTTCTTGACGGATGCCACAGACACCTTCTCTTGAAATCATCTCTCCACAAGGAAGAAGGGGCTTCCCATGGCAATGGAGAAGTGTGCCCAAGAATTGTGGCAGGGAAGAGGTGGAATCTGGATTTAGCTGTCTTTCTGTCTAACTCGTGTGGCAAGGCACATATTCATTCTCTCGGGAAAGCATTGAAAGAGTTGTCTCTTCCCTTTTAAAAACACAACAAGAAAGGAGGTGGGGGCAGAACTTGTGCAGCTATACTGATGCTTTTCGACACACTGTCATTTCTCTGTATGATGAGAAATGGAGATGCATGATCATATGCCTGAAACAAAACCAGTAAAATGGAAGAGGCATTGTTGTGAGAATTAAGGTGCTTCGACAATCAGGTGTTCCAGAACCTGAGGGAGCACTGCTTTTTAAGATCAAAGTTTGCCTCTGCACAGTGCGCACAGCAAAATCAGTAATGGGAGATCTCTATACTCTCATCCTCAGACAGATGGCCACCTCTGTTCAAATGTCGGCAAAGAATCCTTGCATCCAAGCAAGGTACTTTCTGTTTTTCATATCCCCTGCCGGCCACTCCTCCCTATTCTCTGAGTGTTCTTAGGTGGAGCTGCTTGTGGCATATCTCTAACTTAACACTGCATACTGGTTAAATTACAGGCAGTGTGCTCCCATACAACCTCTTAATTAAGGTCAACCGATGGGCCCAGCTTGTATGCTTGAACTGCTATCCTCATAGGTGTGGTTGCCTATTTTGGGGTTGGCCCCCATTCATCCCCCTTTAAAAAACCCTTGTGCAAAACACTGTACACACAGACTGTTGGAGCGAAAAAGGCTACAGCTGTATTGGTGATGGCAGCAGTCCCTGGTCAACATTGGGGAACTGGGTCCATTGTGTCAAAGCTATACGGCCATCCACTTCAGCAGCTATTGAAAGGTTTCATGCAAAGTATCAAACTTTCATAGGCCACCTGAGTGTATGTCACTACTTGTGTGTATTCACCATAGGGTGGGGGAAGACCTATAGCCTCCCCCCAGGGCCAGATTGTGACCTTGCCTTATCTCCACACCCCTTACAGGGGATAGCTTTCTGCCCATGGTGACTGCTTGCCCCCCCCCAATGCTCCAAACCACTAGCAGGGTTGTGACAGAAAATAAAGAAAAAACAAAGCAAAATCTCTCTCTCTCTCTCTCTCTCTCTCTCTCTCTCTCTCTCTCTCTCTCTCCCCCACCCACAGGAATTAATTCATTCCAAATGAAATTCTGTTCAGCAAATTTTCCTTTATACAAATTTCCCATAGGAATGCATTGAAAACGGAGTAATCCCTAATTGCGGCCATTTTATGTTGTACGGATTCACCCCGTAGGAGATTCTGTTAAGCAAATTTCCCCTATCTCCAGAATTTTTTTATGTTGTACAGATTTTATGTTATACAAAGTGTGGGCCATCTAGTCTTACCCTTAGATGGGAATAAGCCCCATGGAACTTAACAGGATTTAATTCTAAATAGACACAGATTCTGTGTTCGTAGTCCAACGTTTGCACTTCTGCTGCAAAACTGGCCTTTGTTGTTTCTGGCATGCAAAAATCTTCAGAAGAAATCAGTTCACTTAATAAGAAATCACTGTGCATTTCGAATCACACTTGCTTGAAGTTGTTTCGTACAATATATGCGAATCCTCATGAATTTTGAAAAACAGCTTTTTCATATGTTTTTCCTTTCCTTTTCCTTTTTGTTTATATTCAGCATGTACTCTAATCTGTTTCCAAGTGGGGAAAAAAGAACATTGCTTGAGGAATCTGTTAAGAATACAGAATAGTGGTGTACTGTTAGGGGGATGATATACGATTATTATCAAAACCTCAAAGAGAGAGTCAACTGTGTCAGCTTTGATTTATGATTGTTCCTTCAGAGGATCAGCAAGGAGGTCAGGTGGACCCAACCAAACTCTTCTGTTAACTGATGTTTTGAAGCAATGAACTGTGATTCTAGTTTCCCCTCTCTTGTTTTGCCAGCCTTTAGGCAACCCCTGTCAGTTATGTTCATCCTGACCTGGGACAGACCTAGCTGCTTTGCCACCTGGATCAATAGAACCTGTGCTGCCGCTATCTCTCCCCACAGGATCATGGGAGCTGTAGTTCGGATGATATGGGAAACCACGTATTTGCAGGCACCGTGCAACGCCTTGTAGCTAAACTATCCACAATGATCCTGCTCAGAATATCTGTTTTGTACCCAGGATATTCTGTAAGAACGACAAAGAAACAGGGAAGAGGGAAGCAGCAGAATTAAGAAGGAACTTGGGCTCAGTGCTGGGTCTGGGATGTAATCCAGGATAAGAAGGTGTGTACCTATTGATTTGTTTTGGATCCACATGTTCCAACCTCAGATTCTTTATGTTTCACAAATATACGATTCCAGCAATTTTGGCACATGATCTGGAAGAACATTCTCACCCATTGACACTGGCAAACTTTGACCTTCCTGATGTATTGCAGACAAGTCATTCCTCTATGAACTAATTGCCCTCTAATGATTCTTAACAGCCCTGCTCAGATTTTCGAGATGAAAAAAGGGGCTTCCTTTATCAATCCCTGTACATATTGATCCAGAAGTGTTCATGGTGTTCAAGTAAAAACAGCATTTGGATGAAATGTGTTTGGATACACAAAAGCTTGTGAAAACTAAAGACTAGTTAATCCAAAGAACACTACAGAATTTCTCATTTTTCTGATGTGACATTAGTGCCTCTCCCTTTTCTTAATTTAGCATGAAAAATTCTGAACCCGGCGGCATCATTCAAAATCTGTCATCCTTGCATCTTCTTTAGCACATTGTTTCCATCTTTATTTTATCTTGATCAGATACAGTAAAGTTGTGTTAAGAATATTGCCTACAGATATCTCAGCATGCCGTTGTCCATCCAGCCTAGAATAAAGAGGAGAGACATGATTGGATTAAAACTGGGCCAAAGCTTTATTAAACGATTTGACGTTTAACTTCTTATTATAACAGGTTTGGATGTAGTGCAAGCAAGTCTTGGCCTGTGGTCTAACTTGACCTTCAGTCCATGCCTAATTTCATTGAGTCCCTGCTTCCGAAGTGTGCTGCTCACCTGCTCAGCACCCTTTCAAGCTCTTGAGGTCTGATTACCCCAGGGCAACCCTCAAATGAAGCCTCATTAACATGTTTTTATACCTCCTATGGGTTTTCTTTAAATTTTTCCCTCCTCTCCTTTATTTTCTTAATTCTGATAGGAGTGCTTCCTTGTACCTCTTGCTTACCTTACCATGGGGCTCACCTGAATTCTATTCCCTCTTGCATTACCTGCTTTTGTGATCAGGAGGTGAACAATAAATTCGGATCTAACCCTTAAATGCAAATGGATGGGCGAAAACTCACCAATACCCTGCAACCAATTTGTGGGATGGGGTGGCTTCACTCCCCGGGGAGAAACTCAAGCTAATTAAGTGGTTGCAGAGCCCAGGATGTCTGGAGCACAACATTTGTTCTCAAACACCACTCAACATCTGCCTGCCACCATGACTTTATTGTTCTGTGTCATGGTAGGGGCAACTGTGCACTCAACTTTACCCAATGCACATGTCTCTCACCTTCCACGGTGGGGGTGGGGGAGGGGAAAGCTGGTCCCTCTCAACTGCAGGTGGAAGTGGGGTCTGATAATTGGAAAATCAACCCACTAAACATGTGCAGAACAACAAGTGACCTTCTGAATTTCAGCAACAATATCTTGGATTTCAGCCAGAGAGGCTCCGAAGAGTTAAAAGAATGGAATTTCACCCCCTCTCTGCACGCAACTTGGCTTAACCAAATGGTAGAGCTGGGTTTCTCATTCATGGAGATTGATTTCCATTGCCACTCATTGACATTGTAACTGTGCCTCAATAGCGAAATCACCTGGACCCATGTTATTTATCTCCAGTGGAGGTGGCTGATGGAGTTGGAACATGAAGAGGGAACATGAGGAACCTCATAGATCAGTACAGTGGTACCTTGTATAAAGGGATTAATTTGTTCCAAATGAAATTATTTATTTATTTATTTACTTACTTACAAGATTTTTTAGCCACCCCACAACCAAGAGGTCTCTCTATGTTAAGCAAATTCTCCTTTATACAAATTTCCCATAGGAATGCATTGAAAACAGAATAATCCCTAATCGCGGCCATTTTTATGTTGTGTGGATTCACCGTATAGATCAGGCATGTCCAAACTTCGGCCCTCCTGATGTTTTGGACCACAACTCCCAGAATTCTAAGCTTAGAATTCCAATGGCAAAGGAATGTGGGAGTTGCGGTCCAAAACATCTGGTGGGCTGAAGTTTGGACATGCCTGCCATAGATGATTCTCCAGAATTTTTTATGCTGTACAGATTTTATGTTATACAAACCATTTGTTATACAAGGGTCGATTGTAGTGATAAACTGCAGTACTGCAATGAAGATTCTGCTCACAACCTGAATTTGATCTGTGGCTCAGGTAGCTGGGTCAAGATTAACTCAATCTTTCATTCTTCTGAGGGCAGTAAGCTGAGTATGCAGTTCACTTTGGGGGCAATGTTTAGCCTGCATAATTAAATTCTCATTCACCCAGAGAGTGATCTAGTAATACGGGGTGGTATGTGAGCAGCCCACTTTGCTTTGCTTTGGAACACTTCTTTGCCAGTTGGTTGACTGGATACACATGAGAGTCTGGTAGTTGGCACACCTGAAGATGGCTGACATTTAACCAACCAGGCATCCCATGTGCTATGGGGCTGGTCCTTAGTAGGCAGCAGCATACATTATAATGAAAGCATTTGAAAAAGAAGCTCACAGAATATCAGCAAAAGGTTTATCTTGCTTAATGACAAATGGAGGCTGATAATCCAACTTGGCAAGAGCTATATCCTAGAATGGAAGAACCTCAGCTTGATGCTGTCAGTGTAGGACGATTTGGCACTACTTTGTCACCAGCTGCCTAGCACATGCCTGATCTGGTCGCCCGTGCGTGACAAAGCGAGAGTGGCTGGGAACTCTGGAAAGATTTATTCGGCCCACTGTATAAGGAACAATGGCAAAAGGAGTAGTCACTAGACATGGGCACGACCAGAAAAAATGACGTTTCAAGTTTTCGTTTGTCGGAACGGGTCCGTTTTGGGTCGTTTCCGTTTGTCGTGAAATTTTTCAAAAAATTGTCATTTCATCATTTCGTTTGTCGTTTGTTGTTTCCAACACGATTTAGGGTGATTTGACTTCCCCCAGAGCATAGGGGCATCCCGCAATCAGGGCCAGCACTAGGTGTTTTTGCTCCCTAGGCGGCGGGTGGGGTGGGAGGGCAGGCGGCGGGGGGGAGGTGCAGGCAGGCGGCGGTGGCAGGGGGCCATGGGCGGGTGGCGTCAGCGGCAGGGGGGAGGCATGGGCAGGTGAGAGGGCGGGTGGCGGCCGCGGGCGGGCAAGTGGGCAGGCGGCAGCACGGGCCGCAGGCAGGTGGTGGCGCGGGCGGACGGGCGAGTGGGCAGTTAGGATATCACTTAGGATAGAGATTCTGTTCTTGGCTTGCACCCCAAATGTGTGTGTGTGCAAGCAAATTGAAGTTGGGAAAATAGAAAATAAATGGTAGTATATAATATATATTTAAAATAAATCCACACCTCCCACTCCCAGTTGAACCTCCCCCTTTATCCAATATCAGAAAAAAATCCTCACAAAGTGCCAGAGAAGAAATAAAGAATAAACTGCTATTCCCTTCAGCAGACAAAGCTGAAGGGAATCAAAGAAATTATTTTCTAAATTCAATTCCCTCCCTGCCTGCCTAACGTAAATCCTAAAGCCTCCAGCCTCCCTCCTCAATCTCGATCAGATCACACCAGCACCAGCAGCCAGCCCTCCTCCCTCAACCACATCCATACACCCGACTGCGATTTCTGGAAGGTGCCTCGGCTTTTTATGCCCTCCGAGACATCCAGAAGTGTCAGTGAAAAACCTGGCGATGCCATTGGTGGAATGGTTCAAAAAATTTGCATGGTCCCATCCCATGCCCAGCCCAAATGGGCAGGGCTAAAAAAATAAAAAATAAAATAAAATAAAATAAAATAAAATCAATACGACGTTTTATTGCTATAAAAAACCCACTGCTGCTACTATTAAAATTCAGGCATTTAAAATAAATAAATTTCTCATGTTTCTGTGGTGATTTGGTGTGTTTTTTGACCACGATTTCAAAAGAAAAATTGTGGTCGCCATTTTGGACCCCCCACACCGCATGGCATGGCGAGACAACGAGGATCCCCCCCCAGCCTGGTGCAAGCAGCCCAGGACAGGAGAAGAGGGGGGGAAAGGCCGGGGACCCCCCAAGAAACCACCCCTCTGGTAGGTGGCAAAGCCTCAGGCAGGCATATTTTTGCCTGCTTTTTTGGCCGGGAGTCGGGTTTTTTAAAAAAAACTTTAAAAAACTTTTTCTGTGCTACGCATTGCGTGATCGCTGCGATGCCACAAACGAAAACGAAAAACCCGACCAAATTTTTCTTTTTTCCGTTCGAGTTTGAGTTCTGACGGATTAATTATCGTTACCGTTTCCGTTACATAACGGAAACAAAAAACGGAAACGGAAATGGAAATTTTGCCGAGTCGTGCCCATGTCTAGTAGTCACAGACAGTGCTGGACTGTGGATACATCACTGGGACATTATCCACTCCAAGGCAGAGTTATTTAGAAAGGATGCTGTGCACCTGTTGGGCAGGGTAGATCACTGTCAGACATCAGGACTGACCTCCTGATATGGTTGCAGCAGAATAGATGGTCGAGAATTGAGATAAGCTATGAGGAGTTAGCAATCCAGAACCAGAAAAAGGAAGAATGGCAAATTGTGATCAAGGATAGCTCTCATGGCTATAATAATAATAACAATAATTGTTTATTTATGGTCATAGACCAAAATGTTACATGGCAATCAAGTTCAAAAGACAACACCAGTAATACCAATATAGTTGGATAAATTAAAAATTAATAATGTGTAGCCATGGAAAACATTAACAGGCATATAAATTGCATAGGAGAATAATAAATCAATATTCTAAATATTATATTAAAATGTGGAAGGGTATTATATCATACGCCGGAAAATTAGGGGATCTAAAATTCTGATAACAAAATCATCTTACGGGATGCCATGACTGCCACACAAAATCTGGCCATTACCATAGTTATATTTATGTTCTTATTGGCTAGTAAATACTCAATATAAAATTTACTGGGCCTACCCAGGAGCCTTTGGAGAATTGGATATAAAAGCTCTTTGCGTAGGGTCCCTGTAAAAGCTGCAATACAGAAGTACATATTCCAGTGTTTCCAGTGTATCAGTGTTTTATACCTCCACTACTTTGCTGCTTGCATCTGCCAGGCCATATCTCCAGAATACAGTATGCATGGGGAGCTTTTTCTAGGTTCTGTCTTGCACCTCTAATGGCGTTTCTGGGAGGTTCACTACCAACTCACAGGGACCTCCCTTCCGCTTGTGCTCCGGTATAGAGATGGGCACGACTCAGCAAAATTTTTGTTTTTGTTTTTGTTTTCGTTTTGTTTTGTAACGAAAACAAAAACGAAAATTTTTCAAAAACCAAAACGAAAATTTTTCAAAAACCAAAACGGAAACGGAAATGAAAAGACCAATTTTGCCGTGTTTTTTGTTTTTGTTGCGGCAAATCCATTGAACTGAAAAGAATGCTAACAAAACAGCAATTTTTCATTTTCGTTTTCGTTTTTTCATTTCATTACGAACTGAAAACGAAACAAAAAAATTTTCAAAAACAAAACGAAAAATGAAAACGAACCAAAACGGATCCCCAAACGACCAACCGAAAAACGAAACACAATTTTTTTGAGCCGTGCCCATCTCTACTCCAGTATTACTTGGTTTGATTTTTTTTTGTCCTTGTTTTAGACCTGGGGAAGCCTGACAATTCCTCTTAGCAAGATGGCAGTTCCGAACGGCAACCTGAAACTTCTTCTGATCCTTAAAGGCCAATGGCAACAAAGCAGCAGCAGTTTTGCACAATGGTGCAACCATTATGCCGTTTCTCTGCATTGTTCCTTTTACACCGAGTGCAGTTTTGTACTAAAAAAAAAATAAGCCGTTTTCGCCAATCCAGAACTCTGTTTGACAGCAGAAAAATCACATTGTAGGGTTTCTTTTTTTCTGATTAAGACAAGACTGTTGCCTTTCCAAACAAATGAGGATTTGCATTCCTAGACAAACACATTTTTCCAGCTAGGCAGCAAAGGAAAAGGTTTAGCTTAGCACAGTAGATGTCATCCCCCACCCCTGCAGTTCTCCAGTATTTCTAAGATATATCCATTGTTTCTTGTGGATTTAGTAGTCATGCTTCTGACCCATTCCTCAGTATTTCTTTTTCTATGCATGCTTTTATTTTTTATATTTTTCATACTCAAGGTTCTCATCTATTTACATATTTCAGGTCATAGCTCAGCTGCTTGCCTTATCTTGAATGGTTGGCACTACTCCTGGTCACCGGACTTCATTATTTCTTTCTCCTCGCCGGATTTCTTTTTCTACCTTTGTGCAGTAGAAATGCATTTTACAGTGAAGCCACAATCTTATTCCACCCCATCTTTCTTTATAGATGGTAGTCTCTTCTTTTTGAATATATCCTGCTTATTCCATTTTTGGGTGTTTTACTGTTGGAAGATATGCTGCAATGTGGCTGCCTATAGGGGAAAAATCCTAAAATTCTTTTTCTTTCTTTCTTTCTTTCTTTCTTTCTTTCTTTCTTTCTTTCTTTCTTTCTTTCTTTCTTTCTTTCTTTCTTTCTTTCTTTCTTTCTTTCTTTCTCTCTCTCTCTCTCTCTCTCTCTCTCTCTCTCTCTCTCTCTCTCTCTCTCTCCTTCCTTCCTTCCTTCCTTCCTTCCTTCCTTCCTTCCTTCCTTCCTTCCTTCCTTCCTTCCTTCCGTCCAATCCAGTTTGTATGGTGGAAATATAGGAAAATAATACCCAGGCCAGTAATGGCAGTCTGTAAAACAGCTGTAGTTTCTCCTAAATTAAAAAAAAATAGCATATGTTAGCACCTCGCTATGTCTTGCTAGCTCACTCCCAAAGAAGTAAGGCACAACAATCCATTTAGAAACCTGACTCGGGCAGCTGGCCTCTGAGGGAAAGCTTGCCTGAAGGGAAAGGTCTTTGCAAGCTTGCTGAATGACAGCTAAGAGGGGGCCAATCGGGCCTCCCATGGGAGAGAGTTCCCAAGATTGGGTGCAGCAACAAGGAAGGCCTGGCCCACATATGCACCAAACACATATGTGAAGGTGGAAGGACCCGAGAGAAAGGCCTTCCCTGATGATCTTAACACCTGAGCAGGTTCGTGAGTGGAGAAGTGGCCCTGGAGATAGCTTGAGCCCAAATTGATTTGGGCCTTATAGGTTAATACCAGCACTTTGAATTATGTCCCAAGTGGATCAGCAGCCAGTGGAGGTGATGTAACGGGGGGTTATGTGATCTCTGCAACCAGCCCTGTTTAGTAATCTGGCTGCCATATTTTGGAACTGCTAGACTTTCTAGACACTTTCCGGATGCAGCCCCATGTTGAATGTGTTATAGTAGACTGGCTGGGATACAACTAAGGCAGGGGTGTCCACACTTCAGCCCTCCAGATGTTTTGGACAAAGAATTCGAAGCTGGTATTGGCAAGTGACAAAGAACTGTGGGAGTTCTGGTCCAAAACATCTGGAGGGCCAAAGTTTGGACACCACTGAACTAAGGCATGTGTTATTGTGGCCAAATAAGACCTCTCCAGGAACGGTCACAACTGCAGCACCCGTTTCTATGGCATAGGAAGATCCACTAGAGTAGGCACATCGAATCAGTAGAGATTTAGTGGGTCAGTTGCTCTCCAGACCACAACTAGAGTCGAGCCATTTGAATCAATGGGGCCTATGGAGGAGTTGACTCACCCAATCCCCATTGATTGAATGGGCCTTCTTTAACCGTGACTTACTACATGAAGCAACAGGATTGCAGCCACTGGAACAATGTTGATTTTTTTTTAAAAAAAACATTGATTTTCAATGGCACAGTGATTCCTAAGCATGTATTGAGGGCCAAGAAATAATTCTTCTCCCCTTCCGTTTTCTCCCATTCAGGGAACAAAAGAAAAGCAATCAAAAGGGCAAGTTCTTTACAAGCCAAGCTTCCAATAATAGGATGCAGAAATCCCAGAGATGGTGAAGCTGAATAAAGAGATAACTAACAATCTATTTATAATACATAAAACAGATTTTTCTCTCTGAAGTATGTATCAAAAATATTTAAGTGCTGGGGCCCTTGAGGTTATAGAAAAATGTAGTAAATATCTACAAGAGGATTCTGTCATGTTTTCAGAAGATTATGTATTAGTGTTCTTTGGTGCGACCTCTGAACTGCACAAGTATTTGTATTTTATTGGCTTTCAAGTTTCCGTGTTATCGTTTGCTATGGAGATGGGATACTCCATTAAGAGGATGTTTTTCAGTAGGGGTTCTCAGCTACCTTTGTTTCTATCAGCATGCCATATAGGAGTGTAGCAAAACTTGGCCATTTAGCTGTCTTACTCATCGCTTGTGCCCAAGGTCACCCAGTGAACTGATGAAACAGTTTGCAGGTGGGGAGAAAGGTGGCATGTGGAGACCACCATGGGCCTGATCCATAAAGAAGACCTTAGAAATGGATGGATCTGTTTTTCAGCTCTAAAATTTCAGCTGCTGTTTTGTGCCACAATGTCACCTCTGAGTTATGAATCACCCACGGTGGCCAAGGCCAAATGTGAAGTATACAAGTAGAACAAATAATAACAACAACAAGATAGCTAAAGGACCGCCTCCTTCCATATGAACCTACCCGGCAATTAAGAACTAGCCAGGGGGACCTCCTGAAAGAGCCATCCCTCAAGGAGGTGAAAGGGATGGCTTGTAGGAACAGGGCCTTTTCGACAGCTGCCCCCAGATTGTGGAATGCCCTCCCAAGTGAGACCCACCTGGTGCCAACGTTGATGACATTCCAGCGCCAGGTAAAAACATTCCTGTTCCAGAAGTTTTTTAACTGATTATTGTGGGTCCTGATGATGATTTTAGTGTAGTATTTTAATATATTGTATTTATTGTATTTAAATGTTTTATTGTTTTAATTTTATTGCAATCGTGATGTTTTAATTGTCAACTGTTTATTTTGATTGTGAGCCGCCCAGAGACCTTTGGGTAGTGGGCGCATACAAGCTAGCTAGCTAAATGAATGAATGAATGAATGAATGAATGAATGAATGAATGAATGAATGAATGAATAAGGTCATCCTGATAGACTTTTCAATGTACGTTATGATGTTCAGTTGTGAGTTTCTATGAGTGGGGATTTTGCACCCAGGTCTCCCATATCTCCAACAGTACGTCTGTGACACCACCACATTCTCTCCCATGGTTTCCATATATTGGCTGGCCTGACTTCTGATATCGAAAGGCATCCTTCTGTCAGGACCTGTGCTTCTCCAATGGGGGAAAATGACTCATCCTTTGCAAACTTCACATTTCTTTAGATGCTCACAAAGCAGAACATTTAGATGTGTTGCTGACTTCACGGCAGGTGAAACTTGGGGGCATTAAGAAAAGGATGTTGCTTGTGTATCTGGTGCATATGTGTTTCCTTTCCATTGATAAAGATGAAGGAAACTGACAAAAATGATTGAGAAATTCAAAAATGTGGCTCAGATAATTAGCTATTATTAAAAAATCATTTTTTTTTAAAAAAAGTGCCAGTAATATAAACATAAGAACATAAGAAGAGCCATGCTGGAGCAGGCCAAAGGCCCATCTAGTCCAGCTTCCTGGATCTCACAGTGGCCCCACCTAATCTGTCTGGGAGCGCACGGGACTAGACATCTGTCGCCTGATACCATTCCCCTGCATCTGGCCCTTGAAGTACCCCGGTTTTAAGCCTGGAGATTACACATCTCCATCATGGTTTGTAACCTGTGATGGACTTTTCCTCCAGGAATCTGTCCAATCCCCTTTTGAAGGCATCCAGGCCAGATGCCATCACCACATGGCAGGGAGTTTCACATACTAACAACACACTGGGTAAAAAAAAATTTTTTTGTCTGTTCTCACTCTCCCAGCCCTCAATTTGAGTGGATGTCCCCTAGTTCTTGTATTCTATGTGTGAGAGAAGAGTGTCCCTCTATCCACATGCATACAGTTTGTCTGGAGATGAAGTAGGCACAGTTTACTCTTCAAGATGTTGTTTGACCGCAGGGCTCAGCATCCTTCAGCATCGCTTATGCTGTCTAAGGCTGATTCAGAGGAACACACCTGACAGGCCACACATGTCTTATCCATTGGAAGGCTGAGTGACCAAACCAATCAGAATTAATGAAGCACTGTCGCCTGTACAATTGTGGACAGGTGTCTGATGGTTCAGGAGTAGCATTGGGATGTGCAGAGATTCTTTGGGGCTGGACTGCTCTTTTGTTTTCAGGTCCTTTTAGGTATCAGGTTTTTTTTTTTCTTCAAAAAGAGCCCAAGCCTTTTACATACTTTTAGTTTCAGTTTTCTTCATTCCCACTCTGGTGCTGTCCATGATTAAGCACTTGGAAAATCTTCAGAACTACTTTCAAACAACAACAACAAAACAAAATCAGGGTCAAGGAGAAGGAAAATCAGCTCCACCCAAAGAAAGCAACATTAAAACAGGGTCTGCAAAGCAAATAATGCCATCAGACCTCTGCAGACTCTTTATATCACATTCGAGCTAGCATCACCAGCAGGAAACAGTATATGTGATAAAGTGAAGCATCAGTAGGTCTATCACGTCTTATTATCACCATTCATGAGACGCATGGCATTCCGAATGAGAAAATCCAAAAGAAACACAGGAGTTTCTCTTTTGGAATCCTGAATCTATTGTATTTAGGGGCTCTTGACTATAAAACTACAAAAGATTCCAAAAAAAGAAATGAGGTGCCTCTTTCATGCTTTCTCCACTCCATTTAGATTAATTTGAGAATCCCAATCTTAGCAAGGATCACTTGCTAGATTGGGATTATAAACACATTTTTTTCAATGACTCTACATGTACTTGCATCTACAGTCTCAGTTCTGAATGTACAGTGCCTAGTACTCGTTCAGTTTTTGGACTGCAATGAGAATGTTTTATCTTGGTGTTATCTACCACGGACACAAAGAAGAAATATATTTGTTTATTTTACTTATTTGGGAGCACATCTCATCGAAAAATCTCAAAGCAATTTACAAATAACAAATACCATAAATCCAGATAGAAAGCACAATGGGGGAGGGAGCAAGATCGACACAATCTGTTAAAATTATTCATTAGAACCAAGATAATTGATGGTTTTAACAGGAGAATTCTCAAGAAATTGCCTAGGTAAAGAGATAGATCTTCAGCCTGGTAGCCTGCCCAAGCTGAACGGGGAGAGCATACCAAATGCTCAGTGACACAACAGAAGATCTATTATCTGCATGCACAATCCTGTGACCAACATAACCCTATTACCTATCCTATTACCTATTATCTGGGATGTCAAAGAAAGAGATATGGCATTCCGAGTCTATCCGGACCTGCTATTGTTCTGCTTATGTGTTTTATTTCTGTGCGCCACAAAATCATAATATTTTTTCTCACGCGGCTCCATATCTACAAGAAACTCCTAGATTTTGCTTCCTCTGAAACACAAACAAATTAGCTCTCCTCTTTTCTATAGGAGTGGGGGAAAGGGCAACCCATCATCTCAACAGATGTCAATAAAGAGTCACCGATCCTCTTCAAACCAGGGCGGAAACTTCCTTCTCCACATTGTACAACTAGCATTTCAGCTGCTAAGCCAATTTCTCTGTTCACAACAGACATTGCCTTGAAGCATCAAGTGCTAATCAAACGAAAGTGACCGAAATCATCTTTCCACCTTCCAGTGATGATGATAGCAACAGCAAATTGCAGACAGTGACAGAAGCCACAACAAGAAAAACAGAGTGTGTTAATGCTTGTAAAGCATGGCAGTGCCTGGAGACACTCATTCACAACCGATACCTATCTAAACTGGTAACAGATAAAATGGTAGCTTCCACGCAGTGTCACTTTTTAAAATCATGGTTGCCAATGCCCTATACCAATGATGGTGAATAGAGATGGGCACGAAACAAGCGATTTTTGTTTTCATTTTTGTTTTTTCGATTTCGTTACACAATGAAAACGAAACGAATTTTTTTAAAAAAACAAAACGAAAACAAAAACGAAATGACCAAATTTGCCATGTTTTTCATTTTCATTGCAGCAGATGCATTGAACTAAAAAGAATGCTAACGAAACAGCAATTTTTCGTTTTCATTTTCGTTTTTTGTTTCGTTACCTAATGAAACAAAAACGAAATTTTTTGCAAAAAGTCACGAAAACGAAAACAAACCGAAACGGACCCCTAAACGACCAAACGACAAACGAAACACCATTTTTTTGAGTCGTGCCTATCTCTAATGGTGAACATTTTAGAGACTGAGTGCCCAAACTGCGATTCAAAACCCACTAATTTTTTGCAACGTGCCAATACAGCAATTTAACCTGAATACAGGTGGCTGTGATGGGGCAATGTTGGGTGCCCACAGAAAGGGCTCCGAGTGCCACCTTTGGCACCCGTGCCATAGGTTCGCCAACACTGCCCTATACAATGGCCTGGAGTGCCACTACATCTCATTGAGGCTATATTGGATTTATACAAGTTTGGGCAGGCAATAGCAGGCAATACACTTGATGGGAGGGCGAGAAAGACACATACCCACGGATACTGATGGAATTCCCAGTTTCAAATTCACTGCATTTTTGAATCCCAACTCTGTTTCTATTCATCACATCACATTCCTCTGCACATGTTTTCCATAATATTGTAAT
The DNA here is from genome assembly GCA_037367245.1 of Phrynocephalus guinanensis. Taxonomy (NCBI): domain Eukaryota; kingdom Metazoa; phylum Chordata; class Lepidosauria; order Squamata; family Agamidae; genus Phrynocephalus; species Phrynocephalus guinanensis. The sequence goes on along the minus strand of CM074745.1, from coordinate 9,170,866 downwards.
TTATTTCTAAATTTTCCTGATTTTTTTTCTAATCTACCTACAGTGGTACCTCTACTTACGAGCGGCTCTACTTACAAGCAATTCGACTTCAGAGCGGAAAACCATTGGTGTTTTAACTGCTGCCTTAAAAATTCTAAATGTGGTCTGCTCTACTTACATTTTTTTATTCTGTTTTTTAGATACTGCTGCTCTACTTATGAGCTGTTCAATTTATGAGCATGCATTCGGAACTGATCAAACTTCTAAGTAGAGGTAGCACTGTATATAGTTTTGCATGCATTTCCCCCTCTAACTAAAGCATGTTTGCAGATAGCTTTAAATCATTCACTTTTTTTCAATTTTCATTTTAAAGATATCTGCATTATTTTGTGTTTATTTTACTTCTTGTCAAATACCAAAAGCCTTCTTCTTCAAGTGCCATGTCCTCATAGAACGTTGGAGATCAGTAGCCTGAACTGGTTTCGATCTAAAGCTATTCTAAACAGAGCAGCTGTGCTCACTGAGAACCAAAAGCCTTGCAGATTTTATTTCATTTATTTACTTGCAGATTTCTGAGCCAAGAGCCATTTTGTTTTGGGGGGAAATGACGGAGAGGTTGCGATATGGATAATTTCTGTGGGAATTTGGAAACCACTGAAATTAATTTCTGTCCCCTTTTCCATCTGTCTACATCCACCCAAAATTCCTTCCTCATTTTTTTTGTTCTGATATTAGGTGGGGAATTTTTGGAGACCATTTTTGGGCAGTCCTAAAGAACCAATATGTTACTGTTCTGTTTTGGTTTCCTTCTTCTTTTGCTAAAAGAAAGTCATTATTGTGAGACGCCCTTAGAAAGGTTAAGAAATTAGTGAACCCCAGTTTTAATAAAAATACAGAAAACTCTATCTGTGGGTGCATGCTTGTATGTATACACGCGCATACGTTTGTGAAAAGTTATTGTAAGTTAGAAATCACATTGGCTAATTAACTCATTCACTGAAGACACAAAGTCCAAAACACTGAATTAGATGAGGTTTCCGGTTTATCAGTTACAGCTCAATAGATTACAGGGCTATGATAGCCCTTTACTGCTTCGTTAGAGTCCTACGAATAAATTGTATTTATGATGAGCATTTGCTCTATTATTTCTATAATTCTATTAGTATTACCCAAGTGCAGGGCAGGTTTATGGAGTGTAAAAACCCTCAGACGCAGCCAAGAATGCTTGATTTTCTAAAGCAGAATATTATTCCTATAGAAATGATACTGTGTTTGGAATTATTATTGTTATTATTAGTATTAATCTCGCGGTTGACTTGCCGACTGAAGGACCAGGGAGAGCTAAATGAAAAACGAGATGGTTGTGGATCGTCTTGGTCATTTCCTCCCCTCATAAAGTGTATTAGCTTGTTCCTTGAGTTTCCTTGGTACGTGTTCACAGGTGAAATAGCTGCATCTGTTAAAATAGATAATGAACTGCTGTCAGCTGTGATTACTTAAATAAATGGTTGGTTCTTCTTTCTTTCTCATTTAAAAATATCATTCCACCTCTGCACAAATCTCAGGAACGTGACTCAAGCTCTGCTGTTCACTTTAGTCTTGCTCTGAAATCAGGCTATTTCAAGCCTGTGGTGGATATTCTTAACCAGTTAGCCGCACAGAGTAAAGCTTGGCTCTGCTTCCTGCTGAAGGCAGACCTATGACAGCCCCCCCCACACTCCTAAAATGAAGGTCAGGACTCTTTTCCCTTTCCCAGTTCTGCAGACAAAATGGATGCTATAGGGGCTGGCCATCAAATAGCAGGAAGTGAGCAACATCTTCCAAAAGGTCCTATGTTCAACTGCCTTGCTCTGCTTTTGGCAACTCAAGCCCGTGGCTCATATTTAGTCTGCTTACTTTCCTACTGTCTCCAGCCTTTCCAAGCATTATTCTCAGTAATATGTCTCCAGTTTCAACATTGCAACACTACAGTGGGTAGGGGCAAGTGTTGTCTTGCAAGCCACAATAGGAATATGTGTTATTTCCAGGCTTAAAAGGAGGGTACCTAAAAATGCAAGATGAATGGGAGTAGCATCAGGAGACAGGTATCTAGTAGTCTCATGTGCTCCAGATACATCTGGCACAGCCATTGTGAGATACAGGAAGTTGGACTAGATGGGCCCTTGGCCTGACCCAGCATGGATGGCTCTTCTTATGTTCTAAAGATTACTTTTCATTTTTTGTGAGCTATATTAAACCTGGGACAGCATTTTCTGAATGGGGAGTACAAGAGTTTTAATATATATATTTTTAAAAATCACAACTTGAAAATCCTTTGTTTACACTTCCCCGCATGGCATAATAAGACTTTATGATGTACCACAGTTGTGTCAAACTTACTGCTGATCCAAAGTCCAGTTTCAAAATTGTGTGTGTGTGTGTGTGTGTGTGTGTGTGTGTGTGTGTGTGTGTGTGTGTGTGTGTGTCAAATTTTTGCAACTCAAATGGCTATTGTAACTAATGAGGCAAGCCCACTGGCCTGTGGTACAAAATGCATTTCTCTCCCGTTCGCTTTACCATTGCTTCACTGCCCACAACAGAGAATGAAGACACTCCCTTGTCAATATCAAAGTAACTAAGAAGCTACCGTTATACCTCAAAAGGACTTCAGCCATTCCTTTTAAAATTAGAATTGGAATGCTATTGAATACACCATTAATTCATTCATTAAATAATAATAATAATGAATGACAAGGAACTTGCTATTTATGGCTCGCCACCTCCAAGCTCTGAATTCAACCTGGGTATCTCACAGGCCCCAATTAGTTTAGGCAGTACTGGTTATGTAGATGAGAACAGTAGGAACAAGATGACACAGGCCTCCTAGTCACTGTCATTTCCATCCCTCATTTTGTGTTGAAGGTGATGGATCTAAAGGCACGAGCCTCTTGAATCCACGGGGTTACATGAGTTAGAACTCCCATGAGAACAGAAGCTGTTGGCTTCATACCTTCCCCGGTATAGAAAGTGACAGAAATTACAATAGAATAGCATCACCATTCTCGTCACACGTTTTATCTACCCATATATTTCATGCCTAGATAAGGCTTTTACAGAATAGAGAGAAGGAGTAATAACCTTTTCAGCTGGGGAAAATGGCATTTTTGAATGCCCCGTGGGGATTGTGCTTTTTTATGCAGTGGCTCATCTTGGAGAAACAGTCCATTCCATGCTCACAAGTGTCTGCCTTCCTCTGCAAACGTAACTTACCTGAAGCCTGATGAAATGGTGTCATTGACACCTTTAGCAGAGAACTTGATTGCCTTCTTACGCTACCTCTGTAAGCAAGGCCTGGCTGGCTCCTTTCCCAAACAGAAATAAAGAGTCGGATTTATGTTTTCATTGCTACCCTGAAGTGCTTTTACGAATGCACATGCAAGATTTTTCACTCTTCTGCCATTCTTCCTGTTTTGCCTCATGCACCCTCAAATCCACAAATTGGGTTCATAATATATTTATCATCCACAGAATTCCAATGTTCCTTTGCTTTTAAAGAAATGTCTGAAATTTAACTCATGTGCTCTCCCTCCTTGTGGCGCCGTAACAACAAAAGTACCTTCACAGCAGGATTAATCATGACACCTAGTGTTTGTAAGAACCTTTATGCGTAGCAAATGCTCTCTGTAGAGATAAGAGAAGCAGCAGACAGGTGGGAAAGTGAAATTCAAAGTCCATGTGGCATTACATCTCTGTTCCTTAACATTTCAAGAAAGAGGTTATCTTCAATGCCTTTTCTACTAATATGCATGTAAAATAATATGAGTGTTGCTAATGCTATTATCATCCACATTTTTCGGCTTATTAAGTGATTATTAATTAATCTACAACATGGTTGGGGTTGTCAGTGGCTATTAGTCTACAAGTTACATCAGTTTAAGCCAGCACAGCAAACAAGGAGGAACTAGAGGGCTACATGTTGCCCAGTTTAGATGTCCTACTACAGTTCTAAAACGGAAAATGCCTTTCCTTTGTATTAGGAACTCAGGGAGTAAGGCACTGAGGAAGAAAAATCATTTTGGCTTTGTTAAGGTTTCAAGACATGTTAAGTAGAGATGGGCACAAAACGCTAAAATTGTGTTTCGTTTCATTTTTTGTCTCGTTTGAAACATTTTTAAAAAATCATTTCGTTTTTTGTTTCATTTCATTTTTCGTTTTGTGTTTTATGTGGTTTTATGTGTTTTATGTGTTTCAACTGTTTGTTTATGTCAGTGTTTGCGGTTTTTTACTGTTTTTCGGCTGCCTCGGTGGCTCCAAGACATTTAAAAAAAACCCGCACCTTTCCCCCAAATGGACACGTTGGGGGAAAGTGCAGGGTTTTAAAACTTTGCTTTAGCCTCCGAAGCAAGCGGTGATAGCCGCAGCTGCTGCTTGGTTTGGGAGCTCAAAAACAGTTTTAAAACCCCACACTCCCCCCCCCATGTGCCCAATTTGTGGGAAGTTGTGGGATTTTCTAAATGTCTTGGAGTCACTGAGGCAGCCTCGGTGGCTCCAAGACATTTTAAACAACCTGCGCCTTTCCCCCAATGCACTCGATGGCGGAGAGGCACGGATTGTTTAAAGCGGTTTCCATAGGAATGCCCAATAAATTCCTATAGAAAACCTAATGAAAAACAAAAGGGGAAAAATGGAAAAATTTCAGTTCATTTCATTTCATTTTTCTTTAAAAGTAATTTCATTTTTTGTTTCGTGGTGGTGGTGGTGGTGGTGGTGGTGGTGGTGGTGTGTGTGTGTGTGTGTGTCTGTGTGTGTGTGTGTGTGTGTGTGTGTGTGTGTGTGTGTGTGTGTGTGTGTGTGTGTTTTGTGTTGTCAAAATCAGAACCAACCTCTAGTGACCTGAATAGTGCTTTCAAAGTAAGTGAGGTATATATTCCATGGCCAAGGGGGGATTTGAACCCTGATCTCCAGAGGCCTAGTCCATTATTGGCTGTTGTAGTCCCTCTGAAATGTATTTTCTAAGCTCTGCATCTAGAGCAGCACAAGTGGTTCACGCCTCAGCAGGCTGTGCCTCTAACAAATGCCAGATCTGAAATGCTGCATTTTAAACCTTCCTTTCGCTGTCCATTTGCTGAAATCATCAATGAGTATGAATTATTTATAAAAATTAAGCACCAGTTTAATTCAATTGTTTCTCTTGGCGTCTACTCCCTGTATTATTCCCTTTAATTACTTTCCCCACAATGGCATTTCTAAAGCACCATTCAATTTAACTGCACCTCCCTCCTCCTCACAACACCGTACCTCACACTCTTTACAATGGCCCTGTTATTTTACTGGCATTGACTGCTTTTTATATTTATCAGAGCCACATTCATGCAGTTAATTGCTCTGCTTGAAATCCACTTAATTTTTCCAAATTGCCATGGACTGTGTCAAGAAGCAGGTCACTTTTACTAACATTTGCCTGAGCTGGATTGCCATTGTGTGCCGTAGTGTGATTTTTTGGTCTTTTTAAAAAATGAATGCTTGACACTTTTTCTTATAAATAAGGACCTGACAGTGAATGTTCAGCTCAGCGTGACAGAATCCTCATGGGAGAGTGTGCCCTCATCCACGGCTTTTAGCCGGGCTTTCGTCCCCAATATGACTTCTTCACAAAATTTTTGACACAGGGCATTTTTCATGAAGCTAACAAGTTTGTGCATGTCACTGCACTCAAGGTAGCACTGACTCATTCTCAACTTTCCTTTAGAATAGAATAGAGTTTTATTGTCATTATGCATATGCAAGATATGCACAACAAAATTAGAGCGCTGTTCCACTACACACTCAAAACAACAAGGCACCATACAAACACATAAAACGCCATGCAAGATATTAAAAACTCTTAAAACCATTTACAAAATTTAAAACATTACTTAAAAACTGCTTAGGATGATGCTAAAACTGTCGCATTTAACTTAGATACTGCTCTGGGATACAAACTGTTTTTTAGTCTATTTGTCCTTGATCTAAGAGTCCTATATCTACACCAGATAGCAAAAGTTCAAAAAATTGGTGCCCAGGATGCAAAGGGTCTCCCAGAATTCTAGATGTCTTCCTTAAGCATCTGGAGTTGTATTTTTCTTCCAAAGGAGGAAAAGGACAGCCCATTATCCTCTGGACAGTGTTTATAACCCTCTGGAGCGCCCTTCTATCTGCCACTGTGGAACTGGAGAACCAGACACAGAGGCAGCAAGTGATAGTGCTTTCTATAAAGCCTTGATTGAAGGTTACTGTGGCACCAACTCAGCTGCTCTGTAGCAAGGAAAATTTGGAACGAGTTTCTGCTTGACACAACGCTAAGGACATGAAGACATTTTGGTAAATTTACATAGCACAGATTGTTGATGGCACCAAAGTCAGACTGTCTTAGGAGAAACTTTTGCATTTACTGCCACCCATAGAGATACACCAAACTGAGGAAAATCCCAGAGGCTGACTCCTTTTTCCATCCAATAGCCACTCCTCACCCAAATACAAAGCAATTGTCAGTGGGTTTTTAAAAGTTCTCTATGCATTTATTGCCACAAAATAATCAACATGTTTAGAACTCGTCTCCGACTTCAAGTTGTGTTGTTGTTCGTTGGAAGATATATCAAATTTTTGATTTGATTTGTTCGTTGGAAGAAGAGATGTGTCTTTCAGATTAATGGTGTGCACTCAAGTACAGCTGGTAGGTATTAGATTGTTAATCCCCAAGGAATTTACATGAATTTAAACCACTCAGAGGGGGTATGCGAGGTGGGTCTTTCCTTTCAACATGATGCTTATTGGAAATTTTACTGAAACCTTTGGGAGAGAAATGTAATAGTGTATATAATTTTAATCTTAACATAAAATTATGTTAAATCAAGTTTAAGACTCCCACCTTCCTATATTTTCCAAGCTCCTACTTTACCTCAAAGTGAATAGTGCTGCAAGCACTGTCAATTAGTTTCTCCGCCTCCTCCTTAATACCAGAAATTATGAATCATCACCTTGTGTTTTCAACATTGGCAGCATGTGGATTCAAAACAGAAGAGCAGCAGCAAGTTCAGCTGGTATGCCATCCTTCAGCAAAGAAAATGAGGACTCCTGACGCAAGTGGAAAGAAAGAGGAAAGGTCATCATCCTCTGATATTGCAAAATTCAAGATGTGAAATGTGAACTTAAAGACAACTCTCTCTATTCACATCTGCTGTACATTCAGTGGTTAGTGTACACGTGACTTGGTCTGAGCATCTAGAGCAGTGGTTCTCAACCTGTGGGTCCCCAGACGTTCCTGGACTGCAAATCCCAGAGGCCTCCACCACTCGCTGTGCTGGAAGGGATTTCTGGGAGTTGTAGTTCAGGAACATCTGGGGAACCACAGGTTGAGAACCACTGATCTAGATGAATAAGCCCCTTTCAATTGTACCCGCCAAATCAGAGGTTTCATCACATCATTATTTTACAAGCAATTGATGCCTAGGGAACGTGTTGAAAAACAGCTCTGACAAATCTGGAAGTTGAGTCATGGCAACTCAACTTCTTTTCTTGAGAAATTGAAATGTTTTGCTGCACTTGCTTCATCAGTCTGAAGGAAGTTAGTAATGAGTGCTCCAAAACCTTGATTTCACCTCACCCTGGTCTTTATAGGCCCATTAGGTGGACAGTGGCCTGAATAAGCCCCCTTAGGTGGACAATGTCCTAGGGTGCATGAAAGTCCCACCTATGCAACCCTTCCCAGCACCCATTAAGTATGGGCCGTTAGCTATGGCCTTGCTGGTGGAGATGTAAAATGCTTCTGATTTGTCTGGGGATTGATGAAAGGGCAACTTGGTAGCAGACAGATGGTGTCTGAGTCCCTACCTCTGTTGAGAGAGGAGTTTTCAATATGCACATGAATGGCTTCCCTGACTCCTCTCTCAAACCACCTATCTTCTTTGTCTAATATGTGTACATCCTCATCCTTGAAAGAGTGCCCTTTGTCCTTCAAATGGAGGTGTACTGCTGATTCTGGTCCTGAGCTGTTGTCCATCCTATATTGGGTCATCCTCCTGTTTAATGGCTGTTTAGTTTCTCCAATGTAGAGATCTGCACACTCCTCACTGCACTGGAGCACATATACCAGGCATGTCCAAACTTCAGCCCTCCAGATGTTTTGGACCACAACTCCCAGAATTCTAAGCTAAGATTGCTAATGACAAAGGATTGTGGGAGTTGTGGTCCAAAACATCTCGAGGGCCAAAGTTTGGACATGCTTGACATATACTATATTGCTTCTCTTGTGTTTTGGTGTCCGGTCCTTTGGGTGGATGAGTCTCTGCCTTAGTGTGTTTGTGGGCTTGAAGTAAACAGGGATGTGGTATTTGCCAAAATCCTTTAAAGCTTTTCAGACACTCCAGTCATGTAAGGAATGAAGCTTAACTGAAGAATGAAATTTAAATTCATAATATTATTTGTATTTTAACTGTTGGTCTATCTTGGTAACTCTTTCACAAACCATAATTTAATCCTTTATTAATCTGACACTTTATCACCCCTGATAAAAAACAAATCACTAAATTTTGTATTCTTTCTCTCCCTCAGCAAATGGTGATACCAATGTCTAGCATATGGAGATATTTCCATACTGCAGGTTCTTCTGGAGGAAAACAAATGCAATTTGTAAATATTGTCAAATGAAATATGCATTTCCAAATCTTAATAGGGTAGCTAAACACACCCTTGTATATAGCAAGAGCCCTATAGAGATTTAAAAATGGGATCTTTATGGATTGGGGGTTTGTGTGGATAATTTAAAAATGTGCAAGTAGATTTTCCCACCTTTCTTCTTTAAAACCATTTTCTATTTCTTTTATATCAACATTACCAGTACAAAAAGTCTCACCCTCAGCTACAATGTATTCCAGTAAACAAGCATTGCCCCCCACCTAAGAAACTGCATTCAGAAGCTACTCAGAGTCAATAGCTTTGTTTACAGACAAGCGATACCTGATCACAAGAAAAATAAATGGCCAAGCTCTTGGAAATGCATTGTATTCTTCTGGAACCTCATTGTCTAGGACTGAAAATACATACCAGTAACAAGCTTTTAAATTACTAAGGCCCCATCACACCATTTCCCCAGCAGGCATTTTCTGAGTGATCCTGTTTTAGAGTTGGAACATGAACACATAATGAAATCAGTGTAAGGAAAAAATGAACAAAGCACCATGTCTTGCTGTACTTAAAGCTGGACAGGCAAATGTGAGGGGAAAGGAAGAAATCATACATTTTGTGATAAGCACACCTCCACCAGGTTTTTACAGAAGTACTGAAACAAGATAGAACAGAGCTTCTGCAGAAAGAAAACTGGGAATGCAGAAAGATTTGTTCTGCTGACTGTCAGTGCAAATAATATGAAAGTTGTCCCACACAACTCTGAGGTATTTAATGGCACTCTCATAGCCTTTCCATCTCAGAGAAAAACTAATGGGGGAGTCATTCTTTTTTTGCTCAGAATGAAATCAAAGGAATGTTCACCCTCAGATGAATCTCACAAGAAATTGCATGGTCTTTTTTAAAGGTTGGGGAATACTTGGTTTCCTCTCTTTTTTTAATGGAAGACATGCCAGTTATGACTCCTGTGCAGAATGACATATTTCAGAATACTGCTGGAAACGGCCAAATTTTACCACACTTCCTACAGCAACCCCTTTTTATTTTGAATCGCCTTTTACCCTCCCGTGGTCATGTGGTTGCCAAAGCAGTTCAGCATTCCGCACTTGGGCGTTTTCTTAAGAATCGGTTTCCCTGTCCACACTTTGCTGAACTGCTTTATGTTCTGATTTTGTGCAACATTTCTCCATTCTCTGGCTCAGTTTTTGGAAATTATTATTTAGGATTACATCATGCCGTTGTTCCTCCCTTCAAAATAATGTTGTTAGTGCTTCCGTTCTCCCTTTGGATTATTTGCAAAGAGGGTAACAAGGCGTAAATGTGAAGGACACAGGAAAATGCAAAATTTTACCCCAAAGAGGAAGTTGAAGCACCAGAGAAGTCAGCAGCAATGATTACATTGCAGCAGGATTTCTTTTGTGTTGTTCTCGATGGCAAGATAAGGCAGGCGGGGGGACCGAGAAAAAGCGGTGCACGGTGTCCACAGTTTGAGCCAAATCGCTTCAAAAAGCGGTCTAGAAATCGATTTTTAAAAAAACAGCACCCCCAGTGGCCATCTCAAGATAAACCAACACAGTGGCCAAAAAGGGGTGTGGCCAAGAGGGCTCCACGGAAAAAGCAATTGGAAATGCGGTAAGTGATTTTTAAAGCAATTTGACTTTAAGGAAAATGTGCTTCAAACCAAAGTGCGGTAGTGGCAAGATACTACAGAGGAAAGTGTGGATTGCCAAATCTCTGTCAAGATTTAGGAACTGGCTTGTGTTAGGGTCATATCAATCCCTATGGAATCATGACCAAAATGAACTGATCAGTTGGGGTCCAGCTTGAAATGTGGGTGTGCACAGCTCTACCTTAAAGCTATTTAATGGGTCAACATGACTTTTAGAAATAGATTGATCTCAAGAATTACTGGAGTGGTGAGGGGTATAGGGTAGTGTAAAAGAATCCAGGAACCATCAATATTTGCAGAATGCAAATTGAATTGGGAATGGAGGTTCCAGAATAATACCCTCAATAACGGATACAAAGGGTGGGTCCCATTTGGTGGAAACAGCTTCCCAGTGATATTAGGACCATGGAGCCTCTCTCGGCCTTCAGGAAGTGATTAAAAACTTGGCTCTTCCAGGCTGCGTTTGGCAACTAATGGTAGTTTAATCCTATTCTCTTTTCCCTTCTTTTTTGCCACCATTGTATATCCCATTTTTAAATTGATTTTAATGTTTTGATCAATTGGGTTTGTTTTACATTTGTTTGTACAGATGAATTATATGGATTTTCTCGTTGTGAACCGCCCAGAGTTCCTTCAGAAAGTTGGGCGGTATATAATTATAAATTAAATAAATAAATAAATAAAATACAAGCTTCTAACCCACCGTTCGACATAATTTTGCACATTTAGCTGGCATTTGAAGTGATTTAGACCTGCTGGGATTTGCAGGGATTAAAAGGTTAAATTAATTCTACTGTACATTTTAAACAACTGTGATTTTGATACATGTTGAAGCTATTGATTTCATCTTCTTCAAGCATGCTTCTGAAAAGCCTTTTTGTTTAAAAAAGCACAATAGGAGGCTTTTGCTGGTGCAGAAACACAAATCAAGTGGCTGTGATCAACATGAATTGAGCAAGCTCCGTGGAGATTAAAGCCGAAGGAGCAGAATTATCATCTGATGAATTTTACCAAGACTTATTCAAAGGCTTTTGAAGACATGCTTTCACGGGCAGAAGGATTTCTTGTTGCTGAACTTTTACCAAGGTGAACTAGGAAGAAGCGCAGCTCTCCCCAAAAGGAATAAATTAGCAATTTTCAGGGAACATCTGTGATTACCACTGAAAAGATGAAGACTATGAGAAATAGCTTTGATCTGCAAAATGTGTTATGTTAATACTCTCTGATATGCTTACCGAACACTGTGGATTTCAGCCAGACAGCTGTGGAACTGTTATAGTGGGCGTTGCAAGCGAAGGCATAATAACTGTAAAATATTAATTTGCTTTCCATTTGTGCTTAGTGTTTTTGTATATAAAAAGCATTAGAAACACAACAACATGCTATTAATTGCACAAAAAAGTCCGATAAACTAGTACAGCAAAGAGGCAGAACAAACAAAACTGCAGCTGTGAAAATCAGCACAATGAACTAATTGCTGACAGGAGAAAGATGGGCTTGGTAACAAGGAAGCCTAAATACTGCTGGATGATATATTTTTTAAAAAATATTCTTTCATTCAAAATGTTTACCCAGGGTTTGGAGTTCCAAATTAGATAATTTTTTGTCTTCTAAAGCAGTGCCAGTGTATTGGCCGTCTTCCAGTTTTGTGATTTTGCTCTCTCGGCCTTCATTGGAACGTTCAACATGTTGGTGTCTTTTCCTTCCCTCCCCCCCCCCACTTCATAACAGGTTAGTCAAGTGGACACTGATTCAGTCAGAGAAGAAGAACTCTTGTTATAACGGCACAGTTGGACCGTGATGTGGACGACCTGATGCACATGTGCAAACTGAATCTTGCAGGCAACCTCCCTTCTGCCGGTAGAGGAAAGCAGCAGATAAACTCTCCCCATTAAATGAGAAGGAGGAGATTGAGCAAATAGAACCACTGCTGCACAGAATTGGAGAAATGTGTCCTCAACCCTTACCTGGCACAGTAGTTAAATTGCTGAGGGAAAAGGCTTAATATGGAGAAGAGGGAGACAGCTTTTTCACTATGCACCCGCAAATATCTTGGGAAGCTGCACGTCATACAGAAATCAAGTAGCTGAAAGATCCCTGTGGTTTTGGCTGCATCACACGCTTTTAAATTTCATTTTCTTAAGTATCTTTAACTGGAGCATAGACTCCAGTGATGGTTATGTTGATAGGTTTTTCATGAAGTCTGAGTAATACCTTGCATTATGCCTCCTAACTGTGCTACATCTTGCTTTTACATTAGAACGACTCCCTTTCTTCTGCATTTGTCACTCACACAGTAGAACACTTTGTAGTTGTCTGTATGAAAATATCCCACACAGTCCACTTCAGTTCATGTATGCTGAACAGTGCAACACTCAGGCCATACAGTAGGACCCCCCCCCCCGTATCCACTGATTCAGTTATCCACGATTGGCAGGGGAAAAATTAAATAAATAATTCAGCATCCGTAAAGCAAGCCACTGTCACAAACAGCAGCCATTAAGCAAGTTTCTGTCACAAAACAGAAGTTTTGGGGCTTTTTGGTGTTCTCTCTTATCCACGGTTTTTGTTATCCATGGAAAGGCCTGGAACCAATCCCCAGCAGATACCAGGGTCCTACTGTAACTATGAGGTCAAAACTGAAATTGCCAGCTCAAAGAGAGCAGGCAGCCTCCTTGCTCCCATATCCCTCTGGAAAGTGGCCGAGACAATGGCTAGGAGCCCTTTCAAAAGATCACCTTGGCTGCACCCTTTTCCTGGCTGACATAAACATTCCTGTGCTTGCCAGTTCCAGGTGTGGAGGCCAAGAGTTCCCTTGTCTGAAGTTCCATGCAAGCATGGAAAAGAATGTTATCAACAGCAATATTTTGTACTCTTCTTATGCTCTTCCCAAGTAACTGAATGAGTGCTCTCTAGCCCAGGTGTTTCATCTTGCAGCACTATCTCTTGTTTCATTTTGGACTGTCGCATCGTAGGATTTTCAAGGTAAGAACCATTCAGCAGTGGTTTACCACTGACAACTTCTGCACATTATTAGCAAAAGTTAGCTTGAGGGTCGCCTCAGCTGCCTCCTCCACCAGTGTCACCTCCAGCTACCACTGCTGCCCATTTGGGACTGCTCATTCTTTTCTGCCGACACACCTTTTAGCCTTGAAGACGTCTGGAGTCTCTCGGCTGAGAACATTCTGCCTTTGGTGACTCTGCTAGGAGTCCAAATTTGTGATAGAGTCTGCCCTTTGCTGTCAGCTTCACTGACTCACTCATACCCCTTCAATGAGTTAAGGTCTCCAGCCAAGAAGGGGACTGAGCTACCCGTTGCTGCTATAGAACAATAGATGAGACAGCTTCATGCGCTGATCTGTTAGTACCGTTGTGATTACATGGGCAGAATCAAAGTCAAGACGCTAAAAAATACTGTCTGCAAACTTTCCTGGTTTTGTTTTCTTCCCCGTGTAAACATTCAGGGTAGTACTCCCCACAGAACAAGCTGTTCCTCCAACTGTTGATAGGAAAACAAGGGGAGTTAGAGCTTGATCTGCTTTTTACATTTATGGAGTGGATCAGATCTTGCAGCTCCTTGTCACTCCATAAACAGAATCCTTTTGCATATGAAAGGATCAGTTTCTACATCTTCCATTTTCTCATGGTAGCCCTCAGAGTTTCCTTCTACATGAGGCATATACATCCTAACTTTAAGCCAAAACTGTGCTCACAACCCAGGGTTCAGTCCCAGGTAGTTGGCTCATCGTTGATTTGGGGTTAAGGGGCAATGTGTAGCCTGCATAATTAAATTATAACCACCAGCACCCTGAGAGTGCTTTAAGCACTATGGGACAGCTGATAAGCAGCATGCTTTGCTTTTGCTTTTCGCCTTTTCCTGATAAACTTGGGTGGGTGGGATTTATTTCAGAAGCAGTGCAATGCTGTTTGTTGGTTTACAGTATTTATACCGTAGCTTTCTCCTAAAACCGTCTTTAAATCAACCAAATTGATGGCTGACGGGTGCCAATACTTGAAGCACTGTACAATGATGTTTCTTAAGGTAAATAATTGCTCACTACAGGACCTTTCATAGAGAAATCTAGCTTGTTCCTCTCTCAGGTGTTGAACAAAGGGACTCTAAAGGAGCTTTTACACGACCTCTAAAATCCAGTGGCAACTTAAATTCGGACCAGAGATCGTGGAAGTTTGTCGCTCTTCCTGTGTTCCCACACCTCCGCACTCCATTGTTCCTGTCTGCGTGAGGGGACAGAGAAAAAAAGGGAGAAAAATGCAGGCTCACCTCCGGTCAAAGCCACCCCTAGCCGCCCTGTAGTGATTCCTGTCTCTTAAAGGGGTGGCAGGGACAAAAACACAAACAGAAGGCGAGGGAGCCCGGCATTCACAGCTTTACAATTCACATCGGAAGATTTTTTACTTCCTGGAGGCCAGGTACCTGAAAAGTGCTCTGGGACGCACTTAGGTGGGCGTTGTCATACTTATTTTTTTTAAAGTCCGGAGCTGGTGGGAAAACATTTTTAAGCTCCGGATCTGGGAGCCCTTTGCCTCAGATTTTAGGGGTCATGTAAAAGCCCCCTAAGTTCATCTAAGGAGGACAACGAGATCGAAAATTCCAAAAGTAGAAAAGATTTGCCAACTGGCTACTCTAATAATTGATGCATATGATTAAATACAATATCCACCAGTCGTCTCTCCGATATGGAGGGGAGAAACCAGAATAAAGAGTATGTGCTGAGTTTAAAAAACATACAATAACCATAGCAGATAGTGTCAAGAAGATTTATGGCAGATAGTTCGCCACCAAGAGATTTTAGCTGGTAAGGAGCAAACTGCAAGTGTAATTTATTGAGCCCTGTTATGAGAGAGTTCTCATCTGGAAATGAAAAAGGCACTGTTAAAACAAAAGCAGGCTATCTCTAGTGCCGTTGTAAACACTGGCCTGCCTGACCTAGTTCCTTTGCCGTGGGACCAAGAAGGACCCTGAGCAAACTGAAGAATTGATAGATTATATTTTCTAGAACACCACGAAGTCAGAGGTGAATGAAATGTATGTCAGCCCCTTGAAGCTGAGGAATCATTTGTTAGGTAAAGACTTCCAGAGGAGTTATCATGTTTGCTTTGTAGTAAAAACTAGAAGGACTTTTGTGTTTCTTTAAAATTACACTATGGGATACACAGCCGTACATTACTGTTGACTTTTGTAGATTCAGGAAGTGCTCTTGGCAGGCGGATGCATTCTGGCCAGCTAACCTTGTCATGTTAAGAGATGCTTCTCATAAGAATGGGAGAGAAAATCTTCCAGGCTATGGAATTCCCTTCCTCTTGCCCTACTGTTTCATTCAGGCAGCCTTTGGGAAACTTATTGATGGCTCAGTACTTCTAATGAGCAAGTGCAGGGCAGTATTATTTTAGTTTATGCAGCTTTTAATTCATCTTGGGCTTCACAGACTGACGTTTGAGATGTTGGCTCCAAAGATGATTCTACTGACTGTGTCGCACCTGCCCAGAGTGGCCTACATATCAACATAAGGATTGCTGTTGGTATAGTTTGATTTGAACCCAATGACAATGTCCACATACGTTTCTATTTAGATGGGTCCATCCTGCGCCTTTTCTCGCAGAGTGCAAAGGCATGTACTCTGGAACAATTCAGCATGATACTAATTAACTCATTTTACAGCCTGTGTGGATTATTAGTTTGCACCCCAATGGAACTAGGGGTGATGCTATGAAGGGTGACAACTTGGTGACCTAATAGGTGGGTTGTGGCATTAAAGGGGAGGATGGAGAAATGCTTTCACCTTTCTTTGTACAGTATCTTAAAAAATATTTCCCTAAGTGATGCGGTGCAGCTCTAACACCATACTAGGTGGATGCATTGCTCTTTTGATACTCACTATACTGACCAAGAACAAATGAATGAATGAATGAACGGATGAACGAATGAACGAGCAAATGAATGAAGAAAAGGAAGGAAGGAAGGGAGGGAGGGAGGGAGGGAGGGAGGAAGGAAGGAAGGAAGAAGTGATGTTTCACTCCCACAAGGTAGTACCACCCCAGCAAAAGAGAAAGGTGAGGAAAGGGTTATACCCTTCTGTCCCGCCAAATTTTTCCCCATCTTACTCTCACATCAATGCTGCTGCTGTGAGCTTGTCTCGCTGCCACAGCTATCTCTTCTTTGGGTCAAAAATATTGAGGGTACAGTGTTGACAGGAATGAGAGGCTTAACGGGCATTGCTTGCTGGACTTGGTCTCCAGCAGAAGATGGAGCCAAGAGTAGACTGCTTTGGACACTGGGGAGGCATGTGTCCCCAAGGTTCTTCTGAGGCTCCTAGTCCCATGACAGCACTTGGAAGCCCCTATAACTGATGGTTTAACTTATAAACCTGTTACACTTCTCCTACATGGTTTATCACCACACAATACCCATTTTTCAAAACTTGTGTTCCTTTTTATTTTCCTCATTTGGGGAGGATTTCCATTTACAGAAAGACCTCTCCTTGCACTTCAGAGCCTCTCTAACTCCACTTGTTAACCATGCCGGTGCCCTCTTGGACTTAAATGAACTCTTCTTTCTTTGTGGTATGCACTTGTGCTGGGCCTCTATTACCGTTGTTTTAAACAGGCTCCATGCACTCTGAAGAGATTGGATTCTTCTAACCTTCCCCTTCAATTTCTTTCTAACTAGTTTCCTCATCTGAGGGAAGTTTCAAAACTGGAAATCGGAATGTGGCCTTTTCCTGTTTCAGGTTTGGTTGTTCATTTCTTGGCATTTTTTGGTGATCTTTTGGCAAGAGGTCAAAAACAACCTCCTCCTCCTCCTCCTCCTCCTCCTCCTCCTCCTACTACTACTACTACTACTACTACTACTACTACTACTACTACTGTAGTAGTAGTAGTAGTAGTAGTAGTAGTAGTAGTAGTAGTAGTAGTAGTCTGTTCCATCCAGCATCTACATTGCTATGCTATTGCTTTTTCTTTTTAAAAGCTTCATATATATTTGTGCATGCTGACTCCTCTAATATACACATTTGGTTCATTTTGGACATATCTTTCCATAGGCATCTCATGACTAGAACAAAGGAGATTTTTACCATTAGCATATTAGGATGTGGTGTCCTTCCTGTCCATGACATGAGCCAAACCCATTATTTCACCAATATATGTTTGCCTGTACTCACATTTCCCTGAGATGTACATCGATCTCAGTAACATTTAGCTGACAACTGCACCACAAACTGCTGAGACATAGGTCCAAATTGCCCAAGCTGGCATACAACAGAGCTAACAAAGGTAACTTTAAAATAATAATATATTTTTAATATTAAAATGCAATTAAACCTATAACAACATTACATCATCATTACCTTAAAACATCACTAAAAACTTAAAACACATTAGTAGATTTGAAACAGATGATAAAAATAAAATGTGCTAGATCCTTGACTAAACTCCAGTCCTGCAGGGGCATTCACAAATCAAAAGCCAAATAGAAAGATTTTTAACCTGCTGTCAGAAGCAACAGATAAGTAGATTAAAGTCCTTTGCCTATATGTAGAGACCCAAAAGAAATCTGTATTGCAGCATTTGTAGAAACACAGAATCCATTGTAATTCACATGTAATACAACAAAGATGGAGTTATTATGACATTTATTTAGCCAAGCAAACTAAACATTTTTTTTAAAAAAAATATTACCTAAGTGAGATGAATGCAGAATTTGTGGTCTGTCAGGTATTTTGTAAATCTTATCAAAGAAATGCTTAAGTTAAAATAAGAAAGAAAAGAAAAGCATTTTCTATATTAAAAGTATTTCATAGGGGATTAGTATTCCAGATGGTTAAAAAAAAAACCAAGACCAGCAGGCAACTGGCAATATAGTGATTCAAAACAAAAGCAAGTTTAAGGGATTAAAAAACTTAGAATATATTACTCCTTGTTTTCTTTGATTAAAAAAATCAGTGTTGGATTAATTTGCATATACTGAACAATATTTGCAAATTACTATTCACTCTCAATCTGATATGTGGTCCTTCCATTCAAGGCCTCAAAGAATTATCTTTTTTAAATGAATCTCTGACACTGAGGCAGAAATAATGAGTTAGAAGCGATGTAGCTATTTGTGTCGCTGTTCACCTTTGAGAGAGGGGTAGCCACAGTATAATAAACATCTCTAAAGAAATGAATTGTGTTAAGAGTTATTAGTGTAATGGATGAGCGATAAGTTAGTGATATAATGTTTAAAAGCAGTACATAATGCAATCCAACAAGCAGAACCAAGCAGTACCTTGAGAGATGGCAAGTGCTGGAGGAACTCAAGAAAAATTAGACAACAACCTGACAGATATCCTTTGGATTGTATTCCTGCCTTGAGCAGGGAATTGGATTCAATGTCGGGTCATGGTTTATACCCGTTTAAGACCGAGGACAAAGCAAAACTTCAAATTTAAGCCTGAAATATGCCTATTGGGAATTCTGCCAAAAATTGGAAATAAGGGAAATAAGTATCTGTCTTAACGGCAGCAAGATTGGCGTACACACAGTTATCAGACAACTACTACTTCATCTCTTCATTCTTTTTTATTTTCTAACCAAGTATAGAATAAGATACCAACAGAGGAGTTGGTTACAGGGAACATTTTGGACTGTGCAACTTTGGATATATTGACTTATAAACTAAAAGAGAGGGAGGAATGCAAATTTGCACAGATATGGAATTTAACCTATACTTGGTTGGGCAATAGAAAATAATGAAGAGATGAAGTAGTAGTTGTCTGATAAATTTCAATTTGTTAAGGTAAATAAGATACCAATTAACTCACTGATAAGTGACATGTGACCAAAAAGATATTATGGTAGTATATTATATATAATAATAATAAAATTGGGGTGGGGTGGAGGAATTGAACCCAATGTCCTTGTAGGCCCCTTCCAACTTCAGAATTCTATTATTCTTTGGTTCTAGAATCTAATGTTTACTTGCTTAGGCGGCAGTTAGTGTGATGAGTTATAAGGGTAATGGGTACAGATGGGCATGGCCTGGGAAAATGATGATTCAAGATAGTTTGTGGTTTGTCACTACTGTATTCACGAACCATGAACTTCCATAATCTTTCATTAAAAAATGCACAATTTTGTGCTTCACCCAATTCAGGATTCTGGGACCGGTAGAATGCCCCATGCATATGTTAGAGATGCCAAATTCGCAACATGTCTTCAGCTGATTCCCCTCCTGACCCTCTCCAAGTTTAGACAACATTGGATTTTGGACAGTAATAGGCTGCCAAAGCAGCTCATATATTTCTATGCACTGCTTTGAATTTAGAAGCATTAAATATATGGACGGAGTCTTCAGACGTCTCAGAAACGTCATAATTGATGAGACCAGCACACTATGACGATTTAATACCTGGCTTTGTTATGTCCCTCTTTTCCTTCTTTTTAACAGCAATGTTATGGATTCCCTTCCATTGCTGGGAGGGGGGGAAGGACAGGTGACATGTGGTACTTTGGGCTCCCCTGCCCAGAGTGTTGAATCACAGCCGGGTGGCATACTGTGTGCCAAATTAAAACCCAGCATTGTGCTGCATTGTGAAAATTAAACTTTGCCATCACTCAACAGAGTCTGCCTTTGGTCTCGGTTTCTCTGTGTGTCTGCTTCCTATCCAGTTGACATCAGTCCTCGTTGCGGAGATCAGGGCTGCATTTCTTTCATTTTTCTTCCTCAGAATTCTCCAAATGTTTCTTTCAAAGTCATTCCCCCATCCTTTGGAGGAATATCCCCTGAAGTGGAAGGATTAGAAAGCCAGATAAGAGACAGTATCTAAAATAGGCCATCTTACCAATGGATTAGAAATAAAAGGAAATGAAAACTCTATATAATCTCAAAATCATATTTCCCCTTGCAGCATCTACAGATTGCCTCTAGCTTTGCCCCGCCGTCTCCAAGTCTGCGTGCTTCCTTCAGCACCAGTTAAAATGATGCTCAGATTGCTTTCTTGTGGTCTAGTTAAAGTCAAAAAGTGATAATTGCTTGTAGCATCTCGTTAATTATCTACTCGCCTTGCATTAATCCCCAGACCTTGCCCATGCTTTTCTCAAAATCTCCATTCTCTCAACAAACTCTGGAGTCAGTTGAAAGACTTTTTTGGACTTCATATATTGGATCTTATTCTGTCCTCTTTTCACCTTCTCATCCAAGCAATCTAGATGTCTAATCAAGAGTGATAGACTGACATGATAGGACACCACTTCAAGGATTTGTTAATCCTTATAGGAAATCTAACCTCCAGTGTGACTCCAAAGCACCCGGTGGAGACACCCTATCATTTTTCTGTCATTAGCACAAAAAAATTGTGGTGTAAACTCATCTCCCTGTGCCATTTTCTTTTTTGTGTAGCTAAGTATGCCTATATGTGCATACAGAAAAACACAGAGATTGCAAGTATTATAGCATGAATACAATGACACAAAACATCCACTTAGCTTTCTGCTGGACAACGGCTATCCCAGCACCAAAAGCAATGTTCTCGTACAAAGTCCCAGTTTGCTTGTTTTTAACGAACTTGTTCCATCTGCATAGTTTATACAGATTTGTGTAAAATGCAGAATTTGTGTGGATTGTGCAGTTTGCCTAATTCCGGGTGATGGTTGCTCCATTTAACAAACAATTTGTGCGTGCTTTGTTTCTTAAAGATAAGGGACACTAGTTTGCTGTGGTTACCTTTTGCATAATTATGGCGTGCTCCACCATGAAAAGCCCCTTGTTTTACTGTCTGTCGGAGGCAAAGAATCAAATTTCTCTTTGACATGCTTCATGTAGTCAAAAGAGCCTACGGCAAGGTCAGGGAATATAGCATGAATTTTTCACATCCCCGTTCCTCACCAACTTGTCTGAAGCGGTGTATTTCTTATCAGTTTCTTAGCAGAACATCTTGCCTTTCTTTCTTTCGCTTTGGAGAAGCTGTTATTTACACATAATCCCCTTGAATTTGGCAGAGGATTCCGAAAAGCCTGTATCCAGGGTTGTAATAGAGAGCCTCTGTTTCGTTGGCCTAGGTGCTGTTTGGAATAGATCACCAAAACAAGGGAAAAGAAACCGTGCCCAGGTTCCTGTTTTCTCCCCCAGGGCTGTTTCTGTGCCGTTCCACTGAATGCACACCTAAGAAATGCTTGAAGACTCCATGTGAGTTTGATAAATAGGAAGGTCACTCTGAAGCTGACTAAAAATAATAGGATAAGGGCCAGCATCTCTGTGAAAGCAGCTACCCGGCTTGATGGATGACTATCCCAGGGAAACGAGTAGGCTGCAAGGAGACACAATTGCTGGAGGGTGGGAACTATGGAAATGAAACAGATCATCTGTGATACCTTCCCTCCAGAAAATGAAGCAGAGTACAGGCTAAATACATTTGAAAAGAGCATTGCTTCTAAAGGCACTGAGTGTGGAACTAAGTGATTATTTCTTTCTTTATTCATTACAGTGTGTTGCACAATTTAAAATTATGGAAGTACAGTGGACCCTCGTATAACAAATGGTTTGTATAACAAAATCTGTACAACATAAAAAATTCTGGAGATGGAAATTTGCTTAACAGAATCGCCTATGGGGTGAATCTATGTAACATAAAAATGGTCGTGATTAGGGATTACTCTGTTTTCAATGCATTCCTATTGGGGATTTGTATAAAGGAAAATATGCTTAACATAATTTCATTTGGAACGAATTAATTACTTTATACAAGGTACCACTGTGTGTGAAATATAAGTAAAAGCTTGTTGTTGTTGTTCAGTCGTTCAGTTGTGTCCGACTCTTCGTGACCCCATAGACCAGAACACGCCAAGCGCTTCTGCCTTCCACTGCCTCCCAGAGTTTGGTCAAATCTATGTTGGTTGCATCGATGACACCATCGGACCATTTCATTCTCTGCCGTCCCCTTTTCCTTTTGCCTTCAATCTTTCCCAACATCAGGGACTTTTCCAAGGACTCCTCTCTCCTCATGAAGTGGCCAAAGTACTGGAGCCTCAGCTTCAAAATCTGTCCTTCCAGTGAACATTCGGGGTTGATTTCTTTCAGGATGGATAGGTTTGATCCCCTTGCAGTCCAGGGGACTCTCAAGACTCTCCTCCCGCACCACAGCTCAAAAGCAACAATTCTGCAGTGATCAGCTTTCTTTATAGTCCAGCTCTCACTTCCATACAAATTAATACAAACTAAACCAAATTAAAATCGTTAGACTATGTTTGACCAGCATTAAGTACTTCTATAGCATCACCTTGGCCATTTGCTAGATCTTCTTTTTCACGTGTGGTGGGGCACAAGTTGCAGGCACATAAATGCTGCTTTGACTACATTTCTCCACAGTGATGTAAAATTTGTCCTGTATCCAAGCAACCCCATTTTACTTGATTGTGTTTTGAGCTTCCTACTTCACTTTGAAATCTATTAAGTTTTTTCCATAAAGTGAAGATAGACTTGCCCTCTTCAGCATTCATCCATTTGGCAAGGTGTGTTTGTTTTTGCTCTCCATAGATTTGGCCAATCCTCTTTGGGTTTAATAATTAGAATCTGAGATGTATGCAGAAAACTTTTCCTCAATATTAACTATTCTCTAAGGGATAGATGACCATGAAGTGGATGGTTTGGTGCCGTAATACTTCATTTTGTTCATTATTTGTTGCACCTCTCAATTTACTTCTAGAGGGGCAAAGCCCGTCAAATAATATACTTTATTTGTGGGACTTGGTTTCAGGCAGCCTGTAATCACCCTGAATGAGTTATTAAGAGCTACATCCACTTGTTTGTCATGTGCTGATTTATATTCTTATTATTTGTGGGTGTGCATTTCATTCTGACCCAGTCAGTTTCCTAAGCATGCTAGGTGCACACATCATGTGTCATATATTGGCTGCATGACATTTCTGGATCCCTTTCAAAACCAAACAGCTTGGCAGAGAACCATGAAAGAATCAGCAGCTGTGGGCCTAAATGTGGATCACATTGCATTGAGTGTGAACACTTAACTCCCAAATCAATCTGCAGCTGCTGTGTGATCACCAACTGTGAATTCAGCTACAATGTAGCCTGTGAATCATATTGCAGCAAAGTTGAATCTGAGAGATTCTGATTCTCATTTGGCTCTGCATAGGGTAGCACCAACAGATCACCTGGATCGGTTTAGGAGACATGCAATGGGAATAATTAATTACTGCTCATTATCTCGCAACAAGTCCAACAATTTGACCACTCCACCTTAGATATTACAATTATCTCACTGGGAGGAAATGTTATGTTTAAATGAACAGCATAAAGGCCTTATTTGGTTGATAGAGGCAGGCTTGCTCAAAAGGCATACATAAAAGGATGTGAATAATCAATTAATTATCAAAGAAGTATGGAAAAATCAGCACCATTATGGGAGTGTTCATTCTACTATGGGGTCCAGTTGGATCCACCACTGGAGTATATTCTTTTAGGCAAGTAGCCTTCCCTCGCCCTAATAGAGTGAATCTGTCAGACACTGGGCAGAATTTGTGGCAAAATGGACCCTGAAATGAATTTTTATTTTGTTTCCAGCCGCAATTGCATTGGTGGGATTCAGTTCGTTCACTAACAATATTCTATCACCTGCTAAGGCAGTTTCTGTGGAGAATGGGAACTCTATGCTTGTATTGCCCACTTCTGACAATACTGTACTTTTTTGCATCTAGTATAAAGCACTCCATAGCACCACTACCAGGGGCATCTGGCGCACTTCAAGTTCAGATCAGAAGGGGACCATGTGATGGTCTAGAGCAGTGGTTCTCCACCTGTGGGTCCCCAGATGTTCCTGGACTGCAGCTCCCAGAAACCCCTTCCAGCACAGTGAGTGGTAGAGGTTTCTGGGAGTTGCAGTCCAGGAACATCTGGGGATCCACAGGTTGAGAACCACTGGTCTGGAGCCTATGAATTCACTCATCTTGCTGTAGTACCTTTTCTTCCCCCGAGAGATCGGTTTGAAGCTGGGTAAATTCACCGGGAAGCAGGCAAGTCATTCTGATGTTTACACCCATTTCCTTATGCTGTACTAAGGCTGTTTCAGCTGTATTGATTTCTTACACACAGTGGGCTTATATGCCATTAGAACTGCAACTATAGGCACCTATATTCATCTGTGGTGGGAATGTGAAATAGTTCAGAAGTTTTGGCAACATATTTTCGGTGAGATAAGAGAAATACTACAAACTGATATTAAATGTGAACCGGAAACTGCATTGTTATCATTACCACCTATTAATGAATATGATATGAAAACAAAAGAATTAATGGCAAATCTTATGACAGCAGCAAGATTGATTATAGCTAAAAATTGGAAATTGAAATTAGATCTTAAAATTGCTGACTGGTATAAGGAAGTTTGGGATATAGCTTTAAATGATAAATTATCTTGCAATATAAAAGTTTTGCGAGGGGAAATGAAAAAGGATATTTTTCATGATATTTGGGGGAGATTTATAGAGTATGTACTACTAAAAGGGAAAGGGATACAACCGACCTATAATCCATCACAGTTCTGGAGAAAAGGACCTTAAGAAGCTAACCAGAAAAAAAAGAAGATGAAGAAGGAAGAGAAGGTTCAAGAATACTGGATGGTCCCAGGGGGTGGGGGGCACTTTGTAGTGTTCGATGATATTATTGTCTATTATTGTTTATTATTGTTTATTGTATGTTTGGATGTCTGTAATAAATAATAAAAAATAATTTAAAAAAAGGACTGCAACCCCCTACACATGCAGAGGGACACATACAGTAATTGCCTGTTTTACACTGGACAAAACTTTTAGGTTTGCATATTGTAGACTATATATTGCAATGGCCTTTCATCAGAAACTATAAAGTATTTCATGGCTCTAGCCCAGTGGTACCCAACCTGGGGGTCGGGACCCCTTTGGAGGTCGAACAACCATTTCATAGGGGTCGCCATGAGCCAGTGAAGAAAAAGGCACAAACGGCTTGGGTCTGGAGGGGGAGGGGAAGGAAGGGGGTGGGAAAGAGTGAGTTACAGCTTGATAGGTTGGAGGAGATGTCAGTCAATGACACCGGGTGCTGCGATTGGCTGAGGATGCCTGTAGAGGGAAGTTCCCTATGGCCCCCGTGGCAGTGGCCTCCCCAAGGGGGCTTGTGGCCTCTTCCAAGCAGGAAAAAAGGGGTCACCACAAAATGAGGAACTGTATTAAAGGGTCACGGCATTAGGAAGGTTGAGAACCACTGGACTAGCCAGCCACCCTCCCCTGGTGTCCCCACTCACATCTATGACATGAATGGGGCAAAAATTCATATTTGTTCCACTCTGTGTAAATTTCTCCTTCTATATTGTTGGCATGCTAGGGTATGAGGCTTAATCCTATCAGGATGATGGTGAAGGCCAAATGACTAATATTCCTCTGTCTCCTGTGACATTGTCAGAAACGTGATGCAGCCCCCCTCCCAGTGTCTTGTTTCAAAATAATAATTGTGAGTTGGTTGAAGGAAAAAATTATTTGATTGATGTCACAAACAATTTGCCTCAACCCAGCAATATTAGGTGCACGATAACTTTTGATAAAATAGCAATAGGAGGCAACATCATTGGCATGGCCCCACAACCTAATCTACTGGCAATAACACTGATAAATTGAGAAGGAAATTTTGCATTGTAAACAAGTATCATAGAGAGTCCAGTGGAGTGTTATTAATGTTGCCAAGCAGAAAGTTTTAAACCGTATGGAACTGTTAAATGAAATGTTAAGCAAGAAAATGTAGTGGGAGGGAGAACTATCCTAGTAACAAAATGAACAAATGGGGTACTATCAAAATATTTTGAAAGATTCACTGAAGAAATTAATTCACTTAGAAGACATACTCATCAAATATGCAGCTGTTATCTCAGAGGGGGGATAAACAACTGACTATTTTGTCATTTCTATTAGATGTTCTTAGAGTTACCTGTTAATTTAGGAATGCACAAATTTGCTTTATTCCTTTCGTTTATTGTTTGTGACATTCCTTCCACGCCTTCTTCTGCTTTCTTGACTAGAAGAATTTCTTCAACTAATGTTGGAAGTTGAGTAAATTGTTTTCTGGTAATGTTGATTTTTCACCTTTTCTGCAGTGTTGATGCATCCCATAATATGCTCAGAGGCCTACCTTGCATGGAGGAGACAAGCTCATTCCCTTGGGCCAGTGCTTGGATGGAAGACTAAACCATTAAGCCACAATTTTCTTTAATTGTGGTTATTCAAGGCAGCCATTATGAGATGCTCATTGCCTGAGCGTCATTGTCTTTTCCCAACTTTCCCTCTATCTACACCTTGAGGAAGCTCATAACTTTCACCACTTTATCTAATCTTATTTTCTGTTTTTACCATGTGCTTCTAAAAGCACAAAAGCCCTTATTCCTTTAGATAACAAAGTCCAAGTCCCTAGTCATTGTAATTATTAGCATATTGCTGGGAAGAAATTGCAGCAGTCAACATAAAAGAGCTTGCTGCAGAAATGTACACAGTAGGTATCCAACTTTTCTTTAAATAAAACGTACTCAAAACAGTGAGGGATTTAAAACAAGAGAAGGCAATGGGAATAAACAAGGCTTTGAGGCACAGCAGGGTGCTTTTTTAGTGGTCAGGAGCACAGAATCATGCTGTATTATTTGGATAATTAGTCTTGTTAGCAAATTGGAACAAATTATTATGTAGTGCTAAGGCTGCATAACGTGCTGACTGATTTTTTTAAAAAATGTGTAGGTGTAGGTACGGGTGTGTATGTATTGACAAGCACCAGTGGGATAATCTGTTTATTTGCTGGCAAAAACTTGAGTATGGTGCAACATTTTCCATTAGAGCAGTGGTTCCCAACCTGGGGGTGGGGCGACCATTTCACAGGGTTCGCCATGAGCCAGTGAAGAAAAAGGCACAAACAGCTTGGGTCTGGAGGAGGAGGGAAAGGAAAGGGGGGGGAGAGTGAGTTACAGCTTGATAGGTTGGAGGGGATGTCAGTCAATGGCACCGGAGGCTGCGATTGGCTGAGGGTGCCTGTAGAGGGAAGTTCCCTACAGCCCCTGCGGCAGTGGCCTGCCAAAGGGGGCTTGTGGCCTCTTCCATGCAGGGCAAGGGGTCACCACAACAGAAGGGACTGTATTAAAGGGTTGAGGCATTAGGAAGGTTGCGGGGAGAAAAGAAAAAAAACTGCTGTGGCAGACAATATCTAGATCAAGTATCAACATGTAACCAGCACTGTATTTACTTAAAGCCCTATAAAAACTATCAATACCTGGAGTGCCTTCATTTTTATAGAACAATTTACAAATACTGTAACTGAACTCTGGATGAGACCTTCCCTTCTTGAATTCTAATAGTCTAACAGACCAGGACTTCAGAGGTCCATGTTCCAGTTCTCTCTGAGACATGAAATGTCTTGGATGAACTTGGGCTGGTCCCTGCCTCCCAACCTGATATTCTTTGCAAGATTGCTGTGAGGCTGAAATGCGATGAGAACAACCATCTGCACCACTTTGGGAGAAATGCTAACACATATATACAAGGACTTGTAGATTGTTGTTGTTATTGTGTCATTACAATTGTGACTGACTCTTCATGACCCCAAGTCCATGGAGTTTTCTTGGCAGGAATACTGGAGTGGCGTGCCAGTTCCTACTCCATGCGCCTACAGCACCTGTTATTCCCTGGTGGTCACCCATCCAAGTGCTAACCAGGCCTGATCCTGCTTAGCTTCCGAGTAGAGATGGGCACGACTAGGGAAAATGACGTTTTCGAGTTGTCGTGTGTCGGAGGCAGTCCGTTTCGGCTCGTTTCCGTTTTTTGCGAAATTTCGCAAAAATTAGTCGGTTTGTTTTTTTGTTTTTTCGTTGTCGTTAGTACTGGTTTGGGGGGGTAGCGGGCTCCTGGAGGGAGCTGCAGGAGTCAGCCAGAGCCACAAGTGATGGACTGGCAGACTCTTTGCACCCGCTGTGTCTCACGTACTTGCATGTAGTGCAATGCAAGTAGATATGGCTTAGGGCTAAGATGGGTTAGCGCAAGGGCTAGGGTTAGGCTAGTTACGGGTGAGGTTAGGGTGAGTATTGGGGTGCACCTCTGGGTGCCTCTCTGACCCACTTAGGACAGTGTACTGGCGTATGGGTTAGGCTTAGGCTTAGGGTTTGGGCTACGATTGCTGTTTATGCCCGATTGGCACATCCCAGAAGTCTCTGTGGTCAACCTGGCCAAGTGGCCATGCGATTGGTGGAAAATTTGCATGGTCTACTCCCATGGGCGAGCCCATCATTGCAAATGTGCAGGTGTAAAAAAATAAAATAAAATAAAATAAAATAAAATAAAATAAAATAAAATAAAATAAAATAAAATCAACGGAGACTTTTTTTTTTGCAAGAAAAAACCACTGCTGCTACTGTAAAAATTCAAGCATTTAAAATAGCTAATTTTCGCATGTTTCTGTGGTGCTTTGGTGGGGTTTTGGGCAACGATTTCAAAAAAAATATTGCGGTCGCCATTTTGGATCCCCTGCACTGCATGGCAAATGGATGCGCACTCCCAGCCTGGTACAGTCAGCAAAACCTGGCCATACGATTGGTGGAATGGCTCCAAAACTTTGCATCGTCCACTCCCATGGGCGAGCCCATCATTGCGAATGCGCAGGTGTAAAAAAATAAAATAAAATAAAATAAAATCAACGGAGACTTTTTTTGCAAGAAAAACCCACTGCTGCTATTGTAAAAATTCAAGCATTTAAAATAGCTAATTTTCGCATGTTTCTGTGGTGCTTTGGTGGGGTTTTGGGCAACGATTTCAAAAAAAATATTGCGGTTGCCATTTTGGATCCCCCGCACTGCATGGCAAATGGATGCGCCCTCCCAGCCTGGTACCAGCAGCGCAGCAGTAGCAATAGCCAAGGAGAGGGGGGCGGGGAAACCCCCCCCCCCAAATAAAACACCCTTCTGGCCGGGTAGGTGCCCTCAGACAGTTTTCGCCTACTTTTAGGGCCGGGAATCGGGTTTTTTTTAAACTTTTAAAAACTTTTTTTCTGTGCCGCTCGGCATTGCGCGATCGCCGCGATGCAAGTAACGAGCACGACAAATCAGACCAAATTGTTCGTTCGTCAGTTCAAGCTCGAATTCTGGTGGAGTAATTCCCGTTACCGTTTCCGTAGAGTAACGGATACGAGTAACGGAAACGGAAACGGGAATACCGCTAAGTCGTGCCCATCTCTACTTCCGAGATCACGCGAGATCGGATGTGTTCAGGGCATCTAGGCAGCTCTGTCTAGTAGTGGCTTTTTAAACTTCATATTTTTGAGTATCTTTGCAGTCATAATGTTCTCACATGGAAGAAAAGGGTTTACCATCACTATTCATGACAGGGTGCAGCAATGGGGACAGCCATTAGCACCAGAGAGATAGGGGGAACCGACAAATTTGCTTTGCACAGGCCAGAAATCCCAGCAACAAACAGAACAATTTCCTTGCTGCTTGTGGGGCTTCCTTTGATCTCTGTGCTGCTATTCTTGGCATTCAGGGAGCATTACAAAAGTTTTATTTCTCAACCAAATTATGCAAAGAAGATTTATTATTTAATGCAGAAAAAGTCCTCTTTATTGCTTTCCTTAATATCACTTTCCTTAATGTACTGATGATAATGCACAAACAGGAGGTGGCTGACATGCAAACGTTCCCAGTAGCATTTTATTAGCAAACTTCTGCTTGATGAAACAAGTATGTTGGTTGTTACGGCCATTGAGATAGTAATATATGCATGTCTTGAGCTTGGGGGTGCAATTCAAAGGTAAGATCAGGTGCTTTCTATGGAAAAGATCCCAAACTCAGTCCCAAGATGGGGCTGGGGAATACCTTTTATAAAACAGCTATTATTACTATCATCATCATCATCATCATCATCACAGCAATCAAGATAACTATGCTGGATTTTGTATTACAACTGTGGTGGTGGCTAAATTCTGTGCCGCAGCAATGAGGCATCCCTCATCCCTGCCCACTTCAGGCGGCGAGGTCAGATGATTGGTAATGTCCATTGTGTATTTATCCTTACCCCTTCTCATGATGTGGGTTGGAGGTGGACTAGAACACGGGTGTGGTCCCAGGCTGGAGACAATTCTAGACCTATTGAGTTGATTACTCTGTTATTGGGCCTACTGGGCTGGGAAGATTTTACCTGTTCTGGCTTTTATACAAAGGGTATGCCATTGTATTATGCTTGTTCTTGTGTGCATGCTTTTATTGTTTTTATATGGTCTTACTTTGGTTTTATGTGGAATGTATTTTGTATTTTATCTGGTCAGTGACTGAAATAAAGACCTATTCCTATTCCAAATCGCTAGCAGATCCCAGTAAGGTGGCCTTCTGCAGCTGACTGATGGTGAGTCACAGAGAAACAACTTGAAAAAATTACTCGATGTCAGAATCTGAAAATTGAACTTTAGAGACTCTGGCATAAAGTGGTACATGTGATCCCAGTGGTAATCGGCATGCTGGGACCACCTGTACCGGTTTATGCCAAAAGAGCTAAGCAAGTATTTAGAAGATTGTTGTTGTTGTTGTTGTTGTTGTTGTTGTTGTTGTTGTTGTTGTTGTTGTTGTTGTTGTTGTTGTTGTTGTTGTTGTTGTTGTTGTTGTTGTTGTGAGAATGGATGATGGCTGGATCCCAAAAGATCTTCTATATGGAGAACTAGTGCAGGGAAAGCGCCCCAGAGGGAGACCACAGCTGTGGTATAAGGATATCTGCAAGAGGGACCTGAAGGCCTTGGGAATGGACCTCAACAGATGGGAAATCCTGACCTCCGATCGCACTGCCTGGAGGCAAAAGATACAGCATGGTCTGCATAAATTTGAAGAGGCATTTGTCTAACAGGCAGAGGAAAAGAGGCAGGCACGGAAAAAATGAAACTCGAGGACTGGCCAAAGAAACAGAATACATCTGCCCCCAGTGCGGTAGAGACTGCCATTCCCGAATTGGCCTATTTAGTCACACTAGGTGTTGTTTTTAGGATCTCTACTCCAGGCATGATACTGTAGTCTTTCGAGACTGAAGGATACCAATGATGATGATAATGATATTATTATACAAAACAGCAAATATTATAAGGGGGATGAAACTAAAGCAAAGCAAAATGTGCTGCTTATATACCAACTAGAGATGGGCACGAATCAAAAAAATGACGTTTTGTTTGTCGTTTGTTGTTTGGAGGGTCCGTTTCGGTTCGTTTCCTTTTTTCACAAATTTTTGCAAAAAAATCATTTTCGTTTTCGTTCATTTTGTTACCATTTTGTTACCATTTATTTTAATTTTTCGTGATTTTCTTTAGCATTTAAAGCAGTTCACTGTATTGCAGTAACGGAAACGAAAAGCACGACAAAATTTCCAGTGTTTCTGTTCGTTTCGTTTCATTTGGGAGACAAAATTCATTTGTCATTTTGTTGTGTAATGAAACAAAAAACGAAAATGGAAACGGAAAATTGTTCATTTCTTGCCCATCTCTAATACCAACTTTAGCACTTAAAGCCCTCTCTGGGCGGTTTATGATCTAATTATACACGCTGCACATTGTCTTCATAGTGACCTGGGCACTCAATTTGCTGGCCTCAGAAGAAGGGAAGGCTGAGTCAACTGTGACTCAGGTGACTGAGCCTCTTGGGGGTCAAACTCAGGACATGAGCAGAGTCTTGGCTGTGGTACTGCAGCCTTACCACAGAGCCACAAGGTTTCTTAGTGTCCAAACTCATGATGAGAAGACTTCCTGAACCTGATACTGTAATTCTGAACTCACAACCTGGTTGGATTAATACTGTTTTATTCTGGTTGAGAGAAGAACAGAGATCTTGAGGCCGCACCCATGACTACGTTTATCTCCATTTTTGCCATTACAGCAGTTCTGATGATTATGTCAGAACAAAAGAGAGTGACTAGCTTATAACGGTTTAATGAGAATTAGAATCCCAACACAAACTATTCTACCACAAAAGATAATTTTCATTTTCCCCCTTATGCATACTGTATCACAACTACTTTCCTAACACATTCAAATAACAGGTAATGTTTCACCCTATTCCTCCAAGCCCAGAAGTCCCAGTACATGTTTAGTATCAGAATTTATAGAAGGCCATTTTTAAAACTAAATGAATTTTAGTTCAGGCAGATTCTCCCTCCTTGACTGCCTGCTTGAGAGAGCATTTTTAAAATGGGATTGTGATAATGCCTGGCTGCTTTTAAATGTGTTGCTTTAAATATGGCCTTAGTATGTCTGTGGAGATTCTCATTCATGCAGGTGATGCCCTTTCATCAATCAATCCAAGGAGTTGATTGATGAAAGGGCAGCATGATAAATGAGAGATGGATTTTGCCTAAGTCCCCACCCCTGTTGAGAGAGGGATTTTCTATACACACATGAATGACTTGCCTGACTCCTCTCTCCAGTCACTTATATTCTCTGTCTAATATGTGTAAATTGTTCGTTTCGTGCCCATCTCTAGTACAGATTATGAGCAGAAATAAACATAGAGAAAGAGGGAGAGAGAGAACCCACTGAATTATATTTCTCATATAACCATTTTGCAATGCTAACTTGGCTTCTTTACCCTTTGTGACAAGTTTTGCTTAAAGCAGCTACTGAAGTAGAAGTCTTTCTGTGTATCTTTGGGAGTTTGAAGTGAGTCAGAGATGAATTTTAATAGGATAGTATTCTGGGCTGCTCTGAGTAGAGATGGGTGAATCTGTCAAGTTTACTTTCCCTTGGCTGGTTGGCTTTCTACCATTATATTCAATCCATCTAGTTTTGCATTAGTATGAAAGTTCTATTTTTAAAAAAGCTAGAATACTGGTGCATATTTTTCTTTGGTATTCTTTTCTCCTAAGATATGCATTTTGTATGTCTTTTTAACTGTACATATTTCTCCCACAGTTATATGGTGATCTTGTGCACACATTATACCAACATGTGCTAACATTTCGGTGCCAGGTAAAAACCTTCCTGTTCCAAAAGTTTTTTAACTAATGACTGTGGGTCCTGATGGCAATTTTAGTGGTGTTTTTAATGTATCGTATTTATTGCATTTACATGTTTTTATTATTCTAATTTTATTGTATTTTGATGTTTTAATTGTCCATTTTGATTGTGAGTCGCCCAGAGACCTTTGGGTAGTGGGCGGCATACAAGCTATATAAATAAATAAATAAATAAATAAATAAATAAATAAATAAATAAATAAATAAATAAATAAATAAATAAATAAATAAATAAATAAAATGTGTCTTTTCAGAACATCTTCCATAATATATCTGATTTTTCTGTGCTTTCCCCCCCATGCTCAACTCATATGGCAGCATTTGATATAGTGTGGATTTATCAAAATTAAAGATTCATTCCAGTTTGTATATGAGTTCAGGATCTGTGGGACAGCGTCAAAAGGCAAGTTTTATTTAAAGAAGAAAACAAATAAACAGGGTTGCTTTAAAAAGAGTAACAGAATGACAGTTCTTCTGAAACAGAAATTTTGCCATGTTATCTCCAGGGAATTAGCCTTCAAAAGGAGATTGGACAGATTCCTGGAGGAAACGTTCATCACAGGTTACCAACCATAATGGAGATGTGTAATCTCCAGGCTTCAAACCTGGATACTTCAAGGGCCAGATGCAGGGGAGTGGTATCAGGAGACAGATATCTAGTCTTGTGTGCTCCCAGACACATTAAGTGGGGCCACTGTGAGATACAGGAAGCTGGACTAGATGGGCCTTTGGCCTGATCCAGCATGGCTCTGCTGATGTTCTTATGTTTGTTGTTGTTTTGGTGGACTGTGCTTCACGTGTGTAGATGCACATTGAAAACAAGGAATATCAAGTAATTTGGGGCACTAATGTTCTGATGAAATTACAATGGTAAAGAGCTTACTATTGAGAAGGTAGTATTTGCTACTGGTGGTAAGTAGTATGAAATCATACTGTCTCACAAAGCCTGCATTAGGGAAAATAAGGGCACCGAAATGATTGAAGATTGAAAACTTATTTTTACAGAGGCAAGGACTAGTGCAATACATGTTAATGTAGGTTCATTTATTGTTGGAATAATTAAAGCCTACAGAATAAATAGCAGTGCACATCAGAAGGAGGGACTAAAGTCAATAGATAGCATGTAGATAGGGTAGCATTGTCCAAAAGCATCAGTTGTTGGACAACCAGCTGTTGGTTGTGATCTAACTTCAGGGCATGACTTAAAGTCTCTCTCTCTCTCTCTCTCTCTCTCTCTCTCTCTCTCTCTCTCTCTCTCTCTCTCTCTCTCTCTTTCGCTCACAAGCCACTTTTATTGGAATTTTTTTCCATCCCCAATATGAAAACCACACTGACCAATTATATTGAATTTATTAACAGACCCTGAGCTACTGTTAAAATCATACATGAGCGGGGGGGGGGAGAGATAAAATATGGCAATGCACTCAGTTATTAATAATTGATAAGCTTGCCATACCGAGAAACAGGAGGAGACAATTATGAATGAGGGCGCTCCTTCACAGATTTCACAACCTAAATCTATAATTACGTATGCTTTATTATTTCTTTATTTGGAATTTAGACTAAAATATATTTATTATTTTATTAATATAAACTATTGTTGTAACCTACATAATGAATTAAGAAATTTTATTTAAGACAACTAATGAGTGTTCTGATGGTATATATCAGGGGTCCTCAAAGTTTTCAAACAGCGGGCCGGTCCACTCCCCCCCAGATACCACTGGGGGCCGGACCACAGTCCCCCCCCCAAAAAAGGCCAACATTTTAAATTGCCCCGCTTGGCTGCAGCCGGTGTCTCAACCATCTTGGTGGCGGGTGGGGGAGGTGCGGGAGATCTTGCCATGGCCCTCCCACTTTGAACTGTCCCACTAGCTAGCATGCCTATCATCTGGGTGGTGGGTGGAGGGAGTGGGGGAAGCCACATAGCCCACCTCAGCAATAGAAGCAGCTGCTGAGGCTTGCTTGCTTGCGAAGCAAGGGGGAGGTGGAGGGTCTGCAATTGGTCCCGGGGGCCAGATTCAGGACCCTGGGGGGCCGCATCAGGCCCCCGGGCCTTAGGTTGAGGACCCCTGGTATATATCAATGGAAGATGTGATATACAGGACATAAGTAGTACAAACAGTGGGTTTATCCTTTTTATTTTTCTTAAATCCTTATAAAACGATAAAAGCAACAGCAGTAAAAAGATAAATCACGAACCATATTTAGATGAAGCTATGTGGGAGAAAATGCATGAAACAGCATTTTCCACCACACACATTTTTAATACAACCCATCAAAATAAACTGAAATGAGGAAGATGTTGTGTCAATTGTTCATTTACAGTTTGATGAATGTTGAACATATGCAGACCTACTCAAAAATAATGATGTTATTTCTGCAATCTGAAAAGAAAGTGGACTCTCTATTTAAAAGTGCAGGTTAGGATGTTACTATTCTGCAGTTCACTATCGACTAGTCCCTTTATATGGACTATGTTATTTTAAACTGAAGGTTGAGACTCATATTTAAAAAGGGGGGACCCACATTGACAATTTGATGTTTGGCAAGTTCTAACCTAGCTTTCTTCCTACAGTATGTGGTGGCCAGAAAATGTACAGGGAATTATTTATTGGCCTGGACTAGAATAGCATTCATTCACACTTCTAGCCCTGGGTGAGAAGTGAAGAAAAAAGGAGCCATTGTGGGATTTTCCCTTGCGTGGTGTCACTTTGTGAATAGTATAGCAGTGGAGCGGCCTCCCATTCAACACTTTGACCATTGTTAGCCTGTGGGGTGCCTCAGGGTTCCATGATTCCCCGTACTATTTTATATAAACATGAAAAACCTGAAAGAGGCTGTCCAAATTTTGTGGTTTTGTACCACTAGTGGGCTGATGACACCCAACTCCACCTGCTTTTTAACATCTTCCAAGAGACCTTCCGCTCAGTGTCTTACAAATAAAATTGAATCGCTGTTTTACTGATTCATGCCCATATCTAATGAGCACCCATCTGGCCTCTGGCTAGACAGTGGTTTGGTGAATCGCCCTAACTAAAAATCATGTGGATCCACAAGTATGTGTACATCAGATCTATGTTGCACCACTGCAAAACCCTGTGATAGGGGAAGCATGATTTTTGGTATGTAGCCTGTGGACAGAGATGGGCCCTATGGTTGGGTAGTGTTTTGGGAATGATCCTGTGTAAAAATCATGTGGGTCAAACTTACTGGACAAACTTACTATCCCAAAATATCATTATGCGTTTTCCAAAGCCAGGTTTAATTGCCTCCCCTCAGCTGTTTTAGAAGGTCGCTATTGTAATATTCCCTATGCTAAGCGACTATGTGCTTGTGGTGAGAACGTAGTTGCGTTTTTGGATCATGTTTTGTTTGAATGCAGTTTTTACTTAGAAGAAAGTAACAGATTTATTGTGCCAATTTTGAAGAAGTGCCCTGGAAGATCCAAAACAGAGCATTTGTCTCAATTATTGGTGG
The DNA here is from genome assembly GCA_037367245.1 of Phrynocephalus guinanensis. Lineage (NCBI taxonomy): Eukaryota > Metazoa > Chordata > Lepidosauria > Squamata > Agamidae > Phrynocephalus > Phrynocephalus guinanensis. The sequence continues at coordinate 9,134,052 of CM074745.1, read as the reverse complement.
GCAAAAATCAATTAAATACGGAATCTGTGGCTAAAGTTTTTGCTTACGTGATCAAGTTTAAAAATAAGCAACGTCTCAATTATGCTACTGATTTCCCTTAGCACTGGGTCTCATGGTTCTCTGCATTTTTATCATGTCCTGGTTTTAGCTTGTATTTTAACATTTTGTATTACAAATCAGTTTTATTTATTTGTTTTTACCAAATTTCCTTCTGTGCTTTTAAATCGGGTCTATGACCGCATAATAAAGAATGAATGAAAAATCGTGTGGGTCCAAGAACTTCTGGACAGCTCATCGATTTAGGCCTCTGGCTTCACATTCTTGAAGGTGCCATTGTTATGCATTCTTTATTTTTTATTTATTTCGGTTTTGGCTTTGCCTGACTTGTAACTGCGAACACTGTAACTTCTTTTGGGAATCAGATTACTATAGTTTCTACCTTTCCATCTCAGGATTCATCCACTTTATTCAGAATGGTGTAGCTAAAAACAGGGGGGGGGAAGTCTTTTGAGCCGGCAAAAGATACCAACCAGAGGGCAAGATTAAAAGAAGCAGTTAAGGTTGATTTGTATGGAAAGACTCGACGTGCTCAACAGGAACATAAGGCATGTAATTAACAACTAGTCCAGTGTAAGGAAGCTAGAAACCTAGAGAGATTTTCAACTTTTGGACTTCATTAGCAGTTAAAGAAAAGAGAAAAAAGAAAAAAGAACTCAACTGCCAGCAGGTTAGAAGTTAATTAGAAGTGGTGCTAAGGGACATTTGCTTGCTTTAGGAGCTTACAGGATAGTTTAGAACTGTTTATTGAAACTGTACAAGTTCTTGTACTTGTGTGCTCCCTGAAAAAGGAAAACAACTCTCTGAATAATTGCAAGCCAAACAGTAGCTGATTGGGGCCTCCACAGTATGGTGACTTTTCATCCATGTGGCAAGAAATGTTTTTTGTTGTTAGTTGTTGTGAGTTTTCTGGGCCATTTGGCTGTGTTCTGGAAGTTTTTCTTCCTGACGTTTCACCAGACTCTGTGGCTGGCATCAGGGCTGGCACGTCCATTAAGGCGAACTAGGCAGTTGCCTAGGGCGCCAAAATGGACAGGGGGCACCGGCCACCGCCGTCCGTCCCCCCTGCCCATCGCCGTCCGCCCTCTTCTGGACATTCTCAGTCTGTAGGAACTGCAACATTCTATCATAAATCTGGTTAAGTAACTGTCCTCGACCAATTGAACGGTTTTCCTGTCCCCTCTCTCTCTCTCTCTCTCTCTTTGACTCACTCTTTCTCTCGTGTTCCCTGCCACAAAACTCTTTGAGAAAGGCCAATATTTGTGGTGCTTTGAGTCTTGTTTGACCCAGAAAGGGCAGGCCATAAAACCTGGAGAGACAGTTCTGACAGAAGTGTCTACATTTCATGGGTATGCCATGGGAAGAGCAGTGTTCCTGCAAGTCCGCAGGCCGAATTTTTTTGCCTTTCCCATTGACTTTCCTCGCAAGCCCTTGTTCACTCTTGTGCGGAGATGCCAAGCAGCAGGAGGCAGTGAGAGACCCAGCGAGCCCGGGTGCCGTGAACAAGGAACAAGCTGTAAATGGTTCCAGCTGTGTATAATTAACTGTAATCCTGTGAAGTAAATGACTTTTATTGGCAAGCATGTCATAACTTCATTAAAAGTCATATTTACAGCCGGCTTGCAAGGAAAGAGCACTTGTGTCGTCTACAGTTTAATGAGTGCTCATTTACACCTTGTTCCAATTACCATGCACCAGCCCTTCTCCATTCCCCCAATACACATGCGGATGATAATGGAAGCATAATTAGGGCTGGCTTGTACATTCTCAGAGGCAACATTCCTCCATGTTGGCGAAAGCATTCTTCTCCTTTTCTTGCACTGGACCAAATGATGGAGTTATCCATTGTCTTCTAAGCTGTTATTAAACTAACAATACCCAAACCATGACTGCTCCCCCAACAGTGAGGTTTTATCAGCTGTGCCTCAAGGTCTAGGCATCACCAAACTCTGTCCGAAAGCACGCTCTGCATATAGAAACAAAAAGCCCGGAAATTCAGTTTGGAATTGAACATTAGACACCACACAGTGATGTGAAAAGTTAGTGTCAGCAGAGGTAAGGGTGTAAAGCAGCGGTTCTCAACCTGTGGGTCCCCAGATGTTCCTGGACTGCAACTCCCATAAACCCCTTCCAGCACAGCGAGTGGTGGAGGCTTCTGGGAGTTGCAGTCCAAGAACATCTAAGGACCTGCAGGTTGAGAACCCCTGGTGTAAAGAAAACTTGCGGATTTCTTCATTATCCTCTTCATTTAGTACCTCAAGCAGGGAGCCTGCTTGATCAGACTGCATCTCAGATGCCACAAAACTGTTGGCATCTTTTGCTGCAACAGATTCATATGGCTATCTTTTTACAATATACCACTATTGTACTGAGAAGGGTTTTTGTTACTGTGTAATTGTATTCTTATATTTTATTGTAGTTAGCCACCCAGAGTGGCCTTTTAGGTCAGTTGGGTGGGATAAAAATAAAATAAAATAAAATAAAATAAATATTGGGTTCCAAGAAAGGCAATTTTGAAGTGATCATTTGGTCATTGTTGTTTTAAACTGGCGTTCCAGAAACAACTCAAATTTAATGGAGCAGCACAGGCTGCAGGTGTGAAATCGAATGGAATAGCACTGCCATGGCCTGCTTCCACCTTCTTCTTTTATCAGATTTGCCATGAATTATACACAATTCAATATTGCTTCAGGTTTTTTTAAAGGTCTTTGGCTTCCATTGAGCATTGATTACTCTCCCACAAAAGTAATTGTCTGAAATAAAGGGTGCACAATTCATTCACAAGTTGTCCTGAACTAGAACCAAATTTTATTAAAATCCATCAAAATGTGAGATTTTTTCAGTTGGCTACCTCTCTCACCCAGCTGCAGCCTCACCAAAGCCTCAGGTGCAGAATCGCTGAAGTCTAGCCTGTGGCATGAAATTCACTTCCAGAGGGATTGTTCATACCTTGACGGCGGACGGTACGTCAGTCTTCTTTACAACTGCTTTTGGTGGCTGAAACAATGATAGATCCCTTTCCCAATAAGCCACCAAGACCCCAGTCTCACCAGCGTTGTCTGCACATTTTTGCTGCTGCAAACTACCAAGTAAAAGATCTCATCCTAACCGCAAAGTGAAGTAATTTGCTGCCCCGACCGACCACGCCCCCGGAAGCGCACTTTCACCGAAGTTTTTTAAACCACCGCTAGGGGTTGGTTTAAAAGAACTTCCCTTAAAGATGCACAATTCTTTGCTACTCTAGCGAGGTGCGACCCCAGAAAATACAGTTATTAGCTTCGTACCCCTTTTCCTGCCACTTCCTGCAACAGAGACTTAGAAAATTCACCCAGAAAAAAGGGGGAAAGATGTGCAGTAAGCAAGTAGAGATGGGCACAAAGCAGTAAAATACCTGGCACAGTGAATCTCTCAGCGATCAACTTCGGCCCGAGCAATTAGAATGTCGCGGGCGCACTCACTTCGGGTGGCTACGCCCAGGGAGGCTAGGAAAATGGTCACCCGTAACTGAGCCTTCTCTGTGGCTGGTCCTGTGCTATGGAATCATCTTCCAAGTGAGTTGTGCCTTGTACAGTCCCTGCCCGCCTTCAAAAAGTCCTTAAAGACCTGGCTTTTTTGTGAGGCATTTGGTGACTATTACTTTCTTTTCTCTCTTTTTTCCCCCACCCCGCAACCTCGCTATTGATTTACTTAGTGTTTTATTATAATGCTCTGTTTTAATAGCTCTTTGTTATGTTCCTATTTGTTGTGAACCGCCCGGAGTTCCTCTGGAAGACGGGTGGTATATAAGCACCAAAATAAATGAATAAATAATAAAAATACCCTGTCGACAGGATACTAGCTGCGTATCAAACACCATGTGACCGCCTGGGGGAAAAAACTATGCATCAAATTAAGATGCGCAGAAAACTTTAGTGAGACTGTGGCCTAAGTGGGGGGAAAGACACAGAAAAAGTGAACACATTGAAGTTGGCTTGAGGAGTCTGGGAGATGGAGCGGAGAAATATGACACATAGTCAGATGTGCCTTTCCCCTTTAACAGTTTAAGCAGGTGACTGCAAGAAATCATACCAAATGTGTGAGACAGTCAGATTAAGTCAGGCTAATGTTTTTCTCCCCAGTTGTGCATATTTCCCCTCTGCTATTAGTGGATCACATCTTGTGAGATCGCATGAGTTTTGACCAGGTACAAAAAAGGTGCCTCAGTGTACCCATGCACCAGCTTGCTACTGGGTTGAACCTCTTTAGGATACTTTTTGCTTTTAAATAGAAGGCTGTTTGTTTTTAAATAGAAAGGTCCCCCTCCTTTCTTTGGAAGTTTCTTTTGAAATGCAGAAAACAACAGACATCAATGTTAGATTGATGGGTCCTGGTGGCAATTTTAGTATTTTGTGTTTAAATGTTTTTATTGTTTTAAATTGTCCATTGCCTTTTTAATGTTTTAACTGTTTAAACTGTTCATTTTAATTGTAAGTTGCCCAGAGACCTTTGGGTAGTGGGCGGCATATAAGTTGTATAAATAAATAAATAAATAAATAAATAAATAAATAAATAAATAAATAAATAAATAAATATTGGGGAAACAAACTTTTTCTTTGCTGAATAGCTGTGTTGATCAATTAGACTGTTTTCAAAGCCACTAAATAAATAACAAAGGAGGCAGTCAAAATAGTATTAAACCACAGAGCCACTGCAGAAAGCAGATCAACATCTCCAAATCTCTAAAGAAATCACATGTTCTCCAAAATGGTGGGCACTTGCTATTGAAGCCTGTGTCTTAAAAACACTGGAGCCCTGTAATTATCACTGTATGTTGTCAATTTGCGTACAAGGCACTGGTGAGATATTAAGTGTTCACAATGCTGCAGGACTGAACGGTAGAACTGGAGCATCAGTGAATAATGGCCACAATAAAAATAGTAACAAATTTGTAATGGATGTAATAAATAGTAATAGTTGTAATAAAAAGATTGTCATAAAGAAGAACAAGAAAGAGCCCATCCTCCATTTATGCATTCATTTCTGTGGGGAGATAACATGGAAAGAAGTTATCAGTCTTAATTATACAGTGGTTGGGAACCACCATACAATGAGTATGTATGTTGATGTACTCGGGTGACAGAAGGGTGATTGACAGGCACCCGAGACAGTGTATTTTGAGCTGTGATGCCATGATTTGAAGCAGCCTTCTGCAGAATGGCTGCCTGATCCTTCCTGAAGACTATAGTGTTTTATTTTGCCTGGCCTTTGGAGCATTCCATTATTCTTATGTCTCTTTGCTCTTGCAGCTTTTTAAACTTCACACTTCTGTAATTTTCTGGATTTTATCGATATTCCCTCCTTTGTTGCCAATTGTATTTTAGTTTGTATGTTATCCTGACAGGGATCCACTTGGGGTATTTTATAGAAAACACAGGGCATAAATAGGTTCGCCAGGTCTCCTAGCAGCAGTGACAGGCATCTCCCAGAGTTGCTGTGTTTTAGGGGCATGCGGGAAGAAAGAAAAATATCAGAGTGAGCAGTGCTGGAGGAAGAAAAGAAGAGATGAGATGTGTGTGGATTTATTTTTAATTCTTAAACTATGGCTTTCCAAGATGTACCACTTCCATCATCGCTACAATGGCAAAGCTTGATTTTGTGACAGCGACCCAAGCAGAGCCATACTGCCAATCCCAAAGCTTCGAATGGCTGACTCTTAAGAATCTAGTTGCTAACCTATGACTGCTATCACACTTCTGATTTAAAACACCTTTTCCTTAAAAACAAGAAGCCTTAAAAATCACTGTCCGGTTTTTAAAATGATTTATCTGAAGAACCCCCTTGGCCACGCCCATTTTTGTCAGCTGTGGTGCTTTTTCTTGCGACGACCACTGGGTGTGTGTGTTTTTTTACATTGCTTCCTGCGTCTCCCTTTTAAGCGATTTGTTTGAATTTGCGGACATACTCAGTCGCTTCCCCCCCCTTGCCCCTTATTGGCATACCAAGTTTTAAAGCAGTTCAATCAAGTGAGAACTGGAAAGCCGATTGCTAGCTGCCCGCTGAAGTGCGAACAGCAGAACCGGTATAACAACCACGTGACCTTGGGGGAGAAAAGGCGATCCAAAATAAGCAGTGGCTGCTCACGAAAGTGCGGTAGCAGTCAATGAATCCAACCATGTGACTATTGTTTGTTTACCACATTCTTCCTCTGAAAGGCTGAGATAAAAGGAACATGAGATAAAACAAAGAGACAAGCAAAGGAAGACACAAACTGATAGACCCTTCCATCCCTCGGTCTTTCATTTCTTGATTCTTTTGTAACTGGAGATGACAGACAGGGACACAACTAGGGTCTGTGTCCCCTGGGGCAAACATGAATTCTGCCTCCCCACCCCAGCAGGGGCACATGCGTATTAGTTCAAACATTCTTTTGTCATTTTGGTGCCCTCTGCCAGTGTGGCATCCAGGACACATGTCCCGCCTCTTCCCCTCCTAGTTGTGGCCCTGGTGCCAGAGGCAGAACCTGGAATATTGTGCAAGCATTTTATCATTAAGATATAGGACCCCCTCTGCCCATGACATTTTTATGGATACAAACAGGAACCTGAAAATGTATAGATTGCAAATAGCAGGCTACTTACATATGCATATATAAAGCTAATTAGGTATGGGCGTTTCATTTTGGAAGTGGTCCGGTTGGTGTTCGCAACCGGACCAACGCTCTGGAACAAATTCTGCCAGTCCCTTACCTTGCTCTGGGCTCGTACAGGGCTAAACTCCTCCAATATCATTTTTCCTTCTGGAAAAACTGGCTGTTCTGAGCAGTTTTACAAATTATTGATTTTCTGCCTGGAAGGGGTATTGCAGTCTTCTTCCTGGGGGGCATTTGGTGGGTGGTTGTATAGTCAACTCTAATTGAAAGAAATCTCTGAATTTGGTTGTGCGGTGCTACTGGGAAGTTGCTGCTCTGAGCATTTTTCTGCAATATTGATTTTCTACCTGGAAGGGACAATGGAATGTTATTTTTACAGGATTTTATGGCTGGTTCCATCTATCCCATCTAGTTAGATTGGGCTAGGGCAATTTTGTTGATCTGCCGCCATTTGCAAGTCACTGTTCTGGGCCACTGAGTTCCATTCAGATGGATTTTGGGGTGAAAGATTAATATTCATTGGGTTTTAGTACTAAAATAATCTTTAGATGTTTGTCCAGCACATCCCCAGATTCCCCACCATTTTTGGCAAAAAAAATTATTAAGAAATCCCTGTTCTGGCCTGTTCCATCCCTTACTACTGGCTTTTTCAAGTCAGGAACAATAAAGTGTAATAGGGAATATGAAGAGTACCTGCAACATTCCTTTTTCTGCTTAGGATACTTGGTCACTAAAAGACATCTGAGTAATAAATATCCAAACTCTGCCAGAGTCCTTGCCTTCACAGGGAGAGCAAGAGGAGTGTTCTTCTTCTTTCTTCTTCTTCTGGGCTCTGTTGGGGATAGAAATGAGCTTCATTGTATTTGCCAGTCTGGAAGCTGAGTCATGGCAACTGGACTCTTCTTCTTCTTCTTCTTCTTCTTCTTCTTCTTCTTCTTCTTCTTCTTCTTCTTCTTCTTCTTCTTCTTCTTCTTCTTCTTCGTTTCTGAAATTTGTGCACAATTTCTCTCCATATATGGCAGCCTATGTGCAGCTAGTGCTCTTCAATTTTTAGACATGAGCAAAGCAAAGAACAGTCAAAAGGAGATACAGTCTTGAAAACATGGGAATCGCCCACAGATGCTGCTCGAAGTAGCAAAAAGTTGAACAAGTTACATAAAGTGACAATTTATGTCACTTTAAATTTATGACATTTTATACTTTAAAAGTTACATAAAATTGTGTCTGTGACTCTAGAAAGTACTGTATATATAGTTATTGCCAGATAGGAGAAAAAGATGCATTTCCCTGCCCTTGCCTTCAAGAATGAGAGAGGCAAAGATTTGTTCATCTCACTCAGTGGGTTCTCAACCTGTGGATCCCCAGATGTTCATGGACTGCGACTCCCAGAAATCCTGGCCAGCTTAGCTAGTGATGAAGACTTCTGGGAGTTGCAGTCCAGGAACATCTGGGGACCCACAGGTTGAGAACCACTGATCTAACTTCACCCTTCACCTTCTTCTCCCTTTCCGTTTTCTCCATCCCTTCTCTTTTCAGGTTATTTGTTCCCTGTGGTGTTGTTGTAGGAACAGTTCCAAAAAAAAAAAGGAAAACATAAATAGAAATCATTTCTACCAAAAGAAAAGATGTCAGCAATCTCATTATTCTGTCAATAGAATATGTGGAATAGTCTTGGCATTCCAGCAAGTATAACTGAAGTTCAGCGCCATTGTTTATCTTTCCCTGGTTCTAACCCTCCACTTTCCTGTAGACCCCATATACACTGGCTGCTCTTCTGAATTTTTAACATCCCTGAGAAAGGCTGACATTTCTTTATTATTCATGAGCCAGGCCATCAGGCATGCCGAGTTTGTTGGTAAAACTAATTATTTAAAGTTGCTGGCACTGTTTTTTTAGCATAAAAAGACAAGAAAAGATTGACAGTAAACGAATGAATTCACTTTGTGTGATTTTGAGCTGCAATGAATTATTCACAAATTATTAATGGAATTTATGTTCATGGCAGTGCATTTAGCTGATTTTTGAATCCGAATTTAAAAGCTTTGTCAAAAACACAAGGTTTGGAGGCAAAGCTCTTAGATCATGTTTACCAAATTTAACGACAGTAGACTCCCACCCAGTAAACTAGGCACCAAAGAGATATCTGTTTACGAAAAGAAAGAAAGAAAGAAAGAAAGAAAGAAAGAAAGAAAGAAAGAAAGAAAGAAAGAAAGAAAGAAAGAAAGAAAGAAAGAAAGAAAGAAAGAGAAAGATCCTCCTATATATTTTCCCAGTTTTATTCAGAGCTTGAAAATGTTCCTAGTTTGGATGGAGGAACTAGGTAAAAGCCAGAACAGAACTGGCTCGTTAATTTTTAAAAAATGATGCCAAAACTAGTGGGATGTGATGGACACACTTCAACAATATTTTAGGCATGAAACCTATTAAATATTCAGAATTCAAAATCATATAACCATAGAATAATAGAGTTGGGAGGGATTTATAAGGACATTGATTCCAAACTTCCTGCTCATTGCAGGAGTCCATATCAAAAGACACCTGACAGATAGTTGTCTAATTTTCTCTTGAATGCCTTCAGCGCTGGAGTGCTCATCATCTCTCAAAGTAATTGGCTTCTCTCCGTTGTACTGCTCTAACAGTTAAGAAGTTTTTCCTGATACTCAACTGAAATTTGGCTTCCTGGAACTTGAGCTTGTTATTATGTAACCTGCACTTTAAAAAAAACTGTTTTCCCTATCGCACAACACTTGAACTAGGGAGAACGCCATGAAACATTTGGGTGCTAGATCTCAAACAAATAAGAGAAAGTACTTTTTCATCCAGAGGATACCTGGTCTGTGGAACTCCCTGCCAGGAGAAGTGGCGACAGGAGTCAACCTTGACAGCTTTAAGAAAGGATCGGACAAGTTCATGGAGAACAAGGGTATCAATGGCTATCCTTATGGATGCCTAAGGACAACCTCCGGGTTGGAGAGAGAGGCAGGATATCTCTCAATACCATTTGCAGGGAATCTTAAGCAGTTGAAGACATCTGCTTGGGAATACCCTGAAGCAAATGGATAGCCACTGTGTGAGACAGAATGCTGGACGGGATGGGCTGTGGCCTGTTCCAGCAAGGCTGTTCTTATGTTCTTATGTTCTTATGATGAGATCAGCCACCACAGTTGGTGTGTCCATCAAGGGTCACAGAAAGACTGTGCTGGCCAAAGACATTTAAGACTCTTCCAGATTATTTCTAGTCATGGCATCTTGCCACTTGGGTTGAACGGCCTACTAGGAGTGAAAAAAGTGCAGCTCCTCAAATGCTGTTGAAGCGCAACTATTACAATCCCTCCACAGCGGCTATACAAGCAATGGCTAAGGAAAACAGACATTATCAACATCTCTAGGGCTGCATTTTTGCTCCCTACAACCACACAACTAGGATTAAAATAAAGTTTCATGAAGCACCATCTCTTTCTCCCTTTCCCTGTTAATTGCTAGCAGTAACTGCAATTCACGAGCTGACTAGCCATGGTATTCCATAGAGATGGGCACGAATCAGAAAAATGGCATTTCGTTTGTCGTTTGTCGTTTGGAGGGTCTGTTTCGGTTCGTTTCCATTTTTCGCGAATTTTTGAAAAAAAAATCGTTTTCGTTTTCATTCATTTTGTTACCATTTTGTTACCATTTAATTCATTTTTTGTGATTTTTTTAGGATTTTAAGCAATTCACTCATATTGCAGTAACGGAAACGAAACACACGACAAAAATTCAGGTGTTTCTGTTCGTTTTGTTTCATTTTGGAGATAAAATTCGTTTGTCAGTTTTGTTACGTAAGGAAATGAAAAAACGAAAACGGAAATGAAAAATTGTTCGTTTCATGCCCATCTCTAGTATTCCGTATATTTAAAAATACTGCTTGCATATGACAAGTAGACAAATGGGAAGAAAATGGTTTTCATTTCTGTAATGACTGAACACAATCGTGATACCGGAAAACGGCCTTGCTAGTGCTTAATGGAGGTACCCTAGCTTTAAAAAGAATACAATTATAGCCTGAAGGTTAATTTGCATCTAAGGTTTAAATCTCAGGTAACTATGTTCAGCTCTGAAAACAATTTTCTCTCATATGAAGATTAATCTCTTTTATTTTGTTGATGAAATAACAACACAATCACAAAACAGTAGAAAATAGGAGGGAGCTGACCAAATATACCTATGATTAATTGCCCTAATAGATCATAGTTGCTGACTGGAAAAAAAAAACCAAACACTCATTTTTCAGCATTTAATGCTTTCAGACAAACATTAAAAGGGGAAAGAGGAACTGTGGCTCTCAAGGGGCTTGATCGCATGGTCTGATGCAGTGAGGGTCAACCTGCAGCAGCTCTCCAGGGGTGCTGCTGGATTAAAAACCCCTGCCATCTCTTGCCATTGGCAATGTCAGGACTGAAGAGGCAGTCTTCCTCTTAGAAAGGATGCGCCCAGCTAGCCCTGGGTCAGAAACAGGAAGCTCTGGTGGAGCTAGGCTTAGCTAAGGCTCAAAACATTCCAATTAAAGCCTCTTCTCCCAGGTGAGACATATTAATGTGGCTGTCAGGCAGTGGTTCCCAGCCTGGGGGTCAGGACCCCTTTGGGGGTTGAACGACCATTTCACAGGGGTCACCCATGAGCCAGTGAAGAAAAAGGCACAAACGGCTTAGGTCTGGGGGAGGAAAAAGGGAGGAAAAGAGTGAGTTGCTGCTTGATAGGTCAGATGGGATGTCAGTCAATGGTACCAGAGGCTGCGATTGGCTGAGGGTGCCCGTAGAGGGAAGTCCTCTATGGCCACCTGTGGCAGTGGCCTGCCAAAGGGGGCTTGTGGCCTCTTCCAAGCAGGGCAAGGGGTCACCAGAACACGAGGAACTGTATTAAAGGGTTGCGGCATTAGGGAGTTTGAGAACCACTGCTGTAAGGGATACCTCCGTGAGTTAGGCATCTTGGTGCAAAGCCAGTGGTGGAGAGCTGAATTCTCCAGAAGAGCCAGTCGGTGTGGCCTTGACAAACTGAAAAGTCCTTTATGCCCCAAGAATAAGGGAAGAATAAGGGAAGGGACTCTGTACCTAGAAAATCCTGAATAGGGCCACCGTAACTCAGCATTGACATGTTGGCACACAAATAAAAAAATGATTGTAATTGAATTTGTAACATGACAGGAGACAACCAATATGTTTGTTATATTTTGTGTAGTGTAGAAACTAAATATTTTTTTAAAAAAAAAAGGTTTGTATAAATCAGATTTCTTGGATATGTGATCCAAGAAATCAAAAATCCCATCGCTATCCATTACTCCTCTCAGCAGCTGCCCTTTTCCTTACTGGATACATTATCAAACTCATAGCTAGCATCATGATGCCACGGTCTTGTTTCCTCAACTAGTTTTCCAAGCGACCATGTTGTGAAATCAGATTAGTCAAAAAGCACTGTTTTTGTGCTTTTACTCTGAACAGGAAAAACATTGGGTTATATGAAGCATTTTGCAGAGCCTTCAAATTATAGCGGAGATGGAGATAAATTAAGCAGAAAGTAGGTTTTTTTTTTTTAATGAAACGTTCTGTCTTTTAAAGTCACACCTCTTCTGCTTGAAAGCAAACAAAAGCTCTAGAACTTGTTTTCCCCCTCTGCACACCAATATCAGCCAATGAACACTTGCAAAACATGACCATTTGATGCTGTTACACAGCCAAATTATTCTGACTATATGCTGATGTCGTTGAAAGCAAACAAGACTTTATTTAAGCTGGCATTGTCTCCTGAATTGCTCACATGGGTGGTCACAGCATATCAGGTATATGAAGACAAGCAAAGCCATTAACTGTAATTATCCCCTAGTAAGTGAATAGTGCATCACCCAACAGTCCTCTGTCATCCATTATACAGCAATCTATCATCGCCTTGCCTCTTAAAATGGAGAGCTGGTGAATGGTTATAAAAAGCCTTTCCATCCGTCCTTTGGATTACTACTGTGACATATCTGCTTTAAGCAGGCACAAAGAATCAATACTCATATTGACGAAACAACTTCATAGCATATAGAAGGATACACAAATAGCCTAATGTTATGCCATATTCTGATTGTGATCAAAGTTGACACTGACCATTTGGTCAAAACACTAGCAAAGGATACTTTCACATGGCCACTAAAATCTGCAGCAAACATTGATCTGGATCACACACGCCCTCCGGAGTGGACATGTGGTTGATGTCATGGTTCAGGTGTTCCCACGGTTATGTTTTGAAAATTTGCAACCGTTCTGATCCCACGACTGAGAACCACAACAAAGACACCACAACCGGGGGGCGAAAAGGTTTTGGTGCGGATTTTCCGTGTTCCGACGGACTCGAGTAATGGTTTAAAATCTGCATCGGAACAGTGACAAGGATTTTACCACCTTGAGACCAGGTACTTGTAAAATGTGCTGGCTCACGCTGCTCATAGGAAAATGATTTTATGCTCTGCATCTGTGAGCACTTTACAGTGGATTTTAGTGGCCATTTAAAAGTAGCCAAAGAAATGAAGGGAAGCATAAAATAGTGTTCAAGAAATAAATTGAATTGCAATATTATTCAGCCTTGCTTTTCATGGAATGCCAGCACGAGGGTGCTGAGATTACCATGAGCTAAATTTTTGAGATATATAACTCGATAATTGTATCTGAGGCAAAAACCCAGCGCTACAAGAAATTTGTGTAAATACATAATTTTTAAAAGCAAAGTGTTCTGCTTATATAGCACACCATAGCACTTAAAGTACTCTCTGGGTGGTTTAGAATTATGCAGGCTGCATATAGCCCCCCACCCCCACCAGCAAGCTGGATACTCATTTTACCAATCTCAAAAGGGTGGAAGGCCCAAGTCATGGGCAGAGTTTGGGATGGAGTACAACACTTTAACATTCTGCTTCTATATGTGTGAAGAAGTGGACATGTCCACGAAAGCCTACATTAAAATATAATAGTTAGTCTTTAAGGTGCCACATGTTTTTGTCTTTTATTTTGTTTTGATTTGATTTTTGCCTGAAGCACATTAACCACTGTACCTCAAGGCTTCTACAAACAAACAAACAAACAAACAAACAAACAAACAAACAAACAAACAAACGATTAGGATTTGCAGGATCAAATGTATTGCAATTGTTTTGGTTCAAGCAATACTACTTTTGAAAGGATTTGGACACAGCATTGACACAAAATGCCTACTCATACTGACTTTGACAGAGCTCGTACTATCTAATGCAATCCTATGCATTTCTAATAAAGCAAAAGTTTACTGACTCCATTGGGGCTTCTCCTGTTGAGTTCAGCAGGTCTAACTTTCTGGTAAATGGGAAATGATTGCTGTCAGATTTTGAATCAACATCTTTCGAAGCTGTTGGGACCTTTGTTCCTTGGCATATCTATTAAATGAGGTTTAAAAAAAATTGAAATAAAGTAATAAGACAACGGGACAGCTCCTTCATCTGATAAGAAAACCTCTGCATTAGATAAGGCAGCTGCAGAGTGAAGGATGCGGAGGGATGCTTGTTTGAGCACAGCCTCGAGCAGATGTTCCAAACGATCCCCCGAGGACCAGTATATGTAGCAAGTTATCCTCCATTCTTTTCGCTCTTCTGTCACCACCTCCTTTTCTTTTAAACACTCGAAACTGCTGTCAAATTAGAGCCCTCTCAACAATTTTAAAAATCATCCCCAGAGATGCTGGTAATTAAAGTACATTTCCACCCACAATTGCCAATCACGCAATCATAAACTGGGTCATCATCTCTGGTGTTGAATAAGTCTTCTCTCCCCCCCCCACTTCTTCCTGTTCTAGATGCTTAGCCAGCAACATAATTTTATCTCTTGGAGAGGAAAGAAAAATAAAATAAGCAAACTGAAATGGACAAATGGCTCAGAAAAGAGGGTACACTGGTAAACACGCGTGCCTATGAACACAGTGGAGAAGGCTCTTTATTGGTTAGTTTAAAAAGGTGCAGGCTGTCATTGAGGGAAAGCCCTTCCCAGAGAGTAAAAATATATTTTGGAAAAAATGTATTTCGTTCCCTACATTGGTCGAGTGCTCTGCGTCATTGTTTTGCTGTCCTTTCAACCTTCGGGGCTGCTTGTCAGCCAGAGATGGGAATAGCCTGGGGGCCTCTCTGTCTGGTCCACTCAAATGTAATGAGGTTGGGGTGATGAGCCCCAAGGATCTCCTTGGGCAGATTTCTGGTGTACAAGCTTCGAGGAGCCAGAAAGGTGGACAGCTACCCAGTGTCCCAGGGCTGACCATGCCATTCGCTTCTTAGGGGCTGCAGAGCTGAATAAGGGCTGCTTTATTGTCAAAAGAGTGAGATGAGCTGGGTGGGCATGGAAGCGTCAAAGAAGAGAATCCCAAAAGGAGCATTCATGGTGCCAGCTACACTCACCAAAGGGCAGTGAAGTAAATGTGAATCAGCTCTTGTCCCCGGAGGGCCCTTGTTAAGCTCATGATGCTCTTGGATGCCTGTGGGCTGGCTATTTCCAGAAAGGCTAGCTTGAGGGAGTCACTGAGGTTAAAGTGCCTTGGGAAGGATGACAGGGGTGATTCTACAGCCAGTTCTCCAAGAATGCCAAGGAACGTCCTCAAAACCAGGCTTTTTAAAATACAGTAGGACGCCAGTGTCCACTGGGGATTGCTTCCAGGCCTTCCTGTGGATAACAAAAACCGTGGATAAGAGAGAATACCACCCCCCCCCAAAAAAAACCTGCTGTTTTGTGACAATAACTTGCTTTACGGCTTCTGTTTTGTGACAGAAGCTTGCTTTGTGGCTGCTGGTTTGTGAGAGTAGCTTGCTTTACGGCTGCTGTCTTATGACAGAGTTAGAGTGCAGCTCTTCCTATAGGGAAGGTCCAGCCCCATAATTATGGAGAGTGAAATGACTGCTTTGGACAACAGATATGGGAAGAGGGGGCAGCTTATTCTGCTTCCTGGACTCCCAGATGTTTTCCTGAGCTGGAGGACAGAGTTGTGCATCCCTTAGAAATTGCCCTGTGTCCCCTGAACTAATCTGTTGCCACAGACCAAGCAGAGAACACATTCAATCCTGTCACAGCTATGAGTCTGTTAGTGGTCAAGCCAAACTCTGTATGTGCCCTGGGGGTGGGGGAGGGGAAATAGAGGTTTCTCTTTCATAGCTGTTTTGAGTTTTTTAGGATGTTTGACCATGTTTCTTTCTGATGTTTCCACAAACATAAGTATGCTTTTAAGAGCCTCGTGGCGCAGTGGTTAAATGCCTGTACTGCAGGTAAAACTGTGCTCACGACCTGGGTTCAATCCCTGGTAGCAGGCTCAAGGTTCACTCAGCCTTCCATCCTTCCGAGGTCGGTAAAATGAGTACCCAGCTCGCTGGGGGGGGCAATGTGTAGCCTGCACACTGTAATCAAAATTGTAAACCACCCAGAGACTACTTGTAGTGGTATGGGGTGGTATATAAGCAGAACAATTTTTATGCTTTCAACAAAAAAAGAAGAAAGTCTAAAAATCAACAAACCCTGGCTTCCAGTACTGAAAACTGTAGCCTGTAAAAGAACAAGGTTCAATTATTCCCACCCAGCTGCAAGCACCAGTGATCAGTTCATACAATAGAATAGCTAAGAACACCCATCAACTACAGAGTATTGCTGCCACCCCTGGTTGCAGTGAAACTTCTTAATCCCTCAATCACAATGACTAACACCTATTCTCCTGCATATGACAAGTTTCCTCTTTCCCACAACATTAAAACCACACAGCCTCACTCACTCTATACCCCAGAGCACAGAGAGAACTTCTAGTTCCCTGAGCTCCTTGCCCTCTGAAGATGCCAGACACAGAATCTGGCAAAAACGTCAGGAGGAAAAACCTCCAGAAGACGGCCAAACAGCCCCAAAAACTCACAACAACGATCAGATCCCGGCCATGAAAGCCTTCAAGAAGACATTTCTCCTTCACCCCAGGCAACAAATATCTTGAGCCAGATTTGCAAAAAGGAGTGAAGAAGTCAGCAATTTGTCTCATCAAATCAATCAGAGAGGATACAACCTTCGACCGTTCTGGCGTTTTGACCACAGCTTCCCTAATCACTTACCATTAGCCCTGATGGCTGAAGCGTCCAGAAGCTCCTGTTATTAGGCAAGAAATCTACGACCCTAATTTTTAATTAATGCTCAAGTCTTGTGTCCTCAATGCACTGAGTCAGGCACCAATGGGGAGTGTTTATCTCATTGCTGAAATCTCCTCCCAGCATTCCTTGATTTTTTGACAAGGTGGCAGGAAGTTAGGCGAGTCCGTCCAATCCCTGGACAAGAAAACCCACCATCTGCTGCCTGCCATCACCTGCTCATCAGGGACTTGCTTCTAACTTCAAATTAGCAGGAAGATGTACTATGTTAAATTGTCCTTGAAATTGGAAAAGAGGTGTGTGAATGTGTGTGTGAGAGAGGCGGGGGTGAGAAAGAAAAAGATGTGGGAGGTAAGAAAAGGAGGTGAGGAAGAGGGAGAGGACAAGAGAGCTGTATTTGCAAATTTCAGTCTTTTTATCTTTACATAATAAGCATGAGTTGTACAGAGAGGGGAGTACTTTCAGAAAACCAGGTTAGTATTAAAACATTACAAGCTCAAGTGAATAGGTATTTGAAGACCCATTGTGTTAAACTATTTTGGTACTGCTCCTGTTGAAGGAATTGGAAGGAGTAATTTGTTAATGTCGTGCTCATAAACCAAAAAAAAAAAGGGGGGGGAGACAGTTGAGGGCATAATCCTTAGACATCAATGTCTGAATATTGAAACCAAGTATTCAGGGTCTGTTTGAGGTTATGGTTTGTGGTGTAGTGAAGCAGGGTCCATCGGACGGACGCTCTGATTACCAGGGAGGGACAATAATATTGTGTCCTCTTTGGACCAGCATGTTTCCCTGGTTTCTCTAGGTTTCACTATACTCTCTAGCGTAGCTGCAAAGGAAAAAGACATAGTGGAACTGGAAGAGGTGCAGAAGAGAGCAACTAAAATGATTACTGGGCTAGGGGACCTCCCTTATGAGGAAAGGCTAAAACATTTGGGGCTCTTTAGTCTGGAAAAAAGGAACCTGGGGGATATGCTTGAGACATACAAAATAATGCAGGGCATGAGTAAAGTGGATAGAGGGACACTCTTCTCCCTCTCACAAAATACCAGAGAAAGGACAAAAGAAAATATTTTTCTTACCCAGCATGTTGTTAGTCTGTGGAACTCCCTGCCACAGTGTGGTGGTGATGGCATCTGGCCTGGATGCCTTCAAAACGGGACTGGACAGATTCCTGGAGGAAAACTCCATCACAGGTTACAAACCATGTTGGAGATGTGTTATCTCCAGGCTTAAAAAACCAAGGTACTTCAAGGGCCAGATGCAGGGGAGTGGTATCAGGAGACAGATATCTAGTAGACATGAGCACGGAGCAGTGAAATTGTCATTTCTGTTTTCGGTTATCAATTCCGTTACGTAACGGAAACGGTAATGATACTTACGCCGCTCCAGCTCGAACCCAACCCGAAAAAAGAAAAATTGGGTCGGGTTTTTCGTTGTCATTAATGGCATCACGGCGATCGCGCGATGCCAAGCAGCACAGAAAAAAGTTTTTAAAAGTAAAAAAAAAAAAAAAAAAACTCCCGGCCAAAAAAGCAGGTGAAAATATGCCTGCCTGAGGACACCTACCAGAGGGGTGGTTTCTGGGGGGGGGGGTCCCCGGCCTTCCCCCCTCCTGTCCTGGACTGCTTGCACCAGGCTAGGGGGGGTCATCCTCGTTGTCTTGCCATGCCATGCGGTGGGGGGGGGATCCAAAATGGCGACCGCAATTTTTCTTTTGAAATCATGGTGAAAAAGCACACCAAATCACCACAGAAACATGTGAAATTTATTTATTTTAAATGCCTGAATTTTAATAGTAGCACCAGTGGGTTATTTAATAGCAATAAAATGTTGTATTGATTTTATTTTATTTTTTTTTATTTTATTTTATTTAGACCTGCCTATTTGGGCTGGGCATGGGATGGGACCATGCAGTTTTTTTGAACCATTCCACCAATGGCATCACCAGGTTTTTGACTGACACTTCTGGATGTCTTGGAGGGCATAAAAAACTGAGGCACATTCTAGAAATCGCAGTCGGGTGTATGGATGTGGTTGAGGCAGGAGGGCTGGCTGCTGGTGCTGGTGTGATCCGATCGAGATTGAGGAGGGAGGCTGGAGGCTTTAGGATTTAAGTTAGGCAGGGAGGGAGGGAATTGAATTTAGAAAATAATTTATTTGATTCCCTGCAGCTTTGTCTGCTGAACGGAATAGCAGTTTATTCTTTATTTCTTCTCTGGCAGTTTGTGAGGATTTTTTTCCTGATATTGTATAAAGGGTGAGGTTCGACTGGGAGTGGGAGGTGTGGATTTATTTTAAAAATATATTATATACTACCATTTATTTTCTATTTTCCCAACTTCAATTTGCTTGCACACACACACATTTGGGGTGCAAGCCAAGAACAGAACCTCTATCCTAAGTGATATCCTAACTGCCCACTCACCCGCCCGCCCGCGCTGCCACCTGCCTGCGGCCAGTGCTGCTGCCCACCCACTCGCCCGCCCGCGGCCGCCGCCCGCCCGCTCACCCACCCGTGCCTCTCCCCTGCCGCTGTCACCGCCCGCCCATGCCCCCCCACCCGAACCTCCCCCCGCCGCCCGCCCCCTGCCACACCCGCCGCCTAGGGCGCAAAAACACCTAGCGCCGGCCCTGATTGCAGGACACCCCTATGCTCTGGGGGAAGTCAAATTGCGCTAAATCGCTGTGGAAACAACAAACGACAAACGAAATGACACATTTTTGAAAAATTTCGTGACAAACGGAAACGACCCAAAACGGACCCATTCCGACAAACGAAAACTCGAAACGTCATTTTTTCTGGTCGTGCCCATGTCTAATATATAGTATTGTGTGCTCCCAGACACATTTGGTTGGGCCACTGTGAGATACAGGAAGCTGGACCAGATGGGCCTTTGGCCTGATCCAGCATGGCTCTTCTTATGTTCTTATGTTTTATGAAGGTGGTTTTTCTTAGCAACACTATATTGTTAAACATGGTCTCTCTTGCAGTGTAAAGGATTTAAGAATGGCTTGTTGAGTGAGCAGTAAAAATCCATATAAAATGTCTGTTCATGGTGGTGACAAAAGCTCTAGAAGAAGTTCTTTCATTTACTGCAGATCCATACAACAAGCTGGTTTGTAGATACAGAAACTGTCGTGTTTAGTATAGTATCTCTGTTGCAAAATTTACTGCTGCAGCACTGGTGCTGCTAGAATGATTGAAGCATCAACCTTTGAATGCATAGTGGCTTAAACTCTAGCTACAGTAGATAGAATATTTGCCTCCTTTTATTTCAACAGCAGCAGCAGCAGCAGCAGCAGCAGCAGCAGCAGCAACAACAACAACAACAACAACAACAACAACAACAACAACAACAACAACAACAACAGTGTGTCATCCATTCAATTCCAAAGTATGGCAACCTTTCACATGATTTTCATCCTATGGATGCAAAAATTAAAAACAACCATGCCAGTCACCCCTGTCTTGTAAAGCCTGACATGAATATTGTACCAGGTAGTTTCTGTATTCTGATCCATCTGTCTGAAGAAGTGGGGAACATCTCATGAAAGCTTGCATTAAAATATAACAGTCTTTAAAGTACCAGAATGGTCTGTTTCTGTGTGCTTGTGTTTTGCTTGTTGTTGTTGTTGTTGTTGTTGTTGTTGTTGTTGTTGCTGCTGCTGCTGCTGCTGCTGCTGCTGCTGCTGCTGTTGCAACACCTTCCCCAAGATTATTTATTATTATTATAGCTGCAGGGAGAATTGAATTGCAGTCATGTGCTGCTGTCAAATGAGGACACACAATGTGTGGCCTTTCCTTCTTGTTCCTGTTGTAGCTTTCCCACTCGGAGCACAGAAGCAGAGACAAGATGAAGAAATTGTCCTCCACCACCCCCTCCCAGTGTGGTATAAAATAGCACATTAGATGTGGTATAAAATAGCACATTGCAGGTTGGTAAAATACGCTGTCTTGAACCGCAACTCTCCAGATTCCCTAGTGAGCATGATCAAACTTTTCCTAGGTTCTGAACACAACCAGTTGTCTTTTACTGCTCTGATAAGCCAGAAGGGATGGAATAGTGAGCGATGTAAGAAGGCAGACTTCTGATTGGGTTCCCTTTTCATTTGAGAAGTCATCACTTCTGAAAGCTTTGAAACAAAGAACAAAGGAACTCTCGTGTGGATGCATGTCTAAGAGAGCTTTTTTTTTTTTTTATAAAACTGGTATTAGGAAAGAAAAAAGACTGCTGCGTAGCATTCAGGGCTGGTACATCTCAGGGTGCTGGCTGTAGTCTTAGGGAAGTCCTGTGCCTTGCCTTGTTTCAGGAAGGGAAAAATCTCAGAATGAGCCATGGTGGAGAAGGAGAAACTTTGATTTTGATCTGTGAACAAGCCTTAAAGCTTTATACATCTCCACTCACTCCCAACTGATACCAGGACTAGGTGGCTCAAGGTGGAGGTGTTTGTATATGGGCCGCACTTGGCTTTGGTAGAACCTCCATGTCAGATATGAGGAAAGGAGTCTGAGAAGAGATCTAATGGATGCATTCTTTGGGACTTATCATATGCACTGGAGCAGGGGTCCTCAACCTAAGGCCCTGGGGCCGGATGTAGCCCCCCAAGGTCCTGAATCCGGCCCCTGGGACCAATTGCAACCCCCCCACCTACCCCCCGTTTTATGAGAAAGCCAGCCTCTGCAGCTGCTTTTGGACTGTAATCCGGCCCCCAGTGGTGTCCGGGTGGTGGTGGACCGGCCCGCTGTTTGAAAACTTTGAGGACCCCTGCACTGGAGCAATGAGGAAATATAGCCCAGTATTGTAGTCTGGGCACCTAAATGCTTCCTGAAACTCTAAGAGGTTGCTTATTGTTGGCTGTAAAAAGACTGTTGTGTTAACTTCAAAAAAAGCTTCAGTACAATGTATTATTTTCTTCATTAGAGAAAACAACCATTTTTCACAAGTTTTTATTTTTAGATCCATCAAGAGAGATCCACTTTTGCAAGATCTAAGAACTATTTCATCTAGCTCCAGGAAAAAAAATATACTCCTGGAAAAGAATGGAAAAAAGGCACTTAAAAGTTGTTTCTCTATTTAGTCATGTCAGTGGGAGTTCTATTTCAAGATGTGCTCTTCTCTCTTCACTCAAGATCATCAGTGGTGAGAAGTTTTATCGATAACTTGTCCATCTCTTCTTCCAGCAGTCTTGACAGGAAATGTTCTCTTTGAGGGGCTGCCACTGGGACAGAATCAGAGCAGCACTGTAGTTGTCACGGACAAATTGAACCACACACACAAGGAACTGAGAGAGAATGACCAACACTAAATTGTACTGCCTTCTAACTGCATACATACCCAACTGCTAAATAGCAAAAAAGGATTACAGAACCATACGAGAAACTTCCATGAAAATATACATGGACAAATCCTGACTAACTACACAAACCAGGGAACTCCAGTAGGCCCATTGTATCAACCATTCATACAGTCACTCAGTTAGTGTTGGGGTATCTAGATATGTGGACTCTATACTCAAGTCAGAATTTCAATTACTTATATCCGATAATGTGGACATGTTCAATGCCAATTAGAGATGGGCACGACTCATCGAAATTTTTGTTTTCGTTTTTCGTTTTTTGTTTCATTTTGCAACGAAAACGAAAACGAAATTTTTTTTCAGAAGCAAAACGACAACGGAAACGAAATGAAAAATTTTGCCTTGTTTTTCGTTTTCGTTACGGCAGACACATTGCATTGAAAAGAATGCTAACGAAATGAAAATTTTTCATTTTCGTTTTTGTTTTTTTGTTTCGTTTCGTAACGAAAACAAAAATGAAAAATGTGCAAAAAAAACCCCCGAAAAATGAAAACGAACCGAAACGGACCCCCTAAACGAAAAACGAAAAATGAAAAATTATTTTTTTGAGTCGTGCCCATCTCTAATGCCAATCAAGGACTGCGGCTCTCTCTGTCTCTTTACACACACACACTCACACACACTCTCACACACACAGACACAGACACACACACACACACACACACACACACACAGAGAGAGAGAGAGAGAGAGAGAGAGAGAGAGAGAGACAGAGAGACAGACAGACAGACAGACAGACACACACACACACACACACACACACACACAGAGAGAGAGAGAGAGAGAGAGAGAGACGCACACACACATACACACACAGCACACACACACACACACAAGAGGCCTAAATTTAATTAAAACTTACTGTAGCCACCTAAAAGAAAAAGAATATACAATTCTAATATATTATGGCCAGTATAGTAAGCAGTATGGCTCCTTCCCTTCACCATATCTGGATAGTACTAAAAGGCTATTTAATTGAGTGACAGGGCATTGTTCTGAGTTCTTCCCAAGGGCTCTGCATCTACAGTTTCCACAGGAAAAAAATATGTCCTTCTTTGGGGCTTCAGTTGTCCATCTCTGTCTGCTATGGTACTTCCTTGCTTTGCTACAGCAAAAGGAGAAAGGTTGGTACATTTCTCCCAAGTTTCATCATTTCTAATCTCCAAAATGAAGAGCCAAATCTAGTGGTTTCTAGGGTCTCATGAACCAATCTGGGGGGCAACTGCAAGCTTCTGGAAAATACAGGAGCTATCTTGTAGCCGACCTGGAAATGCATAAATAGGTCTGCTCTGCGTGCTTGGGATAATTTTCTCCAAAGCCGACTCAAATCTCCGTTCTTGGATTATCTTTTTTTAAAGGACCTTGCCTTGGTTCTATTTGTGTCTTATGGCATTGTCCTCTTCAGTTGTGATATGGTGAAGGGAAAGTCACATCGGTGGGGGTTTGGGAAAGCAAGAGCGAAAAAAGGCAATGTTACACGCAGCATCTTTCATCATTGTTTCTTCTGCCTAATAGTGTTTGGATGGCTTTTCAGTTTGCATTTGGTTCTCATGAAGAGTAGAAACCAGTATTTTGACGTTTTTAGGCATCATTCCTAGAGGGCAGTTTGGGGGGGGGGGGAGAGATTATATAAAGGGTGGAATCACAGGATTTGCTAGGTTTGATGAGAAGCATGGGTCAACAAACAAGCATCATGAGCCTTTAAAAAATTCTCTTAAGCCACAGGTAGTGAGTCAATTGTGCAGGACTCAAAAGACGAGATTTCACTTAATGTGGGGTGATTTGATCATTTGTTTTACAGAGCTGTCTATCTTAATCTGTGACAACTGAATGGAGAACTAGCATGCACGAGAAATGCTATTTCATTCTCAGCTTTGATGGGCTTGTCTTTTGGGGGGATCTTTGTTGGATCGGTAGTTGCAGATGATTTTTAGTTGCTCTAATGAGAAAGACACCTCCTGTGTTACTATATGAAAAAAATGTTTATTTAACTAGAAGGGAAGGGTACATGGGAGGTTTTCAAACAATAACTATTCTAACAACCATCTTGCTAGGCTAAGAACATCCTTCTCTTCTCTAAGAATACAAGGCACACACTCTAACTAGACTTCAACCAGAACATTCCAGGTGGTGTGATCTCAACAACCAATCAGCTTCTTTCTTCACATTAAATCCAGCCCATAATACTCTACATTCAAATTAACCCTGTAATGGCTGAAATGTAAATCTTGCTAAATATTCCAACAGTCTTGCTCTGTATTTCCCCAACTATCCATGAGATAGGTGTAATTTGTGCCCTGGTGTCCTGACACAAAAGAAGGGACTATTTGGGATGGAGGGTGTGTGTGTATTTGAAAAGTGTGCATGGAAAGATGCAAAACACCAATGAAACATATGGTGATCGGTGTAGCACAAAGCTACATTTAACAGTGTACTCTGCATAAGATTGCCTTTGTATTGTTTCTCTTAAACAGAAATTGGAGGGATAAACAAATAAGGGAGATTTCGTTACATTTGGCATGGTATCCAAGATGTTGACGCTGGGGGTATTTGTGCCAATTGTATATTAAAATAGGGATGATCAAACTGTGCTAGTAAGTTAACATTCAAAAATCCAGAAAGGCACTGTTTGTACATCAGATATAATGGGGGTGCGGAACTGAAAGCATTTCAGATTGAAAGTCTGTGTCTTGCAGGAGGATGAGATTGGATTTCATTTCTGCTGTGTTTGGTGTCGAGAACAATCCCTGAGATAAATATATGCTAAGATATATGCATGCAGCACTATCGGCATACATATGTCAACATTATGGGCTGGGAGAAAACAGATTAAGTTTTCGCTTCTCAAATTAGTTCACCACCGCCACCAACAACAACAAATGTTCGCCGATAAAGCTTGTGATTACCATCCATTCCAGAGCTGAGCTAACAGGATTTATCCATCGCTGACTCTGTAATGTAGCTGCTTTCAGAAATGTGTATCCTTTGCATATCATGTCCCCAACACACTACGGCAGAGACCTGTCCACCCAAAGGATCCAATACAAAAAAAAAGGGGGGGGGGCAATATAGTATATGCGGTCCAATGCAGTGAGGAGTGTGCAGACCTCTACACTTCAGAAACTAACCAGCCATTAAACAGAAGGATGGCCCAACATAGGAGGGGTAACAGCTCAGGACCAGAATCAGCAGTACACCTCAATTTGAAGGACAAAGGGCACTCTTTCAAAGATGAGGATGTACACATATTAGACACAGAAGATAGGTGGTTTGAGAGAGGAGTAAGGGAAGCCATTCATGTAAGCACTGAAACCCCCTCCCTCAACAGAGGTGGCAGCCTCAGGCATAGTCTATCTGCTACTTATCAGGCTGTGCTTTCCAAAGTACCCAGACAAATCAAAAAGCCTTCACCACAAAGGCCATAGCTAACAACCCATTTTTATAGGTTTCAGCACCTTAGGCCATTATTCACCTTAAGGCAATGGATACTATTGTCTACCTAATGAGCCTATTCAGGCCATTGTCCATCTTATGAGCCTATTTCAGACCAGGGTGACAAGAGGTCAAAGCTGACCATAAGATGAAGCACTAGCTGTATTCAGACTTATGAAGCTGTTTGGATGAGCAGCGAAACGCTTCTATCTCTCAAGAAAAAGAAATCCAGTAGCCATGACTCAACTTCCAGATAAACTCACCTCGATGACTGAGAATCCTCACAAACATGTCCTCACAATGTTTTGGAATAGCACAGGTCTCCTTGTCATCCCTCCCCAATAATATCAGCCCCCTTGTATGTTTTGAGGTTAGGTGCAAGTGCTCACCTCCATGCTTTACATTGTTCTGGTTTTAGGAAAGTGGTCCCCGATGAAGGAATAGTTACAGTATGCTGAGCCTAGAGGTGTGAAGGTTGAATGGGATTATTATATCTGAAGGCCTGACGTATAGAAAATGGAGCATGCTTGTTCTACGTTGTTTTGAAGATCAGCTCTAGGAGTAATGGGTGGAAATTACAATGAAGCAGATATTGGTTGTGCAGTTCCCTAATCATCATCATCACCATCATCATCACTCATCATCCTTTCAGAACTGCAGAGGTGGAAGGGACCTTGTGGATCAGCTAGTCAGGTCCCTCTCAAGGATATGTGGTGCTGGGGAGAAATGAACTCTCTTTAAACTAGCCTTCAATTTTTGCATCTCTGAATATAGAGTAATAATGACAGCTAGAAGCCACCAAGTAACAGCCACTGTACATCATATTTTAAAATTTACTACACTGGAAAATATAGATAACATTTTTCCTTTTATCTAAAGGCTTACACTGGCATTACTGACACTAGCTGAATAGCTCTGTGGTTCAGGTATATGAATGCAGAACTAGAGAGATTGACTCTCTACTGTGCCTACTTTGAGTCGAGTCAGCTTGGGTGACCGTGGAAAAAAAACAAAGTCCCAGGATGCCCCTAGAACAGGGGCGTACAAACTTTTCACAAGGAGGGCCAGATTGGGTGAGGTGAAAATGTGTGGGAGGCTGACCATCCAGCCACATTTGGCCCCCAGGCTGGACTTTGGACAGGTCTCTATAACATGCAAGGAGGTGGGGAGGACGCTGCAGCAATGGAGCCGGGGTCAGGTTGGCTGGGCAGGTGGCTGGGTGGTGGTGGACAGAGGCTGGGAGGGCAGGCAAAACTTAGAAGTACAAGCTGATGCCTCCATCCAGTATGGGGAGGGGCCAGCTGATGGGGATGTGTGACAGGCTAAGTTGGTGGGGAGAAGAGGTTGCGGGCCGCTCAAAATTTGAAATTGGGCTGCATTTGGTCCCCGGGCCTGACTTTGGATATGCCTGCCCTAGAAAAAGGAAATGGTAAACCACTCTTTAAGTGTTCTTTATAGGAATACCTTGAACAGCATCGCCATAAGTCAGAATTGACTTGACAACCTACGATTATTTATTAAAATTATTGTCCTAATCAGGTAAACATGTTTATTAATTACAAATCAGCCTTGTTTGCTCAATATACAAAATAAGACACAATATACAGTGGTACCTCAGCTGATGAATTTAATGAGTTCCGAATGCATGCTCTTAAGTCAAACTACTCTTAATTCAGGGTACCTATCTAAAAAATTGAAAAAATAAGTTTAAAAAATTAAAAAAAAAAAAAAAAAAGAAAAAAATGCAAGTTGAGCAGACCATATCTAAAATGTGTAAGGTGGCAGTTAAAACGCCAACAGTTTCTACTCTTAAGTCAAATTACTCTTAAGTCGAGCTGCTCTTATGGCAGGGTACCACTTTACATTTGAATTGTCTAATTCATTTTCATTAAGCACCCCATATTTCACCCTATGTGGCATTGGTCACTAAATGTTATCACTAAATGTTGAAAATCTACATGTTTGCACAGTGTAAATTCTTCTGGGTTTTTGTTTTGTATTGTTTTGGGCCAGGGAGCAACCAAGAACAACGGCCAGGAGATTGCAGGATAATCTCAAACGTATTACTACCTTATTGTGAGGAATAATTTCCAAAAACCCTTCCAGGTTATAGGGGGCAGATGTACACCCATTTTGGCTTTTACCTATTTAACCAGTGTGTGTTTAAGGGGTTAAAAAAATAATTAATACATTCACAGTCTAATAAAACTGAAACGCAAGCTGTACTTTAACACTTTCAACAAAGCGTAATCTCTCAAAAGGATAATAAGACTCAGCTACTGCAGTTTCATTTGTTTGTTAATTGTTCATCAAGAAATGCAATGCCTCTGAAGTCTGAAGAGCTTTGCATGAATAAATAATGAAAGTTTTTAAAAAGTCTAACAACAGTTTAACCCATCATCAACACCAATTCTGCCTCCACCAGCGACAGTGCCTGAAATAACTTCAGTGGTTTGGAGAATAATACGCTTTTTAGCACCTTCAGTGATGGTTCATATTATAGCATATCATAAGAATTCTTGTGACTAGAGATGGGCATGAAACGAACACTTTTTTGTTTCCGTTTCCGTTTTTTCGTTTCGTTACATAACGAAATGACAAACAAATTTTGTCTCTAAAATGAAACGAAACGAACAGAAACACCAGAAATTTTGTTGTTCGTTTCGTTTTCGTTACAGCAATACATTGAACTGCTTTAAATGCTAAAAAAAATCACAAAAATTGAAATAAATGGTAATGAAATGGTAACGAAACGAACGAAAACGAAAATGAATTTTTGCAAAAATTCACGAAAAATGGAAACAAACCGAAACGGACCCCCTAAACGACAAACCACAAACGAAACACCATTTTTTAAATTCGTGCCCACCTCTACTTGTGACTGACAATTGCAGCCACCATTTCTGTTCAGATGCACATATTTGGGTCCTCCCTGAGGACAGTTGTGCAGGCCCTCGGGATCTCGAAGACTGATTACTGCAACACACTTTACATGGGGTTGCCCTTGACCCTTGTCCGGAGACTCCAACGGGTGCAGATACGATCAGCTACGCGCAGCCGCGCCTTCTCCATTGTGGGGCCCTTGTTCTGGAACCACCTTCCGAGTGAGCTGCGCCTTGCACAGTCCCTGCCCACCTTCAAAAAGGCCTTGAAAACCATGTTGTTTTAGGGAGGCATATGGTGACCTACTTTAATTTAATTTAATTTAATTTAATTTAATTTAATTTAATTTAATTTAATTTCAATTGCTTATTTCTGTTTTTTTTCCCTCCCACCTCCTGATGTATCTTGTCTAAGGCTCCCCCCCTTTTTAAACCTGTAAACCGGCCAGGGTTCCAGTTTAGAAGATGGGCAGTATAAAAATGAAACAAACAAATAATAATAAATAAATATTTTTGCATGGAAGGGATTTCTTGGGAGTTCATAACTCCAGGTGTCAAAGTAGAAGGAATGAAAAGGAATATTTGGTTTTTAAAAAAATTACAGGTCCATCCATGACCAAACTTGGTATAAAGGGTTGCATTCTTATTCCCAGACTTGTTCAAATCTCAATAAGAAAGCTGGAATTTATATATAGTGGACCCTCGTATAACAAACGGTTTGTATAACATAAAATCTGTACAACATAAAAAATTCCAGAGATAGGGGAAATTTGCTTAACAGAATTGCCTATGGGACGAATCCATACAACATAAAAATGGTCATGATTAGGGATTACTCTGTTTTCAATGCATTCCTATGGGAAATTTGTATAAAGGAAAGTCTGCTTAACGTAATTTCATTTTGAACGAATTAATTCCTTTATAGAAGGTACCACTGTAAACTCAGTTGTTAACATGCATCTGCAGAAAAGCAGCTTAAAAAAACTTGTCTGTTATCTCAGCCATTCTCACTTGACCAGATGGCCCACAAATTAAAGAACGGCCAGAAAGCAATCTCAGTAAAGTTTAAATAAGAGAAATTGGTGGTGTGCATTAGTGCATAGTGTTGTGAATCTTCAGCAGAACAAATGCACCTGTTCAGACATCAAAATGACAGAAAGCATCTGACATTATTTAGTGCCATATAAAATATAATCTGGGCAACATTGTTTTCCTAAAGGAACAATGAAAGCATCACCTGAGTGCATAGGTTCCACTGCTCTCTTGAACCTTGCTAGCCTCTAGTTCCCAAAATGACTTCTCAAAAAGCTTCCTGGCTGCTTGATTATCTCCTCCTCGTTCTAAAGTGAGATTAAACTAGCAGGCAGTTCTGTCAACATATAATGAATTATATATTCTTCCTTCCATGCCATGGCATTTCAGCTGAAGAGATAAATTAGTCCTAGAATTGTCATGTTCTCAAGAACAAACAAACCTTTGCTACATGAAACTTGTCATGAAAACAAAAAGCTCAGGGGAAAAAATAAGGGAAAATAAAATTTCCTCGGTGTGATCAATTTGTCATTCCACAGAAGGGAACATCTGTAAGAACCAGGACCCAAAACGGTGACACAGATCTCTATAAACACGTAACTTGTTCTAGAGTGCAAAAGTTCAGATTGAATCTTACAGGTAGGATGAAAAAGGAGTGGTGAACAGAATTGCCTCCCTTCTCCTATACTGGGATAACAAATTTTCAAGGAAAGGTTCCAATTTATACCTACTGATAGCGAGGCTAAATACACTTTGATGTCAGGTGTATTTAGTTCAGCGCCCCCCAAAAAACTGCAGACTGGGCAGCCCTCATTCTTATTTTTTGAACCTATTTATACCTAACACCTAATGTTCGTAATGTTCCTAATTTCCTAATCCATTTCCTAATTCAAATTGAGGTCTACCAGCTCAATGGGGAATATTATTCAATGCATTTCACCTGACTTAAATTTACCGCTTGCACTACCCGCCATTTGCGACCGGTTATAAACTTCCCCTTGGCCTTAAAGAGAATGGGATGGGTGAAAACACACTGCCACTCTGGTCCAATCTGAGTGGTAGTCAAAAATTCCCACCTGGCCCTTAGGCAACCAACTCATCTCATCATCTTATTTGCAAGGGGGTGGGTGGGAAGCTGGCTCCACTGGCATATAATCTTTAACTTTCATTTGCTGTCAAGGAAGGCATGAGCAAGTGATGGAGCAAATGAAGATGTGAAAGACAGAGCTGCCGGAGTTCTTAGGTATGCTTTTGTTTGAAAGGGATTGTCCGAAAACAATCATTGTGGCCACTAGAAGAGAATGGAGAGATGGAGCTTGACGACTTTGAAGTCTTGACAAAAATCATCTCCCCATCCAAATGGCAACCATTGGTTTGCATGTACACCTCCCAGTGCCTGCGTAAGGGAGTGACTACACTGTGCTTTAATTTGCACTCTGCTTTAAATTTGAAATAGAAATTAGTGCTCCCACAGGAGCTATGGATTGATTTGGGAGTTCACTGTTCATACTGAATGCAATACAAATCACAACCCAACCCACAGCCCTCTCACCCTCCTTCCCTTTCTTTTTTCCCCCTGTCCTACCTCCACTGACCCAATGTGTAGCCTGCATAATTAAAAAACTGTAAACCACCCAGAGACTACTTGAAGTGGTATGGGGCGGTATATAAGCAGAACACTTAGCTTCTTATGGTTCACTCTGAAGTTGCCTTTTTATTTGTTTGTTTGTTAGATTTTTATACTTCACCGTCTAGCAACAATGGCCACTCTGGGTGGTTTTTATTTAAAGCTAGACTACTACAAAAACATTTCTATCGAAAATAACATGGAAAGGTACTTAACATAAAGACTGTAGAACATCAAAAGTATGAATAGTAATTTTGGAAAATATTTCATAATTACCTGTTAGAGCAGACCCAGAAATTAGGTGCTTGACTCTCCCTAAGATTCCTACAGCAATTCCATACAATTTCCAGGCAGAATTAGAAAGCTATGTGTGTCAAAGCTGACATTTATTCTAGTAAAAGGTTAATTCCAGAGTGAACCCAAGCAGTCACAGTCATATCAATATTTATTTGAATATCAAACTATGAGTTGTTTCATTGTTGCAGGAATACCAAGTAGCATCACCTTCTCTGTTTCTACAAGCTTTATTTCTACGCACTACTTCTATGTTCTAGATGCGCACAATCCCTTCACAGCTGTAAAAAGCATAACTCTTACAGCTTAAAAATCCTTCCTTGTCACTTGTAAAACCATTCAAGCGTTATTGTCATTTTGAAGTATTCTGACTTCTAAAAGTTGCAGGCCTTCCAATACAAAATTTAATTTGCAGACATCATGTAAAATAAATGAGTTCATAGCCTTCAAGAGGCAAATGTGAAAACAAAAGGCAGAGACTAAATCTCTTGAAATATTAAAGTTCTTAAAATTAAAAAAAGCATTATCCTTACTTTAAAAGCACAGAGAAATATCAGCGTTTGAATAGTAAAAAACTAAAAATGTATAATGGCAGCTCCGCTGTGCCACAGTGCGCGAGAGGGGTGCCTTTGCCTACTCGCACGGACTGACATAAATAAGTTGTCAGCATGGGGCCGGCTGCAGGGGAGTAAGGCCCTAAAAGACCTTGCCACATGGTCCCAGGCCTCTTTTGAGCTGACATTATAGGCAAATACATATAATCCCAAACAACCAGTTTCCTGGTGCTTTTAAAAAACAACAGTGCAACCTTTGGGCCATTGTTCTGTCTGCTCTGGGAGGAGTGATGATAGCTGAAGGAGAAAAAAAACTCGCTTGGGAAGTAGGAGCAGTATATAAATCTGAAAAATAAAATAATAAATAAATAAATAAATGCAATTTTGAGTGACACTTGAAAATCTCACTGACAGTCTAAGGACAGAATCACATTTTACATTCCAAGCCAGAATAACTTTTTGGAATATTGATGGTTTAAGTGTAATGCAGTTGAACCTTGCATGCCAGACTTATTCATATTCCAGAACAGGCAATGACTAACTTCTGCAACATAGCTATTTAAGTATTTAATGGTTCATAGTGAGGGAAAGAACCAAGAAAATGAAAACAAAAACTGAATGCCCGTGGGCATTTAGGCCTATGAAGAATAAATGACTCAACCTCTTTATGAAAATCTCTCTAAACAATAAGTTCAAATGCTCAAGGCATTCAGTGAGGGCTGACTAATCGTGTAGGAAGACAATATTTTTTGGACTGTAAAAGTACTGGAAGGGTTAATCTGTGCATCAATATGTAGCCTTCTCGTGTTGTCCCAGGGCGATGGGTTGCCAAGACAAAGTCATATTATGAGATAGGATGAAACGAATGAATTCAGTACCTTAGAAAGATTATATGATATTATGCCTAGACTACCATGGCATCTGTGGTTAGCTGTTGCTCCAGTTATATAGAAAAAGTAACCCTATATTTCTCTCTTTTTGTCTCACACAAGCCGAGACAACTAGTAAATAAATGCAGATTGGGAGAAATACAGAGGCATTATACAGTATGAACCAACATGGTATACATTAGGTAGATATTGTCCAAAAAGATGCTCTAAGTTAAAGGACATGGTACTTTTTCAAAAACAATGCCCTCAGTATGCAGATTTGAGGGATCAGCATCTTATTATTTATTTATTTATTTATTTATTTATTTATTTATTTATTTATTTATTTACATACTGCCTGTCTTCCGGAGGAACTCTGGGCGGTTTACGACAGTTACAACAGCGATAAGAACAAACTAAATAATAATAAAAAGAGCAATAATGAAAATGAAAAATAATAATATAAACATCATAATAAAGTCACAATAACAATCATCCTTACATCCTTAACTGCTGGGGCCAAGGATAACTCCCCTTTATGTACAGATTTATTTCTCCTAGCTGGAGCAGACTCTATCCTATATGAGCGCTGAATTCATTAAATGAGCCACCGAAAAATGGGACTCGTTGTCTGATTCACAATATCTTCAGGTTAATCTTACAACTAGAGATGGGCACGTCACCTGGTGTGTCCATTCAAAGGAAGAGGTAGGGCAAGGAAGCCCAAGGCATTCCTTCTGATAGGACATCTGTGAGTGGGGGGTGGGGTGGGGCATAAGATTGCGGGTGCCCACACAACATCTTCAGGTCCAATACTCTGCACCCTGCCAAACCGCCAAACCTCAGAAGAGACCCATCTCTACTTCCAACTTGATACTTGTTTGACAATGCTTATTTTATTCTGTTATGCTTTTCTGGTTGTTCATATGTATTTATATTAGATGCCAAAGAATGGTTGAATTTCTGTTTATGCATACAGCCTGACAGGGTATGAAGCAATAAAGTATTTGAACTTAGTACCATTAAAATCCACGAGAGAGTACAATGATTAATTACTAGCAGGACCAGTGAAAAAGGTAAAATCTATTAACTGATTTAATTATTTCCCAGTTCTACTCTGAATCTCGCTTAATGAAACATCTCAAATCTTTCGCTTCTGAGAAATGGATAATAGAAAAAAAATGACTAGTCCTCATGGGACATGCATAATCTGTGAAACATCAGGAAAGGAAGTCTTTGGTCCTTGACCGTAAATAAATGAAATGAATTGAATTGAAAAAAAACAGAAAAGAAATTTCTTCATTTTCAACTATTAATGTTGCTTACTTCTCAGGCTTTTATTGAACCAAGCAAAGAATATAATAATAACTGTGTTTCATCATTTCACTTCTGACTTATGGAAAGCTTTTCCAGAGTTTTCTAGGTAGCAGACTCAGAAATAGTCTATCATTCCTTTCTTCTGGAGGCATCCTGCAACTGTGCAGTTTGCTCAAAACTACACAGGCTAGCTCTTCTGGATGCACAGTGGACAAGTGAATGCAGCCCACTGCAGCCAAATACCTAACCCATTCAGCTTTCCACTTCAAGTTCTGTTATTACATTAGGTCACATTTCCATAAACTTTTTCTGGAAGTTGAATCATGGCAACTGGACTTCTTTTTCTTGAGAGATTGAAATGTTTCACTGCTCATTCAAACAGCTTTGTTAGCCTGAGTGAAGCTAGTTGCGAGTCCTCCATTTTATAGTTCACTTTGACCTCATGTCACCCTGGTCTGAAATACACTCATAAGGTGGACAATGGCCTGAATAGGCTCATTAGTATTGAAAACCCCTATCTCAACCGGGGGGGGGGCACTCAGGCACAGTCTATCTGCCACTTATCAGGCAGTGATTTCAACAATACCCAGGCAAATCAAAAATACTTCACGCCTCCACCACCAAGGCCATAGCTAATGACCCATACGTTATAGGTTTCAGCACCTTAGGCCATTTTCCACTTAATGTCCTATTGAGCCACCTAAGGAGCCTATTCAGGCCATTATTCATATTATGAGCCTATTTCAGACCAGGGTGACATGAGGTCAAAGTGAACAATAAAATGGAGGCCTCACAACTAGCTTTCCTCAGACTGACAAAATTGTTTGGATGAGCAGCAAAACGTTTCACTCCCTCAAGAAAAGAAGTCCAGGTGCCATGACTCAACTTCCAGATAAACTCACCTGGATGACTAAAGGCCTTTTTACACGACCCCTAAGATCCGCTGGCCACTTAAATTCGGACCAGAGATCTTAGGGGTTCCTCGCTCTTCCTCTGTCCCCACCCCCCTCGGCACTTCCTGGTTGCTGGCTGCCTGAGGGACGGAGAAAAAAGAAAGAAAAGAATGCCTTCTTACTTCCGTTTTGTTCCGGGCAGCATTCAGATCTCTTAAAGGGGCGGGGCGCAAAAACAAACAAACGGAAGCCAGGAGAGCCCCGCACTCACTATCCTTACACCAGATCAAATATTTGTCACCTCCAAAAAGCAGGTACAAGAAAACTGCTGTTTGGTCTTGCTAAAGTGGGCGGGGTCGCACTTAATTGTCTGCAATGTCCGGAGCTGGTGGGTAAACATTTTTAAGGTCCGGACCTTGCAGCCATTTGCGGCGGAGCTTAAGAATCTTCACAGACATTTTTCCTTAGACATGTTCCTTTCTCTGTTTCTTCAGGTCAGCCTCCTTGTTTGAATGTGAAGGGACTTATCGCCTCAAGCTAGAAATGGGCACTTCGTGCTTTACATGAAGTACAAAGCGCCATCTGCTAGCTGTGGCCAATCACCCCTTTCTCAGCAGCATGCTGTCAGAGTGCTTTCCCACAAGTAGCACGTCAGTCATTGCTAGCATGCCAGCCACCTCTTGCTTGCCACTGCACACAACTGACCCATTGTTGGCATCATGAAGAGACTCTTTCTCCTGTCTCCCCACCGCAGTATTCAGCTGTACACTGAACCAGGAGGAAGAATCTCCATGGGCAGCCGACAAGTGGTCAGTGGTGTAAGGAGGCAGGAATAGTTAGCTGGGGTGCTGCCGATGACTGGTGCACCGCTGAAGGGGAAGGACCCCATGAGTGGTCCAGGCAGCTGGGGGGGAAAGGGAGGGTGACTGGGCATACCTAGCAAGTGGCACCCCATGCTTTGTACAAAGCACAAAGTGCCCATCACCACCTCATAGCTACCACTAGCAGAAGGTGCAATATTGCTTCTTTCTCCCATGGCTCAATATCTCTTCCAGAAATGTGTGGAAAGCCCCTAGAAGTGTACTATGAATTGTGTAGACTTTTTGATGACCTCTGCTTCAGTGAATGGAGAGGGCCCTTCTACCTCCAAGCTTGGAAAGTTTATTGATACTGCCAATTAATTGATGAAAAAGTGTTCTGCTAATATACTGCCCCATAACACTTCATGTAGTCTCTGGGTGGTTTACAATTTTAATTACAGTATGCAGGCTACACATTCCCCCCCCCCCCAGCAAGCAGGGTACTCATTTTACTGACCTCAGAAGGATGGAAGGCTGAGTCAACCATGAGCTGGCTACCTGGGATTGAACCCCAGGTCGTAAGCACAGTTTTACCTGCAGTGCAGTCATTTAACCACTGTGCCATGAGGCAAATGAATTACTTTAGCTTAAACATAAATACATTTAACCAGTTAATTAACTCATCAGTTAGTTGCCTGATATGTCAAATCATCAGCCCTCAGAATACTCTTTTGAATTGCTCGGAATATCCTTAGTGAGTTAACAGAATGAGAAATATTTAAATGGTGTCATTTGCTGTTCGAACATATCAAAAATATCAAATTGCTAATTTTGTTAAAGTAATGAATAAACAAATTATTCCCATACCATGAATCAAATCATTGTTTTCTTTTCTGTTCATATTACTCTTGTCTTGGAATGAAAAGCTCAATAGAGAAAATGCTGGAAAGATGTTTTCTATAAATACTGTGATATTTTAACAGCTGTTCTGGAGGTGCTGATGGCTACAGAGAATAAATGGAAAGCACTTAGGGGCCCCACAAGTAAGGTTGTCTTCTTGATTCCCTAGTGTATCTAGTTAGCTTTGGAGCTGCTAGTAAGCAGTGAGTGTACAGAGTGCTTGGCTTACACATTAACTAGAAAGGATTTTCCAGGTCAGAATGGAACTGAGCCAAGCTTATCTAAACATGCACAAACACACAAACAAATGTGCCATGGGAGAGAGTTCAAAGTGCTCAAATTAGCACCTCTGTTGACTGTACAGTATTGATCTGTACAATAATAGCATGGCAGAAGAAAATGCATTGGAAAATAGACAGCTACTATTAAAACTGGAAAGCCTTTAGCACTTTGTGTGTGTGTGTTGTGTCGCTACAGTCGTGACCAACTCTCCGTGACCCCATGTCCATGGGGTTTTCTTGGCAGTAATACTGGAGTGGCTTGCCAGTTCCTACTCCAGGCGCCTACAGCACCTGGTATTCCCTGGTGGTCTCCCATCCAAGTACTAACCAGGGCCGACCCTGCTTAGCTTCCGAAATCAGGCAAGATCGGATGTGCTTAGGGCACCTAGGCAGCTAGGAAAGCTGAAATGTCAGCTGCTGAGACCAAGAGAAAACTGCAATTTTCTTTTAAAAAATTCAGGGTAGTAAGGAGTCAGCTCCCCATTTTTTAGGGATGAGTGTCAATTATTCATGACTCTACTCTTGTCATTTTACGAGACCTCATGGAGGCAGTGGTGTTTTAGAGTACAGCATAAACAGTGTGGACTGGCAAACTTGTTATGGTGAAACTGTCACATACGAATAATTATTTTTATAAATGTGACTACTGGGGTGGGCAGGTTTAAATGATGCAAGGGCTCCTTTCAGAGTTGCATAGAAGAAGGATGTCAACAGGTCTATGCACTTTGATATGATAGATCTTAGATGTTTTGAACTAAGTTGTATAAATAAATAATAAATGGCTCCCATAATCTGTGACCATTTTACCAAAATGAGAGAACTAGGTTATCCACTGTTGGGTATAGTTTGATGTACAAACCAGGAACATCCTCTCCCTACTAGAGATGGACAGGAACTGCAATTCAGCTCTATGGGTCAACTGCAGTTCAGTTCTATGGGTCGACAGGTACGTCTCATTGGAACCCGTGAAAGGGCCTTGCCCCCCCACTCGAAATGACCAGGCGAGACAGTGTGTTGGGGGTAAATGGGCCACACTTTATTAACACATATAACCAAACCTCAACAACAACCACAGGAGGGGCCAGGCATCCATAACTTGGTTGGAACCCCGGGGTCTCCCGGGACCCCTCCAACCGGGCAGCATCGGGCGATCCACGAACCCCCGGGTGGTGCAGTCGTCCGACAGCACCCACCAGGCCAGTTGCTTTATTTGATCCTCCATGCCCCTTCTGTCACCCATCTGGGAGATTCCCAGGGCAGGGAGGCATTTCCTCTCTCCCACCCCAGCACCGAGACCTCCTGGCCCGCAGTGCTGTGGATGAGGAGGTTTGTGTCCAGATGTTAATTTTATGCTCACCGCTGCCCTCCATCAGCTTTTAGCCGCCATAGTGTGACCAGTGTGGAAATGATTTGAACCTCCAAACTCCGAGGCACCAGTGTGGGATAGGCGAAAAATCCCCGCCCTCACTAGCCAATCCAGAGTGCGGGTCAAAAATTCCTATCCGGCCCCAAAACTTGGCGACCAGTCAGACTCACACTAGCCTCAACGCGGAGGGTGGGTGGGGAACGCCGGAAGAAAACTGACTGTTGTTTTGGGGGAGGAGCCGCCCTTTATAGGGCGCTCCTCCCCCTCCCCTCCAGGACCCCTAGGTCCTGTCTCGCCCCTCGCCATTCTCGCGAGGGGCAAATCCGCACCGCGGGCGGACAAGCCGCCCGCGGAGCATGCATTGCCCCCCCACTCGAAATGACCAGGCGAGACAGTGTGTTGGGGGTAAATGGGCCACACTTTATTAACACATATAACCAAACCTCAACAACAACCACAGGAGGGGCCAGGCATCCATAACTTGGTTGGAACCCCGGGGTCTCCCGGGACCCCTCCAACCGGGCAGCATCGGGCGATCCACGAACCCCCGGGTGGTGCAGTCGTCCGACAGCACCCACCAGGCCAGTTGCTTTATTTGATCCTCCATGCCCCTTCTGTCACCCATCTGGGAGATTCCCAGGGCAGGGAGGCATTTCCTCTCTCCCACCCCAGCACCGAGACCTCCTGGCCCGCAGTGCTGTGGATGAGGAGGTTTGTGTCCAGATGTTAATTTTATGCTCACCGCTGCCCTCCACCAGCTTTTAGCCGCCACTGCCGAGGGCCTAGCCTTGCTATGGCCCCGGTCACCCATTAAACCACCCCTTCCATAGCCAGGCCCCTCCTCCCGTCTAGCAGGAACACCTCGGCGCCCATGCCCGTCAGGTGTACACCGTCCGGCCTGCATGGCTCCGTCCTGCGTCCATTGGTCTCCGGGTGGCCCATCACTGCCCCACCATCCCGGCAGACCGCCCAACAAACCTCTTAGTGTACCCATTTCCAGGAGTGGTACCGCTTTGTGTGGGTCACAGTTCGCTCTCCGAATCTGGTGCGGAATCATCATTAACCAGAGCACCCTGCAGACCGTGGACCGGGCCTCCTCAGCCGCCAGGTCGCCCAACTTTGAGAATTGTGGACTTGCCAGCTTGCCCGGTCAAATCCTTTCCCCCCAAGTGAGTCAAGGGCATGTCTGTCGAAATGCCCCCCGCCGCAGCCGTAGCTACTATGGGGCCTCTGGCCACCCCGCTCCTCTCGTTCCCCACCACTCCAGGAGTGCCCGGTTGTCCTACGTGCGCCTTCCTCGGCCAGGTACACGTAGCTGTGACCTACCCAACTAATGCTCGCCCGCTATGCGCAGCCTTCCGTTCCTGTGGGAACAAAACAACACGTTACAGCGCCGGCCACGGCCGCACGCATCTGCAAAGATTGAGGGGCCCACCTCCCAGCTGGCACATCGGGACAGTTCATGGCCCCCGCTGCCGCTGTGAGCGACCAACTCCCCTTCAAGGAGCTCGAAGCCATTCCCCTGTGATGTAGGTAGACCAAGAATCGCTGAGAGTGCCCCATGGGCAGGGGGGGGGCGTTAGCCCAGGCCCCGGGCGTCCCTCAAAGGCGGTGAACTCCTCCCCCCGGTGCGGAACACCGCTGCGTCCCAGGGCGACAGAGTGGCAGTGGGGACCTGCACGCCTGGGCCCCGGTGGACCTCTCTATGCCCAGAAAGGTGAGCACCTGACTGGGCCCTTCGGTCCTTTCTTCACTAATGGGATGCCCCCGTTCATGGGCCAGTGAGCGGAATGATCCAACAGGGCTCCGCACCTACCGCAGCCGTTGTGTCCACATAACAGGTAAGCGTCCCGGTGACGCACCGTACTTGTCCAGCCCACGCAGTGGCGGAGCCTCTACTCCCCACGTGAGCTTAAGGCCACGAAAATGGCGCAGGATGCCCAGCCTCCAAATGGGAGAGCCCTGTCCATGTAGAACCGGCCCCGGGATCGGAACCCTAACGGCTCGAAGTCCTCCGGGGAACGGGGAGAAGGCGGGAGGCGGACTTAATGTCATGTTTCGCTCTCTCCGCCGTCCCTCCGCAGGTGCGCACCATGCGCTCGACCGCATCAAAGGACGTGCGCCTGACTGTGCGACGCTCCGGCGATACCCCATCCCCGATGGATACCCCCCTGGGACGGGACAGGTGATGGAGTACCCGGAACTCCCCTGAAACCACCTTTGTTATCGCGTCAATCGGGGACACTCGCCGATATAGTACTGGTGGCTCCTAGGAGGGGCGCGGATACGCCCCCCGTACTTCCTTGGGAATGCTGTCCTCAGCCGCCCCTACCACCATATCCTGGGGTTACAGTTTGCTCGCTGACCAGGGTATGCAGGCCCTCTTAAATGGACTACGGAACCCCAACCCAAAACCCTGCACTAGAAAAAGTGCTGCTGCCTTAACGGGGTATGCCGCAGCCCAACGCCGCAACACCTCCAGCCTAATCTGGCTGGGCCCCATTACCGGGGGGGTGTCCCTCCGTACCTCCCACTTTTGGGCCCTCCCCCCTTCGTGGGCCGTCCATATTAGGGGGGGGCTTTGCTGCAACCAGTCGCCGGTCGATGTGCACCGCCCTGGAAACCCTCATGTTTAAAACCGCAGGGTTTCCTGTCGTAGACTCCCTGGCCATTGTAACCTCAGCAGACCAGCCGGACCTGACCCGGCTGGCCTGCCGCGCGGGCGGGTGTGTTGGCCTGCCCTGACCTTGTGGTGTGGCCACTGTCGTACCTTTCCCCCAGTATTGGCCCGACTGGGGTCCCGAACTGCAACAAATGGGTGGCAGCGGCTCATCCCAACGAACATAGGGGTCCAGATCCCCGACAGCCTTGTATATAAAATCTAAATGCTTAAACATCGCCTGGGCCCCCCATGGGTGGGCCTGCCAGGTCGAAGACCTAAAATCCAGGTAGGCCGGCAGCTATATTGTCCTGGATCGGGTCAGCTTCATCCTGAGACTGCGCTCCCAGCCTTGCGGGGTTTTTCCCCGTCCAAGTTCTTGACATCCCGCTCCCCCTCGAGTAAGCTGAAGATGTCTACGATTGCCCCCTGCTAGCTGTTCTCCTTAGTGGGCTGAGACAATTGATGCCCAAATGGGGAGGCGTAGTCGCCATGGGGCATGGCGGCCACTGCCACCCCGGGGTAGCCCGGGGCTGCACCCATCCCTGGCCATGCTGCCATTCCCCCAGCCATATGGCTGATCACAGACCAGCCCGGCAACAGGCCGGGTGCCCCCATTGGGGGGAACCCTGGCCAAGTTGGTTGGTGCTGACCCGGCCCGCCCCCTGGAAAGTGTCGGTTGGACTGGTCTCGGCCCCCCCTGCCGGGGCGCTGGCTGGGCATCCATGATGTGATCGGCCTCCACGCCGGGATTCTGGCCGCTGGTAGCTAGGCAGGCGGCGCCTGGGCTGTACCCTGCGCCGGGGAGGCTATCCCCGCCCGGAAACTACCCCCCCCCGACCAAGGCCAAATGCTAGTGGGCGCAGTTTCGGGTGCGCACGCCAACTCACTGTGTGCTGTGCTCTCTGTTGCAGGCCTCGGGGGCTGGTCTCCTCCCCCTGGTTCCACTGCCAGGAGTTCGTCCCCGTTTGCATTCTGTGGGGTCAGC
This sequence comes from Phrynocephalus guinanensis, assembly GCA_037367245.1. Lineage (NCBI taxonomy): Eukaryota > Metazoa > Chordata > Lepidosauria > Squamata > Agamidae > Phrynocephalus > Phrynocephalus guinanensis. The sequence goes on along the minus strand of CM074745.1, from coordinate 9,091,974 downwards.
CGTGGGCGCTTGCCCGAGGCTGCGGCCTCGCTGTACCCCACGGCCGGTCCCGTGGCTGCATCCATCTGCCCGAGCGCTGCAAAACAAGACGGCGTATCGCGAGTCAAGACCTTCAACTGTTCCCCCTGACGTGCCCTTGAGGGACGCGCCCCTATTCTGAGGGGAGGGCCTGGCTGGGTTCCTGAGCCCCCCACCCGCTTTGGCGCCTCCCCTGCTTTAAAGCGAGCCTCTCCGTGTAACAAGGCGGGGCCATCGCCCGCCGCCTGCAACCCCTGCCGGTGGCTGTGCCCGCTATGGGACTGCCTCGCTGCCGTCGGCATTCCCTTGATGGAGAAACTAGGGCCCTTCAAACAGAATACCCCACACCATGATGGGTTAACCAGGGTACTCCAAGGGCCCGATGTAGGGGAGATGTATCGGGGGGGGCAGGTATCTAGTCTCATACACTCCCAGGGCATCTGGTGGGGCCACTAGTGAGATACAGGGAGCTGTACTGGAAGGGCCTTAGGCCCGCTCGACAAGGGAACATACACTAAATTGAGGGCTGTGAGAGTAAGAGCTGACAAAGGAGAATATCTATCTATCTATCTATCTATCTATCTATCTATCTATCTATATATTAATACCCAGCGCGTTGTAAGTCTATGGAACTCCCTGCCACAGGATGTGGTAATGGCATCTGGCCCGGATGCCTCAAAAGGGGGTTGGACAGGTTCCTGGAGGAAAAGTCCCTCACAGGTTACAAACCATGATGGAGGTGTGTAATCTCCAGGCCTTAAACCAGGGTACTTCAAGGGCCAGGTGCAGGGGAGTAGTCTCAGGAGACAGATGTCCAGTCTCATGCGCTCCCAAGCGCACCTGGTGGAGCCGCTGTGGGATACAGGAAGCTGGACTAGATGGGCCCCTTGGCCTGCTCCAGCGTGGCACTTCTTATGTTTTATGTTCATATGGCTCTTCCGATGTTCTCACTATGGGGTGGTATATGATATGCACCCTTTGCTTTTGCAAATCTGAATGTCTTCTGCTAAGAAAATACTTCTTTCCTCATGAGTAAAGTGGATAGAGGGAAGCTCTTCTCCCTCCCACCGAATACCAGCGCCAGAGGACATACACTCCCATTGAGGTCTGGGAGAGTAAGAACAGACCAAAGCCAGTATGTTCCCGCCCAGCGCTTTGTTCGTTTATGGCACTCCCTGCCATGGGATGTGCCGGTGGCATCTAGCCCACATGCCCCCCAAAAGGGGACTAGACAGACTCCCAGGGCAAAAATCCATCACAGGTCACGAACCATGGCGGGGATGGATCTCCATACCCCAAAACCAGAGCACTTCCAGGGCCAGGTGCAGGGAAGTGGCATCGGAGGACTGGTCTCCAGTCTCCCGTTCTCCCAAACGCATCCGGTGCGGCCAACTGCAAGCCACCGGAAACTGGACTAGATGGGCCCTTTACCTGATCCAGCATGGCTCTTCGTGCGCTCTCATATAAGTGTCCGAGCATGCCCAGGCAGGCCGGGCCATGCTGACTGCGCAACTAGAAGGCCTGGATCGCTCCTTTAACCAGGCCAGCCAAGGCCCCGGGGGGGGGTGAGCAGCCGGGGGGGGGCTCACTCTGCGGGGGGGGGGCAGACGGTCCCACCCGCCCCCCGGGATTCGGGGGGGTTCCCCCTTGGCCCCCACCGGCGTGCTCACCCCCACCCGGGGCCCGCCGCTTGGTGCTGGGCCTGGCAGGGGCCTGGATCCTCTTCCGCGCCCATGGCGTGGCCTGCTGGCGGAGGATGGACAAGGAGCCCGCCCGCCAACCCCCCGCGTCCCGCCTGGCTGGCCGGGTGGCTTTCTTCCCCCGGCGAGGCCCAATTGCCTCGCCCCCAGCTTGGCCGGTTAGCTTCCCCCCACCCCCGCCGCCGGCCCTGTTCCCATTCGAGGAGGTGAGGGTAAGGCGGCCGGCCGGTTCTACTGCCGCGGCGCCTGGCTCCGCGGCCCTGCACACTCTGGGGCCCCGCTCACTCTGGGGGGGAGGGCTGATGCCGCTCCCCTTAATCTGCTTGGGCTTCTCCCGGGGCCCCGTCTGGATTCGGGCCCTCCGTTGCGCCGAACGGCGCAGTCCGCCATGGGTAGGGGTGGAGGTGAGGAGCCCACCCGCCGGCCTACGTGTCCATCCCGGCCCGGCCGGCACCTCCCCCGTCGCCGGCCCTGGATGCCCCGGTGGACCCCCGCCCCCGCGCTCCGAAGGGTTGGGTGGGGAGTCCGGCGGCCGGCTTCACGCCGCAACGCCCGCACGCCGCGGCCCCGCTCACTCCGAGGGGGAGGGCTGAGGCCTCTCCCCCACTCCGTCGTCCTACCCAGCCGGGACCAGCTGGGCTGCCCTGCTTCGCGGCGCCGCCGCTGCTCGTTCTGCGCGGCGGCAGCGCCGCCGCTCAGCTTCTCACGGCGCTGCGGCTGCTCCGTGGGCCCGGGCTCTACCGGCTTGCTCCGGCCCGGCCCAGGCTGGGGAGCGCCGCCGCGCCGCGTCCTGCTCCGCCGCCGATGCGGCCTGTCAAAATGGCGCCCGCCATGTGGCGCCCGCTGCTCCCGGCGCTCGGACGAACCTCGCCGTCCGAACGCCGGAAGAAAACTGACTGTTGTTTTGGGGGAGGAGCCGCCCTTTATAGGGCGCTCCTCCCCCTCCCCTCCAGGACCCCTAGGTCCTGTCTCGCCCCTCGCCATTCTCGCGAGGGGCAAATCCGCACCGCGGGCGGACAAGCCGCCCGCGGAGCATGCATTCTCGACAGCTGTGCCCAGACTCTGGAACTCCCTCCCACTAGAGGCCAGGACTGCCTCATCTTTGTTGTCCTTCTGGAAACAGGCAAAGACCTTTCACTTCAGGCAAGCTTTCCCTGAATGATGGACTACCATGTGTATTTTATATGAATCTATGGGTTCACATAGACTTTGTGTTTATAACTATTTATAACCGTGTTGCTTTAATGTAATGTTGTCTATTAATGCTATAAGATGTCCCTCAATTCCTTATTCTTAAATACTTGAACATGTCTTAATTGTACTGGACTGTATATTATCCCTCATTACTGTAAGCCGCCTTGGGTCTTTTTCCAAGGAGAAAGGCAGGGTAAAAATACTCTAAAACAAATAAATAAAATAAACTACCACTGTAAAAATATGGCTTGCATATCCATTTTAAAGAACAACAAGGCTCCCTTTATATTCAGTAATGAGAGCCATTGTGAATTCTAACCATTTTTTTCCTGCAGTGTTTTGTCTGACTTGAGAGTTCACATGGCCCTTGAAAGTTCCTGTGCTTACCAACAGAGATGGGAATTCCATCTTCACTGAGCACTTGGATAGGTGTAAATGCACACTATATAGAGACCATTGCTAAAATGGGAGGAAATGAGATGGCCCTGCAGATACTGCCAAGGTGGGTTGAAGTGGGTCAGCAGAAGGGCTGACGGAAGGCATGGGAGCAGAAAGGAACTTGAGTCCAGTGACAGAGCAAATGGAGGAGGTCCAGGCAGAAGTTGACACCACAGTCAATACAAAACCTTGAGTTGCTGAAGAACAACAAAAAAGAAGCAGTCACCATTTTAACCGAGATTGGGAGGTAACCTCATGAGATACAACTGGAATAATGATGACTTGATCAAGTTATTAAGCACACGTCTGGTGGCTGGGGAAGGTTGCTGGTCAGGAAGACATGGAGAGGGTGATCCTCTTCCAATACAGCACACTAGCCATGCATGTCTCGTCCTGACATTAAACTTGAAGTCGATACAAAACAAAATTGACCTTTGCAGGTGTTTTCAGATAGCATCCCTGTCAAAGTTCTGGACAACTCTCATTGCTGTTTTGGTCAGATTGCTTCTGATTCACTTAACCTCAGTTGATCTCATGCACAATGGCTTTTATGTGAGCATGCACTGCAATATGGAACTGTAAACAGTGGACCAATTTTAATTTTCTAACTGCGTATTTGATTAGAGGGAAGAAATCTGTTGATAACATTTTCTTCTCTTTTTTTGTCAAAGGCGCATAAGGAAGATAAAGCAGGAACATTAATAGTCTGCAAAGGTTTTTAAGTAGTAGAGAGGGGAGGAACAGAGGAATGTGTCGAAGATAGGGGTGTGCACATACAGTCTGATTTGATTTCTATCTAAATATTTGCCATAAAAATTGCTACTGACTCTCCCCTAACTGATCTGAAAGCAGCCTGGGGCAATTTGTTCTCTGGTTTCTGAAAATATTTGTAGGCTTGTATATTTCCAGATTGGGAGAGGGGAAATCTAAAAGGGTGGTGAATATACGACTGGCAACTGCGATGAGATAGCTCTCTACACAGTGCCATCAGTTTTGGCAATGTGGAACATACCCATAGCAAGAGAAAAATGCCCCCCCCCCAAAAAAAAATATGGTAGCAGGATTGCAAATAAGGGAAAGGAAAAAAGTGGCAGTGATCCTTAATCATCCTTAATCTCTACTTTAGATAAATTCAATTTTAAAAGTCTTCAAAAGTGTCACTTAACACATTCCAGATGTATGTGCGCACACACACACACAGAGTCCTAACTGTAATGACGACAATGGCCATTGCTAAAAGTGACACCACACAAGACCAATACTATCATCAACAGCAGCATATTTGGGGGGGTGTAAATTAAAATGTTTTGGTCACCTCCTTGAATGTCACAAGATTCTGTTGGAGTCCCATTTATATGCGGGAGCTATTGGGGGCTCAGGGTGTGGGGAAAGAGAGAGAGAGAGAGACCTTTAATTTCTGAAAATCACTGCCACTGGTAAAAGTATCCCAGTGGTGTTGGTTTTTTGGAAATCCAAGGTTTTCCCCTTCCCATGCCCCCCTAAAGTTTTTAATTCCACAAAACCCACTCTGGGCTGACTGCATTCCAGTCACGTGGTCTTAAGCCACAATGTACAGTAGCTACCCAAAAGAAAACATAAGAAAACACTAGAACTCAAGCAATATATGAAGGGCTATGTCATCCTTTCCCTTTCCATGCCTGAATGCATCATGGTGGTTAGAGAGAGAAAAACAGAGTCTGAGAAGGTCAGTCTGATCCCTCTGTGGAGTTCCATGATTTGAGGTTCTAGGATGGGTTTTGCAGACATTTTGCAGACGTTTTTCACCAGAGCTTCAGCTGTCAACCTCCATCTACTTTGGCATGTCCTTCTGCAACAGCTGGTAACATGAGCTTTTGCACAAATGTTAGCATTTTAATGCCCCCCCCCCAATACTAAAGCGAACCTCACTGCTTTCCAGGGGCTCTCTAATGGCCCCCAAGGATGACTGAGGGCATTTGGGAGCACCCGGTGTTTGTTCTAGCAATGTACATTGTCACCATGGTTTGGCAGTTCTGCCCCACCTCCCCAAACCAATAGATAGACCTAAGTAGATGATTCTAGGACAAGCAGAGTAACCAAGGTGGCAGCTGGGGGGACCCAGCATATGGCATGAAAGGCTATATCAAGACAATTACAAACGCATCCTCTTTCTCCCATCTCCAAATCTATACCTTGTCCATTTTGGATGTATTTCACATGCCCTTTTCAGGTTGAATGGATGAATGCATCCTTTGCCTCAGGCATGAATGTGCTCATTTTACAGTGGCACACAATGTGAATTTTTGGCAAATGTTTGCATATTTTTCAAATACAGTGGACCCTCATGTAACAAAAGGTTTGTATAACATAAAACCTGTACAACATAAAAAAATTCCAGAGAGAGGGGGAATTTGCTTAACAGAATCGCCTATGGGGCGAATCTGTACAACATAAAAATGGTTGTGATTAGAGATTATTCTCTTTTCAATGCATTCCTATGGGAAATTTCATAAAGGACAATTTGCTTAACAGAATTTCATTTGGAATGAATTAATTACTTTATACAAGGTACCACTGTACATTGCCTTTCTTCTTTCAAGGGATGTCTTACAGGTTGCAGGATGGCGGCTATTGGACTATGGTTTTGAATAGAGATGGGCACGACTCAAAAAAATGGTGTTTCATTTGTCGTTTGTCGTTTAGGGGGTCCGTTTCGGTTCGTTTTTGTTTTTCATGATTTTTTTCCAAAAAATTTCATTTTCGTTTTGTTACGTAATGAAACAAAAAAACAAAAATGAAAATGAAAAATTGCTGTTTCGTTAGCATTCATTACAGTTCAATGTTTTTGCCGCAACGAAAATGAAACGCACGACAAAATTTCTGTTGTTTTGGTTCGTTTCGTTTCATTTTGGAGACAAAGTTCGTTTTTCGTTTTGTTACGTAATGAAATGAAAAAATGAAAATGAAAACAAAAAATTGCTCGTTTCGTGCCCATCTCTAGTTTTGAAACAGCTTCTGCTTTTCTGTTCAGTCCGGGAGGAGTGGAATTAGGTGATTTAATTTACCTATTTTAAAAATCCTGATGGAGAGAATGTCTTACATGTCACAACTTGGGAGTATCAGGCATGAGAATCTTACAATTGGATGCTGTGTGTTCTCACTCCCAAGGAGACTAAGAAGAGACAAACTATAGAGGAGTGAGTACATGCAAGGACTGTGTAATTCACATAGCAACAGCTGGGGAACTTATAATTGTATCAGGACTGAAGCAGCCATGAAGGGAAAGACAGGTATTAATCTGGTGTTTGGGGTTCTCCCAAAGTCCCTGATGAAGACATTCCAAGAAGAGTGGGTCTAACTTGGCTGTGCTGGGCAGATGCAAAAGAAGACAGAATTTGTATATAGGACTGAGGAAGGCTCTGACTTCCAGTTTTTTTGCTTGCATTTACATCAGTTTGTGAATCTGGCAAATTAAAAGGAGGACTCGAAATGTATGTTTTTCTGAAACAATATATATTTTATGCCCACTAATGAATGTTTGCTATTGTATGTACTTTTTTAGAACCATTCAATGTGTAACCTCTACTAATATGACCAGGAGTCGAGTCATGGCAATTGTACTTCTTTTCTTCTGGGACTGAAATGTTTTTTTCTTCTCATCCAAGTAGCTTCTTCAGTCTGGGGAAGGTTGGTGGGAGGCTTTCAAACACTTAAGAAATGGTCACTTCTTTCAATGAGCTCACCTTCTTTCAATGAGCTCATCTAGTTTTAACATCCAATGAAGGACCTGCTGAAGGGTTTTGAATTCTAGGTTTGCCCCATTCTCTGTGGGACATATCTCCTCTTTCATATTTTGTGGCTTTCCGTATTGTTTAAGTAAGACCTCTTCTTCCTTCCATTTTCTAGCAGGTGTGGGGGTCTGCTTTTCAGATCCTGAAAACCACTTTGCCTAATCAACAGCATCTTCAGGTGCAGGCCAACAATTCCCATGTCCTTATTGATGGCGTCCTTCCATGCCTGTTTTGGTCACCCACATGGACATCAGCCATTGATGTTCAGTTGGTACGCAATTTGGGTGATGGTGGAAGGTGCTGTTCTGATGACATGACCATACCAACAGGGCTGGCTTTCTCTCATTTTCTGTCAAGGCAAAAAGGAGTTGAGCTGCGTGGCCATCACAAACACGATTGCAAAAATAGGTAACAGGTGATACATTCATAGGCCACTATTAAAAAATTTTAAAAAAAGGAACATTGCAAGCTTTCAAGTGCAGTCAATCACCCTTCTTCAAAGCAGGTCCCAGAAGTTCAGACATGGTGAAAGATGTCCTTCACCAGGAGGTTACTTTTAAAGTCCTTATTTAGATGATGTTCTTAAAATCCATGGATGTTGTTGTAGCCAGGAGAGGATTCTTGTTGGAGGCAAGGAGGGCAGTTGTAAAACGCTGTTTCTTAAGTCACACCCCCGTTCTTCAAACAAAGAAACATGGGTCATATACCACCACCACCCTCTCCCTTACCCAGCTCCATCTTCTGTGCTATTGATACCACACCTAGTTGCGGTTGTGTAGTATCATTTCTGATGTGGTTGAATAGGGAGATATAGTACATTTAAAAATATCTCCCTATTTCTGGCCCACCAACAACAACAGAGGTTCCATCTTTCCCACAACTTGCCTGACAAGTGAATTATACAACAGGGCTCTTTAAAGTTCAAGCCATATTGCAGGGCAGATGCTCCGATACTATTAATTTAGGTGTTGCTTCCAGGCTCCCCATTGTCATCTCCCTTTCCTTGAGGCAATTTGTGGTCATATTGTACTTCACAGCAACCCATCACGGCCTCATTAATCCTGAAGATGCATTAACCTCGACTGCAGGTTTCCTGGTTTTCCCCTTATTCACACGCTCTATATTTTCAGACTTTTCTCCCCCAGTTGTTCAATGTATTCTGCTTTATATTTGTATTTTAATACTGGCTGTAAGGGATTAACTTTAAAATATTTCTTCTTTCTCCTCCAAACATCATCTGACTCAAACGGTTAAAATACAGATATGTAAAAAATAACTTTTGGGGGATGACAGCTTCCAGAACACCTCGATGAGGATAGCCAAAGCAAAGCCAAAGCAAAGTGTTCTGCTTATCTACTGTCCCATACCACTTCAAGTAGTCTCTGGGTGGTTTACAGTTTTTAATTACATTTTATGCAGGCTACACATTGCCCCCCCACCAGTAAACTTGGTACTCCTTTTACCGACCTTGGAAGGATGGAAGGCTGAGTCAACCTTGAGCCTGCTACCTGGGATTGAACCCCAGGTCGTGAGCACAGTCTTACCTGCAGTACAGGCATTTAACCACTGTGCCACGGGGTGTCCTGTCTCCCTGAAGTGGCTATTGTCAATTTTTACTTGGAGGGCTATCATGAATCAAGCAGGTCTGAGAGCATTTTCTACAGTACATGGGACACTTTTCTAACACTTTCTAACAGGGATGACTAGAAATGGAGATTGGAGAGTGCGTAACATGGAGAAAATGAGGGAAGTCTTTTTTTCCATGATGCATTTTTATTTACTTTCTACATTAAATTACATAAAACAAATACATTGCTTGTCTCATGTCATGTGACCAGTTCAATCATAATTTCCCCCAGCATTTGACCCCAGTATAATTCATATCAATTCAATTCAAATGAGGAAAGTCTTGAGACACTACATATTGGCATCTCTGTTACATATCTGTTTCACATATTTAACCCAATGGTGTTGTAGCTCCCATATGGAAATAGGATAATCACATTCTTTCAGTTTTTAAAAGGAAAAAATAATGGCAAGTAGCCTAGGCATATATATGTAGAGTGGTACCTTGTATAAAGGATTAATTCGTTCCAAATGAAATTATGTTAAGCATATTTTCCTTTATACAAATTCCCATAGGAATGCTTTGAAAATGAAGTAATCCCATTTTTATGTTGTACAGATTCTCCCCATAGGTGATTATGTTAAGCAAATTTCCCCTATCTCCGGAATGTTTTATGTTGTACATATTTTTTGTTATACAAACTGTTTTTATACAAGGGTTCACTGTAGCTGGATTTAGATAACATCTAATATGAGGTGCTAACTTATCAAGAACCTGGTGTGTCTCAGGTCCCATACTCAGGCATATCAGGGAACTGATATGCCTCAGATGCTATGCTTTGCATTTATTGAAGCTGTTGGAATGGCTGTGGTTGGATTTATAGTTTAAAAGTAAGTATTAGGAGACCTCTTTCTTTGCCTGTCAATGGTCTTTTAATGGGCTTTAATGTCTCTTGACTAGAGAGCTGCAAGCCTGCATCCTGATCACAGGTGGATTGGCATCAAGGCTGTCAGTTGCCCTGAAGCCATAACATGCCTGAAGTACAAGAATTAATTGGCCACCTAACTGGCAGGCAAAAACTTAGTTGTTAAAATCTCTGGCACCTTGAAGTAGGGCTGACATCAACTCCTAGGGCTAAATCCAATCCTTAGTTCCAACTAACACAGATCTGTTGAATCAATGAGAAGTTGGTAAATCACCCACTCTGCTCTGCTTTGGTTATAGTTAACCATTAGATTTAGGCCTCAGAATGTGTTTGCAATTTATGTTTCTACCACCTGTTGGTTGCAATTAAAAATATTAATCAATAATAATAATAATCAAGGGATAAAGGCCATCTGTCAGATTTAATTCTGAGCTGAGTTATATGTCTTACGAGAGAAAGGTAATCAGACATCATTCAACAAAGCAAATTGCTGTGTTTTGTTTTGTTCTGTTTCTCCTTAACTGACCTGCATTTTCTTCCTACTCATATTTTGCACTGGGTTGTACAACCGTGTTTATACAGGTTTTTAATGTAGGGATTCATGTTTAAAACATTTATTTATGCATTTTTTGTAAGTTACATGTTCTCCACTATTGACTTATGTATTTTTTTCTATGATTTTTCCAGCTTAGCCATGTGCATTAAAGTCAATCACATTTTGGATATTGTGTTCATTGCTTTTTGTGCTCTGCATTTCTCCAGAAACACCCAGACACGTTGCAAATATGCAGATACTTGACCCGCCACTTTTTTTTTTTTGACACTGGCAAAATGTTAACACTGACTGAAGAAGCTGTTTGGATGAGCAGCGAAATGTTTCAATCTCTCTCTCTCTCTCTCTCTCAAGAAGAAGAAGAAGAAGAAGAAGAAGAAGAAGAAGAAGAAGAAGAAGAAGAAGAAGAAGAAGAAGAAGAAGAAGAAGAAGAAGAAGAAGAAGAAGAAGAAGAAGAAGAAGAAGAAGAAGAAAAGTCCAGTTGCCATGACTCAGCTTCCAGACTGGCAAATACAATGAAGCTCATTTCAATCCCCAACAGAGCCCACCAATTTGGAAGAACATATGAGAAGTTTAGACTGTGACCTGCATGGTTTTCCAAGAAGAGCTTTGGAAGATTTGTTCACCCCATTCCAGGCACATCCATCTCTAACTGTGTACCTTTATAGTAGACATTAACAGTGAAATGTAACATACTGTGCTTTCGTTTATTTCAAGAATGATATTATCCCCTCAGTTTTCTAGAAAATTATAGTGCTTTGCAGAAATCCATTAAGCTATCAGAGTCTTCTCATTATAGATTTCTCAGAAGGCTTTCCATTCCAAATGAGCTTTGTGCTCACCTAAATCTCTGAAGGAGCGGCCGCCTTTCTGTCTGCGTGAAATGAGAAGTATAGCTAGATGCAGTAATCTGGAGCCAAACCACCTGAGTAAAGTGCAATGTTGCAATGGTGCACAGGCTAGACAGATAGAAGGAAAAGTCTAGCTTTGCAAAACAGCAAGTTGGTTAGTATTCAAAATAACTGAAATTCATACATTGATATTTAGGGTGGAACTGAGGAAGAGTTTCATGTTTATTATACAGTGGTATCTCAACTTATGAATTTAATCCGTTCCGAATGCATGCTCTTAAATCGAACAACTCTTAAAACGGGGTACCAATGTATCTCTTTAAGAGTGTATCCGTGTCTGCAATATATAAACAAATATGTCGACAAGTGTAAGTATATGAAGAAATATTTCTGCCCACTCTGAACAATGTGTAATAGGAACAAAAGAGTCAAAAGTTGACTCCTTAAATTAACAGCATCTGTTTGGTAATGATACCATACTTGCTACACTGTATGTCACCTCTGTTGATACCAGCATACCCCCACATCACGATGGGATTCAGGCTTTCCTATTAATAATAATAGCCCCGATGTTTGCCTTAAAAAGGAGCCAAGGCAGCTTATGTCATTAAAAAACAATATTTAGAGCGAAAAGCAATGACTAAAAGCTAATAACTAAGATGTTGGGGAGAGAGAAACCCCACTTCAACTTTGAACTTAGTGGCTCATCTGGCTTAACTTGGTTTTAACAGAGATGCTACCAAATCTATGCACATTAGAAAAGAGGGGCGATTTCTGGAATGACAGATCAGCTGCAAAGTCGGCAGCTCAGCGGTTCGAATACCAGGTGTGAGGCAGCGGAGTGAGATCCCGCTTATAATCCCAGCTCCTGCCAACCTAGCAGTTCAAAAGCATGTAAATGCAAGTAGATAAATAGATACTGCCATAAAAAGCAGGAAGGTAAAACAGTGTTTCCTTGTAGCCATGCCGGCCACATGGCCATTAACTTACACAGCACTGGCTCTTTGGCTTGAATATGGAGATGAACATCATCCCTAGAGTCGGAGACAACTAGCACACATGTGCAGAGGGAACCTTGACCTTGACCTTATGACACTTAACATTATTCATGTTTTTGATCTCCTGCCTCCTATAACTGCCATAGAGGGAATAGCACACTTTTATCAGTGTAAGGGAAGAAGGGAGACACCAAAATGTTTTTCTTAAAATCTTTACATTTGTTAATCATGTGTGTGAGTACATGTGTTGTAGATGAGAAGAATGTGATTTTAAACTTGGTTTTCAAAAGAGGTGTAAAATTGCACACATGTATAAATTGCTAAGGTTCTAAGTGTAATATTGTGGATAAATTGATGGATTAAGACTCCAAAGAACAGGGTTCAAATCCCCACTTGGCCATGGTAATTCCCTGGGGGAGTGGAGCTGGTAAAACCACTCCTTAAATATCTCATTTGCCTTGAAAGCTCAGAGAGAGATGTCCTGCACACCTAATCAAATGTGGAGGGCTGTCCTTTGTGATCAATGCATTTCAGCCAACTGGGATCAGTGGTCAGATAATTATTAGAGGCAGCTAAATGTGACTTTCCTAATCAAGGCAAGCTGTTGCTTTGTCCAGATGCTGTGACAAATGTCAAGCCCCACAAACAGGATTCTGTTCTTTGCCAAGATCTTTAGGTGAAAGCCGGGCAAGTTCAAGTCCTTTGCCAACAATCAAGTGCCAGATAAATAACAGAATCCAACTCCAGCAATTAACAGTCCAAGTCACAACCAGAATATCTCACGGAAACCAGATGCCAAACCCAAGGGAACAGATTAAGCCATTGTCCAGGAAGCCAGTCCAAAATCAGGAAACAGAGCCAAGGCCACAGACAGGAACGTGGTTGCAAGTTCAAATGATGCGTTGCTCCCACAGAGAGCTCAAGGTGAGCTTACCAGCTTTATCCCAAAACAGGGAACAACCCTTACTTCTGGAAAGGCTCCTGCTAGTACTCAGGGCTTCCCAACCCGATTCCCCGTCGAGCATCAAAGACCCTTTCCCTAGCTCTCCGGGTAGCACGTCTTTGCAGAATCCTGCTCATAGCCCTTCTAGGGGGAGAAGATATGTTTTCAGCTGAGTCATCAAACCCAGCTGCCTGCTGACTTGAGCTGCAAGGCTCCTCCAGCAGCTCTTCACCATTTAACCCCTCAGAGACAGGTTCTGTGACAGGCAGGGTCCTGGCAACAAATATCTTTAATGTGCTGAAAATATCCACGTGCATGAAGCTCTAAAGGGAGGAAGCAGCTTGATTTAGCATCTTTTTTAAATACTGCTCATGCTAGGTGTGTTAGGGTTAGTGCTGAAAAGTGACAATGATTTTAAATTTGCCTTTCTGGGCCCATTGTAATTTTACTGGGAAGAAAAATGTCCATGCATGGCTCCCTTCTGTCCATGCAAATTTCAGGTGGAACACAACTTAGTATTTTATCTTTCCTGGCAGCTCACAGCAGGACCAGAGCATTTTCCTAGGAGCAGGGGAAAGAGAACAAAGAGAGAAAAGAAGAAGAAAAAGGTGGAGTGGTTGGCTGCATTTACCGTGGAAATAATGGGGAAGTTCTAACTTTGCTCCTGGTAGAACTACAGATCAAGCTAGTATGGGGTGGAATGGATTAATTTTTTAATTCAAGGCATCACCGTAATGGCCAGGATCCGATTGTATTTGCTCAAGGTTTGTGTAACTTGATACAAATAATTGCAGAGAAGTGACAAATGCAGAGGTGCATCTTGTTCATGTTCTTGGTCTTACACAGTCATCAACTAGATGCAATTAGTTGTGAAAAGCTACTCAAACCTTCTGTAAGGCCTCAGTTGCACGGCTATTAACTGCGCATCATATTTTGATGCATATTAAAATTGCGGGCAATCACCTGACATTTGGTGCGCAATTAACGCTCCGATGGCAGGGGTGTATTATACTTCTTTCTGTGCGTTCTGTCTCACCAAATGTGCATCATTTCCCTGTTTATTGATCTGCTTTTCTCCGTCATACTCACATAACTATAAAAAAAGTGATTTGCTTGTCGATTACCGGCATGTCGGCTTTCTAGTATTACTGGAAGAGTTCGTGCGAAAGTTTGAGAATATGGCAGTGTATCTGTAGTACCAGAGTGCCTTTATAGTAACTCCTTTGTGGTTTTCTCATCTCTCACTTCCTTTCCCATTGGTCACTGTACCGGGTAATTTGCATCTTGTAGAAATGCTCAGATACCGAAATGCCAGCAATTGATTAAAGTAGGACAGCAGAAAGGGGGGGGGCTGAAATGGTGCAAATTTTCACCAGTCACACTGCAATTGCTGTGGTAAAAACTGTGCATCATTAAGAGGAGATATTTGATCAAACCCCTAGTGGTGGCATAGGATGATGCGGTTAAAGTGCGCTTCAGGGGGCGTGGTCAATTGGGGTGCCAAAATGCTGCACCTTGGTGTGGAGGCACAATCTTTTTGCTATGCCGTCATTCGCAGCAAACACAGCACCAAAACGGTCGTGTGACCGGGGACTTAGTTACCAAAACCCTATACATGGGACACCAGCCAATAAATTTAAAAATGTGTTGCTTTCCAAACAGGATGACAAGAAAGAGGAATAATGGGGGGGGGGGGATCAACCAACTAACCAACAAACAAAAAACAGAATTTCAGGATTTGCACCTATAGACTTAAGATCATACATTGTCTCAAAAAGGGACATAACTTTCTCAATTCTGATAACCTTTTGTGGGATAAATGTTCTAAAGGGATGTAACTTGCGGATGATACTGTTAAATGCTTTGGTGACAGCCAGCTCAAAATCATTTTGTTTGCCAGCACATATTAATCGTCTTAAATCTGCTAATCCGTTTTAGATCATGGGGCCTTTTCTTGGGATGAATTTACTTCCTTGAAATGAGGTCCTCTGGGTGATATTTCACAAGACGACATGCCTCTGGAATCTAGTCGTCTCTGTTAGCTTTTACTATTTTGCTATATTTGTATTACTCTGCACCTGATATGCATGTAAATGAAGGACGGTTTCAAAATGTTTTAGTGCCTGAATAAATAAGTAAACAATTGTGAGTGCCGCCTATTCCTGAAATGGCACTTTTACTACATTCAGCAAGGTAGTCTGAAGGCTTTTTAAAGTATAGGGGTGATATGTTTGTTTAGTATAATCCTCCTGAGAAGGAAAGGGTACTGCCACATTCTGTGGCACTCACAGGTATTGTGAGTCATACAGAAGCAGCTCTGCCAGGATTCTATATGTTTTAAAATCCAGCTTTTTAAAAATCTTATGGACCAGTGAGTACTTGATTTTTTTTTTTTTTTTTTGGTCTTTAAAACTCCCATGCAGATTTTTGTAAATCCACCACGTACATATGGAAACCTCTCCCCATCTCTGAATCTGAATGTATGCAGAAAGTATGCAGACAGACTAGAAAGTCTTGCATACAGAAATAAGTTGGGGGACCAGGAGTTGATTCAGAATATTTTCTGTGTACCATTAAATTCTTTCTTCGGCTAACTTGCCTTTTTATCTGCTGTTCCACTGAATGATCAAATCTTTATTATGCACATCCAGAGGTTTCAGCTTTTCCCATGGGAATACAATATAAGATCATTCTATAAAATTAAGGTGGGGGAAGAAAAATACAATAATATTTGCCTTGCAACTTGATTAAATCATAGCAATAGTCAAAAATCATAAGGTCTCCTTGTTTTATAAATTCCTCTTTGGGATGACTAATTTTTTTCTTCCATTCACTGTTTTGCAATCATAGCTCTTTTCTGTTCGACAACGAATAAACAAACTATGTCAGGAAAGGTGGGTGGGGTTAGGTGCAGATGTAAACCATTCAGAGGATGTTCGCGTGCCTTCTGTTTACAAGGACCATCCTCCAGAGTCAATCTTCCTTTGAAATTCTCCTCCATAGAAGAGCGCTCTCCAGTCCAAATCTGATTTGAAGATAAGGAACTACATGGAAAGAGATAAGGGACCTTGAAATTGCCCATTCATCAAGAATGCCAGCATTGCAGATACACAAGCAGACAACATGATTGCCTGGAAAAATTGTTCCCCAATCAGAAAATACTTTCCAATTTTGCATCTGTACCTATTATGAGTATTTACATTTTTATGCATATCGGACTCCCTTTGTGTGTTCTTTTTTTGAAGATGTTTAAGAGGCAACAGCTGAAAAGACTAAAGGAATAAGAGAAAGTAAAACAGAGTGTTTGACTGGATAGGAGTCATGCTTCCACTAAGCAGTAGAGGTACGTAGCAGAAGTGATGCATTTTAAATATATTCCCAACCGCTTTGTCAGTAACAAATTAGTCTTGTCACATTCTCCAAACAGATTTAGCTAGAACATTAACAATGCTAATGGTCTGTGATCTCTGTAGGGGAAGAGAGGTAGAAACTTAGTATGAAAGTGCTGCCAAACAGTTCACCTCTTCCCTCCGAGACTGGAAATAATTCCTTGGTCTGCAAGCATGAATTGATTGGCAACAACTACCACACACTCATTCCCACTGGGATTGCAAATGCAAATTCACCTGTTGAAGCAGAGACTTCCAGGCACACTGCTGCCATAGAGAGGTGTTCTTCCAATGAGAAATTGCCTAAATACATACATTCCTATTTCCGACATGGAAAGTGTTATGCTGTAGTGTGGTGGTTCTCAACCTGTGGGTCCCCAGATGTTCATGGACTGCAACTCCCAGAAATCCTGGCCAGCTCAGCTAGTGACGAAGACCTCTGGGAGTTTCAGTCCAAGAACATCTGGGGACCCTCAGGTTGAGAACCATTGCTGTAGTGTACGCCACATATGTTAAAGATGATAAGGCTCTCAGTGAAAAAGAAAGAGATGGCCAACCAAATTCAGCCATGCAACTATGGATCAACAATACAAAGGATTCAAACCCAATTCTTGAAGTGTTAAGCTGCTAAAACCCTGGACTGGCCAATTTCGGTTTGCACTTTTCTTTTTTTACATTCTCAAGGTTTTTTTGCATCATGCATGTGAAGAAAAAGTTGAAGATGTTGGTCAATTCTTTTGAGAAATTAATTAAGTCTGCTTCTGTGTATCATCCCATTTTAATTTCGTGCAAGCAATGGATCTTCGAAGTTGTTTTTTTGAAGGATCAAACTGAGCTAATTAAAAAATGGTTCCTTCCTTCATTATTGAAACTGATCCAAGCCTAAACACCATACAGAGAAACCTCCTATTCCTTTTGATAAATAATACTAAGGGCAAAAATTCATACTCAAAGTCCTTAGTAAAGAGAGGGGGAAAGATAAATTGGAGGGATGAGTCATTCAGACTGAAGACAGTTGGTAATTAATTCAACAAAACAAACACTGTAATTACTAAAAGTAATAAAACTTTACATTACGTTAAAGGATGTAATAGGTTTTCTAAAAGGATTCTATTACACTTAGCACAGTGGAAATGTGCTATTTATAAGGATGAGCATTGCAAAATGTCAATAGCTTGGTATTTACCTAAGAAAATTACACAGTCATAAGAGAAAATAATTATCTTTTCTTAAAAAGGGCACTTTGAGATTCTTTCCTTAACAAAATTAATTGCATGATCTCAACTGCGTTGGCAGCACGTTAATGGGCTTCAGCTTGTGGTACTTTGTACATGAAATCGATCAAGAAATATAAAGGTGGAAAATTCCCTATTGTTGCATATCAAAAGACTTCTTCTGATAAATACAAACCTTTTGAATTACTTTTTGGAGTTGAACTACCTCAATGTCTGCCTGCCTGCCTGCAGGAGGCCTGTATATATAACAGGACTCCTCTCCTGAGTGAAGCCTCTTGCAGCTCGAGCATTCCCCACCCTCCAACCGCTATTTCTTGGCACGAGTATGAGTCTAACTGGTCGCCTTGTGGGGCTGGATAGGAAGTTTTGACCCATTCTCAGGTTTGGCTGGATGAGAGCGGTGATTGTGTTGTTGTTGTTGTTGTTGTTGTTGTTGTTGTTGTTGTTGTTGTTGTTGTTGTTGTTGTTGTTGTTGTTGTTGTTGTTGTTGTTGTTTTGCCTATCGCACACTGGTGGAGCCTCGTGGTGCAGTGGTTAAATGCCTGTACTGCAGGTAAAACTGTGCTCACGACCTGGGGTTCAATCCCAGGTAGCAGGCTCAAGGTTCACTCAGCCTTCCATCCTTCTGAGGTTGGTAAAATGAGTACCCAGCTTGCTGGGGGGGGCAATGTGTAGCCTGCACACTGGAATTAAAATTGTAAACCGCCCAGAGACTACTTGTAGTGGTATGGGGCGGTATATAAGCAGAACACTTTGCTTTGCTTTGGTGCTTGGTGGCGTAGCTTAAGGGATTTTTTTCATTAGGTCACACTGGTGGCAGGAAGGAGTGAAAAGGCATCTGGTGAGTCAAAATAAATTATCCGTTCCTAGCCCGTCCAACCCCAGGATGCTCATGACATTACAGCATAGGGGTGAGGATGCGCAGGATGCCTCTCTGGGTCCGGAGCAACCAGTAGTGAAGCTTCAGGGCCCGGGGGTGGTGGTATGCAAATTTACCAGCCCAGGGGGTTCTGTCTAGCAGACTGTGCCACCAGGGGGTAGTAACTCACCCTAAGTTGCCTGATTGGAGGGGTCCTGGGAGACCCCGGGGTTCCAACCAATGAGATGCATTAAGCCAGGCCCCTCTTACATATTATGTTATGAATGTGGCCCAGTTAAACCCAACATCTTGTCTGGCCTCTTATTTCGTGTGGGAGGGCAATCCCTCTTATGGATGTTGCTAGGCTCTAAACCTCCATTACCTACAAAAAATTTGTTATGCTGGCTGGGGTTGTATGAGCTTGGCTCTAAAACCACATTGATTCAAATGTGAAGGCTCCTGTGCTAGCTCATGATTAGCATTGAAGGACTGTTCCCTGCTTCTCAGAAACTAAAATTAGGTATTCAGTCCTTGAAATACATTACCATTACGAAGTGGAAAAGTTAACATTCCAGGCCATGATCGGTGAGAATGTCATTTCTCAAGACGTTTCTGTTTTGTTTAAAAAACGAGTTCTCTTTTAAATACAACAGGACCACTCAAAAAGTCAAAAGAGTATAAAATTCAACTCCCCCTTCTACTATTTCAGTCTTTCCTTGACTTGCCTAAAAATAAAGGAGTAAGTCCCCAGAAAAAGTTGGCGGTGATGGGGCTAATATTTGATGGATGCTCTCCCCCCCCCAAAAAAAGATATTGAAAATGATGATTCTTAGAGATGGGGTTTGGGGGGTGGACTACATTTCCCATTATTCTCAATTCTGAGAGTTCTATCTGAGTTGCACATACTTTGTTAGGTTATGTGACATCAAGTTGGAACTGACGTATAGCGATCTTAATAGGACATTCAAGGTAAGCGGGATATTTAAGTAGTGGCTATACCAGTTCTATAGCCCAAGGGAGCTTCCACGGTTTATGGGAATTAGAACCCAGGCCTCTTCAATTCTACTCTGTCACCCTGCTCATTACACCCTACTGGGCCTCCAGAGATGTTTTATGTTTCTATCCCAGGGCGTTTTGGAAGCAACTAGCAACTATAAACCTTAAAATAATAACAGGGAGGGGAGGAAGAGGTTGAGATAGAGAGGGGTTTCAGCTTGCATCTTGCAGAGGGGGAAGGAAAGGAAGCCAGCTCAACCTGCAGCGATGGAAGAAGAGGAAGAAAGACAGAGATCAGCTTCAGTATCCTAGCTAGCCATCAAACTGGTTCAGCCACTCACGAATAGAGATGGGGACGAATCAGAAAAATGGTGATTAATTTTGATTCATGATTTGTTGCGGTCAACAAATCACCAAAAATGAATTTACCATTTCCCCCTGATGAGTCGATGAATCTATTTGTAACTTCATTTAAAAAAAATTAAAATCATATAAAATGGCATCTAAGGAACCCAGTAGTGGCAGTAAATTTATTTATGGTTGAAGTTTGGGTCTTTAGGCACCTGGGAGAACTTTGGGGGGGGGGGCTTTTTGAGAATGCATAATTTAGAAACCAGAAACCCAGTCTTCTCCAAACTTCAAGTATTGTACAGAAGAGTCAGCGGAAGGATCATTGTATAGGCCAATGAATCAACAAACTGAAAATTCACCCATTCAGATTTATTGATGTTATCAATTTATACAAATATAAATTAAAGAATCAGTGATTATTGAACAAATTAGCAGTTTGCCTTTATAATTTGTGCCCATGTTGTGAGAGCAGCCCCTGTGCTCTAAGACTGATCTCCTTCTGGAAGACTGCCACTCCATCACTTTCTTTAAACCAAGTTCTTTTCTGGACTCTTCTAGTTCCTTTCAGTTTAGGCTATTTAATTTGCAGCTCTGCTGATATTTCCCTTGACCTCCCACAATGCCTAGTCAGCACTAGCCTTTGTCAAAGCCACTCTTTCTGATAAATCTGTACCAGGCATGCTCAGTGTTAAAACAAATAGCTGTTTCTCCCAAATGAAAGAGCTTTTGGAGGACCAATATTTCACCCCTAAAGCTTGGATTATTATTTTTTTACAAATAAAGAAAAGGGGGTGTAACAAACCAACAATTCTCTTTCAAGATAAGCAAGACTGGTCCTTTCAATTTAATGTGGTTTATTTTAATTCCAGGGCAACTCAGGTAAGCCTATTTCTAGTAAGGGGAAACAGCTCTACTTTTTGAAAAGAAAAAAAATTGAAAATCCTTTGTGCAAACATCTCCAAATTCATTATAAAGCAATAGCAGTCAGCATGGTGTTGATCTGAATCCCAGTTTAAACATTAAAATTTTATGTTTGACATGCCCCCATTTATAGAGTTGCTTTATCAAATGTTGATCTGCTCTGCTGCACAATATCAGAGGTGTACATCTCATGTACCTATTATTCTGTCTCTTATTCCAGGTTTGTTCTTCTCTCATATTAATAGAGGGCTGGTTAATGACAAGAGTGTGTTCATGAACTATATTATGTTGAAGAGGTATAATACAATTTTCCTAACCCAAATCATATAAGGATGATTTACAGTCTGGTTTTTCTTTTCCCATTCTGTGACCCCCATGTAAATCTTGGACCTTGAGGGTTTAGCCCTCTCCCTGCAGAATGTTTGGCTTGTAGTTAGATGCTCTTCAGAATCTGAAGTCCTAAACTGACACTTACTAAATTTGTGCATAAATCTGTCACAATATCAGTGGTGTTGCTAATAACCCCCCACCACCACCACCACCACGGCAAGGATTTGGCTCTTGGTTATGGTTTCTTTGTTGGAGGAATATTAAGACAATAGTGTTCTGCTTTCTATCTCTCTCACACATATGTACATTAATCAACATCTGAGATGTATCAGTATTCCTTCACGAGTGTGTCCTTATCTCCATTTCCCACAATGAATGACGTCCCCATATGAAATTAGAAAGGCCAACCGCGATTCAAATAGAAAGGAAATGAGCTGCAAGTTTGGCGCTTTATGGGGAAATGAAGATAGGAATATCCTAGAGTAAGATTTCTCTTCATTAGAACTTCCTTTAAAGCTAAATTACACTTGCACAGACAATGCGATCGACTGCTCATGTCATTAACACACTGCTCAATGAATTGTCCAATTAATTCCATCAATTGTAATTGAGTTCTTTGTATGAGCACAGCATAGCTGTACCTCTGTTCTGTTTGTGTTCCTTAAGCAGTTTGAATTCTTTTGGTCTTGTTGGTACCTGGCTGCTTTACCAGATCTAATTGTTCATTGGCCGTAGTCTGTAATTATGTGTTTGCATTTGGATTGTACTAAGCTCAGGCCCTGAGAAAGCATTACAGCTGGCTCTGCCTTGAGGCCAGGGGAGTCACTCCCCGGAAGCGGCAGGGCCGAGGAGTGAAAAATTCAACTTGACTCCTGCTACTGCAGGCTTCTTTCCCTTCTTTATGCAGTCATGGGACCACCCCTACCTCTCCTCCTGCTGCTCTTGCCGGGTGGTGGTTATCTCAGCATCAGGGAGAGGAGTCAAGTTGCCATTTCAACTCTTCTATTGACCTTTCGGCTGTCCGAACAAGCTGCGCTGCCACACTTATTCTTGCAGAACAGGAATTTATTCAAAGAGGTAGCACGCTTGAGCCTTCAGTGTTGTCCGTCGTCTACACCGATTTGCAGTGTCTAGAACAGGGGCGGTGAACTTTTGGGACTCCAGATGTTTTGAACCAAAAGCAAAAGCAAAGTATTCTGCTTATATACCGCCTCATACCACTTCAATTAGTCTCTGGGCAGTTTACAGATTAATGGCAGTATGCAGGCTATACATTGCCCCCCCCCCCAGCAAGCTGGGTACTCATTTTACCAACCTCGGAAGGATGGAAGGCTAAGTTAACCATGTGCCTGTTACCTGGGATTTAACCCCAGGTCGTGAGCACAGTTTTAGCTGTAGTACAGACATTTAACCACTGCGCCATAACACCTGTATTGCCAATGACAACGGACTATGGGAGTTGTGGTCCAAAAGGTCTGGAGTGCCGAAGGTTCACCACCACTGGTCTAGACTGATGGAGTAGCAGAGGTCTTTTCTGCTCCTGATATCAAGTAGACCAGACCTACTGGCTAGATCTGATCGTGAGTCACAGATCCACCACAACTTTAGAAGTTGAGCCCCTTTTTCATATAGGAATAACTGGTTCAATTTATTACTTTATTTTATTTTATTCATTTTTATTCCTGTTTATTCAGATATGCTAGCTTCAGGGCAGCATGAGGGCAGCCTACATTAATACTAACAACAAAAGAACAAATCCATTACATTTAAAGACTTCTTCCAAATGTGCATTTATTTCATACCATTGTATCTTATTTTATTTATAATTCTGTGCCTCACGATTTCTTCCAACAGAAGTGCATATCATACAGGATTTTGCAAAATCTTTTACCCACGGTCTCACATCCAGAATCCCTGCTGGAATTCAAATGGAGCAGAACAGAAGTGATATTAGAGTGTCAGAACAATGACAGAGCAGAACAGAAGGAACCTGATCATCCCTACATCAAAGTGAATGACTGGAAGACTTGTCAGCAGACGTCTTCATGTCACATGGCATCACACTTGTCCCTCAGGCTACATGCACTATCTTTTCCTATGTTTACACCACCTTTTTTTAAATGAGGTTTTCCAAAGCTGGGGCTTTTCAGTGCAGGACTATTTGAGAAGACAATTAATACAATTAGGCGAGCATATGATTTGCATGCAGAAAGCTGGAAGATTCTACAAGCCTCAGATTTTAAAAAGATGCAATATCAAGATGAGAGAAATGGAGCTTCTCTGAGACCCTTAAGCACAGTGGAGACAGAAATAAGCCCGGCACTCTATTTGTGATTGGCTCTTGATGAATAGTTTAAATTTCCTGTAATGCAGCAGCGTAGCAAGGTTTTGGGGTGCCTGGGGCCAAAGTTGTTTTTTGTGTGTCCCCCGGCCCTCCCCAACTCCATCCCATCTACCCAGCAATCCTACAGATGTGGAAGAGGAGGAGGAGGAAGAGGAGGAGAGTGCCACAGCCACCGCTCTCACACGCCTGCCTGTAGCTGGACTCAGAGATGGCAGGTGGGGGGGCAAGGGTGGTAGGTGATTTGGCGCCCCTAATTGCTGCACCTGGGGTGCCCCACCCCCTTGACCTCCCCACACCACGCCCCTGCTGTAATGGTCCAGAGCAGCCCTATGAGGGTGTGCATGGACAATGGTGAAAATTAAAAATAGCCCCTCCCATTTCTGCAAGGGCACAGGGTTCAGAATGAAAGGCCATCAAAACAAACTCTGCCAAGGCCATGGAAGCTATCAAAGGATGTCAGTCAGATTCCAATTGAGGCCTTTTCTTTCTCCCAGATGAGACATATTTAGGTAAGGTCTGCAGAAGGGGCGTGGTGGCTCAGCGGACTAAGGCTCCGAAATCTGTTGGCTGCAAAGTCAGCAGCTTGGCAGTTCAAATTCCAGGTGCCACACAGCACAGCGGGCTTCCGCTGATAACCCCAGCTCCTGCCAACCTAGCAGTTTGAAAACATGTAAAATGCTAGTAGATAAATAGGTACTGCCGTAAAAAGCAGGAAGGTAGAACAGTGTTTCCTTGCAGCCATGACAGCCACGTGGCCATGGACTTGCACAACACTGGCACTTTGGCTTGAATACAGAGATGAGCACCGCCCCTAGAGTCGGACACGACTAGCATGCATATGCGGGGCGGGGGGACCTTTACCTTTTTACCTTTAAGGTGTGTAGAACACAGATCTCCCATAAGGCAGAATAAGGGGATTTGTAGTACAATGAATCTGAAAACCCCATCTTCTCAAGCCACTCAAGTGCAGCAAACTTCTAACTGCCTCTCTGTTCTGACTTAAAAAAATAAACATTCA